>OU343051.1:22813634-23491134 GCA_910593695.2 Ocypus olens | reverse complement strand
GAGTTAAAAAAAAGACCCTGTATACACAAATAAATTTCTCATCAGAGACTTCTTCCAAAGTGGCACAGATAAGAAATGCATTTCCTCATACTGTGAAAATGCACTGGGTACATGCAAAATGTATTAAATATTTTCTTAATAATTCCATCAGTTTTGAACTAATTAGACGATTTCACAATCTTCTAATTATGTCTAAATAAAGTGGAAGTTTATAAACAGTTTTCAAATTCTTCTTACCCGATTGGAATTGGTTCACTTGTTGGATGCCTCATGTAAAATTGGTCATTGTCCGGAGAATTTGGAGGAGAATAATCTAAAATGCTAGCAGGTGATTCAACAACTCGTGGCGGATCTAAAGTGTCTTCAGAAACCTGGCCCTCTTCATCTATTCTTGGAGAGCAGTGTCCTTTGCTATCTTCAGGAGTAGCCGTAGCCGAAGTGTTATTACTCTAAAAAGAGATGATGCATTTATCCATAAGCTAGCAGTTTAGTTGAATAATAAAGTTGATTGCGTTCCTGTTAATAAACCACATGAATTGACGGTGGATTTCACAAACATTTATTTAAGCCAGGATTTTCGGAAGCCGTTATTAAATTTTCTGCTGTGTAAACAAAGTGATTGAGTGACGCTGTCGGTGACCGAATAAAGTTTTGAATCATTACTGTTCAAATTAGAAATGGAGCCTCAAACGAGTATTTAAGGTGACAATTACATCGAAATAGAAAAGAATGTGTTGATAAACATTGTGAAAGAGTAAATATCAATCAAAATATGTGTAATGTAATCACAGAACATAACCTCAAATTATGTATTCCGTTTACCATTTGAAAGATTGGTTACACAGCTGAAAATATAATACCAATTTAAGCCACAGATATATTTATTACCACCTTTGTGAAACCCACTGTGAGAGTTGTTAAATATGAGAAAAAGCAATTTAATATTTTACTTTACTGAAATAGTTATTGAAGCAAAAATATGTATAAAATTTCAGAGTAAGGAATGTTTATTACATATTTCATTGTGTAGTGTCGTATTAAGGTTGTTATATATTAAATAAGTCAATGGTTGGTACTTCCTTAATAATTTTTGTTTGTTTAATTTGCAACTGGTTTCGGCTTTAAGCCATCGTCAGGTGAAATTGTCAGGCAGAGTGGCGTATTGTGGCCTCAACATCATACGTCAATTTAGAACACACGAAAAACACACACGTAGAACATCAAACACAAAACAGATAACAAATTACGCAGCACCCACATATACATACCGGGTGAATATTCCAAAACCGAACATAGGCATTTGACATGGGAAACTTGTTTTTTGCAGATTCTTGCTCCCCATTTTAACTAAGAGGATTTATAATGACACTAATCGAAAGAAGATTTTTTTCCCTCATTTATTGATATCCGAACTAGTTAATTTTCAGTTGTAATTCTGACCAGTGGGTCAGGTTTCAACAAATAATCACTGCAGTCAGGTGTGTTAGATTGTACGTCAAATTCAAAAACAATCGAAGTGAAATAATTTCAGACGAATTCACTATTTTCTTTTTTATCCGGTATTAGACATGGTTTACAGTATGGCTGAAAGAATTGCGATTTAGACACCTGACTGAAATAGCTGATTGTTATTTGTTGAAACCTGACCCACTGCTTCGAGTATTTGGAGCAAAAAATTTTATTATCCTTTTTTGTAGCCCAAAATGGAATAAATTATAAGAATCCAATTAAATAAAATAGCAATTCATAGAATTTATTTTATTTTAATTATACTTTTTTGTTCGGCCCTGTATTAAATTTAAAAAAAATTCTTGTACTGGCGAATACTACTCGAAAAAAAGTTTAATTTAAGGGATCACAAAAGGGGTGATGCCATTTAAAATTTTGGGGTTAGGGTGAATGGGGCCCAAGGGGTCACTCACACCATAACCAAAATATGGTGGTTCTAGTTCCCCCTACCTGTTTAATATTTGTACCAAATTGCGCTTTTCTAACTCTTTTATTTTCACAGATATTCGCATTGAAAGTTTTCAAATTGACACCCTGTATAAATATTCTCTGACATTTATTTTGAAATGTGCTGGACATCCGTCGTGTTAGAACCAGGTATCCTGGTTTGGACGTGCCACTCCTTCTATTGCAGGGCCAACCTGAGTAATTAACAATTCTAATGATCTATAATATGAGAATTAAAAATGCCTGTCCAAATATTAATTTTTTGAGGATATTGCTTTCTTAGATTTTAACTCAGCTAGGGATTATAATGTGCCCAGTATCTATCGTTTTGAATGTTTTGTTCATTATTTAATATAAAGGTACATTCATCCGTAAAGCAAATTAATAAGAGAAAATTGCGATTAGCCTAGATCACAAAGTCTAGGTTCTTCATCAAACGGCAAGAGTTCTTGACGGCATTGAAACTTGTACTGACGGTAGCCGTACTTTCTTAAACTTTTGCAGACCGTTCCTTGCGATTTACGACATTCTAAAGCAATAGATCTTGTACTTACTGAATTTAAACAACCAGAATTTTCTAATTGAAAGACTATTTGTTGTATTGTTGACACTGACGGTATGGAGCTCTCGTTAAACTGCACGGAACATAAATCTCGTTTTTTACTATGAACAGTTTTTATACAACAGAATACATTTTACAAAGAAAAATTAATGACAATTATCATAAACTGATAACTTGTTTTCAGGCAAGTCATTGCATACCATGAATCTGCTTATTGTGTTACAAGTCATGGCTCAATATGATTTTCCGAATTGGATTTATTGCGAATATTTTGATAAAATAATAAAGATATACAACTAAAAATTAACTAATTCCGATATCATTAGATGAGGAAAAAATCTTCTTTCGATTGGTGTCATTATAAATCCTCTTGGTTAAAATGGGGAGCAGGATTCTGCAAAAAATATTTTTCCCATGTTAAATGCCTATGTTCGGTTTTGAAATATTCACCCGGTATATGCCACAATATGCCACTCTACCTGACAATTTTGCCTGAAGATGGCTTAAAACCGAAACCGGTTGCAAATTAAACAAAATAAATTATTAAGGAAGTACCAACTATTGACTTAATTAATTTTACATATCTTTGTAACAACCTTAGAAAGACGGATGCTCGGAACAAGCCCAAGAGACCGTATCACCAACAAAGAAATAAGATGAAGAACAAAGGTTGAAGATGTCATAAGATACATAGGTAAGCAGAAGTAAGAATTGGGCAGGGCACTTTGCACGCCAAAACGACGTGAGATAGTCAAAACACTCACTGCAATGCAGGTCAAGGTCAGATAAACAGAGCACAGGAAGACCAACAAGATGCTAGCATGACAACGAGTGAAAAGCAGGGAGGAAATGGCACAACACAGGGAGAAAATGTAAGAAATTAAGGGAGGTATCGTATGTTCATTAAAAAAAAACCTCAAGTGTGCTATGACTTTTTTGTTTTAAAAATTTCAGTTGGCACACTTGACACTTGTTGGGAATTGACATATAAACGTCAGATCTTTCTAGAAGTCACAATTATTCCTTGCTCACAATGGTTTCCAGCAACCAGCAAAAAACGTTTCTAATTGAAAGTTATTTCTGAAATGGGATTAAAGTGGACGAAAATTGGGTGTATTCATTCGACGTACCTTTAGCAGAGTTTCAGGAAGAATGTCCTAACGTGCCCATTATTTATGATGAATTTAAAAATACCTTATCACGATCTGTTGTATTATTTCGTGAAACGGGTAGTATTCTCCGTAAACCAGGAAATGGTAGACCAGTTAAACTAACTCAAGATGCTATAAACACAGCCCAAGAAATTTTGGAAGATGAACCTATGACTTCTCTGCGTCATTTGTCACAGCAAATGAATTTATCGGTAGGAACATGCCACAAGCTTCTACGAAAAGATTTGCAAGTATATCCTTATCGCATAACATCGGTGCAAGAGTTATTACCTGTTGATTACCCCAGACAACTGAAATTTTGTCAGTGGTTTTTACAAAATGTAAACGAGGAGGTTTTACAAATTACTTTTTTCACCGATGAAGCTTGGTTTTACAAAGATGGGTACATTAATTCCCAAACTATGAGAGTTTGGTCGGATGAAAATCCTCGTATATATCGAGAGAAACCACTACATCCAGAGAAAGTTGGCGTTTGGGTAGCGATTAGTGGAAGAAGATTAGTTGGACCGATATTCTTTGAAGGTAAAATCCTATTTTTATTATTAATAATAAAAGTTCAATAACCGTGCATTCATTTTATAAATGAATTAAATGATGATGAACTGTAAAGTGGATATTTTCATCAAGACGGAGCAACTCCTCATTGCACAGTGGATAATTTGGCCATTTTGGAGGAATTTTTTGAGGACCGAATAATAAGTCGAAATGCACGGATTCCCGCCCCGTTCATGCGATTTAACACCATGCGATTTTTTCTTGTGGCCATACCTGATAAATTGTATTTATGCACAACCAGTACACAATCCAGAAGACATGCGGCAACGAATTCGAGATAAATTTATCGAAATTAAATAGTGTTGTTGCGGAGCGTAATGGAGGGTGTGTGACGAAGAGTTCAGGCTTGTGTTCAAAAAGAAGGAAGGGACATACAACATTTAATATAATTTTATAGTGAAATATTTAACGTAAGTATCTATAAATTGACTAGTTTGTTTAATATTGAGAAGTAACATAACCTCAATATGTGTAACCAACTTAAATTTTTAAAATTAAAAAATCATGGCACACTTGAGGTTTTTTTAAATGAACATTACATATCCAGGAGTGGATTACTGAATATATACTGAATATAAATCATGGTTTAAAATACTAGTTCGTTATTACATAAGCAATCTGTCAATATTTGATACCCAAAATTTGCATCTGCATATTACTTCGTATTTGAATACTGCTATAAAAAGTGGGACAAATTTGGAGACACAAAGAATAACTTACTGCAGTTTTACTAGCAACACTCTCATTTCTTGAATGCGGTCTGAAACCTGGGCCGGGAGGAAGGTTTTTCTGGACACAGCAGTTGACCCCAGGACTGAAGTGTAGTTCGACGTGGAATCTGTCTTCACTGGAAGGATCTTTTGTGGGGTCTTCATACAACATCACTACAATCTGCGACATGTAATTTAACTCGGACACCATCGAAACGTATTCCATAGCCCGGCGCCATTGTTCATCCTTCCTATTCTATAAAAATAATTAAAACAAAAACTATTGTCAACAATACAAAACTTGAGACTTTGTTTTGATATTTAAGTATGATGTAGCTTTAGATCCTAAATTGTCTAACAAGGGAACATCCTCAACTAAAAATGGGTAACTCATAAGTTAGCCGACTCAAAGAGTCAACTCTTGGAAGTAAGTCACGTAGTCAAGTGACTCCTATGTGCATTTTTAGCTCAATTCGTGACCTTTTTTCTTTGTTCATCAAATTTTTTTTGGGGATCATTTTTTTTAAAGAGTGGTGATTTTTTTGTGACTCTTTTCACTTCAAAATGAAATGAAAAAAATTATTAGTCGACTAGTTTTTTGGTCATTACATTTTTCCAGACATACTTTTCACTCGACTCTCCGAGTTGACTTTTTCACTCGACTATTTTCTCTAAGGCAGTTCTCATAAAAAAGGGTAATTTCTCCACCTCTACCCCCAACTGTTACTCTGATTTCGGAATCTAACTTCACTTTTCATTTTAGACTGTAGTAGTAAAGTATCTATGCTTCGGGAAAAATCCTCGATCTCAACTGTGTCCAAATTTGATCTTCCGATTTAATTTAATAATAAATCACACAAAACCTGACATGTGTTAAAGTTTTATTTGGTAGTACGAGTACAAATGTTGCGGTTAATAATAAAAAATAATATCTGCCTCTACTTCTTTGGCGTGATAACATTCTTTTCCAAATTTTCAAATACATTGTGTCCAATTTCTCCAATTGCTTGTGTAACTCGAAGTTGTTCAGTTGTTTGAGGATTGTTAGTATAACCTCTCGACTTCAATGGGGTCACCCCATAGGAGATAATGAAGAGATGTGAGGCCGCACAACCTAGGCGGCCAATTAACGTCAGCTCCAGAATCTCGATGTTCGAGATACTTGCTGTTCCCTAGAGTGCTATGCCGTAGGTCCATATTGGCTTTATTGCGGTTAGCAGTATTTTGTTTTCTTCCAATACTAGTTGTTTACGTTTGGTCCAAACGTGTGTCCTCCATGTTAGTCTGCGGTCTAGGTGCATGCCCAGGTATTTAACTTCTTTTTTTCGTGTTATGACTTTGTTGTTTAGTAGTATTGGTGGACAGGTTTGTTTTCGTAGTGTAAAGGTGATGTGGGCACTTTTCATTTCGTTTACCTTTATTCTCCACTTTTTAAGCTATTTTTCAAGTATATGGAGGTGGTTGTCTTAGACGTGTTGTGAGGCTACCTCTGGTGATTCGTCCATGGCCATAATTTATGTCATCAGCAAAAGTTCCTATTGTAGTGTCCGGGCTAGTAGGAGGGCCAGCAGCATAGATCACGTACAGTTTTGGTCCAAGGAAGCTTCCCTGTGGTACATTTGCTTTGATCTTGTAGAGTTTGGAGAGTTTCTTGGTATTTTATTTGGAATATTCTTCTAGATAGGATTTAAGTAGGGCATAATAGGGATGAGGTAGTATTTTTTTAGCTTGTATAGTAGTCCTGTATCCCACACTTTGTCAAACGCCTGACTTACATCTAGAAAAATGGCACAGCAATATTTCTTTTCGTCAAATGCACGAGTAACGCTCGGTATTATCAACATTTTATAAACAGGCATTTAGTTAAATGATGCTTGGGTTAAAGGTACATTTAAAATTTTCATGGGTATTATGAATCTTTTTAAAGGAGTTTTAAGTAAATGTCATTTTAAGATCTGTTGGCAATAAATTGTATACAGACTTTTTATAAATTTTATATATGCAGGTAGGCAACACTAAATGTAAACCTTTAAAAGCCGTCGATCCGCTTAATAAATTTTTCAAATCAGAAATTTCAAAGGAAGTGAGGTCTCCCTAGATTAATTTTTGAGAAATGTCTCTCTGGCTGTGTAACTGTAGGCGCTGTATCTCAAGAACTAATAAAGATTTTTAAATGAAACTTTAAACCAAAGCATTGTTTGATAATCTAAAGAACGTTTAGTAAAATTTTGAAGACGGGATGTGGATGCTTACCTTAAACGTGTATTTTGTTTTAAGAATATTACAGTAGCTTTTAAATAAATAATAATAATAATAATCTTTATTTAGCAATAAGCTATCTAAATACACACTTAAAATAAAAAATATGCACAATATATAAAATTTTAAAACAATTTTAGTAATGATAATGTAATAATCTTAAAATTATATATAATAATATAATCTTTATTTAGTAACATACACATATAAACTAAAAAATATGTAAAATATATAAAATATAAAAAAACAATTTTTGTAACGATAATATAATAATCTTAAAATTTTAAAACTATAATATATATTTGTACTATATTAATAGGAACTTGTATATATATAAATATACACATATGCACACACATTTTCACACACACACACACACACACACACACACATACATATACATATAAAAATTGGTATATCAGTCTTCTACAAGTTCTTCAAATATTCTTTTAATAATATTTTAAATTTATTGACACTTTTCCCTTCTTTTATATGTCTAGGTAGTTTATTATACTCTGCAGCTGTTCTAAAAAATAATGTATTTTGCCCTTTTTTTGTGTTTTTATGACCTAGATATATATTTTCACTATTTCTGGTGTTGTGTTTATGAATTTGTGTTGCGTTGATTATACAATTATTGAAATAAGATGGCATCAATCCCCTACAAATTTTATGCATAAATAACAAGGCCTTAAATTTAACAAAATTCTTAATATTTAGCCAGTCCAATTTATTAAGCATTTCATTAATGCTGGTGTATTTGTCACATTTAAGTATTGTTCTCATCCCTTTATTTTGTAATATTTGCAATCTCTTTAAGTCGCTATTAGTTGCCAGATATAAAAATGTTCCAGAAAAATGAAAATGTGGCAATATTATTGTGTTATAAATTGTGGTTTTGGTTTGTTGTGATAAGTAATAGCTGCATCTCCTTAGTACACCCAGTTTTTTCGCAATTTTTTTGCATGTATAGTCAACATGTTCAGAAAATGTCAGTTTATTGTCAATTATAACTCCGAGATATTTGATTGAGTCAACATAATCAATTGCGCTATTCTCAAATTTAATGATACCATTATCTGTATTTATAATTTTTTTTCTGCTAATTAACATTGCCTTTGTCTTATTCGTATTTACCTTTAAGGTGTTTGCCTCTAGCCAATATTTTAAGTTTTCTAAATCTTGGTTTATATTATTAGTCACTTCTTGTAAGTTTGTCGATGTTGAATATATGATGGTGTCATCAGCAAATAAATGATATCTGCAATGTTTTAAACATTTGCCTATATCATTCACGTATAGTACAAAGAGTAAGGGACCAAGGATACTTCCTTGCGGTACACCTGTTTCTATTCCTAATGTATGCGAAATGCTGTTTTTAAGTTTTACATTTTGTGTTCTGCCACTCAGGTAACTGGAAAACCAGTTGATGACTGTTCCATTCATTCCATATCCTTTCAATTTTTGTATCAATAAATGCCTATCAACTGTTTCAAAAGCTCTTTTAAAGTCAAGAAATACAATGCTTGTTATCATACCACTATCTAAATTCTCTTTCCACTCGCCAACTATATATTGCAAAGCAGTTTCACAGTTATATCCTCGCCGAAATCCTGATTGGTACTCTGTTATTATGTTTTCTTGTACTATATGATGTAATAGCTGCTCGTATACCACCTTTTCCAAAATTTTTGTAATTGTAGGCACTGTGTTTACTGGTCTGTGGTCTTCAATTTTCGTACTATTTGCTACTTTTTTTATTGGTACTATTGTATTGCACTTTAGTTTACTTGGTACTATACCTGTTTCCAATGATATATTTATGATGTTAACAAAATATGGAATCGAATATGGTACACTGGTTTTTATTATTTCTGCTGTGATATTATCCGGACTAGATTTATTTGGTAAATTTAATATAATTGATAGAAGTTCTTCCTCGCTAATGGTTTTAAAATCAGTCATATAATTTGATACTCTAACAGGTTCAGTTATCAAATTTCTCTTAGGAATAGTATTAATTATTTCTGTTATACTAATGATAAAATATTCATTGAACTTATTACCAATTAAATCATTATCTGTGTATGTTACACCTTCATATTCTATCTCTTTATAATTAAATTCATTTCCACTAGATATTACTTGTTTTAAAGTTTTCCACATTGCCTTTGGATCGTTTTTATTAGAATCTACACATCTTTCAAAATAATTAGTTTTTTCTTTTCTTATTATATTTACAACTTCATTACGAGATTTTTTATATTCTTCCCAATCTTGTTGATTCTTTGAACTAAAATATTTTTTGTATTTTTGGTCTCTTTTCTTAATTTCTGTTAGAATATTTGGTCCAAACCATAGATTCGACTTATTTTTTACATTCATTGTCTTAGTTGGCATCATTTCATTTATAATATCTTGAAAATCTCCACGAAATTTATTGTATTTTATATCTAAATCACAGTTTCTATAATTAAAATTTATATTCCGTATTTTCTCTATAAATAAATTTATGTTTACTAACTTTTGCCTAACACTTTTTGTAATCCTATATTCTATCTTCTCATTATCTATTTCCACTCTTACTAGTGCATGATTATTGAAATTTGTTGAGCGTATAACCTTACATTTTAAATGAGTATTATTACTTATAACTAGATCAATCATGGATTGGCTACCATTTGGTGATATGTGCGTGCATTCTTCTACACATTGCTTGAATCCTGTATCACATAATGTCTGTTTTAATTCCCTACTATAAGTATTCTCTCTATTTTGGTAATTAATATTAAAATCACCCATTATTATAATTTCGTTTTTGTAATTTTGAGTAATTTCTCCTAAGTAATCTTTAAGAAAATCTATAAATATTATATCACTGCTACTTGGTGAGTGATACACACCTCCAATAATTATTGTTTTGGATTTAACTACAATTTTAATTAACAGCATCCAGTAGTTCATTGCAAGCCCCATTGTTTCTATTTTTTGTGCTTTTATATCACTTCTTATAAAAAAAATAACCCCACCCGTAGACCTACTCTCTGAATCAGCTCTGATATTATAGTAGCCTTCGATATTTATTTCTTGTTCTTCAATTACATCAGTTAAATGTGTTTCAGTTAGACACATAATTATGGGATGGTTGTACTTTAAAAAATATTTAAATTCATCTATATGAGCTGTCAAACTTTGAGCATTTTGCAAGAGTATAAAAGACTGTCCATCATTCATTAATTGCTATTCATAGTTTAAATTATAATCTACTCTGGCTTTTAGTTGTTCAACTTTCCTCTTATATACATTACAGTTAAAGCTAAATGTTAAAGATTATGAACAACTACATATATTTCGCTAACAAATGCATTTCATAAACTTTGATTTAGGAAAGTAGGTAATAATCACCAATGAACAGGAATTTGTAGGTTATGTAACTTTTACACACCTCATATGAAACATTTATCTTGTAATTTTTTCTTTTATAAATGATTTTATTTGTTGAATCCTGGACTATGGTTTACTGGTTGGATTGTAGAATAGGGCCCGCCCACCACCAGCCGTAACTATTTTAACATAGCCCACAAACTTCTGTCCGATTTACTAAAGTTTTTTGTCAAATCAATTGTATTGCTTGAAATTTTATTACTACCTAGAAACATGGCTTATATTTAAAGTTTAATTTAATATGGAAATGGGTAGGTAGGCCCTATCCTACCCTTTAAACAATAGATTATATACGAAGGTTCTACACCTGTGAATTTTTGACTTTTTGTTTCATAAATTATAACTCTGTGTTATGTTTTACCGTTTAGATTATAAAATAAGGCCCACCCACCACTCTTCATGTCGAGAGTAGCATAACCTATAAACCTCGCTTTTATTCGACGTTGCCAGATCTTTAATCACAAATTTTAGGAAAACTGTTTTGCAACTAATTCTTCTAATGAATATAAAAAAAACAATAAAATTATTAAATAAAATAGAAACAACCTTACTTATTGCAGAAAGTATTAAATAAATTCAAAAAACGAAATATAGCCTGAATATATAAATATTCAACCTGTTCGTAACTCTGCAAGCAAAATTAAGTTTTACTAAGACTATAAACAAATAACTTATTGAAACAACTACTTCCCTGGCTAGTGCCACGCCGGATATTGAATGATACAAAAGAAATTTGCGTTATTACTAGTACCGTTGATTGAAGTATTGTATAGATCACTCACCTTACGGGAAAATACGAGTCAGTAAAATGGGCCGAAACGTAGATGTCGCATGACTAGTACATGGGCCGAGATCGAGGTGTCTTATTTTCAGTCCAGTGTGCTGCAGTTTTCTGTAGCATTGAATTAATTTATAGGTATCGATACACGCACGAAGGTGCCGGACTAAGCTCGGGTCCGCTGCAAACATTCATTCCCGTTCGGCGCGACGCGAACGAGTCGCGACCTTCACTCATAAAAACGTGTTTATAGAGTATAAAAACATCATAATGCACATTTTTTGTTTAGATTTCATTTCAAAAAGACATTTATTATTCACTATAATCCGATTTAGAAGAAGTTTATGATATATTTTTGTTAAGATTCAATGATGAATTTTGATAAGAAAATTGACGAGCCATGTGCACATATCGTTATCATTGGCGCCGATAAGGGGTGTTTTTATGGGTTTTGTCTCCCCAAATATGCTGCAGATGAGAGGCCTACACGGGCCGGGCCGTATTTTTCAAACTGCGGGCCGGGCTTTGGGTTCTTTTTATTAACAATGTAATTTATGAATTGTAAGGAGTACGTGACAGAGCCCTGCACAAGAGGTTTAATGAAAGTCCGGCCCGGCTCTGCCCGATGATGAAAATTTAAAACCCGGCCCAGCCCGGCCCGATAAAAGAAAATGTGCTGCGAGCCCGGCCCGGAGCTGAATATTTAAAGCCCAGCCCGGCCCGGCCCGGCCCAGCACCAAAAAAGATTGAATTAAATAAATAAAATTACTGTTTTCGATATTAATTTTTGAAGTTGCAATCGGCATTATTTCAATCGGCTTAAAAATTGAAAACAATTGCTACCCTACTTAAACTTTCTTAAATTGCTAAAAGTATATTCTTCATCCTAATTTTATAAATAAATTTAAATACCTTATTATGTTTTCGACGTAATCCCATTTCGAACTAGCCGAGCTAATTTTTGAATTTGCGCATTTCCCCTTTAAGTGAAAATAATTAAAAACAAATATTTCCGTTTCCAAACTTAAAAATTATTGAAAGTATATTCTCCATCCTAATTTTATAAAAAATAGAAAAATCTCTTGTTAAGATTTCAACATAATCCTATTTGAACAAAACTGAATTCATTTATGAATCTGCGCATTTATCCACTTGGTCAAAATAATGAAAAAGTACAGATTTTAAACTAAAAAAAAATGATGCACTTATTCACCTCCAGAATTATATAAAAATTTAAAAAAATTGTTTAGATTTGAATAAAATGACATTTAAACACAGCTAAATGAATCGGTTTAATCTACGCATTTTCAAGTTAGCTAACAAAATTAAAAACAATATCTACCAGTTGAAAACTTTTAAAAAAATTGAAAATATATCCCTAGTAGCACAAAATATTTCTTAAATATTGAAAAACATATTTCTGTGATATTGGTTATGACAGGTTTTTATAAGTTTTAGCAATATTTGTATGAAATGTTAAGGAAATATTACTATGCATATATTTTTGCAATATTTGTAAAAAAAATGTTGAAGAAATATCATGATATATGAGGTTGTGGTGCGGATCCCAAAGGCATGTACATTATTACTGAGCATTCAAGATGTGTGGGGGTAAAGTTTGCTCAGAGTGAGAAAGTATTGAGAGAACACGACAACAAATTTCCGAAGCCAATTGACTTTAAGACAGGCACTGCGTAACACGTCTCGAGTGCTTGGTACAACTCTACTTACGGTCAAATATCACACTTTGAAGCTGACACATAAATTATACACTGATTGAGAGAATATACAGGAATATATAACGAAATAGGCACTAGCACAGACGTTTGCGTGTAAAACAGTTCAAACCGTGGCAGAATTGACAGAGACAGTACAGTGTTGCCTTTTTCTGTCATCCATATATTTCTTTGGATATATTTATAAAATGTTACTTGCTAAATATAAGGATTGAAATATATAGAATATGTTTATAAAATAATTTCATTTCAATATTTCCAAAGATATATATATAAATATTAACTTTGGCCTTTTAATATTTCCGAAACGTAAAAATGTAAAATCAATATTTGGAAAATATTTCTGACACATATTGTGCTACTAGGGATATTTTCCTTTCGAGTTTTGTAAAAATTTCAATAACCCCCATTTGAATCGAACTGAGGTATTTTTTGAAGTTGTTTAATTACTATTTGGTTAATTTAAATTTTGGTGTGCGTAAAGATGTGAAAGTTTTTATGATTACATTTTGATATAATGTATTCCTATTTAAACGGAAATGATTTTTTTTTCAATTTACGCATCATCAAGTTTGCCTACAAAATTCAAAATAATGACACCGGTTCTAAAATGTTTGAAAGTATATTTTCCAACTGAATTTTCTAAAACCTTCATAAATTCTATTTCTCGATTTTGATATAACCTATTTAAATTAATTTTTGAAGTTGCTTGGTTGGCTAAACAAAATTAAAAACAATTTCTGCAAATTTCAAATTTTCAAAAATTGTTGAAAGTATTCTTCTCCAATATTGCACAGAAATTTCAAAAAACACATATTTTATATTTTTTCACACAATCTGTTCAAACCTGGTGGTTTGCAAGATCGGATCAAACTTATGAAAGATGGAAATGACAATTTTTTCTTGAAATTCTAATAGTCAGTTTACTAAAAAGAAATTTCGAAAAAAACTTATTCTTTATAACTTTAAATAAAACAGTTTCTTTGTTAATATCACACTTTATTGTTTAGTGACTCGAGTTTCGATCATAAGCTGATCATTTTCAAACTTAAAGTAAATTAAATTACAATAAACACACGTATTTATGCGGAATGGAATAAGGAGGAGAATACTAGGTCGACCTGGTCGTTAATTATGGGGAAGTCCGGATTACGCTTCGCTTTGTGGATTTCTAGGGATTCGAGTAGGTCCATTTTCGGGCCTTTTTCTGCGAAGTGGATTATTTCAAGTACATCATCTTCAAAAGTATGTCGGTTCTCAATTAGGTGGTTCGCGAATGTTGAATTATTTTGGTGTAATCGGAAGGATCTTAAATGTTCTTTTAATCTTCCGATTAAGATCCTTCCGATTACACCAAAATAATTCAACATTCGCGAACCACCTAATTGAGAACCGACATACTTTTGAAGATGATGTACTTGAAATAATCCACTTCGCAGAAAAAGGCCCGAAAATGGACCTACTCGAATCCCTAGAAATCCACAAAGCGAAGCGTAATCCGGACTTCCCCATAATTAACGACCAGGTCGACCTAGTATTCTCCTCCTTATTCCATTCCGCATAAATACGTGTGTTTATTGTAATTTAATTTACTTTAAGTTTGAAAATGATCAGCTTATGATCGAAACTCGAGTCACTAAACAATAAAGTGTGATATTAACAAAGAAACTGTTTTATTTAAAGTTCCAAAATGTATCACGAAGTTAACGCCTCAACCATCAATCAATTTATTCTTTATAAGTTGTTCATTTTGATATTCCCTATGATTGTTATTAATAAATTTGATGGAACTATTATTGTTTCATAATTTTAAATTAGGGGTGGTTCGGCAGCAGTACCTAACCACCTTGAATACGCGCCTGGCTCGATGAAATAAAATGTTTTGTCGACCCGGTCTGGCCCGGCTCGGAAATAGGCAAGGAAAGAAAAAAGTTATATTGTCTTGAAGGTTTTATGTGGTCGATAAACTCTTGCTCTTGTAGACGTCTTTGAAGATTTTCAATTAACTCAAGAATTAATCAAGATCCGATCGAAAACTGCTTTTCAATATTTAGGCATAGATGTAGTTACATCCCACTGTAAAAGAATTTAGAACAGAATTGCAGCACAAAATGCACGTCAGATTGCAGAGCCCATTGAAGCTGCAAATTGCAACGTTGATGAAGACGAGCAATGTAGTGGATGAATCCGAACAGTTTACAGACAAATTGGCGCATGTGACTGAATTTTCACCACAAGGAAATAGTGAAAGTATTGAGCAAGACACTGAGATTGATGAAGTTAATTTAGCAGAATGTCTCCCCGAGAAAAATTGATACTTTAGAAACGCAAACAATTACCTATTATGTAGCTAGGTACATGATATTTAAGAACAAGAAAAATGAATGCGCTAATTGCGAGAGGGAATGTAAAAAAGGGAGAGATTCCCATCGACAGAAACGAGTTGCTGATATTTAATAAGTATTAAGGCGGTAATGACAATACGATTATTTATGTAGACCAACAATAGTACATTATTATACAAGTTTAATAAGAGGGTATATTCTGACACGAGTGGGATTGGAGCAGAACTCGCGCAGCTAACAATGAAATAATATCGTCATTAATAATTTATTTCATATTTCCAATATGATTGCTCGTCGCTCAATTTTCTGCCCGAAAAAGATTGTCGTGGGGTGTTTATTTATTTTTCTCGCTGTTTGTTTACATAACAGCCACGCGGTTGTATTACCCGACCGAGTCTACCTTCCGTAGGCTGAATGGATGAATAGAGACCTCACAATTATTTTTTCTCAACTACTCCCAACGCTCAAATATCAAGTCGCGTAGCATTACAAAAATGAACCACCGGAGCAGCACTTTACTGTGGATGTCGCGCTAGGCGGGGAGTGGAGGGGTCATTTTCAACACGACTCGCCGAAATACATGCCGGTGAGCGATCTATACAATACTTCAATCAACGCTAGTACTAAGTACTTAGTGAAATAACATTGGTTTAAGATGCCTTATTTCTACCCACAGGACTAACTTGAAAAATAAAACTAAATTGAATTTGAAAACTTTAAATTATAAAACTGAACCCAAAAATATGTAAAAATTAAGTAAATTTTTACTTAATTTACTAAATTGAATTTGAAAACTTTAAATTATAAAACTGAACCAAAAAATATGTAAAAATTAAGTAAATTTTTACTTAATTTACTTAATTTTTACTTAATTTTTACATATTTTTGGGTTCAGTTTTATAATTTAAAGTTTTCAAATTCAATTTAGTTTTATTTTTCAAGTTAGTCCGGTGGGTAGAAATAAGGGATCTGAAACCAATGTTATTTCACTTAGTACTTAGTACTAGTAATAACGCAAATTTCTTTTGCATCATTCAATATCTGGCGTGGCACTAGCCAGGGAAGTAGTTGTTTCAATAAGTTATTTGTTTATAGTCTTAGTAAAACTTAATTTTGCTTGCAGAGTTACGAACAGGTTGAATATTTATATATTCAGGCTATATTTCGTTTTTTGAATTTATTTAAATAAAATTATTGTTTATAATATTCAATTCTTCATTTTTATCGATAACAATTCCAACAAATTACTCAAATTATTTAAATCGCATGTTTTAACAAATGATTTAGGATGAATATGTACATCTGACATCACTGTACTTATCAGCTGTGTTTGTGGAAATGATTAATTTACAACCATTTATCTACACTGATTGAATGCTTCAATATGGATAGATGCCACAAAGTGGTCAAAACTGTCCGTTTTTAATCTTTGGTTGTTTACAAACACAAAATAGCAAAATTTTATTAGAGACAAAAAATACGTAAAATTGAATGATCTTGCAGAAAAAAAGTATTCCTTATGATTTGACCTGTTGAATAAAAATATTTAGGTATCTTAAGAAGTCGATGGTCCTAGTTTGACCACTTACTTTAAACGTAGGATAAAGAAACATATCGCAAAAAGTGCATGTAATTAAATGTGCCAAATTAGGTTTTCTTACCGAATTCCAAAATAAAAATATTTGAAAAATAATGAAAAAAAATAATATCTTTGAGGCCTCGTAGATGGCTTAGGAACCACTTTTGGATAGAGATAAGTTTAGTTAAATCGTCTTATTTTGTTTCAGAGAATATGTGGTAGAGCGTTGTACAGACCATTCGGGGACACCCTGTATATTATATTTTATCTCCAATATTTCTTTATTGCTAAATGGCATCACTCATTATTGTCATTGCTAATATTTCGATAATTATTATTTCAAAATGGATTAAGTTAATGTTAGAACACCCATGATGGTCCGAATGGTACCACCATTATATTATCGGTGACATCGTTGTGCTAGTAAAGGTTTTCTGCTCTGGACTAATGGCTTTTTTATATAACACAGCAGATATGAATACTAATCTCCAACAACATAACTTTAAATTTTCTTTACTAAAGCGCCATCTCTTGACCACTGCAAGAAAAGTGGCCGAGGTTTTCCTAGCTCAAAATTTTGATAAAGGTCTTGTGGGCAGCGTATAATTTTAAATGTGAAAATATTACTTACATCTAGAAGTCCTCCATGACGTAACACAGTGATAAGGGAATGTATGTGGCTTTCACTTGTAAAGTACAAACGAGTTCGAACGTGTCTGCCCGGACTGGAAACCCCATGTGAATATCTTGGATTTAATCTGTTTACAGTTTCCTCTCCAGATTCTTCAATATTCCTCTGAAGGTCTGCTCGAATCTTTTTTAGTAAAGGCGTGCATATTCCTTGACCTATTGTCAGTTTTTCCTGTGGTGTCAATCCATATTCCTAATAGGAAAATCAAAAAATAGTTATTTGTACAACAAATTCAGAAACTGATGTTTTAAGAGTTCGGACATAAGCACTCGCAAAATGGTTTCTGAACTGTGATTTTCATTTTTTATTTTTTATGAAAAAACTCTAATAGACAAAGTGTATATTGAATTTGATTTGAAGTAACTGAAATAACCTATGAAAAAATCGAAATTGGTATGTCGCATGCTAAGGATATTCTGGATTAATCAGTAACAAATGGTTTTAAAAAACTAATTTTCGTTAATAAAAAGAGTGAATTAGTACACCTTGAACACGGTGGGCACCAGAAATAACATGTAACAAGTGTCCAGAAACTGCTTTTTGAATGCGCTCTACAAGTAATATTTCCAGTAGTAAAACTTCATTTTTTGAACTTTTGGAGCAAATAACTATGAGTTGTACCAAGCACTCAAGACATGTTGCGCAGTGACGATCATCTTAAATTCAATTGGCTCTGGAGATTTGTTGTCACGTTCTCCGAATACTTTCTCACTCTGTGCAAACTTTACCCCCACACTTCTCGAGTGCTTGGTAATACTGTAATACATTTAAATTAAGTAAAAAAAAATGGAGATACATAACCAAGAAATCAATCCAGTGATTTATAATGTTTATATGAATTATTTTCTGATTTTTCTTTGTTCAATTAGATTAGGTTATTATCGATATAAAACTAAAAAGGTACAAACCTGTGGAATAACAATGTCTGCTAAATATTTAGCATGGATATAAAGCTCCTCTGCCTGTTCAAACTGCAGAGTGTGTTGATTATGCTGGAGATCATATTTTATACAGTCATAAATATCAGGAATCTTACTAATGTCAAAGTTCTTATTTTTCGTATAGAAGTCTTTTTCTATTTTCCCCCATCTACGACCCATCAATTCCCAAGTCTCGCCATGGTAAAGAATGGCATCTGTAACCATTTCATCAAGGAAACATTGCATATAAAATTTTTATTTGGGTATTAGTTACGCTTAACAATTTAAATTAAAACAGCGAATAAATTAGAGGTGGATGAGTTGCCTCAGCAAAAAGAGATGACTGCCTTGTGAAAAGTATGCCGTGTGAAAAAGTGATGAACAAAAAAGGACCTCACTTTTCACAAAGGAGTCACACAACTCCGTGACTCACTTCCGGAGTTGCATCTTTGAGTAACTTGCTCGTTAGTTACCCACCTCTAATATAAATGCTTGATATTAGCATTACACATTGGCTGCCAACAAGTTTTTTTGTAAAATGCTAAAAAAAGTTTTCTTTGTTTTTAAGTTTTATTTTATAAAATGAGTAAGAATATGCTTATTTAATTTAACCCGTGACTGACAGCGCCAAATAGTAACTTTAAAGTAGGTACTAACTGTCAGTCACTGGTGACTGACACTGCCCCATTGAAATACTTCGGTGTCAGTGACTGGTGACTGACAAAGCGGTCAACGTGTTAAGAATGTAGTGACTGAGAAACCACACTACTGCAAATATTTTTCCTCTTTTAGCAGCAGAGGCTCATGAAACTTCGGGCATTCGCTACAAAGCATCTTTTCAATACTTCTTATCTTCCAAAGAGTAAATAGTGTAGCATAAATGCTTGTTATGGAGTTGTGTTGAACGAAGATTCATGATCTGCCACAGCCTTCTAGCAATATATTTTTACCTTTAGTTTTAAGATCCTCCTTCTTTTGCTTAACAATCTCCATTAAAGATTTAATCAGCTCGTGAACATTTCTGCAGCACTGCACCGGATTCTTAACAAAGTCCAAAGCATCTGCTATACTCACAGAATTTCCTGGATTTATCTTATCCTTATCTTCAAGTGTGAACTCCTTATCCAACTGCATCAATTCGTGCAGTCTTGACTTACACCTGAACACACCACTAATTAATTTGTACATTTAGAAAATTTAATGCAACACATACATATTTTGATATTTACTACTATCACAATCATTATCCAACAGTCCGTTTGTATTGGCACTCTTCACCATCTGCACGAGGATAGGAGTGAGTTCTCCTTCGAGGGCCAAAAGTCCCTTTGCAAATGCGGCAGCGGTCATTTGCACGCGTCCCTCATCTGAGGCATAAATTTTCAAATCGTGTCTGAAAGTTGAATGCAGCCTCAAGAGACCTAGTCCTTGGGCTCCGGCGTATTCACCTAGATAAAACGCGAGCGTGATATTTTACAATTTTCTGATGATTGTAAAATGATTCAGTAAGTATAGGAAAAAATGTGACAAAAAATAATTTTGAGAATTTTTGTTTCAAAACAAAACACTTAAACTTTGTTATACCACTATTGTAAATATAAAATTGTACATTTTAATTATTGATTAAGTATTATGTTCCAGGTTTCTGTCAAATTCTTAGAACTTATAGTAGGTGCAACAAAGTTTCAGTGTTTAAAAAAAATGAATTATGTTTAGTCATCTAACATTGCACCTGAACAGATCATATGCCCCAAGAGTTATTTTAATGCTTGAAATTCAAAATCGGGATAACATTGAATGTTCATAACAGTTGTTTGAATGTTCAATATGTACATCACTCTTGCGAATGGAATACAGATATCAGTAACTTTTTGGGCACACAAACATCATCATTCGAACTTATTTTTCCTATACCCAACTCTGTTACTTTTAGGATAACGTGCTGCAAATGCTTGACATTCCTATCTAGTGAAGGATGGAGTGAGTAAACTGAGATAGACAGGGTCCACTAAATAACGAACATAAAAATTATTACCGTTGTCACCATCCATGTCTAAGAGGTCACATTTAAAAAAGGACAGCGAAAAAAATGTAAAACACAATAAACATTAGTACCAATGTCAAAATATTTCACCACGGAACTTTATTAAAAGAAGGGTCATCGGTGGTGATTTATCTTGCTAGCAGATTAGCTAATGTTATACAATATGTTTAAATACGTATCTCGTCAGAGTCGTCTTTGGATAAAGAAATATTTGTTTTAGAATGCAACAATGACAAATGTCACTTTGTTAGAATGATAATTATAGTTAAACTGATTATGAAAATCTTAACTCATTTTTTCTTGTGTTCTATGAAAAATTATTTTAGTACTCATCTAGCACTAACTGTGGACCATATTAATAAATATTTTTGATAAAATTTAAAATATTAGCCTGTTGTTGATAAAACCAACTGGTGACAAATGATTCGACTAGGATAATATGGGCAGTAATAGATATGTTTCAAGACAGCTCACAGAGGGGCAGGGAGAATTAGAAAATCTATACCAAGAAGTGAACCAGTATTTCCATGATATTTTAGTATTCAAAATAAACAAAACATCGAAAAAATAAATTCAAATATTTTATCAATAGAAAGTAGAAAAGTCAAATGGTAAATCATTGATTAAAAATACAATGTTGACTTGGAATCGTAATCCTCTACCTTGTGGATACTTCTAATGAAGAATAAAAACCCATAGGGGGCAGGCATTATTTGTCACTGGTGCACTACAATATGGATATTTTTGATTCTTTTTTTCCTGCCATGGATCCATCAGGTTCTACAATGGCGATCCTGTGGTGCAGATTTTGATTTATAATCTGATTTTAAGACTTTCTATTCGGTTTTTAATGAATTATAAAAAAAATAGTAAAAATACTAATAATACAGGTTAGCCATTCAAAACTTAAAAAACAATTGAATATGTCAGCAAAGGGTGGGATTCCGACAAAGAAAGGCATAAGCGGCTAATTAAAGCCAGTAATGTTTTAATAATGCTGCTAACAAAGTGTCATTGGTCAATAAAAGGGTATATTGAAGTCTTACAAATGACAAACTTTTGATTATCGCAAAGTGATTGACAGGAAATTTATTTAGACATACTGTAGAAACCGAATTGGGGGGTTTGGCTTGCACGTATACACACACACTGTCCAGTGTGGACACCGAAAATAAAAATAAAATAACGTGGAGGTTGAAAATAAAAAAGAAAAAGCGTATCATCAAAAAGAATTCAACGCACGGTACCTTGAGTTGCGTTCTTTTTGAGGTGAAGCTAAAAATAAATAAAAATAGGAGAAATAAAAACAAATACGAACCAGCAAGATGTCTACCTTGGCCACCGGGATACATGCAACGGAATATCCTCCCGAGCTCCTCCGCTTGGATCCGTCCGGCGGGCGTCAGCTCGCCGCCCCACTTGAGGATCAGGACCAGGGACGGGTCGGCAGGCCGGTCTACTGGAAACACACCAAAACAAATGCTTCTGCCCGAATGTGGGGAGGGGGAACTTTGAAAAAAAATAGCCACAAGTCTAATGTCGCTTTTCGTGTACTAAGGAAGCGATAAGTAAAAATAAAAGGTTCGTACTAATGTTTGGTTTACCATCATCCGAGCTCGAGCCCCGAGGACGGCCCTTGGGTTGGTACTTCATCTGCACCTTGCGATTTATTCCCGAGAAGTGTCCATACCTGCATTTTGAACATAAATATTACCAATTAAAAATGCAATCTAATTTTGAATTAAGTTGTAAACATGTACAAAATCTAAGATCCGCCAATCTGGTCAAACTTCAATATCAGATTGAAAAAAACATATAAGTTCTTTTAGGTTAAAATGAGAAAATTAACCACAGCTATACTTTTGATGATACAAGGGATTAAAATGGATTCTCTTGAGTCTCTACCAGTGTTGCCACACGTTCGAAAACGAATTACCGTACCCGCGTACTCTGAATGACCGAACTTATTAATAAATTACTGTACATACATGTTAGATGTGATAATTTATTAGGGTGTGAACTACGAGAAATACACACTTATAATGATGTAAACTTACGATTTCAGAGGTAAAGCGAAGGTTTTCTAATTTTTTTTTTACTGAAAATATCACATAAATTTTTTTAGCCCCTTTTATAATCTTGTTTTATTGGATTATTTCGGGGATTTACACATTTTTCTATGAATTTGTTACACAAAATCGATGCTAGATGGTCCTATCTGCTAATATAATGTTAACTATCGGGGCAAGATAGATTTTAATACTTCCCATAAGCAGTGTTGCCAGGTCAGCGGAAAGAAACTTTAAATATTAATTTTCAAAAATTTATAACAAGCATTTTCAAAACTCAAAATTAATTTTAAAGGTAAATACATTATGATTGCATTAAAGGTTTTAAGGAATTCAATCATATCAGTATTTTTTTCTATTTTTTCTTTGTTCAAATATTCGACAAATTTAAAAAAATCATTTTTAAACATTTATAACTCACGCATTTTCAAAAATTGAAGATAATTCAGATGTTTTGTGATGCGGAAATGACCATTTTTAACTGCCAAAATTGACAATTTTCAACTGCCAAAAATGACAATTTTCAACTGCAAAAAAGGCCAATTTTCAAGTGTCGGAAACGACCATTTTTAACTGCCAAAAATGACAATTTCTAACTGCCAAAAAGGCCAATTTTCGAATGCCAGCTACGACCATTTTCAACTGCCAAAAATGAAAATTTTCAATTGCCAAAAAAACGACCATTTTTAACTGCCAAAAATGACAATTTCAACTGCCAAAAAGGCCAATCATAACCGCCAAAAATGACAATTTTTAACTGCCAAGAAAGGTGAATTTTTAACTGCCCAAAAATGATAATTTCAACTGCCAGAAAGGCCAATTTTCAAGTGTTGGAAATGACCATTTTAAGCTGCCAAAAATGACAATTTTCAACTGCCAAAAAGGCCAATTTTCAAGTGTCGAAAACGACAATTTTTAACTGCCAAAAGTGATCATTTTTAACTGCCAAAAATGACAATTTTCAACTGCCAAAAATGACAATTTTCAACTGCCAAAAATGACAATTTTCAACTGCCAAAAATGACAATTTTCAACTGCCAAAAAGGCCAATTTTCAACTGCCAAAAAAGCCAATTTTCAAGTGTTGGAAACGACCATTTTATGCTGCCAAAAATGACAATTTTCAATGGCAAAAATGACAATTTTCAACTGCCAAAAATGACAATTTTCAACTGCCTAAAGAGCCAATTTTGAACTGCCAAAAAGGCCAATTTTCAAGTGTCGAAAACGACAATTTTTAACTGCCAAATGTTGTTGTTGTTGCTAAATATGGAAAAATGCAAAACTATATCGTTTTACAGATGTAAAAATGCAATAATCGTCGATTACTCTATTAACGACACTATATTGGAACGAGTGGAGGATATTACCGACTTGGGGGTTATTTTCGATAAAAAAATGAATTTTATTTCACATATTCATTATACAGTCAATAAGGGTCTGAAGCTTTTGGGCTTCATATCAAGAATAGGCGCGGATTTATCACTCAATGCAATTCGATGCTTATATTTGTCACTAGTTCGCTCAGGTCTGGAATATGCATCATGCGTATGGTCCCCTCATCAGCAATATTTAAAAGACGAACTTGCAAAGGTTCAAAATAAGTTTTTACGTATAGCTGCCTTTAAATTACATATCCCGATTGACACTTTAAATTACACTCATCTTAGTGGCCATCTAAATATCACTTCCCTACAGGATCGCCACATAATTGCAGATTTGCAATTTTTGTTTAAAGTTGTCAATGGGATTTTGGACTGTCCGGAAATTCTGGAAAATATTACTTTTAATTATCAAGGCAGTGGTACTATTACCCGAAGCAAAGATACTTTTCGTTTGTCTCTTCATAGAACCAACTACGGTTACCACAAACCACTTACAAGAATGATGAGAATGGCCAACAAATTGCAGAGGAGTAATAATTTTTTAATTTTTGGCTTTAGTAAGGAGTCCTTTACCAGAGGCCTACGCGTTATTGACCTAAGCGTGATTAATGATTAATAATTAATGATTAGTGTCAACGTGTTTAAACTACCATTGTGCTATTATTAAATTATAATGTATTTATTTATTTTATCAATGTTAATTATTGTTGTATTGTCACTTAATTTAACTGCGGTACTATTTATCGGTGTTATACTAATGTATTTTGAAATGTTTTATATTCAAAAGGGTGAATCCCGTGAATAAATGAATTATAAAAGTGATAATTTTTAACTGCCAAAAATGACAATTTTTAATTGTCAAAAATGACAATTTCAACTGCCAAAAGGGCCAATTTTCAACTGCCAAAAAGGTCAATTTTCAAATGTCGAAAACGACCATTTGAAGCTACCAAAAATGACAGTTTTCAACTGCCAAAAAGGCCAATTTTCAAGTGTCAAAAACGACCATTTTAAGCTACCAAAAATGACAGTTTTCAACTGCCAAAAAGGCCAATTTTCAAGTGTCAAAAACGACCATTTTAAGCTACCAAAAATGACAATTTTTGACTGCCAAAAAAGGTGAATTTTTAACTGCCAAAAAAGGTGAATTGTTAACTGCCAAAAATGACAATTTTCAACTGCCAAAAAGGCCAATTTTCAAGTGTCGAAAACGACCATTTTTAACTGCCAAACGTGATAATTTTTAACTGCCACAAATGACAATTTTCAACTGCCAAAAATGACAATTTTCAACTGCCAAAAAGGCCAATTTTCAACTGCCAAAAAAGCAAATTTTCAAGTGTCGGAAACGACCATTTTCTACTGCCCAATATGACAATTTTTTACTGCCAAATATTTTTACCTGCCAAAAAATGCCAATTTTCAACTGCCAAAAATGCCAATTTTCAATTGCCAAAAAGGCCAATTTTCAAGTGTCGGCAACGACCAATTTTAACTACCAAAAGTGACAATTTTTAACTGCCAAAAAATGCCAATTTTCAACTGCCAAAAAGGCCAATTTTCAAGTGTCGGAAACAACTATTTCAAGCTGCCAAAACTGACAATTTTTAACTGCCAAAAATGACAATTTTCAACTACAAAAAAAGCCAATTTTCAAGTGTCTGCACCTACTATTTTTAACTGCCAAAAAGGCCAATTTTCGAATGCCAGCTACGACCATTTTCAACTGCCAAAAATGAAAATTTTCAATTGCCAAAAAAACGACAATTTTTAACTGCCAAAAATGAATATTTCAACTGCCAAAAAGGCCAATCATAACTGCCAAAAATGACAATTTTTAACTGCCAAAAAAGGTGAATTTTTAACTGCCCAAAAATGATAATTTCAACTGCCAGAAAGGCCAATTTTCAAGTGTTGGAAATGACCATTTTAAGCTGCCAAAAATGACAATTTTCAACTGCCAAAAAGGCCAATTTTCAAGTGTCGAAAACGACAATTTTTAACTGCCAAAAAGGCCAATTTTCAACTGCCAAAAAAGCAAATTTTCAAGTGTCGGAAACGACCATTTTCTACTGCCCAATATGACAATTTTTTACTGCCAAATATTTTTACCTGCCAAAAAATGCCAATTTTCAACTGCCAAAAATGCCAATTTTCAATTGCCAAAAAGGCCAATTTTCAAGTGTCGGCAACGACCAATTTTAACTACCAAAAGTGACAATTTTTAACTGCCAAAAAATGCCAATTTTCAACTGCCAAAAAGGCCAATTTTCAAGTGTCGGAAACAACTATTTTAAGCTGCCAAAACTGACAATTTTTAACTGCCAAAAATGACAATTTTCAACTACAAAAAAAGCCAATTTTCAAGTGTCTGCACCTACCATTTTTAACTGGCAAAAATGACAATTTTTAACTGCCAAAAATGACAATTTCAACTGCCAAAAACGACAATTAAAAACCCAAAAATATTTCATCACTTATTATATTAGCCAAGTACAATACAATAACTGATGTGACTAAAGGGCAGAGTAAAAAAAAAAAAATTAACACATACCATCGGACTTTTTAAAGAATTCAATCATATCGATATTATTTTATTTTTTCTATTCCTTGCCGTATATTGATTAATTCCCTAACAATAAACTGTACGGATATAAGCTATTTTTCGGTTAGGTGTACGGATATGAAATCCAGGTTACAGATAATAAACAACCATTGTTGTAGAACGTTGCGGCGGCGGCGGCAGCGACGGGAGAACGTCACATCAAACGTCAAATAATTAATTTACATTTTTATATAATCGGAAATCATCATGGAAAGTGAAAGTACCCCACCTAAAATTAGGAAATCTGCTCAAAATATCTAGTAGGGATTACCTCCGATCAGATCCCGTCCAAAATATGACATCGCCCACAAACAATATATGGATTGGTGTACAAGTAAGAATGTGAAAACTATCAATGAAAACGTTATGATTACGTGCATAGAAAACATTTCCAAAACTGATAAACCTTCAACATTGTAGACCACGCATTACAGTGACTTTTTTATAATGGAGACGTGGCCGCGACGAGAAAACGTCAAACATCAAACGTCAGATAAATTAATTTACATGTTTTTTCAGTATTCATTATAAAAAGTGAAAGGGACTTCAGTCGTAGAAAAAGTTATCTGTACAACGCGAGTGGATATGATGCCCCCATATCTCACTCGGCATTGGGGCACTCGCCTACGGCTCGTTCCCCAAACTTGCCTTCGTGAGATATGTGCATCATATCCACTCTTGTTGTACAATATACTATTTCTATTTTTTCTTTGTTCAAATATTTCGACCAATTTTCAAAAATTCATAACTCACGCAGAAATTGGCAGAGTTAGTTAGTTTTAAAGGTAAATGTTTTGTAAAGATATCAAAATGTTTGAGGAATTAATATTATATCGTAATATGCTGAGGTAGCTGTGTCGACATGGAGAGAGTATTTAAAATTCAAAAGAAAGCGATTAGAATACTTTTCGGCAAAAAAATCAGTGAGAGCTGTAGAGGATTATTTAAAGCACATCACGTATTAACAATGCATGGTCTGTATATATTTAATAATAATATTTATTTCATATCATATAAATACACTGAATTTACAATATACCGAGTGTTTGGGATAAGGGGCGAACATAGGGATTTAACATGTAAAATTAAATATGTGTAATTATTTGCTCCCCTATTCATTTTAGAGAAAAATCGTAAAGGAATATTTTTTAGAGAATTAAAAACTGTAAATGTATCATCCATTTAATTTACGTTTGTACCAGCATACACCTCAGAAATAATAAAAATAAGTTTAACAATTTACCATTTAATAAAAACCCTTGCCATGACTTTGACAAATGTCATGTTTCATGTTATAGTGAAAATAATAATATTGCAAGTCAGATATCAATTCTAGTTATTACGATGAACAATAATCTGAGTTATTCCAATGAAGAGAGGGTATTCATTATTAAAACATTTTACAGTGGCGTCAGTTTACGCAGAGTTCGTGACTTATTTTCGGTTACATTTAACAATCGACCAATTCCGTCTGCATCAATTCACAATTTCCAAATTTGTGAAAAAGTTCGAAAATACAGCAAGTGTAGCGGCAGATGATTCAAAAGGTATTTCAATAGTCCAATTTTAACAAATATTATTTCAAAAACATTAACATTGCAGGCAAACGGAAGAGAAGAAGCAACGATGAATTGGAAGAAAGAGTTTTGGGGTTGATAAATGCTGATCCAACAACTAGCATACGATGCATTGCTCGTGAGTGCAGCGTGTCTACATTCTCAGTGTATAAGATTCTGAATAAGCATGGGTATTATCCCTACAAACATCAATGCCATCAGGAGATATTGCTAGTGGATGAAGAAAGCAGGCGTGTATTCTGCGAGCTAATGCAGGATCGATCAAACATAGACAGAAACTTTTTGCAGTCTATCTGTTTTACGGATGAATGCACGTTCACACTTAACAACGAGCCCAACACTCAGAACACGCGATACTGGACCCAAGAAAATCCGCGGATATGCCTTAGAACTAGAACCCAGTTCCCGCAAAAAATCAATATTTGGGCTGGTATTTTTAAAAATAATATTATTGGGCCGTTTGAAATATGTGGAAATTTAAATTAGAATTCTTATTTAGACCTTTTAATCAACCAGGTTGGCCCTGCGTTAGAAGAAGTTGCACGTGACAATCAGGAGATATGGTATCAGCATGATGGATGTCCAGCCCATTATGGTTTAAATGTAAGGGAATATTTAAATGCTAATTTTCCCAATTGCTGGATTGGTCGCGGTGGCACTATCAACTGGCCACCAAGATCTCCTGATTTAGCACCATGTGATTATTTCTTTTTGTGGGGTCACTTGAAAAACAAAATTTACAAAAAACACCATCCAAATATTGAATCTTTGCGGGAAGCAATTTTTGCGGAATGCACATTGATTACAGATAGGCAGTTGGCTAATGTTAGACATGCATTTTATAACCGATTGGGTTATTGTTTACACCAGAACGGAGAACTTTTTGAGTACTTGCTCTAAAATTTCCCGTTGACCGCTGGTTACGGTAAAACCAAAAATATATCACGAACTGTGTGTAATCTGACACCACTTTAATTCAATTCATCGTTGCTTCTTCTGTTCCGTTTGCCTTTAATTTTAATATGTTTGAAATAATATTTGTTGAAATTGGACTATTGAAATACCTTTTGAATCATCTGCCGCTACACTTGCTGTATTTTCGAACTTTTTCACAAATTTGGAAATTGTTGATACAGACGGAATTGGTCGATTGTTAAATGTAACCGAAAATAAGTCACGAACTCTGTGTAAACTGACGCCACTGTAAATATTTTGATAATAAATAATACCCTCTCTCCATTGGAATAACTCATATTATTGTTCATAGTAATAACAATGCGTGAATTGATATTTGGACGTGGATGGAACTGCGGGTTAAGGAGATTGAATGATTCGGGAAATTGGCGTCGGCTACGAGGCCATCTGCCATAATCATTGTATTGTAATATATCAGAAATTAAATGAATAACTGAATAATTAAAGACAAATGCAATGTCCATGGTCCCGAGCGAATATTCCGCGACCCCGAAATCGTTCGCCCGGGCTGGGATTCGAACCCTCGCGGCACGCGGTGCAACCGGCATAAGCGCTCGCTTGTACCCACTACACCAACGGGCCGCCCGAATTAATGTTTGACTAGTAAAATTATTCTCACCATAACATGACATTTGTCAGTCATGGCAAGGGTTTTTATTAAATGGTAAATTGTTAAACTTATTTTTATTATTTCTGAGGTGTATGCTGGTACAAACGTAAATTAAATGGATGATACATTTACAGTTTTTAATTCTCTAAAAAATATTCCTTTACGATTTTTCTCTAAAATGAATAGGGGAGCAAATAATTACACATATTTAATTTTACATGTTAAATCCCTATGTTCGCCCCTTATCCCAAACACTCGGTATAGTATATGACACATAGTCAAAGGCGAACAAATGTATAATTAAACGTATATTAATGGCTATTTAAGTACTCTTCAACAGAGTAGGGTTCCATAGTACATAAATAAGTGAACACTTTTCTTTTGTAGCAACTAAAACTAGATTCTTCTTTAATATTCTGTGGTAGATGATTAAAAAACCTCAGAGATGAATAAGTAGGACCCTTCTGAGATTGTGTAAATCGAAATGAGGGATAACGTAAATTTTGTTTGTGTCTAGTTTCATAATCATGTACCATCTCATATGCATCAAACTCTGGGCGATGTTTCCACATGAATTTCAAACATTCTTGAATATATATGGCAGTGACTGTAAGGATTCCACACTCCGTAAATTTTGTTCTGCATGATTCATATCTGTTTAGTTTAAGCATAACTCTCAGTGCCCTTTTTTGCATGAGGAAGACACGATTTATTTTTGATGAGCTTCCCCAAAATATAATTCCATATCTTACCAAGGATTCGAAGTTCCCGTGATATATGGTTTTCATTAACTCGACAGGATGATTAATACTTAAAGTTAAAATTCTCAACATATATATAGCTTTTCCCAATCTTAAACACAGATCATTAATATGTTCGTACCATTTCAGGTGTTGATCAATTTTAATACCAAGAAACTTGATATCGGAAACAAATTTATAAGTTGTACTATTTGCTTGTAATGTCTTAGGTGTTTCCAAAGAGTTATTTAATTTAAATAGAATACATTGCGTCTTATCAGCATTTAAAACTAATTGATTATTTTGGAACCATATTTTCAATGAAAGTAGTATATCAGTAGCATTAAGTTTTAAATCCATAAAATCAGATCCTCTAATTATGAGATTTGTATCATCTGCAAAATTTATTATGTCGTGATTTAGTCCATTATGTAGCGTAAACATGTCATTTATATAAATATTAAATAATAATGGACCAAGCACACTACCTTGTGGTACACCCCTGTCAACACTGTGCAGATTAGAGTGCACTTTAGTAGAATTTTGTTGTATCTCTACAAACTGTACCCTCCCAGATAAATATGATTTAAGCCAATCATTAGCTATACCACGAATACCGTACAGATGCATTTTTTGTAATAATTGCTCGTGGTTAATGCTATCAAAGGCCTTTGATAAGTCAAGAAATATGCCACAAGTTATTTTACCATTTTCTAAATCGTTTATTATTGTGTTTATAAATTGAAATAAAGCAGTGTTAATATTCCTGCCTTTTCTAAAACCATGTTGGCAATCATTAAAAATGTTATATTGATTTATAAATTTAATAATGCGTTTTTCGATTACTTTTTCAAATATTTTTGAAAATGTAGATAGCATACTAATGGGCCTATAATTATTAATATCATCCGCATTTCCTTTTTTATAGAGAGGTATGACCAATGCTGTTTTCAGTTTTGTTGGAAAAACTCCTTCACTCAAGCTTGCATTAATAATATGACATAGTGGAGTAACTATATCGGGCATTACCTTTTTTAAAAGGTATGATGAAATTTCGTCATTTCCATGGCTTTTTTTATTCTTTAGTGTTCTGGCAATTTCTAATAATTCAAACTCATCAACGGGGTGAAGAAATATTGAGAATTGATTGCATTCAAAGTTACAAACTGGTGGAATAGCTGAGTTTTTAATAGGAGCAGAGTTTGCAAATAAATGATTAAATTTATTGGCAATTTCTTGGAGATCAGAGTATGGTAATGTTTTTTTTGTTTTAGTACCAGTTATATCTCGAATAATAGACCAAGATGTCTTTGCTTTATTGTCAGATTTGGATATCAAGTTTTCGTAGTATGTTTCAGAGTGTTGTTTTAAAAGATTATTATAATGCTGCTTTGAAGCTTTTAATTGTGGTTTGAATTCTGGAATATATGTTACTAATGTTTCATATAACAAAAAAAAAAAAAAAAAAAGAACCTTTATTGGCATAACCATATATACAAAACAAAAAACAAATTAATTCCTTACATCCCTCACCCCCCCCCTTCCACCCCTCCCCTCCCTCCCTCTCCCCTCTTTCTCCCATCCCACCTTCTCCAGCGTCTTCACTCCTGCCCCATCCTCTCTCATCCATTCCGTCACCCTTCTATTCCCTCTCACTCCTACCCATTCTTCTTTCACCCCCTCACATTCTTCCGCCAAGTGCTTCCATGTATCCTTCCCCCACTCGCACAGCCCACATCTCATATAATCCTCCCCCATCCACCTCTTCCTCCCTTTCTCTCCTGACCCACATCTCGCCCTCGCCAACCTCACCCTCTCCTCCCTACTCCATCCTTCTTCCCCCCAATACTCTGGTATTCTCCCGTACACCTGCCACCTCCCATACATATCATTATATTCACTCCTTTCTATCCGCCCCTGTCTCTCCTGCATATCCACCTCTCTCATTTTTTCCTTCACCCATCCCGCCACCTTCACCCCCCTCCCCATCCACTCTATCACCTTTGCCTCCGATAACCCCACCCTCTCATACATCTTCCTTCTCTCCCTTCTCCATTTCCCCTCTTCCCCATTCACACACCCCCACCATACTGCCTTTACCAATCTCTCCTCCCCTAAACCCCACAATTTCTCTTCGTATTTCACCACCCTCCTCATCGTTTCACACACCATTTTGTCCCTGTTCGTCTCCTGCCTAAGTATATAACTCGGTGTCGACCTCTCCACTCCCAACATACATTTTATAAACCAACCCTGCTCCCTCTCCACCCATTCATACTCCCTCGTCCCCCATACCTCCACGCCATACATCATCACCGATCCCACACACGCATCCCATACCTTACACATCACTCTCATATTATTCTCTATCCATCTTCCCCATTTCCCCCATGCTATCCCCCATGCTCTCCTCGCTTTGCCTTGCACCCATCTTACATGCTCCTCATATCCACCCGTTTCCTTAAATACAAACCCCAAATACTTAAAACTCTTCACCCGTTCTATCAACTCTCCCTTCCACTCTAATTCTTTCACTCCTCCCACTCTCCCTCTGTTCCTGAATCTCATCCATTTCGTTTTTTCTACATTCACACACATACCTCTTTTATCCATATACTTCTCTACCCTCCTCATCATTCCTTTCATACCCATCCAGTCCTTCGCCACCAAAACCATATCGTCCGCATATGCCAACATCCATACCTTTCTCGACCCACTTACCACCCCTCCCTCTTGACCTTTTTCCAACACCCCCTCTAACTCGCTCATATACAGGTTAAATAATAGCGGACTCAACGGGCACCCCTGCCTCAGTCCTACCCATGTCCTAAATTTCTCCGCTATCTTCCCCCCCACTTTCGCCTCCACCCATGTCTCCTCATGCACCTCTCTCACCCATCCTATCATCCCCTCACTCAACCCTCTCCTCCTCAAACATTCTATCATCCCCTTCCTTGGCACCACATCATACGCTGCTTTTAGATCCAGGAACACCGCAAACATACCACCTTTCCCTTCCATCTCTCTCTCTATCATCCTCGCCAGAGTGAAGACCTGGTCCATCGTCCCCCTTCCTCTTCTAAATCCTCCTTGTGACTCTGGCAGTAACCCTTTATCCTCCACCTCTGCTTCCATTCTATTTTTCACCATCACCATCATTATTGTATACCCTGTACTTATAACTGTTACCCCCCTATAATTCTTTATCTCCTCCCTCTTCCCACCCTTGTGCACCGGGCACATCCTGCCCACCCTCCATGTCTCCGGCATCCTCTCACTCCCCGTCCACATTTTATTTATTAGCTCCCTAAACTTCTTCTTCCCCTCCTCTCCTATCTCCTTCCACATCTCCGACCTCAGACCATCTCTACACGGCGCCTTCCCTCGTTTAATCTCTTCAAATGCTCTCTCCACCTCCTCCTCTGTGAACTCCTCCTCTATCACTCCTCTCCTCTCTTCCCCTACTTGCTCCGGCTCTCCTCCACCTTCTTTGCACTTCCTCACCCATTCCTCCAAAGACACTCCTATCCTCTCCCTCTCCTGTCCTCTCCTTAACACGTCCCACATCTCTCTCTCATTTCTGCACCCCCTTATCTCCTCTGCAGCCCGTTCCGCCACCTGTATCTTCTTCCGCTCACATATCCTCTCATATTTCCTTCTGGCCTCCACCACTCTTCTCTCTCCTCCACCATTCCTTATGCATTCCTTCACCGCCCTCCTCACTTCACCCTTCGCTACTCTGCATTCTTCATCAAACCACTCACTACCTTTCCCCTTTGTTCCCTTCACCTTCCTTCCACATCCTATTATGGCCTTCTCCATCTCCTCCATTGACCTTATCTCCTTCCACTTCACTTCCTTCAACTTCTTCTTCATCCTGTCTATCGCCCCTACTCCGCTCTCCAACCTCTCTTCCTCTTGTTCTCTCTCCTCGTCTTCCCCCTTGCCTATCCATATCTCTACACTCACCGGTAAATGATCCGACCCCATTATCTCTTCCACCTCCATTTTTCTTATCTCCTCTCTCGCCACCCCTTTCACTATTGCGTAGTCTATTACTGATGAGCCTCGTGGTCCAATATACGTTCTCTTTCCCGTCCAATCCCCCTCTGTGCATCCGTTAAGAATTTCCCATCCCTCCTCTCTCACCCATTCCCTCATCCTTCTCCCCTCCCCGTTCACCACTTTATCCTGTGATCTTCTTTCTCGTTCCACTCCATTCTCCCCCACCCCTCCTCCCATTTCCCCTATCCTCGCATTCAAGTCCCCCACTATCATCCGTCTTCCTGTCTCTTCTTTCCTCTCCTCTATTTCTTTTCTCACCTCGCCCCAGTTCTTATTTACGTACGCTACTCCCACCTCCACCTTATACTTTCTCCGTTTATATTCTACCCACATGAGACCTTCTCCCCCCTCCTCGCACTTCATTTCCTCTCCCTTCCTCCTCTCTCTCATCCCCACTATCATCCCTCCTTTTGCTCTTCCTCTCTCCCCTCCCTTCACTGCCCCTTTCATTTCCCACTTAAACCCTTCTGGCAGCCCCCCTTTTAGCTCCTCCCATTCCTCCTTCTTTGCCCATGTTTCTACTAGCCCCACTATGTCCTTCCCCCCCACCCATTGCTCCAATTCCTTCTCCCATCTTCCTCCCTTGATTTTCGACTTTACCCCCGCCACATTCCATACCCCTATCCTCATCGTCTTGTCACTCCCCCCAGCACCCCGATTATGTCCTAGCTCTTCCTCTTCCTCCCTCCTTTCTCCCACTGCCCCCTTTCTTTTTACTTTTTTGGCTCTTCCTGTCTCTCCAAACTCCCCTTTCCCCTATTCCACCTCCACAGCTCCCCATTCACTATCATCTTTTGGTACCCCGTCCTCGTTGTTTTCCCCTTCTCTCTCTCCTCGAACGCTCTCTCCCTGATTATCTTTTGGATCCTCCTCTCCTCCTTCGTTAGGTCATCCTCTATGAATATCCTCTCTCCTCTCAATTTATTCTTACTCCTCATTACTTTGATCTTCTCCTCCAACGTCCCCAATCGTGCCACCACCATCTTCCCCACTGTGTCTACCACGTACATATCCTCTACCTTCACCTCCACCTCCAGTGCGTCCTTCATAAACCTCTCCACTTCACTCCTCTCTTTTATGTCCTTCCCCTTTATCAGTATATTCTTTCTCCTCTCTCTTCATATAACAATATGTCCTCTTTGGCTTTTACCAGTTCAGGTGTATTGAATTGAAGTCGATATTTTTTCCTCTTTTTTTGACTTTTATACAATGGAAAGCAAATATTATGGCATGAAGTAAAATAATCCATAAAATGATCAAATTTTTCATCTACCGAGTTTGCACTGTAGCATTTATCCCACGAGGTATTTTTTAATGCTTTACTAAAATCATTGATTGTATTATCGTTATATTTCCTGCGGAATACAAAATCATTACAGTCACTGTCACAAATCCCAGTTGATACAAGTTGTCCTAGATGATCTGCAATGCCTGTTTTTAAAATCTCACACTTTGCGGTCATACTATTAGTGATTACATTATCTAGACATGTTGACGAATGATAAGATATGCGTGTTGGTTCCTCTACAAGGAATTGACAATTATATGATATTACAAGGTCTTGAAATTGATTACAATCTGTTGAATTTGATAGTAAGTCGATATTAAAATCCCCGAGAATAAAAAATATACATTTCCTAGCCAATAAAATATTTAACATCGCATCTAATTTATTTAAGAATATTAAAGTGTCTGTACCCGGTGCACGATACACAGCAACGATTGTAATTGTTATTTTCTCACTTATCCGCAAATCAGCAGCCGCACATTCAAAGACAGCAACTTCTGCTAGTGATTCAATTTCTTCTATTGGCCTGCCGTTGATGTGTGTTGAAGTGTAGATAGCCACTCCTCCATGTCTATTCTCCTGTCGGCAGTAACTGGTGGTTAACTTATAATTGTATAATGCAATTAAATTCAACTGATCCTTTGATTGCCAGTGTTCAGATATACAAATTATATCGCATTTGTTTTCCTGAGAGCAGTTGTAGAGTTCATTGAGTATGTTTCTTATCGATTGGACATTTTGATGTAGAATGTTTACGTCGTTAATTTTTGTTTCTGTAGCCAAGGAAAAAACGGGTTTATGCAGACGCCAGTGGGCCAAATTTCTGGTTGCTTCAATTTATCTATGTTGTCCGATGTATCTGATACTTTAAAAGAGGAATACTCATTTGGGAATTTAGATACAAGTTTTTCACATTGTACTTGTGGAAAAGTAGCGCGTAATACTTTTGTAGTTCCTCTGCTGATAATTTTGGGTCGAATCTGGATGCATGAAGGTGGCTTATTTTTAAAACACCTTTAATTAGCGAATTTTGTGCATTCCCATGTATAGTTAAATTAGGTCTTTTTCTTCTTCGGTTTATTAATTTAAAGCTTTCGGTGTCTAATTGTTGATTATATTTGTTTTCCGGGTTAGTTTCCAAAGATAAATCGTCTCGATTTATTTGTTTGGGTAATATATTTATGGTGGAATTGTTTCTGTTTGGAGGAATTACCTTTTTTATCGCTCCGGTATTAATTGGATTACTAGCCATCTCTGTATAGGTTTTTTTTGCTGTCTTGCTTTTTAATCCGTCTGCGTTACTTTTGTCGTTTTGGCATTCCTGCGACATCTTTTGGGTTAACAGAAAAGGTGATTTTTCACCTAAACTATCTGTTGCAGATTTCGGTAAATGTTTGTTATTATTTTGCATTTTTAAGGTTGTAATTTCTATTTGCATTGTTTTAATTAATCCAAATATTCCATCAAGTTTTTTACCAATATTAGTGTAGGTTTCATTATTGTGTGCAGTACTTAACTGAATTTGGTTGAACTTACGTTGTTTTGGATAGTCTTCTATGCATTCGTCACAAATCCACTTATAATTTTTGTTATCCGAAATTACGTCAGTTCTTTTTAACACACATGACACATGATATTCACAGTCACATATGAAACACTTTATCACTTGATTTGTGTTAACAATTTTTATTTCACATTGTTTACACATCGCATCATCTACGGGCTGAACTTTACTCGGCGCCATATTTATTTATTTCTATTTGAATGTGTAAAATTTCTATGGAAACATCGCGACAAGTTCAGGGCCAATTTATTATCAAATTACTACTCAACCAGGCATGGTAGTGAATACAGCATTCCAAAACATAGGCTAAAAGTATACGAAAAAGGTGCATACTATTCGTGTCTAAAATTATTTAACCTCATCCCTGACGCAATAAAAAAATCAAGCAATTATGGTGCTATGAAACGTAACCTATTTAATTTTAAATGTGACTTGGAGCCATATTAGCTAAAGGAATTCTATATGTATAAAGAACGCTAACCCAATTATAAACTACCTATTATTAAACTCACACTATGTATTTTATGTATTTATTTATTTATGTATTTTATCGTGACGATATTCTTCATAATGTATCCATATTTCGGGATATTGTACATTATTTTGAATAAATCAGATTTATTATTATTATTATTATATCAGTATTTATTTTTTAGCCAAAATATTAATTTTCAAAAATTCATAATTCGCGCAAAAATCGATCTAATTTCAAAAATCTAAGGAGTTCAATCATATAGATATGATTTTTTTTTCTATTTTGTCCTTTGACCACTTAAAAATTCATTTTAAGAAATGTATAACTCAAAAATCAAAATTTATGTTAAATCTTGTGGATATATTAAAAATTTCGAGCATGTGAGTATTTATTTTCTCTAAATTTGTTCAATTGTTTGACAACTTACAAAAAAATAATTTTTAAAAAATCATAACTTGGGGAGAAATTGGCGAATTTGCAAAAAATGTAGTTAGTTGTAAAGTGGAACTATTTTAAACTGTTTGCGGAGTTCAATTATATTAATACTTATTTGTTTTAGATTTTTTTTGTTCGTCTTCAACAACTAAAAATATTAATTTTCAAATATTCATAACTAACACAAAAATTGACTCAGTTTCAAAAATCAAGGTTCATTTTAAAGCTAAATTGCATCAGAGTTTTTAATGGAATTCAATCATTGGGATATGATTTCTTTTTATAGTTTTTCCCTGTTTGAATATTCGACCACTAGAAAAAAATTATGACTCGAGCAGAAATTGACACATTTTCAAAAATCCAAGTGTATATTAAGGTAATTCCATCATATAAGTATTTATTTTTATTTGTTCAACTGTTCGAAAACTTAATATTACTTTTGAAAAATTCATAAAAAATTGGCAAATTAAAAAAAATGTAAGTTAGTTTTAAAGGTAGATGTATTGTAAAGATTTTAAAATTTTTGTGGAATTTTTTAATATCACTATTTATTTTTTACATTTTTTTTCTTCTACTACCAAAAATATTAATTTTCAAAAATTCATTCAAATTTTTAGGAATTTAATCATATCTGTATTTGTTTTTCTTTGAATTTGTTCATTGTTTTACCTTTGAATATTAGGCAATTTGTACGCAAAACGTACTGCTGAACATTATATTAAAATAAGAGATAGATTTATTTTGTACTTTATATTTTCTAGCCGAATTCTAGTGGAATTAGGTTGGCTTTCTGGTGGAAATATTATGTGATCAGATGGCAACGCCACCCATAGGTTAGAGAAGTAGTATGCATTCCGACTCTAAACACTCTTATGCGGTTAATATATACCACGCCGTGAAATGAATTTTATGTGGGATGGATGTTGTACCTCTCACAATTTTATTCTCTCCACTAATCCCAACGCTCTTTTATACAGGGTGAAAATTACCGTACGTTTGTGTACGGTTTTAACATTTGGACCGTATACCGTACTTTCGCTCAGAATACCATACAAGTACGGTAATTACCATACGTATGGCAACACTGATCTCTACGTTCTATTAGAATGAATCATGAAACACCTCTGCTGATTATTGCAATAAGAAAAGCAACTGAAGGTTGGGAAGATAAAATTGCAACATGCTTTCGAAAAATTTGATATACAGATTATTTAAGAATGCTGACAACATCAGAAGAGGAATTGACAAGACTCCTCCAGTATATTGAAAGCTTCAGCTTACTCTATATTATAATCAACAGATGATTTCTAGGCACCTTCCATAAATGTTATCAGATGTTTTGGAGGAAGTGGATCAGCAGAATTGCAACAGGTCTGTTTTCCTAAAACTAAATGGTGTAACATTTGAGATGGGGGGATAAAATTTCAAAAACTGTGTCATCATTTATGGAAGTTGCCCATAATAACTAAATCAAATCACTCTTGCTGTATGAAATATGTGTCACATAATTTAAATAAATATTCTTTCTCACATTTCCAGAACGCTTTTTAACTGCTCCAGTTTCCCTTGTTTCTCTTCAATTTCTGGATCAGCTTCATGTTGCTGTATCTCGGCTAGAAGAGACCGTGCGATGTCCAAAATTTCCTGGAGCTGTTTGGGACGCTTAAGTTTCACATGGCCATGCTTGTACCCATCGTATTTTTCAAAAATTTCAAAGAACCTAAAATATTACAAGTAAACTATTATTCTATCCAACGTAACCCAAATGATATTGTAAGGAATTCCCAATAAAACTTTTTAACAAAAGATGTGCATGGAACTATTTTTACCAGTACATTTTAAATTAAAAAAACATATAGTGATGTGAAGTTTGTTATTTTTGTGTTAAATTTAATAGAAAATTTCGAAAACACAATAGTTCTTAACTACAATTTACTATAAATAAACTCATAAGCCAACTTGGCCCCACGGGCTGGTTAATCAGTTACAAGTCAATATTAATATGTAAAAAGGCTCAGGCCATGAATAGGGCATATTATCCAGGTCTCTAGAAGCAATGTAATTTTTATCAAGAAATCGAGAACATTTAAATTTTTCAAAATCCTCAGACTACAATAAACAATAGATGTCACACTTATGTAACCCTGGTATCAGGTGTATTAAACACATGATTGATTTAGAAAATTACAATGTTTTTTTTTTTACTTACTTCTGATGTCTAACTTCAACCTTCATCTTCTGTTTAGGAGTCCGATCCCCATGCCGTATGACCCCGACGACGCACCTCAACTCCATCATCTTCCCGAAAGTGGTGGGAACAATCGGGGGATCATCTAACTGAAAAGGGACCGACCAGGGTATGTGTAGGGTGGGCGCCAGCTCCCTTAGGATCATATTCCCCAGTATCTTCGCGCAGTCGTCATAATACTTATTGGAATTTTTTACAAAACTAAAACCGTTCACATCACAGACAAATGACTTCCCGTTGGCCCTAAAATCAAAGCTTATTAGTACTTTTAAAATACACGGTAAGTCAAGAAAATGGTGTTCACCTCAACAAGTCAAAACCACACACAGCCTGCTTGAAAGCCAAACAAACCTTACGGGATATTAATTTCTCGGCGTTGCTAAGTATCACAGGGTAGCGGATCTCCTTGCCTTCTCTGTCGCGCTCTACTTTCCCGTCGAGGGCAGGTGACTTTCGCGCCTCCGCGTGGGCGTAATCTGGACCAACCGTGTATACCTTTTTGGAAAATATTTTGCCTTCAAAATCTCGCAGAATGTTAATTAAACTATATTTATTTGATGGCACCTAATTATTCACAACATCAACATGCTCAAACTCCAGTTATTGATTGAATAATTAATTACGTTGATAATTATTTTATGAAACAATTTCTTTAGAAATTACTGATATAATTTAAAATGAATCATACATAATTATTACTTGTTGGTTAGTAAACCTCAAAATGAACATGTTTGCTTATGTCTTTAATGCAAATAAATTCCAACAGAACTGGTAGTTTTTCTAAATTATTTCGAAAAATATTATATGATTGTCAACAGTATCATAGTCACCTATAGACTGCAGATTTAGCGACATTTATCCAGTGTCAGTTTTACTGGTAATTTGACCAGGGATGTATTAATCTTAAAATCGGTTTGTTCATTATTCTGCAACATTCATTTTCTGAATCTTCATTGTAAAACATTTGAGTTGAGTAAATTAGTTTGTAAGACTTAATTTTGCTTGCAGATTAACGAACAGGTTGAATATTCATATATTCAGGCTACATTTCGTTTTATTGAATTTATTGAGTAAATTGTAATTTGAAAACTTAAAAGTGATAGTTTGGAAGTTTATTTAGCAGCAAATAATGTAAATTGTTTTTGTAAATGGTATTCTGACATCTGATCTTGCACTACTTTCCATTACATTCCTTTCTCTCTTAGGTATTCTTGTATATTGCTGTGCCAGTTCTTCCTAGGTCGCCCTCTTTTTTTTGTCTTCTTGTCTTCGCCCAATTTCAATACTTTTTTATTAGTCTGGTATTTTTCATTTTAGTTAAGTGTCTAACTTGAATTATTTCTTCTATTCTTCCATCTTTGGATATTACATACTAGATGCTTGTATTTTTTTAATTGTGTCTTCTCATCGTCTACTTTTCCATTTTTATTTCTTCTTGTGCTATTGTCATTGCTTTTGTTATTTCCTTATTCATTAATAACCATTTCTTCATCTCTTCATTCCAAACATCTAAGTTGTGTTGCAGGTCTTCCTCTGTTTTCAATATTAATATTAGGTGAATACAAATTGGCCTGTTATTACCCTCTACTAGAGGTCCTAATAATTTAAAGCTTTGAAGAATCCGAAGAGAACTTCGAATATTGAATTTTTCGAAAAATCGAAGTTTTCGACTTTTTCATCCTTGTGTCCGCTGAAGCGTGCGACATTGCCAACCAGCCACTCAAGACGGCCGCCATGACTCTATTGTTGTGCCAAAAGTTTGTCGAAGGTATCACTTGAATTATATATGGTACAGTCAATCAGCTTGGTGTCTCACCAGTATCTTTAAAAATGTTTATTGTATTGATTAAACAGTTTTTTATTCGTTCATCTAGTCAAGAGCTATGAACTTATTCCATAAATGTGCGATCTGGCCATGTAAAATCTACTCGCTGAGTATAGTAGAGGTATAGTATACTCGGCGCGCCGAATTCGTGGTTTAATGGGTTTGCGTGATCTTCACGTGATGTTCGCTGATTGGTCAGCGCCAATGCATGTGAAGTGTGTGTCACGCAGCAGAAACTTTTAATTAGTCCCGTACTATGCCATGTGCTCTCGTGTTTCTGTCTTATTTAAATGTAATGATTACGTTCTATCCATAAATCCGTATTTTTACTTTCTCCGTTACGAAGTACGAGAAAGTATTGTGATCGTGATTTTTTTTTCAAATTTTTTTTTTTGCGGAAATATCCGTTTTGGGGTCCCTAGATGCCATTTCAACAATTTCTGGAAAAAATTTTTTTGTGTCTGTGTGTGTGTGTGTCTGTGTGCGCTGTATCTCAAAAACTAATAAAGCAATTGATATGAAACTTTCAACATACGTCTTATTTGATAATCTGAAGAACTGAAAAGCTTTTGGTAAAATTTCGTACACCGGAAGTGGGTGTTTACCTTAACTGTTTTTTTGTTTTTTGCCAATATTTTCTTAAATATGAAAAATATCACAAAAACATTTAAACAAATATTACAGACAACAAATAAGTAAACATCTTTTGCTTGAAAATATTTTTGATAAAATTATTGCTATTCGAGAAAAAAATTTATTAATTTTTTTTCAATGTTTGGTTTATAATTATGAAACGATAATAGTTACAGCAAATTTGTGTGAGTAATAATTGTAGAGAATACTAAAATGAACAACTTCTAAAGAAGAAGTTTTTTTCGAAATCCCTTTAGTTTTTGAGTAAACTGAGTTTTTGAATTTGAAGTATAATTTTTCCATCTTTCATAATTTTGACGTTTTAAACGTCAGTTTCATCCGAGTTCACACAACGAACATTTAAAATATGATTTCAATTGAATATAAACCATGAAAGGGCCATAAATGGCTATGATACCATAAAGTCGGAGAAAGTAACATGATGGCCACATCACCATTTTTTTTCTGTTATAATTAAATAGGAAGTGGTAAAAAAAAAGAAAAAAAAAGACCTTTATTGGCATAAAACTATTTACAGTCTCATTCTCACCAAAACCACTAATTTCCTTCTCCCTCCCCAGCTTCTCCAGCGTCCTTACCCCAGCCCCATCCTCCCTTATCCTCTCCATAATCCTACTCCCATCCATTCCTCTTTTACCCCCTCCACGCTTCCGGTACGCTCCCCTCTCCCCTCCACATCTGGTTCATCAGCTCTCTAAACCTCTTCTGCCACGATCTGCTTAAACATTTCCGCCTTGAAGCCATCCCTCCCTGCCGCTTTTCCACTCTTCACTTCCTTGAAGGCTCTCTCCACCTCCTCCTCCATAAACTCTTCCCCTCTATCCTCACATCTCTCCTCTCCAATCTCTCCAGGCACTCACCTCCCTTCTCTACATTTCCTTGTCCATTCCCTTAGCGACACGCCTACCCGCCTCTTCCTTCCCCCTCTCCTCAGCACCCTCCACATTTACGCTTCGTTCTTACATGCTCTCAACTTCTCACTCGCTTTTTCTACCGCCTGTATCTTATTCTTCTCACATGTCTTGTGTTCAACACTCTCCCCTCTCCTGCTCCACCTCCTACACACTCTCTCACTGCCTTCCACATCTCCTTCTTTGCCTGCCTGCATTCCCCATCAAATTATGTATCACCATCTCTTCTCTCACCCTTCCTCTTTCTTCCACACCTCACTATTATCCCTTCCATTTCCTCCATCGTACCGACCTCCTCCCACTTAATCCTCTCCAACTTCCTCCTCATATCCTCCATCGCCTTCACCCCGCTCTCCAACACATCGCTTTCCTGTACCCTCACACTCCCCAGACCATTCTCTATCCACATCTCCACCTTTAGGGGTACGTGATCAGATCCTAGCACCTCCTCTATCTCCATACATCTTATTTTTTCTCTTGCAATTCCCTTCACCACTACATAATCAATCACCGATGTCCCTCTTGCCCCTATATCAGGTGAGGCATTTAACATGTTTTTTGAAAATATTTAAAAAACAGAACATTTTACGCAGAAATGACCTGGGTTAAAAATAATTGTACGGAAGGGGGCCATAATCATGTATTATTGTTTTTCTCCCAGGTAGCGCTGTTGTCGCTAAATCAAGGTCAACACAATTTTTTTAATGGGAACCCCTATTTTTCATTGCAGATTCAGATTCCTCGTTAAAAAAAACCAAGAACAATTTACTGAACTTATTTTTTTGTCCGCCAGATAGATGGCGCTGTAATCGCTAAAAACGATAATTCGCTAGGATGCTTGCGAGTTTTGCGTACATTCAATTGCCGCGTATGTAAAAGATGTTTTAATCACATTTTGTAAAAATATCTTTTTTTAAGGTAATTTTGAAACATATCATTGCGTAATTCGAATTTTTTTCAATTTACTACAAAAACTATTTTTTAGATAACCTGGAAAGATATTTTTATTAAAAAAAATTGTGTTGACCTTGATTTAGCAACAGCAGCGCCACCTGGGAGAAAAACAATAATACATGATTATGGCCCCCTTCCGTACGATTATTTTTCACCCAGGTCATTTCTGCATAAAATGTTCTGTTTTTGAAATATTTTCAAAAAACATGTTAAATGCCTCACCTGGTATAGGTTTTCTTCCCCTCCCAATCCCCCTCTGTGCATCCATTCAGAATTTAGCACCCCTCCTCCATCACCCACTCCTTTATTCTCCTTCCCTCTCCGTTCATAACTTTGTCTTGCAAACTTCTTTTCATCTCTACTCCATTATCTTGTCCTCTCTCCATCCCACAATCATTCCCCCCTTCGTCCTTCCTTTTGTTGCACATTTTCTTGCCTCTTTCACCTCCCATCCAAAGCCTCTCGGTAGCCATCCTTTCACTTCTCCCCACTCTTCCTTGACCATCCATGTCTCTACTAGCCCCATTGTCTTTCCCTATCAACCACTCCTCCAAATCTCTCTTCCACTTGCCCTCCTTTACCTTCAACTTAATTCCCGCTATATTCCAAAACCCCATTGTTACCGACCCTTTTTTCTCCACTCCCCCACCTTTGTCTCCTCACCACCTGCCTTTTTCACTGGGCTTCTGCCCGTTTTCTCACTGCCCCTCCGTCCCTCTTACCACAGCTCTCCTTAACTTTCCCCCTCACTTCCTCTCCTTCTTTTTGTTTTACCTCAGTTTTTTTTCAGTACCTGCTCCCTTATCCTATCTTCTCTCTCCTCTCCTCCTACTTTCTCTTCCCTTCTCACTTGTTTGGCTCCTCTTGTCTCTGTAAGATCTCCTTTTCCTTATTCCATCTCCATAGCTCCCCATTCACGAACATTTTCTGGTAACCAATGCTTACCATCCTCTCCCCTTCTCTCTCCCTGCTTGCTGTCGCCCTTATAATTTTCTGAATCCTTCTCTCCTCTCTTGTCAGGTCATCTTCGATAAAAACTCTTTCCCGAGTACTCTTTAGTTTATTTTTATTTCTCATTACATTTATTTTGTCTTCCACCTTCGATAGCCTTACCACCACCACCACCACCTTCCCAATCCTATCCACCACATAACTCTCTTGTACTTGTACTCAAAATCCAGAGCCTCCTTCAAAAACGTCATCACCTCCCCTTTCCCCTGTATATCTTTTCCTCTAATTACGATGTTGTTCCTCCTCTCATTTCTCTCCCTCTTCTCAGCCTGATACTCCAGATCTACTATCCTTTGTTTCAGCCTCTCTCTCTCCAGCTTCCATATTTCTTTCATCTCCTTCATCTCCTTTCTCCACATCTCCCTTGCTTCCCTCATCTCCTCCTTCCAAATCTCCCTCTCCTTCCTCAACGCTTCTGTGATTAGTTCTACCAGCTCCCTGCAATTCCCATTGCATACTTTATTCACTGCTTCCCCCACCTTTTTTCAACATTCCTTGTTCTTGCTCCCCCTCCCCCTCAAAAGACGTGGCAGCCACCTTCCGCTTCTCCATTCCCTCCTGTGACGTCCCTTATTGCGGCGACCTTCCCGCGCCGCCACCAGAAATCGCCTTTCTTCTATTCTCCTCCTCCTGCTTCTCCCAATCCTCCACTTCCTTTCTCTCCCTCTGCTTATTCTTCCCGACCATGTCGACAGCTACTTCAGGTGGTGCTCTCCCATTACCCGCGCATTATGTTGGGGCAGCTATTTTTAGGGTTACTTGACAAAACTTTATTTCCCGATCCTAGCATTATTTATGGGAAACTGATTTATTCACGGTTTTTACCAAAAATATCGATATGGTTCAAAATTGCGCTTCTGTACACTCCTCGTTTTCACGTGTCGCTTGTGTAAACGCGGTCTGTCAATCTTCACACGTCTCGCCTCGCTCCCTTGTCGCACTTTCTCTTGACAGCGGAATTTACGCCCGTAATGCTCCACATGCGGTAGTCGCTTCTGTTACCACAAACTGCGTTCCCTCTCTGCCACATGCTCTGCCACTTCTTCGAATGTTACCTCAATTACCGACCACAACAATCTACTTTTATTTAATTATTAACTCACAGTTTCCATGCCAATTACTATTACAATTATCGCAGCGATACTCTCTCTCTCTCACAGTGGTAAATAATTAATATTTGTGGGTTAAAGTGGTAAGATTTATATTCCGGCACAAAACTAAAATGTGGCAAGGCTGTGTGAATCACACTTTTCATAACATCTACACGAACTATCACGAAGACACGGGGTAAACGCAATGTGATCATACCACGAAGTCGGCCCGCCGAGTATAGCATGTGGCCGTACTATGAATTATGCCACCAGCCGCAACTTCCCTGAAGTAGTTTATTAAAAAGTTGAATAAAATCAAAATCATGTTCATTTTTAAGGTTTACCAATAACATAATTCAACGTATGAAGTTACACATTTTCTTTACTTGTAAATCAATTTTTTACCTTTATTCTAGATTAGGGTCATACATCTCAGTAAGCATAAGTTTTGTTAATACCATAAAGTCACAGCCAACCGTTAACATTCCTACCCTTCTCCCTGAACTGAATTATATAATTTGAATTGATTAAAATTTCTTCAAGAAGTAAAATTGTAAGCCTTTTTTTTGATAAGAGTAGAGGAAGCTCCAGAAGCGGCACTCATTAATAAAGCTGAGTTATGGTGTTGCACAGCGGCCAGAGGAAACACGTCCACAGTCCAGTTTATGGGTGCGGTAGTAACATGACCTCGATCTAGTAATAGAATAAAAAATTGACGGACCTTGATCATTACCTTTACATCAGTACCATCCGTGGGCATGAAATCCTCGTAGATGAAACTGCCGGTTTTTCTCACTCTGGATTCCGGCGAATACACACTGCTCCTACTGCCAATCTAATGAATAAAAAAAAAACAAAAAATATAAAAGCATAAAACACAAAAAGGCAGATTTAGAAAACACAGGTTAAAAAATTATTATGAATTCGTAAGAAAATGCATTTTTAATAAGATGTGATTTAAATTGTAATTTGAATTAATAAAATATGTATGCAGTCGATTGTTGTGATCATTATTACAGTATTACCGAGCACTCGAGACATGTGGGGTAAAGTTTGCGCAGAGTGAGAAAGTATTCAGAGAACGCGAGAGAACGTGACAACAAATCTTGAGTGCTTCGTACAATTCTGTGTGACAATCCAAAATTAAATTAAATTTAGACTTAAATAGTAAAGCCGAAGTTTACTCAATGGTTGTACTCGGTTAATTTGTAGCACTCTAGTGCTTGGAAACATTATTTTTCTGATAAATCTTTTAGTACTACAGTGGAACCTCGATTATCCAGAAACCCTCAACCGGTCATTAGACCGGATAATCGAGGTTCCACTGTAGTACTAAAAGATTTATCAGAAAAATAATGTTTCCAAGCACTAGAGTGCTACAAATTAACCGAGTACAACCATTGAGTAAACTTTGGCTTTACTATTTAAGTCTAAATTTAATTTAATTTTGGATTGTCACACAGAATTGTACGAAGCACTCAAGATTTGTTGTCACGTTCTCTCGCGTTCTCTGAATACTTTCTCACTCTGCGCAAACTTTACCCCACATGTCTCGAGTGCTCGGTAATACTGTAATAATGATCACAACAATCGACTGCATACATATTTTATTAATACAAATAATGACTGGTTGAGGGTTTCTGGATAATTGAAATGCACGGATAATTGAAAAACATATAATAATGCTTAAATGTTTATTATGAAGACAAAAGGAAATGTATGGACTTAATAAATTGAAAAACAAGTTACAAATTTATTTATTGGTTGAAAAAATAAGTTATTCCCATCTGTTTCTTCTTATTGTACAGTTTCATACATACACTGGAGAGCCTCAGCGGGAATTTTTTTTCAGGTGTAGAAATGTTTTCTTCTTCATCGGTTTCCTCAGATGCTGTACTTTCTGAGATTGATGCAATCTACGTATTATTTAAAACTTCATAACCTGGTTCATTTTTTATCAGAATCCAACCCTTCCTCAATGTCATCAATGTCAACAAATTCCAATTCTACAGCATTTTTAATGCCATTCAATAGTTGCTTGGTTGATTTTAGGAAGAAATTAAATTATCTCCAAGTTGTGACCAAACTTTAAACCAAGATTTCTGTATGGTTATATTTTTAACATCACTCAAACTCCCCACATATAATATCTTTGATACTCAATTTCTTCTAAAACCCCTTGAGTGAGCAATCTGCTAGAAGAAGCCGCAACATAATTTTTCTGAAGCGGTGCTTGCAAGCCTCTTTTACACCTTGATCCATGGGCTGTAATAAAGCTGTGACATTTGAAGGCAAAATACTTGTGACTTATGCTGGAATGGTTTCTTCCTATCACATTAGCAACATGACGTATTGAATATCCCTCATCCAACAAAGTTGATGCTCTTATTGCTTCCTCCACTAACAAATTGTTCTTCGATTCATTACCAAAATGAATTATACTCGCATTGACACTATCAATAATAAAAAAATTGCGGCTTTGCGGCTTTGATAATCAAAAATTTTCGATCAGATTTTAATTTAAAAAATGCTTTTATTTGCAGTTGTCCTTGTTGACAGCATTTATTTGAACTGTCAAAGCAGGTCCACATGAGTTTATGTATTAGCAGTAGCAGTGATGCGGCAGCAAATCGGCCAAAAAACTAGTTACGCACGGTTAACCGGGTTTAAAATATGTACAAACATATTGAAATGCACGAATTTTCGAAATGAGGGCTTTCCACGGATTACCGAGAAAAACGGATAATAGAGGCATGGATTATCGAGGTTCCACTGTAGTTACTTTTTGTTTTAAATGTTAAATTGTTTGATAAAATTATATACTCTTGATTATTTAAAATTGGTGCAAAAATGAGTCACCTAACAAGACGCCTTACAGCAATGCTTTTTTGACACCTACATCGCTTTTACAACTCGGAAGCGGAATAATCACATGCTTTAAAGCTTTGGTAAAGCACTGTAATGTTCGGAATACAGCACCATCATTCAGTACACCATTTTAATAAAGCACTACAGAGCTACAGTTCACTGAATTAAAACCATCAAGCAATTTTTTTAAAAAAAATTCTCACCTTTCTGAATAATCGTTGGCTCCCGCCACCTGCAGAAGTAGGGTAATAAATGTAGATGTTGTGATCCTCGGCCGATACAGGTTTTTCCACGAATGGCTTATTAAACACCACTCCGTTCACCTCGACATGATCCTCAGACTCTACCAATTCGTGATCTAAAAATGATACACAATTATCTAAAACCATTCCTTCAGTAAACAATGAAGACATGCTTTGGTACATAAAGTTCTGTGAGGATATAATTGTTTGTACGAGTAATGTATGTAAGTATTAAAAGTTAGTCAGGAAAGATAAAATTATATATTGCCAGATAAAGGAAGATAACACAGAAAAATTAACATATGGTACATTTAGACATGTAGGATGTTTCAGTTTTAAAAGGAAAAATATAATACAAGGTAAGGTTGACCTCCAACACCATAACGAATCCTTATGCTATTAAAAGCTTCGGATCTGTATAGAATAATAACTTATATTTTAATACGGTTTCAAAATATAAAATATTTTTTCAATTTTGATTTAAAAAATGTCAATAAATAAATTTTTAATCTTTTTTCCAGGTCCAAGCCTGAGTAAAAATAAATGGATAATTGTGATTCTTTGTTTAATATTTAAATTAAAGATACAATTCTCAAATTTTAAGTTCTCATAAATCTGGATTATTGTAAACATTTTTTTAAACCATTAGGCTGTATTGCCAACCCGAGCATTAATAACACCAAAACAATGCCTTGGCATGCTCGAAATACACTGCCCTCTCAAATCTAAAATGTCTCTCATGACTGGTATGAATGTTTCTTGTAGCATGACCCATATATCGGGTCGGGATTTATCACAATTAACAGCAATATTTCTTCGGTACTGCGCTTAATATAAGGAGGAGCATTGTCATACGCGTACAAGAAGTCAGGACCCGCAACATATGAAAATACACAATTTATCTATTGCGCTGTTGGTTCATGGCTCCATCCAGAAAGACAAGATCGGTTTGTAGCGTAAAACAATTCCAGCCAATATTATAATACAGCCACCTCTACAATTGTCGAAATGCCTGGTGGTTTTATTCTTCTACTATCATGTTGGAATCCGAATCTCAATTAATTGGTAAACAATACATCGGTACATTTTGCTTCACCCTATTTACAATGCATTTCTGTCCATAAAAGATCTGTGATTGCCATGGCAATTGTAAGACGATGGGAGTGGAGACCAGTTTCATGGCTACGATTTCTGATAGTTTGGTGTGAAACCATTACTCCGTGTATGTTCTGGACGTGTCGTTATTGAATTATTCCGGCTTGCCTGAAGACCCATAAGTCAATTATAGGACACTATTTGAACATTCGTGCCCTGCGGCCACATCCCCAAAACACCCAAAATTTGTGATTGACCTTCATTCTTATTAATTAATACTCCACAAAACATTTTCTTGCAGGTAAACACGACATGAATTTCTTATTATGATCAAATATTATTTACAACTGACAAGTTAAATTGTGTAATCATGTGTGATGTATTTATCTTGCTGATGGTCACCAGTGACCCCAGAGGTGTAATGCATATCTTTATTTTCACAAGATTTATTAATTCTTTTCTCATGTAGAGAAGAAAATGCTATATCCAAAAAGTAAAAAACAGGGTATAGAGCTATTCAGCAGAGATGGCGGTCGGGGTGTCTTGTCCGTCCGAATCAAGTAGTGTCCGTTGCAATTTTCCACCATAGGCTAAATCGCGCGCGCCTTTGAAATAACCGGTAAGTAAGAGACGCCGTAAACTATTTCTTTCTCCTTCTACCGCTCGGTCTAAGACCGAGCTACGAAGGCCGCGTGCGTGTTTTCTAGATACGGCCGACGAAATCGTACGTCTTGGGAATATCCGCTCGGTTATCAGGTAGTAGAAAAGGATACCAATATTATTTGAATGTTCCGAACTTAGTTCGTAAACTGCCCTTACTTATGAATAGGTCTATAGATTGCTATTTGAAAAGAAAATGTTGCCATAGCAATAAAACTGTGAAAGCTAAGAAATATTCATGTCATTATTAGATGCTTTTCTAAATAACAAACCACTTTTATACAGATCGTTTTTAGATCCAGTTTATAATTAAAGAAATATAGTCATTATGAATACCTCCTGTATATCGGGTGTGTATAAATTGGCAGATAATCTACACGTGGCGATGTTTTTCCTAAGATTCTGAATAGAAAATGTCGATGAGAAAATGTTATACCATGCCTCATAGGCAATCAGGAGTCATATAAAAGAAATGTACATTTGGCAACATAGCATTCACGAGCTGTCCTGTTTATCAATAATCTCATGGTTCAGAGTAGAAGGTAATAGATAGATAGAGCGGGGTTTATTTACAGATGGAAGGTAAAACAAATTAATAAATAAAATAGAAACAACCTTACTTGTTGCAGAAAGTATTAAATAAATTCAAAAAACGAAATATAGCCTGAATATATAAATATTCAACCTGTTCGTAACTCTGCAAGCAAAATTAAGTCTTACCAAGACTATAAACAAATAACTTATTGAAACAACTACTTCCCTGGCTAGTGCCACGCCGGATATTGAATGATACAAAAGAAATTTGCGTTATTACTAGTACTAAGTACTTAGTGAAATAACATTGGTTTAAGATCCCTTATTTCTACCCTTTTATAATTTAAAGTTTTCAAATTCAATTTAGTTTTATTTTTTCAAGTTAGTCCTGTGGGTACATAATCTGGAAATAAGTATATGAAATGGAAAGTTCAAGTTTAACTGTATAATAAACTTTCAAACATATAATTCTTCGGCTGAAGAACTAACAGTCTCGCGAATTGCATAAAATATGAACGTATATCGAGTTCTATTTTTGATAGACATAAAAAAAAAACTTTTCTGTGTGGAGAATACAACTCATATTTTCATAAAACTCAAACAATCAATTAGAGTAGTGGTGGCAAACCTTTTCATGTGCACGTGCCAAAAATTTGCAAAGAATATTAAAAATTAAAATTAAAATTAAAAAAAAAACATTAAATTCAATAAAAATAAACTTACAAACATAAATATTAAAAAATGGCGATGTGGCCATCATGTTACTTTCTCCGACTTGATGGTATCATTTATATTTACGCTTTCATGGTTTATTTTTAATTTAAATCACATTTTAAATGTACATGGAGTATGTTGACTAATCGGATGAAACTGACGTCAAAATTATAAAAGATGGAAAATTTTTACTTCTAATTCAAAAAATCAGTTTACTCAAAACCTAAAGAGATTTTGAAAAAAACGTATTCTTTATAAGTTGTTCATTTTGGCATTCTCTACAATCATTATTAACATAAATTTGCTGTAACTATTATCGTTTCATAAGTATAAACCAAAAATGAAAAAAACAATTTTTTTCTCGAATAACAATAATTTTATGAAAAATATTTTTTAAACCAAAGATGTTCATTTCTTTATTGTCTTCAATATTTGTTTAAATGTTTTTGTGATATTTTTCATTTTTAAGAAGATATTGGGAAAAAAACAAAAAACAGTTAAGGTAAACAACCACTTCCGGTGTATGAAATTTTACCAAAAGATTTTCAGTTCTTCGGATTATTAAATAAGACTTATGTTCAAAGTTTTGTATCAGTTGCTCTATTAGTTTTTGAGATACAGCGCGCACAGACAGACACACACACCACACACACACACACAACACACACAGAGACAAAAGAAAAATCACGTTCACGATACTTTCTCGTACTTCGTAACGGAGAGAGTAAAAATTAGATTTTTGTTGTTGTAAATTGGATGACAAGTACTTTATATCAGGATCACATTTCGTCACTTTTAGTAAAACACACGTAAAACTAGTTTCATTTATAAATCTGTCTTTTATAACATTTATTTAAAAATTAATGACTCACAAGCTTATGTAGGAGAAAAAATTAATAGCCATCGCTAGTTTTTTAAACAACTAAAGTTCCCGAGGATGACATTATTTCCTTCTCTGCATACTTTTGAAAAATCGTCCAACTGTCGATCGTTTTCAATTGTTTTTAAGTCTTTTCTCAAATCGACAAATTTTTGTTTAGATATAGAACTGGAATAATTGCTTTTCTATATCTTACAAATTCAGCCACTCAAAATTCTCCAAATTAAGTTTATCTGCTAATGTTTTGTCTGGATATAAAATGAATTTTGATATTTCTGCAAATTGCCTGACTTGAAAATTCGTTTATTATCGACTGACTAACTCCAGAAAAATGGTCAATTATAATTCGCGGTCTACTATATTTATAATAGTTACATTTAATACAACAGAAGGAAGAATTAATTAAATTACTATTGTAAATATGTCTCAGGTAAAATTTAAATCGAAAAACCTATTTACAAAATATTTCAGACAAAATGGATTTTTGGAATTTTTTTTTTTAAATTGTTCGTTTTCATATTTTTTACAACGATTGTTAATTTAAATTGTTGTTTAAAACAAACTGTTTATAAAATCTAGTTATTTGCAAAAGGCTGTCATTTTTTGGCACCGACTTCTTATTTAATTATTCAAAAATATAAATAACTTTTATCAGAACAGAAAACCACTTGGAGAAAGTTCAAATTCAATCGGAAATTCAAAAGCATAACCTATTTAATAACCATTAAAATAAATACATTAGAAAATATATGAAATATTAACGAATGGGCAAGTAGCATCAAATATTCTTATTCCTGAATATGAACCCGGTATTAAAATTTAGAAATGCAATCAACATTGGGCGCTTAATCCAATTATTAGTTGGCCTTGAATTAATACAGCTCGCAGACACGTGCGGCGCACCACTCACCGTAACACCGAGTCTATAGTTAGCCTTTATGACGAAAAGTCCAAGACGGTCGAATATGGCGCACTCTGTGGGCCGTTCTTAGCAATATCTGAGTGGTCTCCCCCCGTTAAGATAATAAGATAAGCTGCTTAGAATTTTTTAAAGAATATCGTCACGTGTAGATTATCCGCCAATTTATAGACACCCGATATATAAATAAAATTATTTTTCTACTCCCACCTCTAAAATATGCATATGTTTCCGTGACGCTAAGTGATTCTTTAAATACACCTTGATAAGCTGTGACTTTGTACATTTTAGTAATGAAGTTATCTCTAGATTTTTAAATCGCCAAAATCAATAGAAACTAAAAATCAGCTTAGTTGTCACTTATCAACAATCTGTCAAAATAAAAAATAAATAAATGAAACATGGAATACTTTCAACTTAAATCAATTAAATAATACACTACATCAAAGAAATTTAGGAGAATCAATGATTTCCTTTTGCAATTGCCATAATGTCTCTAAGTCTCTAATGTAATTGTTAATGTATAATTACCCAAGTACACTTATTTAATAAAATTGCACTATTATCATATTCATTTAAGATAATAAAATAATTTCAAAATTTTACCAATTTAGTCGTAGAAAAAGTATAATATGCAATTCGTGTTATAAACTTTTCTAGACACACGTTTTATTAAACTTATTGTCTCCTTGACAGAATGTATGAAAAAGTGGAGTTAATAAAAAAAAAGGTTAGTGCAAGAGATATTGTTTGATCAGTTTAAAGATTTAATATACATTATCGCAACTTTACACTTTTTCGACAAGATTGTCACTGATAATTTCCAATGCACTTGTGCATTTACTGTTGAACATTTTATAGTGCTGATGGTTAAGTGCTCTCGCTCAAACAAAGTTGATTGATTTTGTAATGGTTTTCAATACATCGTCAAATTGAAACATATTTTTAAACACATAACTTGGTGCTGAGTAAGGCAATGAAAGACCAGGGGTTTCGGTTTATCTGGGTACTCGGTTTGTAATTTTTAACTTTGACACAAATCCTCAATTTTACCTGTCACCGTCGGTTGTTACAGACACAAATCTTTCAAGTGGAAGCTTACTCTTTTCTAAAATGTTCCTAAACAGCATCAACAATATCTTCACCAGCCTTAGTTCCAAAAAGAGGGATAACTTCCAACATTTCTTCGGTGTTCCTCATGTTATTATTGCAGTCAATAAAAAATACAGCAACTTAAGCAGCATCTTGTACTTTACTTAATCGCAAATGAAAATAATTGGACTTTTGTAAATACGTTCTCTAGTTGTGAACTGATGTTATCTGCCATTTCTCTAATTCTCTTTACTACTGTATTTAGCATTAGCTAGGGTTGTTGTTTTAATAAGTTATTTGCTTTTAGTCTTTGTAAGACATTTCAAAGATAAATATTTATGTATTCAGGCTACTTCACTTCTTTATTTACTTTAATTTACATTTAGTTAGTCACTAGTGAATCATAGCGCATAGCATACAAGCTTCACGACGTGCGCAGAGAAAGCTCATTGTTCAAAAGTGCAGTAAAAATACAGAAAGATTACGACTGAGACAGCCTACTTGCTATTTCCCCCATAAAGTATTGTTTACCAAAAATTTTGTTGAAGGCCAGATGTAGCCGCGGGCTGCCAGTTTGACACTCGGTAATATTGAATTTATCGAATGAAGAAAAAAATCATATATTGCTGGAACTAATTCCATTAATCTTACCATATTTTGGAATTTTAGCTTATTAATTGTTTTACAATTATGTAATTGTAATGTATTGGTAGTTGAAAATACTAATATAAAATACATAAAAAAAGTTTCACATTCAGACGTTTAAATTCTCAATTAGATTTACCTTATCAGGGCATCTTTATAAATTTTAAAATCATTTTTTGAATTAATTATTTCAAAATTCTCTTGAAAGGCAAAACTAATCGAGAAGTTTAAACTTTTATTTGATAGTATTAGCATCTATTTCATACTACTATTCTTCATTGTATTTCAACATTTTTCATTTATGTACAATTACATAAATTGTACGAGGGGAGTTCGTTATTAAAGGTACAAGCCAAAATTTTATTTCGTTTATTTTTCGACATATTCTGCATAAAGATTGAGGCATTTATCCCAGCGGTATCCCAGACAGTAGTTTGAACATCAAAGTAGTGTTGTCTGTCAAGTTGATTATAGTCCACAAAGGTGTTCTGCATTTCCTGTAGATTTGCAAAGCATTTCCCAGGCACCTGTACCTTTAATATCGTAACCCTCCTCGTATATAAATAGTACACTTGGTGTTTTCACAGACTGTACAGTAACGAGTGTGTAAAAAACTTTCACTGCAGCAGGTTAAGGTTTATTAAAAAAATAAGCATAAAGGTACACTCAGAAATTGATATATGTAAATGCAAGTCATCCATTTAAGGCAATTCGTGCAATGTATCCATTAATTAGTATTAATAAATAACCATTAGAGAAAGTGTGGAATTTCATTGAGTGTGCAATGGGGTCTGTGTACATAACTTACACGTTAGCTTAAAGCCCTCCTCTTTCTTACCATACTCTAAATCCGCTTGTAAACATGATTACAATAATTACTTAATATTCACTCCTAGGAAAAAGCCAGTACCTTTGGGGTCGGGGCTGTCCCTGTCCAGAACGGCGTATCTCGGAATCTCGATGCCCTCGGCTTCCAGGATCGAGTAGACCTTTCTGCGGTCTTGGATGTCGTACTGCATGTGCAAGTTGTTGATGACGTACGGGTTGTGGAGCTGGGCGTACTGAATGGCTTTGTCGAGGGGGAATCCTTTCGAATGGAAAGATATCAGGCAATCGCAGACGGGCCATTCTTCTACAGGTTTCTGTATAGATAATAATAGTAATATATAATAAGAATAGAATTATTAATGTTATGTTAAATTAAGAGAGATCATCAAGGACAATTTCATCATTATAAACATTCGTTATAGTTTTCAATTTTTTAACCTGACGATGGAAGTGAAACTTTTTTGGCCGTATGCACACACACGTGCACACACACACACACACACACAGACAGGATATATAAATGTACCACTCATGTGTCCTAGAGATCAGTCGTGCATTACTAAAATACTAGGTAACTTTGAATTAAACAACTTTCGACGTGTGTTTTTACCACTATTTATCTATTGCATAATACAGACAAACACAATGTTTTAATATGTATTATTAACAATAACAAGTCAATATTGTTAATAATACATATTAAAACATTGTGTTTGTCTGTATTATGCAATAAATAAATAGTGGTAAAAAAACTACGAAAGTTGTTTAATTCAAAGTTACCTGATAATGGACTATCACATAGTAACGGTCGCAACCATCATCTTCACTAAAATACTAACCGCCGGTTGCATAAAGCATTGTTAACTGCGTGATCATTTAACAGGCCGTCAGTTTGACAACGTGATCAAATTTTGAATGGGTTGTATAGAACATATTTATCATCTTGTCAGCTGATTGTGTAGTTAACTATGCGTCGTCAATTTATTCTCAGATTTTGGTTAAGTTGGTATTACGCGATTACGTATAGCAAACTTCATACACGAAAGTTTGTCATTCAAAAACGATAACTGAACTGACATATGTGTCAGTTCAGTTATCGTTTTTGAATGATGGAACGCACAGCAAAATTTTCACTCGTTGATTAGGAAACTCTATTAAGTTTAGTAGATAAGTAAATATATTTTTTAATAGAATTAGCATATTCTAATTAGTTTTTCCATCTCATATCCCATTTAACACAAGTCCATAATAGAATGCAAAGCATCAAATTCTAAATCTTTGCAATGCAAATTGGATGCATTTGCTTTTATTGCTTTTATTGCACTGCTAAACTTTGATTTACTTATTAATTTTATCTGTAGAAATGAGAATATATGCGTGCTAAGAGTGCAGCTGCAAACGACAAGGTAAAATACGAATATAATTATTAATGATTATTTCAAATATTTGAAAATAAATAAATAAATTTGAAAAATAATCTCAAAGAGATTATAAAAACTGGTGGTGGGTCTTTCACACCACAACTGGATGAGGAAGGGGCTCAATTGTTAGCAATTATGTGCGGGCAGATTGGGGCTCTGCCAAATTTATTTGATGCTGCAGTGTATTTCTCAGATGGTAAAAGCTTCCCATTTGCGAATATTTTAATTTTCTAATATATTTTCTTACTATTTTTCACATGAAAATGTGCTTGAAAAACCACAACTGGAACCAGAATGTGAACCAGTACTTCTACCTTCACCTCCACAACCTCAATCACGAGCAAAGACTCCCAAAAAAATAAAATTGCGGAAGCCCCTAAATTATAAGGAACTTTATTAAAAAAAAGATGTGAAAATAAGAAAAAAAAAAAACATTTTGTTTTACTTTATAGTACTTAAATAAAATTATGTAAAAACCGTATGTATTTGTGCTGCACGTACAGCTGTGTTATTGTTATCTTGGGAGATGAGTACTGGTTCATCTAATTCAACATCTTCTTCTTGCAGACCATTTGCGTTATCATGAATTTCAATGCATATGTTATGCATAACAGCACATGCTACGATTACTGTTAAAGATGTTTGCAGTTGAATTTCCAGTTCGTTTTGTAAGGCATGGAAATCGCCTTTTCCAAATCCCAAAGCAATGTTCGATAACATTTCTGGTTGCTATATGTGCAACATTATAAGTTTCTTCGCTAATATTTTGTGGATTTAATAGTGGTGTTAATAATTTTTTTTGCAGGGGTATCCGTTGTCTCCAAGTAAGTAGTCGCTTCCATATTCTCCAGCTTCAAATTCAGCACACAATGGTGAGTCATTGAAAATCGTGCTATCATGCACCAATCCAGGCCATCGAACAATAGTATGTCTTATTTTTAAGGAAGCATCACAAATTGCTTGAATATTTAGCGAAAAATAACCTTTCCGATTTCTAAATGTCTCTGAGTTTGCAGCACCGGGGGACTTAATCGGTATATGTGTGCAATCGATTGCATCTACAACTTTAGGAAATCCACGTATCCCATGAAATTTTATTTTAACGCTGCGTTTTTCTGCATCTCTTGGCATATTAATGAAATGGAGTTTTAGTTGTGCAATGCATCGGGATACTTTCGGAATTATTCTGCACACTGTTGACTTATGTACTCTAATATCGTCTCCTAAAAGCCTTTGAAATGCACCAGTTGCATAGAATCTCAGCGTCACTAATATTTGTAATTTTGCTGAAATAGACCGATTTCTATTTGTAATAGTTCCATGAAGGTATTCTTACCGATCCTGAAGCAATACTTGAAATCATCATCGTTGTATAAATTAAACGGATCTTTCCTACCTAAGAAAGTCTTGGACGTCTAATCACTTCAATTTCTTCCTGAACATCATCAGAAAGGGATGATAAACTAGATATTGAGATTTTTTCAATTGTAACTAAATTTATGCAGCACAAATACTTTTAATAAACATATTCAGTAATAACACATTTTTCACTAAAACCAATGTTCAGAAACGATATACTGCACATTTAATCAAAGGCTAATGTGTAATCACTTTTGACATATCGTTAACTACCTATTTAACAACACAATCACACTAACAACGCTTTATACAACTCATATTAGAGTTAACGATGTAGTTAACAACACGATCATGATTTTGACAGTACGATTAATTGATGATATGTCAAATGCTTTTCAGAAAAAGTTAACTATATGATCACCCATGATCACGTAGTTAACTATGTGATCAAATTTAACAATGCTTTATGCAACCGGGCCTAATAATTTTATAAGGATACGGGTAGCAATGTTTCAAAATTGTAAACCAGTAAAACAATACAATTGTTTTTGAATGTGTCCATGATTTATTCAAAAAAATGTTACAATATTCTTAACTTATAGTCAGTGCTTGAAATAAGCGAGAAGCCAGGATTGGTTGTACTTAGTTTTAATCACAAATTAGGGTCAAGTTTCAGTTAATTATGAAAAAAAATTACTACCAGCATGGTGGAGCATCCAATTTCAAAAAGATAGGATGTGTAAATGCAATTACAAACAACAGTGTTTTTCTAGACAGTAATGGATATTCATATTTTCACAAACCAGAGAGAAATTAGTTTTCAGCTGTCAAAATCATGACAGAACTAACATTTGTCTCCCTTTCACTTTCACCTTCGGTATACAAATTTGCACACCAGGAAAAACTCTCCCTTGATATATAATCTACTATGTTAGCCCTTAGCTAAAATCATCTAACTCTAATTTGGTGAATTCCATTGAAACCTCCTTCACAAGATAGTTCTCTTTTTCGTTGTTAGAATTGTTGTTAATATTCTAGGAATGTTATCCTATATTAATAGGATTCTTATACAAAGGAATTCAGAATAATCTTCCTCAAAACATTCATCAAATGAATGGGGCACATTTTTATTATTAATAAAATCATCATTTGCCTTAATTTCGCACCATCAAAAATTTTTCATCATTAGATGTTTCCTGATTAATGCTTTTATTTCTCCGTCTACTGAAAATCGATTTATTATATTACCCTGCAAACTTAAATTTAAGTCATTGAGGTGATTGAAAATGTCTGACAAGTAGGCTAATAGTGTTATCCACAGCTTGTCTATCAATTGATCATGTAGTTCAGAAATGTTATCTGTCAAGTACAACAGCACCTCAGAATATACTGTTTGTCTAACTTAATACAGTGCTATCCGAAATCATCGGTGCTCTCCGTAACTGTGGTGGGGAGAGTCTGTTCTAAATTTAGACTGATATGATACACGATCGACTGCCGAAAACCAGTTTATTCATGTAGAGAATTTTCTAACAAATAGAAGTCTTACTTCATGCATAGTTTAATAGTCTGCACTTGAAATTATGGATTTAAATTTGCAAGAAAGAATTCAAATTGTTAAATGGAACTTTGCCGGTCATTCCCAGAAAAATATACATTTATTTATGGCGGCATTTGAAGATTGACCAATTCTATCTGTTCGGGTGATCAGTAATGTTTTAAATTATTTTAATACATATGGATGTATTACTCGAAAAGTACACCAATAAAGCCCACCTTCATTAAACATGAAGAACGGTTTGTTATGATTTGTGCTAGTATTGAAGAAAATTGATCTTTGGTCCTCTTTCCCCACGTAGATGGCTAGCGCGAACATTGCCGATCGATTTTCACATTGCACAGAATAAAACTGGACAAGCTGTAGATCAAATAATCAGCTTAGCATTTTTCCTCAAGAAAGCCATCTCTGTATGTAGCAGCAACTGAATGTGACCACTGCCTATTTCAAAATAGTTTCGAAAAAAAATGAGAGTTTGGAGTTCGAGATTTTATAAAAATGGTAACCTTGATGGGCTTGGACACATTTAACTTGTTTTACTGCTAGAGCTTCTGTGTGGACGTTGCAATTGTTTGCAATCAGTTTTACTTTGGTTGCATAGATAATATTTACTTCATGTTTATTTCGTGTTTTATATGTTGTGCCTATGGTTGGCTGGTGTTACAGACATGCCATCTCGCGGAAATTAGTGGAGAAGTTAGTTCTTGTTCCGGGCAAAAAGGGTAAATTTTAGTGCAAGTTCGGCACGAAAGACATCGCCGTACTGCACCATGCGTGGCCTCGTTTCATTTTTCAAAGTATTTCATCAACTTCAGCAGCATATTCCCAGTTGCAAGACGGAGACCAAGCACCATTCATGATCGCCTAACATTCGCTTATTAAAACAATTAGAGTATACTACCAGCACATTTCGGTCCTTCGAACTGGATAGTATGGCAGGCATTTGCGCATCGAACGATGATCCACCACGTTTTTTTGTTGCTTCCAGAATATTGCTAAGATTGGAAGTTGCACCAGTTTTCGTACGGTTGCACCACATTTTCCACCTTTAGTAAGTGTAGTTAGTGAAAAAATATGTCAAAAATTAGAGTGGATGAATTAATTCGTACGGGTAACTCTGTTGTTAATTGTTTGCGCCCTGTGCTTGATATTTCACAGGACACTCGATCCCTCTAAAGAAACCAGTCTTAAGTTTGCAAAGTTTCACATAAATTATTTAAAATTACAGGTCACAAATGCTGATGAAAATTAATGTTTGGAAAATCTGGACGATGTTGTTTTGTCAATTGATATTTTCTTTGCAATTAAGACAAATTTTTTAACAAATGAAAAACGTAATGTAAAAGTTGCTATTAGTAAGTCCAGTAGTCTAATGTCAAATTGTTTTATCCTCATTTAGTGGTGATATTCGTGGTTACCCAACATTAATTGTTTATGAATTTAGTTCATAGAAACATTGTTTTGACAGTTATAGAAAAGTCTCACTACTTCTTCACTCGAACTTGAAACAAAAGCTCATGATCTCTCCCTAATAAAGGTCAACTATCAAATATACAGCTATTCAGCAGAGATGGCGGTCGGGGTGTCTTGTCCGTCCGAATCAAGTAGTGTCCGTTGCAATTTTCCACCATAGGCGTGCGCAAAAACGGCAAATATAAAAGTAAAACCGGAAATATCATAAATAAAAAAAAAATTATAAGTTCATACCACATAAAATTACTTGATTTATAGCGGATATAATTGGTAACATGTTTTATAAAGGGATTAATATTCTTCGGCCAATTTTGAACAGCAATAAATGACCGGATTAGTTGACCTAATTGTTCTTTAATAATGATATAATACTATGACCGAGAAGTAACGAAAATCTTAACAAATAACCCCTGGGGCTTGTTAATGTATTTAGTACATTAGGCCGAAAGGGACGCAAATTAACCTTCGCAATGGATTATAAATTCAGAAAACCCGAGTAAATTTGGAAATTCCCTTATTAAAAATTTGCCTGTTTCCCTTGTATATATCGGGTGTGTATAAATTGGCGGATAATCTACACGTGGCGATGTTCTTCCTAAAATTCTGAATAGAAAACCTTGATGGAAAAATGTTCTATCATGTCTCATGGGCCATCAGGAGCCATTTAAGAGAAATGTACATTTGGCAACATAGCATTTACGAGCTGCCCTGTTTATCAATAATATCATGGTTCAGAGTAGAAGGTAATAGATAGATAGAGCGGGGTTTATTTACAGATGTATATGCAAGGTAAAACAGATTATGAGTAAATAGTAAAATCCATTGTAATTGAACAAAACAAAACGAAAATAACACAAAAACACAAATACACTGCAGCGCGGGCACTAATACAAACTGATAATAATGAGAAAAGCAGAATTGGCACAAACTTGGAACAAGCAAGTTTGAATGAACTATTTGTGTCAAAGTGACATAAGCGGGTGTCACGTTGCCGAACGTATTTTTTATAAAAATAAGCTAATTAAGAAGTGTTGAAAATACAAGTTTGAGATGGAAAGATAGCACATACTGACAAATCATTTTCAAACTAGTCATACTATCGAAATTGCAGGGTTTTCTGTAAATTAATAACGAATAATAACGCAAATTTAACGACTGGATATTCAAACTTTGAGGATCTCGTGAAGACCCAGGAAGCATGGTACAACATTTTAGAATTAAGGTAAGCTGCTTACAATCTCTGAAAGAATATCGTCACGTGTAGATTATCCGCCAATTTATACACACCCGATATACATATTCACTTAATAATGTAATTTACATTCGTTTTTATAACTACAACCAATACAACACCGAAACTTTAGTACTCCGAGACGTCTAAAAATGCTGAAGTGTTTAAACTCTAAATGTGACAGTTTAGTTTTATACTTATTAGAATATTTTGAAAAGGAAAAAGAATATGGAGGGCCAATTACAAATATTAATCGCGTTCGAGAGAGTAGCCGAAGCTTTAAAAATAAGTTTACGATCGGTGGAGACAACAGTTCAGCGCGGAAAATATGAAAATGGAAAAAGGAACTGCAAAATTTCCCGAAGAAGAAAAAAATTAAAAACCGAAGATCTACCTGCATGTGCTCGAAGTGAAATTCGCAGTGTTATTTATAACATGTACATAAAAAAGGAACATGTTAGTGTGGCTTTAATTAATGAACAATTGACAGAAGGAGGGAATGTGCAAATTAGCAATTCCAGTCTATTGCGAGTTATGCATTCAATGGGGTGGTCTTTTAAAACTCATGATAACAGACGTGCTCTCTGCGAAAAACAGTCAGTTGTATATGCCAGAATAAATTTTCTGCGAGAATACCACAGAAATTTAAATTCTGAGAATGCATTACAATGTATTTTTGTGGACGAAACGTGGATTTTTCAATACGGAGGACCAAAGAAAATTTGGCAGGATGAATCTATGAATAGTGTGAAACATTCATTTGCGTCAAATGGAAAGCACTATATGATTGATTGTGCACGCATGTTCCTCGTCTGGGTGGGTACCAGAATGTGGATTAATTTATTGTACCACATCCAAAAGTGCCGATTACCATGATAATATGAATGGTTTTGAAAAATGGTTTGAGAGATTATTAATACAATTAGAAGAACCATGTTTAATAATTATCAATAATGCGAGGTACCACTCTCGAATTTTAAATAAACAGCCCAGAGGAAATTGGAGGAAGAATGATATAAAAAAACTGGCTGACTGAAAATAATATTGCATATTCTGATAGCGATTTAAAAACAGATTTGCTACAAACAGCCCAAATGCGAAAGCAGCCACATGTATATGCTGTAGATGAAATGGCATTAAAGTTTGGACATAGAATATTAAGACTTCCACCATATCACTGTCAGTTTAATCCAATAGAGCTTGCCTGGGGAACATGCAAAAATTATTATGATCATCATATAGGTTGTGAGGGATATAGTTCTGAATCAGTTTTGAAAATGTGGGAGGAGGCGCTTAAACACGTATGGAAAGAAAGCTGGAAACAATATATTAAACACACGGACGCTGTCATATTGAATAATTGGAAGAAAGAGAAAATAATCGACAATATTCCAGAGTTTATCATACATGTAGGAGATTCAAGTGACGATAGCACTGATAATTTTGAAGAATTTGACGATAATGAATGATTAATTTATTTTTATGTATTACTCCTATTATTTTATACTATTCATTTAAATAAAATGAATGTCACAAATTTGTTATGTTTTCATATTAGTTATTTCATATTTCATTTATATTATTGTATTAGAATAAGTATTTTTTAATGTTGTATTAATATCCATTTCCACATTTGCAAACGTATGAAATAAATTCATTAAAAACATATTTTCTTTCAATTAACCTGCGTAATTGCAATGCTTGACTAAATCGCGCGCGCCTATGAAATAACCGGGAAGTAAGAGACACCCTAAACTATTTCTTTCTCCTTCTACCGCTCGGTCTAAGACCGAGCTACGCAGGTCGCGTATGTGTTTTCTAGAAACGTCTTGGGAATATCCGCTCGGTTATCAGGTAGTAGAAAATGATACCAATATTATTTGAATGTTCAGAACTTAGTTCGTAAACCGCCCTTACTCATGAATAGGTCTATAGTATAAAATATCTTGACTTACTGCTAAAATAACATCCTCCGGGAATACGATGACCTTGATGTATTCAAACTCCTGCAGCCTCGTCAGAATTTCTTTCATCGGCTTGCTCTGTGACTTCTTGGCCATGGCACAGACACCCACAACGACCTGCTTCCCGCCATCCTCCATGTCTGACGTGCTTAGGCTGGTGTCGTTCGGATCGCATAGTTCCAAGTCACCCTGCAACCACACACCGTAATATAATAATTGTTATATAGACACACGAATAAATGGTGTTAATTGCAAGACAATAAATCACAACGTACTTTTCAAACAACAAAGTTATGATTTATTTTTAAAACAAAAGCAACATCACAGGTTTAGGTACACACAAGACAAAATCTCTTGCAATAGCACAATTATACATGGCAAAACGTGTGATAAAAATGAGTCCGAGAGACCAATTAGTGGAAATCACCAGAACTATTTCATATTTATACATATATTTTTTGACAAGTCTAAAATGTTGTTATTGACATAATGTATCATTCATAGTCAATAAATTATTATTATTATTATATTTCATTTGTTTATTGCTATTGAAATGTAAATGTGAGACATTCTCTTTTACCCGGCGTAAATTTTAAACATTCAACCTACACTCTACTTGGGACTCCCCCCTTTTGATTTAAAAATTAACCGTACGAGATTAAAAGTTTTTCCCACAATAAACGATTACATACAAAGAAATGCAACAAAACCGGTATGAGTGTGAGAAAATACCTACAGTCGACCAATGAGAGGAAAAATAAACTAGCGACCGACGCTGGGTTAAAAATCACAAAGTATTTTTAGTTAAAAAAATGAAAATGAAACTTTGGAAGATGAAGGACATTAAAAGAGATTGGAAGAATGATGGAAGTAAAAACTTCTAATATTTCTTAACCTCTCTATTTTGATGTTCTTCGCTTGATCTCAACTTATTAATTATTCTTCCAATGTACAGGGTGCGGCAGAATAATTTGCCGATTTGAATTGGGCGGCAAGAAGCGAGGTTTGGCCGCTAGTATGGTGAGGATGTTATCATTCGAATGGGTAGGTGGGGAAGTACCACATTAGTACCGACGATGAGTTGGACGAAGGAACAGCGCGTCTTCGATCGATCGTCGCCACACAGCGAACATTCCGCGGGCACTCCAATATTGCCACCCAAGCTCGCGTTCCTGGCCAGAAATCGATTATTACGTGGGTAAACACACGGCCCGCGAGATCAACGACAAAACATCGAGGTGTAAAGTAGTCTGTTTGCGTTCTCCTCGGCGCTCAGCACGCTAGCACGCAGATACCCTTGGATTTCTGATCATTCTGTGAGGCGAATTCTTCATGATATCCTCAACTTTTATCCAGTTGGCTGTGGTGCAAAACTCACTGTCCGCGATTTTGCTGCTAGACAAAATGCACGTGAAGCGTTCCTTGAAAATGTTCATCTTTCTGGATGCATGAACAAGCAAAAGATGCGGTACTGGAGTGAACACAATCCCAAAGCACTTCATGGTAGGCCCTTTCATTGCGAACGTGTAACTGTTTGGTGTGCACTGTCAAGTGAAGGGATTAATTGGTCCCTATAGTACCAGACAGCCAAGCAGGGTTTAGGTAGAACATATACTAACATTAAGCTAAATCATCGATAAGGGAATCAAGGAGGGTGGAGTTGGGGGGAAGGTCCACAACATATTTGTCGACTTGAAAGGAGCTAATGACTCAATCAATAGGGAGAGATTGTATGAATGTAAGAGAGTAAGGGAGATATCAAATGAAATGAGAGAGTGGGTTGAAAGAGTGTACGAGAAGACTGAATGTAGAGTGACAGGGTCAGAGGGTGGGTCATACCAACCAAGGGGCTAAAACAGGGGTGCCCAATGAGTCCAATGCATTTCAGCCTCTTCATAGCAGACATGGATAGTGGGTCAAAGATCAGAGTGTTAGCATATGCAGACGATGCAATAATTGCAAAGAGGAAAGGGGACCTGGAGTGCATAATTGAGAGAATGAAACAATATTTTTTGAAAGTAATGGTGCTTATGAAGGGAGGTACAAGGAAGGATGAAAGATTTTATTGGAATTTGAAGAATAAAAGTATTCAAATACTTGGGAGCAGTGTTCACAGAAAACGGGATATGGCAAGAGAAACGTGTCAAAGAAAGTGAAAATAGCAGCAAAAAATCTCTGGAGAGAATCTGGGAGGAGAATGGAAAGTATGCTTGAAGTCAATTCTAATGTAAGGAACAGAAGTGTGGGGTTTCAGCATGAAAGAGAGCATGGAAAGAGTAGAAAAGTTTGATTAATTAAAACACTTGGTTTTGTTTCACTAATTTTAATAAAATCAGTGAAACAAAACCAAGTGTTTTAATGAATCGAATTATATAATTATGTTTCACCACGGGTTAAGTGAGAAATTAATTAATCATATAGTAGAGAAGTCGTGAATGAAGAGAATGTTAGGTCTTGATAGGAGTACGCCGTGATATGTAGAGTATCAGGAGATGGGCGCATGCAGTGTTTGGGTGGCTTTAGGAAAAAAATAAGCAAAGTATGAAAGAGTTAGAATGCAGGGCTAGAAAGAAATTGTAGATAAAGTATTAAAAATGCAGATAAAACAGATACTGGTAGAAGTGATCTGTACAGGTCAATCGAAGCTGTAAAAGAAATGAAGAGAGATGCAAAATGTTTAAAAGTATGGTTGAGCTAACCCTTAGTGATGCTGATAAACAATTATATCTGCTGATAAAAAAGCAGATATAATCCAGAATAGAAGAATGTAGTGGATCAGGAAAACCAGACTACATGTGTGGAGGAGAAGAATTGGAGAAGAAAGTATTGTTGGCAATACAATATCTTCTGTGATACCGAAGAACAGGGAAACCGTTTTTGGATGGCAGAGGAACGGAGAATGTGCAGACTGTGTGGAACCATTTTTGGATGGCAGAGGAACGGAGAATGTGCAGAATGTGTGGAACAGAAGAAGAATTACAGGAACATTGGAGAGCTGACTGTGTGAGGACTAAGGACACATGGGGAAAGCAATACAGGCAGGGGGCGTGGACGAAGCTATTGAAGGAAGGAGCTGAATGGATGGTGATAATAAAGAAGATAGAGAAGAAAAAGTCCAGTGTAAAAAAACTAGATTTTAGTCAGCTTTCAGTGTATGTTACATTAAAGGTTTGAAATTTATGACGCCAATAAAGGATTAATAATAATAAATATACCATACACAGTTCACAAAATCCTTATCCATGGCAAGAAAATTATTGAATCGGTGGCATTGCCAATAGGCTCATACCAGAAAGTTCTCTCGTTTGGCAACAAATGAAGGTGTATTTCATAATATTTTGACATTATTGGACCCCTAAATCACTCACTGGAAGCCGGAACAGAACACTAAATTGCTTCTTGGTGAAGAATTAAAATATTTAAAAAAATCAATGAAATATAATGCACACACACACACACACCTACAAAATAGGCAATTTTTAGGCTATCTATCTGACCAAGCAGCCTCTCCATTGTGTACATCAGGAAATGTTAATGCAGAGGATATGTCAAATTTGAATGGATATTAATCAAATAACAAGTACAGCTAAAGTAGTAGAAAGTAGCACGTAATTTTTATCGGACAGTTTAATAATTTATAATAAGTTCTTCCTACAGCAGCTGTCCACAGAGGACCTAACAGCCGTCCGAGTGAGGGTCTGTCTGGAAGACGAGGAAAAGGAGGCGATCTACCTGCCCCGGAGCGCTTAAACACCGCCACCAACAACAGAAATGGAAGCACTGGTTTGATACTGCGAGTTGGGTAAGATACCCTTAATAATAGGGTGTGACTCAAACTCGCGTCACCAGGCATGGGGCAGTCAAGACAACAATGACGGAGGTAAGTCACTGCATGATTATATACTAAGCTCTAACGCTTGAATTACATTATACTTTTTCCGTTTTTTTTCTCGTTAGATTTTGCTTTGAGACAATCTAGTATGAATGTAATTCAGAAAATTCCATCCAATTTCCGATCAAGTTTCTTGAATGGAAATATGCAGCCGGTCCTATTTTCCGTTCGATATTGGTCCAAGTTGAGTTGTTTGTGCAAGCAACATAACCTTGAGTGACCTCTACGGCCTTCCCAAGATGACCTCCATGAGGGAGCATTGACACCGGGGCACCTGTTTCCAGTTAAACATACCTGTTAAATAGCTGTTTTTCAGTTAAATAGACCTGATTAAAACCGGTTTTCAGTTAAATAGACCTTTTCAAGAGCTGTTGAACCTTTTAATTTAAGTATATTCAAACATGAAGGAACAAGATAGAAAAACAGCTTTTAAACAGGTCTATGTAACTGAAAAACAGCTTTTTAACGGGTCTGTTTAACTGAAAAACAGCTTTTTAACAGGTCTGTTTAACTGGAAACAGGTGCCCCGGTGTCAATGCTCCCTCATGGAGGTCATCTTGGGAAGGCCGTAGAGGTCACTCAAGGTCGGGCCAAGTGTCCCCATACCTACTCAAAACCAGGCCGACTGGATTACACCACAGCCAAAGCGTTAGTAAAATGATGAATGCTCTCGACATAGTCAAAAACTTGTACATAGACCAAGCCCTATCCGTAAATCCAGCTAAAACGGAACTGGTTCTGTTCACAAGAAAAAGGAACATTGAGAAATTTAAACCACCATGCTTCCAAGAAAATGAACTCGCTCTAAAGAAAGGAGTTAAATATCTGGGGGTAACCCTAGATGGAATACCCACCAAGAAGAGAGATCTAAAAAAGCATGCAAAAAGTCCTCGAGCTGTGGGGAAAACATGGCGACTATCTCCCAAGGTAGTCCTATGGATCTACACAGCCATTGTGCGACCAATGCTGGCATATGCGTCAATAATATGATGGCCCAGAACCACCCTAAAAACTGCTGTCAAGCTCCTAGACCACGTTCAAAGGAATGCCCTTTTAAGCGTCACGGGAGCTATGAGAACAACACCAACAGCAGCAATGGAAGCCCTGCTATGTCTGCCCCCGCTAGACATACACATCAAAGAGAGAGCAGCAGCCATTAGACTATGAGCAGCAAATATGTGGCTCGTAAGCAATGGAGGAGGCGAACACCGAAAAATTCTGAAGGTTTCCATGAAATGGAACCCAAATACTGAAATGCCGGTAGACACAATCCCTCGAAAGTACATATTTAACAGAAAGCTCCAAGTAAACTCGAAGCGCGTAGATTCAGGCGAAGGCAGCAAACAGGATAACATCCATATATATATACAGATGGATCGTTAACGAAAACGGGGGCCGGAGTTGGCATATACTGCAAATACCTATCCCTGAAAAAGAATACTGCACTTGGTGTATCAATGAGTACCCCCACTAAGGTGGAACTCGTAGGTATACTACATGCAGCAAGAGAAATCGCTGATAGAAATATCAAAGATAAAACTATACATATAATCACAGACCGCAGAGCAGGAATATCAGCAATTAAGAACTGCAAAATCACCTCAGCACTAACGATGGAATGCTGCATAGCCCTGGAAAAAGTGGCAAACGACAACAAGGTCACCTTGGGATGGGTAAAAGGACACGATAAAAGTAAAGGGAACAAGATAGGGCTGGCAAGAAAAGCTTCCAGATGCCCCACTTGCGGGCCGGAACCAGGACTCCCACCCTCTCTCAGACATAATATCCTTACTAAAAGATACATCGACTAAACATCACCAAGACCGATGGAACGACAAGCCTGGCTGCAGGGTGGCGAAAAACTTTGTTTCGATGCACCCCAAAACTGCCAGATACTGCATACGACTGTCCAGGGGGAACCTACGAAAGATCGTGAGACTGTTGACTGGACACTGTAACCTTAACAGAATGGGCCTCTGCCCAAGTCCCATCTGTAGAGGGTGTGAAGCTGAAGAGGAGACTGCTGAACACTTACTCCTGGAGTGTACGGCTATCTCCTCTATAAGACAATCCATAATGGGAGAGGGATGTCTACAAACAGCAGACATCCAAAGAGTCCCTCTTGGTGCAGTCCCGGCGTTCGCCCATGCCGTGGGTTGGCTGGACGGCACCGGGAAGTGAGGACTCCAGATCCAGATCATCTGCTGTGAAAAATACCCTTCGAAGCCTGGAGGAATACGTAATAAATTAAACAAAAACCTGAAATTGTAGGTATTTTCTTTTTATTTCCTTATAATTACAAAAATGCACCGCTTTCCCTCGAGTTCTATGTTGTTTCTTCTAACAGCAGATATTATTACTAAACTGTCCTATACAAATTAAGTGCTGATTCTTGCAACTACTTGTTACTTGACAGTAATCGTAACAGTAGTGTTCTGCATTAAATTTAAAGCTTCATATTTCAGAAATCGCTTGTGCAAATGACACAAATAGATAGTGTTTTTATAAAAGTTTCAACGTCAGCTACAGTATATTACCGAGCACTCGAGACGTGTGGGGGTACAGTTTGCGCAGACGGAAAGTATTCAGAGGATGCGAGAAAACTTGACAGTATTCGGAAGACGTGAGAGAACGTGACAACAAATCTCTCAAATTGAATTTAAGATGGTCAATGCACAATAAGCCGCGGGTACTCTACAAGAATATGTAATAAAGTTTGGTTCTCGCTCAAAAATTTAAAGTTAACCATGGTAGTGAGCTAAGACAAGAAATAAAAGGAGAAGACATAGTAAAAAAAATCAAGGAACAAAGAGCAAAATGGCTAGGATATGTATGGAGAGCAGGACTAAGCGACACAGTGCATTTGATGTTAGAGTGGGAGCCAGGAAACAAGAAAAGAAGAGGTAGACCGAGATCTAAGTGGTTACAAGAAGTGGAAGGAGATCTCCGCAGGGCTGGCATCGGCGGAGAATGGAAGGAAAAGTCAGGAAATAGGGGGGAATGGGGAAATATATGCAAGAGTATAGAATAGGAAGTGGATGGAAACTGATCTACTCCAAAAAAACAAGATCTAGAAAGCTTCATTGAAGCGGCGCTACCTCACAAGGGGTGTCCAGCCACATTACTATTATGGTAGTGGTTTTCAAGGTCATACAAATATCAGCATCATAAGTCTCCCTTGATGTAATACAACGGTTTTTTCATATATACGATATTTCTCAAGATATGTTTTTACTGCATTTGCACCATTGTGCGACGGTGGCCCCACAGGGTGAGGTAAAAACATACAATAGGTGGTACAGTGTAGCAGAGGGATGGGGGAACCAGGCGAAGAATGCCCACCAGGTAATTCAGCTACGGATCCCCCGGAGAGCAGCAGAGCTTTCTACCCAAGAGAGAATGAGGAGTGAAGCCCTTCAATAGGATAAAGTCTCAGGAAATGGATGCTGGAAAAAGTCGACCGAAACTTCAAAATTTGGGTAAATCAGTGTATCGCTAATGGGGGGCGCCACTTGCCGGATACAATTTTTAAAACAGTGTAAACCTAAATTTCCAATGTTACAGAATAATGAGAAAAAATAAATTAAATCATTACTTGCTATATGCAGAGTTTATATAGAAATAATAAATAATCTAACAAAACAGTAGTGGCAGATGACCTCGTAGCCGTCGCCAATAAAATCATTACTATAATATCTTCTATTTTTAAAGGGACGGGTGGGTATGAAGAACACATGAGATGGGTTCAGGGAAAGGCGAGGAGAGCATGGGGGATGGCGTGGGAAAAGTGGATGGAGAATAATGTTAGAGTGACATGCAAGGTGTGGGATGCATGTGTAAGGCCGGTATTAATGTATGGTGTGGAATCTTGGGGGACGAGAACGTATGAATGTATAGAGAGGGAACAGTTATGGTTCCTGAAGCGAATGTTGGGACTAGAAAAGTCGACGCCGGAATACATTCTGTTGCACGAGACTAACAGGGAGGGGAGAGATTTGCGTGTGAGGCGGTAGAGAGAATGGTGAAGTATGAAATGAAGCTATATGGGTTGGGAGAGGAGAGAGTGGTGAGAACGGTGTGGGAGATGTGTATGAATGTAGAAGGGGGGAGGTGGAGAGAAGAGAGAAAGAGAATGTATGAAAGGGGAGGACTGGCTGAGGTGAAGGTGCAAGAATGGTTTGGTAGAGGTGTGAAAGTGGCAGCATGTATGAAAGAGAAGATGAAGGAAGTGGAAGCACAGGAGAGGCAGGGACGAATAGATAAGAGCGAGTATAATGATATGTTTGGAAGATGGCAAGTGTATGGGAGGGTACCAAGATACATGAGTGAGGGTGGGTGGAGCAGGGAGGAAAGGATGATAATGGCGAGAGCTAGGTGTGGGTCTGGAGAGAGGGGGAGGAAGAAATTGATGGGGGAGGAGTATATGAGATGTAGGTTATGTGAATGGGGGAAGGATACGTGGACACACCTGACGGAAGAATGTGAGGGGGTTAATGAGGAATGGGTGGGAGTGAAAGGAAACAGAAGGGTGACGGAATGGATGAGGGAGGGTGGGGCTGGGATAAAGACACTGGAGAAAGTGGGACGAGAGAAGGAGGACAGGAGGTGAAGGGAAAGGAGAGAAGAGTTTTTGTATATAGAAGAATATATGGATTAGTTTTACTTATGCCAATAAAGGTTGTTTTTTTTTAAATATCTTTTGTTTTATTGACTCTTCAATTCAGCAAATTATGCTGCCACTGTATTTCCTTTCTCTTCATATATTGTCATATAATTTTTTCCATTCTTTTATCACGTCTTTTCATTAACTTACCTTACCTTAATAGAGTATCAAGAATAGATAACGAATGATAGAGAAATTATTATTTTTTTTATAGTAATGTATTTTAATGTGTGAATTTTGGTAAGTAAAAAATTCTAAAATTAGTAAAATAATCCTTTTAACGAGTTAAGTATATGAAATAGTTTTGTTGATGAATATCAAATTTATCAATTTAAAACATGGAACTTAGAAATGTTGGTTCTGTTGTTTTTCTTTTATTCAGTTTGTAAGATGTACTTAAAAATTGGGATACACTTTAAAGGGAACCATACATTCTCAATTTTTACTCCAAGTTTGCCCATGCCATCAAAAAATATAAAAGGAAAACAACTTTTTCATGCATTCTCAGTTGTATCAACATGGGTAAAAGTAGTAACGTTCAGTTGTGTCATACAAACAAACGAAACAAAACTGGGAAAAAGAAAATTGGACTAATTTAGTTTGGATACACACTACTGATTTTACCTCAATTTTTTTGCTCAGTTTTGTAGAATATACCCGTACAGTTTTAAAAGACATGGGAAAATTTGTAAGTGTATGGTGCCGTTAAGACACAAAAGCAGAACATTTTTTAAGCTAAAATTTATATACTTCTATTGCAGGCAATGACGGATTAACCCCCATCTGGGCCAAAGACAAAAATGTTAGAGCAGGCCCTAGTTATATGATTTGAAAATTCTACACAAGTTTCAAACAGCAGTTCGATGGTTACCGACTCGGACAATTGTCATTTTTGTGTGTTCAATAATCCGTCACATATTGCTGGGAATTTGTACATGTCAACTATAAAATCGATGATTTCTAGAACTAAACATCGAAAAATATAACTCAATATATTAGTTTCTAATCATTCCAAAATTTTACATTAGGTTTTGATGTTGGGGTAAAAAAAATTACTATCTAATTAAATTTATGATTTTGGAGACTTGGTATGAATTTATGAAAAACAGTGTTGGTGTTGTGATGGTATTTAAATTTCAAAACCACATGATTAACGGGTCTATTTTATAAACAATCGTTACAATACGATTCGTTAGCTAACTATAATCGTACGTAACGTCAGTTGCCATGTTACGAACGATTTAGGTTAAAATGTTATTTTGTAACCAACATAGCTCACTTCATTTCTAATTTCGTCGTGACAGTTGACGTTTACATTTCAAATCTAAACATTGTGCTTATTTTTGCGGATACTTTCAAAAATCAAATTATAATTGAACTGAATTAATTTAATTAAGTGATGAAGTGTTAATAATGACTGAAAGTGAAAGTCTAAGTAGTGTCGTGAAAAATCTTGTTCCAGAGATCACTGCACAGCAGTATCAAATATATCTAGAAGAGTTACAATGGAAGCCCTTCGAAGGAATAAATAGTCCCAAAACCCGGATATTTTGGATGAATCATGGAGGACATTAGCCCTACAATTAAATGCAGCAGGAGGACCAATAAAAAAAGTTGAGCAATGGATTATAGAAGTATTTCTTAGATTTGTATATACATGTTTCTAAAGCTTTCTTCGAGAATAAAGAAGGACTTGTGTCTCAGAAATACGAGTTCATGTGCTGACTTCTTCCTAGGAAAATATATTTTCTAGATTTGTAAATAATTTTCTAGTAATATCAACAATTGTACATTGTAACACAATGTACAATGATATTATGTAGTTAAATAAAAATTAAGTTATCTTCGTTCCGATATATAATTCCTATCCACCACAAATTACATGAGAAAATTAAATATAAATATATAATTCATATAGTATCAGGTCAAAATATCCGATAACGATTGACAGCGGAGCTGTCGTTCCCGAACGATTACAACGGAACGATTTCATCATTTCGTAACGATTATGAAAAAGTTACAAAATTGAGTTTTATTGAAAAATCGTTATCGGAACGAGAATTGAATTACAACGACATCGTTACGAGTTATAAAATAGACCTGTAATATTATCTCTACAAAAATTGGAATTCAAAAATTACCAAATTGGAAAGGATGGAAATTATAATATTCAGTAAATATTAATAAACGGATTGAAAATGTATTATTTTCTCTCCAGTATGTAAAAAATGTGATTGTATTATTGTTTATTATAAAATATGTTTCGTGTGCAATGATTACAAATTCAATATTTGCCTTTTAACCATTTTTACTTTTAAAAAAGTTGTAATTGTTATTAATAAAAAAATGTTTTCTTTTGTTATACCTGAACAAAAAATTAAAATCTTTGTAGACATTAAATATGCAGTAGGCCCTAGGTATTATGCCCAACGGATAAGAAGGGCCTGGAATTAAGGCCTTCCTAACCAATAAATGTGAAAAGAAGAGAAGACACAAAATTGGCCATGCCCAGGTCTCATATTGTACGCTGATATTTTTCGTTAGCAACATACAAAATGGTAGGTTAAACTAGAGATGGGCAAATCATGAGTGAGTCGATTCAAAGAGTCGACTCATGGGATGACGTCATGTTCCGATTAGAGATAGATGAATTTTTCGACCGATACCGATATGTATCGACCAAATGGCGGACCAGTGTATACAGGGTGTCTACGCTAAACTGTTCGTTAAAAGTTTACGAGATTGCCGTTGTACTAAAAATTTGAAAAAAACACTTATCGTACAGTTAAATCAGTTCTCGTCATCTAAACTTTCTATCACTTCCTGTTCCACCGGAAGTAGCACCAAATTTGTTATTTTAAATGGAACACCCTATATACAGTGTGTTCGATAAAAAAACGCCCCACGTACCAACTCTGTTATTTATTGACCGATTTGAATGAACTAAAAAAGAAAGTTAATGGCTGTTTAAATACCATAAAATGATGGTAATTATATATTTTTTCAAAATCAACTTCAGTGCCGAATGATAGTCAACTTTAAATTTTTAAATGGCTGCATATACTTTTCTAATTTTATAATATTAGACATGGTTTTTCTGAATCCAATTATGCCCGTTATGTTGGTTTCAAGTTAATATTTATGCCAGAAAAATACAGAGTACCCATTTTATTTTATTAATTAATTCCCTACGAGATAACTAAATAAGTTTATCTCTGTGGGATTATGTTCTGTAGTCTTTGGGATTTAAGTTAATTATTGATTATTAATTAATTCCCTACGAGATAACTAAATAAGTTTATCTCTGTGGGATTATGTTCTGTAGTCTTTGGGATTTAAGTTAATTATTGATCAAGTAGGCACCTGTCACAAATAAGTTTTATATTAATAATTTTTTGGAATGTTATTTTTCTACGAGAAGTTTGTTAGTTTTCATCATAATTATTTAACTTTCATGGATTACTCAGTCCAACAATGTGTGTTTTGTGTAGAAACTTACATAAGAAGCAATTCAATAGAAGAAGTTAGGCGTGCATTCCGGCGTCAGTTTAATAACAACAATAGAGGTCACGCGCCAAATCGTAAAACTGTTAAGTTATGGGTTCGCCATTGGCGTGAAAATGGTTCTGTACAAAATTTGAAGAAGCCTGGACGTCGAAGATCAGTTCGTACACCAGAAAATATTGAACGAGTTAGAATTGCGTTTACGAGAAGTCCTAAAAGGTCTGCTAATTGACAAACCCTTATCCTAGGAATATCAAAGGGAAGCTTAGATCGAATTCTTCAAAGAGATTTAAAATTTCATCCCTATAAATACCAAATGGCACAGCAACTTATAAATCAAGATAAAGAGGCAAGGTTAGCATTTTGTCAAGAATTTTTGAATTTACATCAAGGAGCAATTTACAGTCTCTTAATGAGCGACGAAGCAAATTTTTATTTGAACGGCATGGTTAATAAACAGAATTTTAGATACTGGTCAAATGAAAATCCTCGTGAAATCTTTACACAGAACCTCCATAATCCAAAAGTTGTTGTGTGGTGTGGAGTAGGATATTTTGGTATTATTGGTCCATATTTTTTTGAGGATGAAAATCCTCAGTAACAGTAACATCCGAGCGCTACGTAAATGTGCTAGAGACATTCCTCATTCCTGAATTAAATAGACGAGGATTACTAAACAATGCCTTACTATTCCAACAAGATGGGGCAACAGCTCATACCGCCAGAAACTCAATGCGGGTTCTGCGAGAAACGTTTAATGGCTGACTCATTTCTCGATTCGGAAATTTGCCTTGGCCTTCGAGGTCCCCCGACTTAACGGCACCCGATTTTTTCCTGTGGGGATATTTAAAAGCCAAAGTGTTTGCGAGTCGTCCAGGTACAATCGAGGAATGTAAAGTCAAAATTCGTGAAGAAGTTGAAGGAATAGACAAAGGTTTGCTACGCCGTGTAATGAACCACTTTTTATCTGATATTGAAAAATGTATTGAAGTTGGTGGAGGTCATTTAGAAGACGTGATTTTTAAAAGTTAAATTAGTCAAATATTTATGTTATCATAAAGAGTTAGCTGTAATTTAGTATAATAAAAAGTTTGTTTTATTAACTGAAAAAAATTAATTCGAATATTAAAATGGGTAGCCTATTATGGGGAACCCAGTATAATAAATCTTGTTCGAATGATTTTTTTTTTCGGTAATAAATGTAGTGTGCCTTGAAAAAAATTCGAATCGACAAATGTCATTGTATAAGTTAATGTCAACTATTTGTTATTAGTGTGTGTCTCAGACATAATCATGAACAATAGCGAATTAACAGACATGTTGCAAATTTAGTTTCTATGTAATAGAAATCGAATAGCTGCAGCGCGGATTTATCATCACGGTTTTCAGAGCGGTGAATACTAAATTTAGAACGTTAGAAGGAAATTTCAGACGATATGGAGCCTTTAAAAAGCCGAAGAAAAGGGATCGACAATTTCCAACTTGCAGTTAGACGTTCTACTTAGTATTTACAATAATCACAGAACATCTAAATTGCAAGTGAATTAATACTTGCACTACTTATTTATTCTATTCTACATTGAGTTGTAACAATTGGGTCCGTATTATTCATGTTTGACATAACCTTACAACAAATGACATTTGTCACTTTTTTCCAAGGCACGCTAATTATAATTTTTGAAAAATATAATTTTGAATGGAAGATTTATTTTAATTTTGTTCGACCAAAATATTGAACGAAAAACAACATATTGAGCATTATTGGATTCAGAAAAATAATGTCTAATGTAATAAAATTAAACCATCATAGGCAGCCATTTAAAAATTTGAAGTTGACTATTATTTGGCAATGAAGTTATTATTGACAAAAAATAAATTGTAATGCCATTTTTTAGTTAATTAAAATCGGTCAATAAATAACAGAGTTATGGGCGTTTTTTATTGCACACCCGGTATTATTATATTTTTGGATTCCTCGTTTAAATTACAACATATTTTGTAGGAACATTTGTACTCTTGTCTGTTTTAATTTGCAAGAAAATTAATTATTTATAAAATTTTGACCTCAAAAATGCCTGTAACTTCATTTAAGAATAAGATAAAAATATGATTTATATTAATAATTGTAGGATGCCTCTATAAGTAAAATAATTGGAAACTGTCAATTTTGACAATAAGTGTTCTTAAAATGTAAATATCCAAGTGCCCTCTTAAATATCCCGTAATTCAATTTTTTTTCATGTAATGACCCATTTTTTAACACATAAAACGATTGGGGGGAAATTTACTACAAAAAAGTATACAATCATACTCCTAAAGCAAGTAGTTTTAGAATTATTTTGAAGATTCGTTTTTGTTCTGCAGGGTATCATTGCACAAAAGTCACAAGTGCATTTTAGTACGTTTTTGTTTTGCCACTATTGTAATGCACAATGTAAAATAATAAAAACATTTAGAATAAAGTATTACAGAACTCGACAAAATGAATCATTACACAAATCAACAATTATCAATTTATTCTTTATGCATGGTAACTGCGATAGAATTGTTGCTCGAACATGTAGAGTATTCTATAAAATTTATCCACATTTGCCGCCGATTAATAAAACAAGATTTAGAAAATTGGAATCAAATTTTGTTCAATTTGGACAAGTGTGATGCAAACAGACAGTTATGGAAAATGAGGAAATGGAGGTGTTGGCCTATTTTCAAGCACATCTACAAGCATCTATCCACTGTGCGCAAAAGGATTTAGGCGTTGATAAATCTACAGTATATAAAATTTTGAAAAACATGGCATGCACAATCTTCGAATTAATTCTAAAACTACTTACTTTAGGAGTATGGTTGCATAATACTTTTTGTAGTAAATTTTCCTTCCCATCGTTTTATGTAAAAAATGGGTCATTCCATTAAAAAAAAATAATTACGTGATATTTAAGAGGGCACTTAGATATTGACATTTTAAGAACACTTATTGTCAAAATTGACAGTTTCCAATTATTTTACTCATAGAGGCATCCTCTAGGTACAAATAGAGTTGTAAATCATATTTTTATCTTATTCTTATAAGAGAAGTTACAGGCAGATTTCAAGTTGCCTTTTTGAGGTCAAAATTTTAGAAATAATTAATTTTCTTGAAAACTAAAAGAGATAAGTGTACAAAAGTTCTTACAAAATATGTTGCAATTTAAACGAGTAATCCAAATATATAATAATATATACGGTGTTCCATTTAAAATAACAAATTTGGTGCTACTTCCGGTGGAAACGGAAGTGATAGGAAGTTGAAAATATTTAACATGTGTGTCGAGTTTTCTTTTTCAAATTCTTAGTACAACGGCATCCCCGTAAACTTTTAACAAACGGTTTCGCGTAGACACCCTGTATTGTTATGTAGACACACTGGCGCGTCGCTGGAAGTAACCTGAGTTTTTGTGCAGGGGCACAAAATCATACCATGGACATTTGGCTCGTGGGTTTGAAGCATTAGGATTCAAGAATTATTTGTACACTCGAACACACAGCAAAATTTTTCCAAAACTACTTTTGGTAAAATTGAATCTCGCCAAGATTAAGAGTAGAGTTTTGCATACTAGTTTAAATTATGGTCGAAGCAAATGCTCCTTATTTAATTCAGTAACTTTGATGGTGTTACTAAAAACAGTGATACTAACAAAGTTACTTGTATTTTTTAAATTATTCAAAACGTATCATAAACTCACAGCAATTATTTATTTCACTTTTCCATTAGAGCAAGTTGAAATTGCAAATGATATAATAAATGAATTATTTTTCTAAGCGAGAAAATACATTTGTTTATTCATTTTGCAAATTCCATGCTATATTTAATTTATAAGATCACTTAAAAGCAATTGCTAATAAGAATCACGAAATACGATACTTTTAATCCTCTATAATTTACATCTTACAAAGACTACAGCACACTACAATTAATTTAGAAATAATCAATCAACTTACAGCATAAATTGTTAGTTAAAAGCAGACAAATAAATAATTAAGATGGCCAAACATTTTACACTAGTCTTAAATAGCAGAGTAAGGAAAAAATTCAATTCTCAACACCGACCATACGTGCTTTAGCCTGAAATGAACACAAAGTAAAACCAGCTGGCAGTGTTTAAATACTATTAAAAAAAACAACTGAGCCAAGAATTCTTGGACCCTTCTCAAAACCTCACGGGAATTGAACAATGCGAATCCATCCAATCTAATTAATTACCAAACACAAAAACTTGGCCCACTACACAACAAACTTTAAAATAATTGTCGCAATAACTTTGACCCAAACTTTCTCCACTATTTACCCAGTAGTTAAAACTGTCCATTTCCGAACTCGACGCACAAAAATACATTTCCCACGGTTGTCAAGATCACACACAGGACGAGTTCAAACGCGGATGGGAGTTCTCATTCAACTTGGCTATTTTTAAGCGTGCCTCTAAAATTACAACACACGCCACAAAGAGTTTCAACGAAAATAGACACATCAGGAAGCCAGTGATAATAAATTATTTACCAACAAATCCGTCATCGGTGATAAATCATCCCCACTATTTACCAACAAGTTAAGCATTTAAGATAATCACTTACGCATTCATTTGTTTCAGTTACATAAGATAAGGATAAACCGGGTCGAAAGTGTTAAGTGTGAATATGTTTGTGGTGAGTGATGGTAGTTTTCGGATGAATTTAGTTTGCCTATTTACAAAAGCTTTATTAAGAAAGGTAAATTACATACAGGATTTAAGCACTCATCGCATAAACACATGTCCTCGCACTCGCCGTTCCGCATTTTGCTTTTCCTCCACTTTTTCAAACGCCACCAGTCTTTCAACCAGGTCCACTCCATAGCGCTGCCTTCTCAGCATAAAAAACGATAAAACACTGCTTTTAATAAAAATGTATGTACACGACAGTTCAATAATACATGTCAAAATGTTGGGTTACTACACAACGCACTCGTGCTCACATGTTCTCACAAGATATCCCCGTCGTTCAGATAATGTGCGAATAATTAATGTATAAAGATAACGACTGTTATTACTGTTTACAATAAAATTCCTGAAAAGGTTTAAACATGTGATTTCACATTTGTTATTGTTACATTGTAACATTCTATTTTATTAATTACTTTATTTTGATCACGTGATATTTTGTGTGTAAATAGTTAATTGGTTTTTTTGAATCATGTGACCTGTAACATGTGATTATGTAGTGTTCACTCTTTCTATTCCTCAACTCAATGAAATTTGTGGCAGTGTATTAAGATGTTACGATTGATAAATTGAGCCTCATTGAATATTATTAAAGTTTCGTAACAGCTGGTAATTGATACAGCTGTTTGTAAATTAAGTAATTATGTAATTAATGATAAAGTGATAAAATGTAAACTTCCGAGATTACTGTGAGTAGAGCCTTTAATAGTCGAGATAATGATTATACAAATAATTAATAAGAAATAATCAAATAGTAATAATAATGATTGGATGTTGGTAACTTTCATTTTCCCATAACATTGTGCTGATGAGATAAAAGGAGGTCAAACTGGGCACAGTTTTACAATATAGGTAAATAATAATATTTTATTTTTTGTGACTATTTATTAGTGTAGATTTTAACATGTATTTGTGTAATGAATGAAATTGTTTCCGTTAAATAAATAAATATTAAATTTTAGATCTTAGTTTCGTTGGATTAATATCTCTAATATAAATTATAAGCAATTTTCTTGAAATTCAAATAATCTTTAATAGGCAATCAAATACTTGAAATATGATAATTACTGGTATGCATTTTCAGATAATTAATTCCAATCACCTCTGATGATCCTTAGACAAATAGTGAAAACTTTCCTACTCAACTATTTTTTAAATCTCCATATTTGGTGTACTAAAGATAACTAATTTTTAGTCCATTAGAATTGAAACATATAAAAATCTATAACAGTCTTTTTTATGCTAAGTAAGTGACAATAAGAGTATTTGTGTTGGGTTTATAAGACTTTTAAGGTGTAGTGTTTAACCTGTTACTGCCCACGACACAAGTGTTCAAAAGAATTTCAAATTCTAAAACTTAATATTGTAAAACCAAATAGAATCACTGCTAAATCATGAATCGAGAACAATTTTTGTTACAAATAAATTAATAATAATAATAAATTTATTAATGTCCGCGGGTATACAAGTAAAAATACATTCTTCAGTTAAAATTTGCATCTAAAGTAGTAAAGTAATTAATATTGTCACTAAATATCGTTAAAGTCCATGTTTGTTGTAATCGTTCGAGTACAATGGGAAGTAATAGATTAAGCAAAATAGAACTAATGTATTAAGTGCTCACACGTTCATACAAAGTTTAAGGATTTTAAGAATTAACGCTTAGTGTTTAAGACTTTCTACTTTTCCCATAATCCTCAAACATAAATGAACCTACGCACACATTTTTGCGCTGATAAACAGCTGATCCACACAGTAATGCCAGATTTTCACATTAATCCTGTATCATCTGTTAAAACATGCTATTTAAGTAATTTTCCGGAATTATTATTGATATAAAATTTAAAGTTATTGTTTAAAATTTTGAAATAAACAATTTTAATTTTTTTCTCTATTAATCATAGAAATTACTTGCCAAACTGTATTTTTTTTAGAAATCCGTGATTAAAGATTTAAATAACTTAATTTCAGTTCTCAGGTATACGCTACTGTTTATCTCACGTAAATTGAGATAGTAGTAGTAGTACACTCGCTTCGTATTTTACAGTATTGCTACACTTACTTTATCTCTTTAGAAACCGAATAACAATTTGCCATTTGATCGGAAACAATGCAATAAATTTTCATGGCGTGAATGAATGAATTTTGGGTTTAAGGCGCATCGACAGCTAAGGTCATTCACGTAAGGCGTGAAGTTGTCACCGTGATAATAACAGAATAGGATCTTAGCTGATGTTTTTCCATTCCTAATCATTGTAGTTTGTGAAATATCAAGGTATATTTTTAAAATTTGTCACAGTCCACCGCCAGTTGTCTACCATGTCTTTGGATACTTTCTTCGCTCCAGATGCATTGTGTAGATGGTATTCCCTTTTGTTGTGTATTTTTGGGTTGATGGATGACAGTGTTTTAACTGCCAAATATTTCAAAGATTCATGTTCAGCCCCTCAGAAGTAATATAAAGGTTAAAATAATCCTCTTGATCCCTCCAAATGATCGAAAAGTGATCAAAACAGGTTGAGGGGCATCTTCCGAAAATGGTGGGTGATGCGAGAAAACGGGGGTCATTTTGCATAAGAATCAGCAGGAATGGTATCAGGGCTCGATTTTTTTTTTCTTTTTTGCCGATCTGTGTTAGTTGTAAGTCTCTTTGATAAAACACTGTATCTAGATTCGGTGGCTGCTTCCTATCCTTTTCATTTCATGTTTCTACAAATGATATGCAGGAATAAAAGTCGCTTATTTATTATAGAAAGGTCGAATTCATTGCCAATGGTAGCATTAATTAACACAAAGGGTACTCAGCGGGGTAAACCTTATCCTCCTCATCTCTAGTCTATCAAAAGATATAGACATGCATATGCATATTTCTGGCAAGACTTTTGGCAGAACTAGAATTGTTCAAACACATTTGTAGTATAAATACAGAAAAGTCACGATTAACCGTGGGCAAATTATCCGTTTCGCAGATTATCCGCGGCCTTCTTTTCCTTTTTTTCTTTTTAGAACGACAAACTTTTAGGGTGAGTGCTCCTCCGCATCTCAAAATTGTATGAGTGTGTGTGCATAAAGAAAATTGTTCAAAAACATTTTTGTGCTGATTTGCATCCTATTATGTTTATTAACCGGCTAAATGGACAATTGCCATCAATCAATAAGTTCTGCATCAAATATAGATGAAAAAATTATCACCATAAACGAATGTTTTTTTTTACAATTTAAGGGAGCTAATTCCCCTAAATCTACCTCCTTGCTACACCTGTACACGTTTTAGAACTTTCCATCTCTCTAGTTCCTCAGAGGAAATGTAAAGGTTAAAATAATCCTTTTGATGCCTCCAAATGATCGAATTGTGATCAAAATCGGTTGAGGGGCGTCCCCCGAAAATGGTGGGTGATGGGGAAAAACGGGGGTCATATTCGGATTCAGGAGGTAATTTTACATGTGAATCAGCAGGATTTTCCTGCCGAACAGTGCAATTTGGATTTGGAACAGAATACTCCACGTTACAACAACTACTGTGGGAGTCTATAAAGTCCAACATGGATGGGCGCAGAAGCACCAGCCCGACATGGTTACCCTTGACATCAAAAAAGGGCGTTTGATAAGGTGCACGGCGTGCTGCTTTGTTGGCTAACCCAAATTTAGACACCACTCTATGTCGCCAAAATTTTTCAAATTTTTTTGAGTAACACCGCTGTTGACTGTTTTAGACCAACTGAGCATACTCAAGCAAGATACCTCAAAACACCAGGGCCAGATGGCATATTTCCTGCATTGCTGCAATACGGGCTAGACATACTAGCTCCATACCTGCAAGCAATATACAAAGCCAGCTTCACGCTGGGCTATATACCAATGGAATGGAAGGAGGCCAGGGCGATCTTCATCCCCAAAGCGGGCCGTAGGCCACCTGATGAGGCTAAGTCCTACCGCCCAATCAGCCTCACTTCTTTCCTCCTTAAAATCATGGAAAAAATCGTGGACAACGACATTAGGTGCGGCGCCCTAAAAGCGAACCCGCTACATAGGCAACAATTTGCCTATCAACCTGGCAAATCTACTGTAGATGCCTTGCATAGCCTTACAACAGGCATAGAGGCATCGCTTCAATACAAGGAGATTGCACTAGGCATTTTCGTGGATATTGAAGGGGCGTTCGATAATACGACCTTCAAAACCGTGGAAAAGGGAGCCATCAGGAAGGGAATTGATATACCCACTATCAGATGGATTAAAGCTGTACTTAAAAACCGCAAAATCACGACAGGCATAGGGAGTGAGTCTGAAACGATAACCACGGCGAAAGGGTGCCCGCAAGGCGGGGTTCTATCACCCTTGCTCTGGTGCATCGTGGTGGATGAGCTCCTCACGACCTTGGCAGATAAGGGCTACAGTACGCAAAGCTACGCCGACGACATTGCGGTTGTCATAAGGGGTAAATACGACAGCGTCGTATCGTCCCTTGCCCAAGAGGCCCTTAACACCATATCAAAATGGTGTCTGAGGGAGGGTTTCAATGTCAATCCGAACAAAACTGTGATTGTTCCTTTTACTTATCGCAGGAAACTTTCAATCAAAGCTCCTATAGTAAAAGGACAAGAAATTGCGCTTTCCGACCAAGTGAAATATTTAGGCTTAGTGCTTGATAGGAAGCTTAACTGGAACGCGCATCTGGAAAAAACGATAAGCAAAGCAACGGCGGCACTCTGGATAGGCCGCCGGCTCTTTGGTAGATCATGGGGACTCAAACCTAAAATGATACACTGGTTGTACATCATGGTGGTCAGACCCATTATCACATATGGCTCACTAATATGGTGGACCAAAACAAAACAAGCAACGGCACAAAAGAAGCTCCTAGCTCTTCAAAGACTGGCCTGTCTTGGTATCACGGGAGCTGCACGTAGCACTCCCTCTGCAGCAATGGAAGCTCTACTAGACCTACTTCCCCTGCATGAACAAATCAGAAAGGAAGGTCTAATGAGTGCACTGAGACTAAACTGGACCAGTACAGGCCACAGAACCGGGCACTCAGAAATTCTAGAACTCGTCACAACCGAGTTCCTACAAACACCATCGGACATAATGCCGATCAACTATGACTTCGAATCAAGATTTGATGTGACTATTGATAGTCGCCAAAACAGTCTGAAACGAGTCACAGAACTAAAACACAACTCTGTACTCTGGTACACAGATGCATCCAAGACAGAGGTGGGCACCGGCATAGGCATATATGGGCCTAAGCATAAGGAATCAGTTCCTCTCGGACATGGCCCTTCTGTCTTACAGGCTGAAATAATAGCCTTAGAAAGATGTGCTCAGGTGTGCACAAAAAAGGGCTACAAAGGGGCACGCATATATCTAATCACGGATAGCCAGGCTGCCCTAAAGAGCCTTAAAGCGTACAGCTTTAACTCCAAGACCACTTGGAACTGTAAACAGGCTCTGAACCAACTGGCAAAGGGCAACAAGCTCACCCTAATGTGGGTACCCGGCCACGCAAGCATAAAAGGCAATGAACATGCCGATATACTTGCTAAGGAAGGAGCCTCAACTACCATCATTGGACCAAAACCGACCTGTGGGCTATCGAAAGCACACAAAAAAGGCGTGATCCAAGAATGGGAAAAAAAGTGCAAAACAGACCATTGGAAAAATGCACCAGGTCAAAGGCAATCCAAAATGTTTATTGACTTCTCGCCAAATAGAGCCAAACAGCTCTTACGCCTCACCAAAACCGAGATAAGACTAATCACCGGTCTCCTAACAGGACACTGCCCAGTGAAGTACCATCTCCACAATATGGGCGAAGTGGATAACACCACATGCAGATTATGTGAATCGGCAGAAGAAACGGCCGAACACATATTATGCGAGTGTGTAGCTCTAGCTACCACCAGGCAGGCCCTAACCGGAGGTATGGCGGTAACGCCAGAACGGATCAGGTCATTACCTCCCAGGAAATTAATTGACCTTGTCGGGGAAGTTGAATTTCTGGGAATCAAATAGCAGTAGGGTATTAGTACAAAAGATCTAAACAGGTCGCAGTGCTGTAAGGCTCTGCACAGCCAATCGACCCCGTCTAATCTAAATCTAAATCTAAATCTAAGATACCTCAACACTATGATGCCCCGTAGGATAGTCCTCTGGCACCAATGTTTCTAAACATTTTCAACAAGTCCTATTCGTAGATGACAGTGCGATCCTCGCCACCACATGCAGATCACCAAACATAATCAACATACTCCTACAGGACACCGTAGACATACTCAGTTACCATCTTGAGAGATGGGGGTTGAGGATAAATCACGACAAGACCCTTGCCTTTAACAAACAAGCATATTGATTACTTGAAAGCAGTGCGTCAAGTACTTGTGGGTTATGCTGGACATGCTGGACGAGCAGCTGATGTTCGACCAACATGTTAAAAAAAAATAGATTTAGTTTTGTAAATACTAAATTCTAAATTGTATTAGACTACGACAGAAAACACACCGGCATAGATTAAGAATCTTTATCAGTTTGTTCATTTTAGTTTGAAAGAAGTCGCGGTTGTTATTTTACCATAAATTAAGTGCTAATTTTTCAAATACGTAAGTAAGGTTGTCCGGCAACGCACTTCATTCATCATCGTTGAAGATATTCAAGAATGGAGCAACTATGAGGAAATACATTATTATATTTATGGCATCAGAGAAGCACCACTACATCGGAAAGATTAAATTCAATTTAAATGCTGAACAGAGATTTATACGGATATTTACGAGTTTTTAATACAATAGAGATTTTACAAAATTGTACACTTGAATCAATCTTTGACTCATGAAGACACAAAGGAAATTTATTGCTGCTATAGAGCGTCCAATTCCGCTGGCCTGGTGAGTAGAGCTCCTGCTCACGGGCCTCGTGGTCGTGGGTTCGAATCCCATCCGTGCGGTCACTTTTTCGGAACAAGTAACTGGCCGTGCGGGTCCATGGATGTTTAGTGTAGTCCCATTCATTATTAAAATGAAATCTCAAAAAAACTTATATATCGTTAGTGGCCGAATAGCTAGATGCTTACGCCAATTCCCAAATCACCCATTGCTGTTGCCCTTTAGAAGAAGACTATCTAAAAGCTTGGACAGAATATTTTTATGTATGAGCTAAATGTATTAATTGACCTACAAATGACGCATTTAATGTATGTGAGCTGTTTTGAATAATTAATATTATCATAAATACATTTTCTTTGAAACAAGGCAGAACTTTGAATAAATCCAGATATTGCACATAGTTATTTAAATGAACTTATGTCTACCCAAGAAATTGAAAATTTCAGCCTAGTTTTTAACGCAAGCGCATTATCCAAAATTCTCAAAGCTTAATTTTCGAATAAACTGCATCTTTCCCTAAAATAATAATTACATGATAATCACTAAACGTTAAACATTAAAAGTCTTGTAAACCCACCATTAGTTAATTTATGTTACTCAACCAGTCTTCATTCATAAAAACAAAATATTAACATGCTAACTACAAAAAAATATTCTTAACTTAACAATTTTACTCTGTATTGTATAACGTAAAATTAGGGTAAAAACAATTTGATACAGTTGATAAGCAGAATCAGGTTTATCTTCCAAACAATTCACACTTTCTGATATTCTTTTGCTGCGCTGCTTTCCAGAAGTACCAATTTTGTATTTACGATTAATTTGGAAAAATTACATGGCGCTTTATCTTCATCTTCTAAACAATTCGCACTTCTCTCTTTCGTCGTTGCTTATTAAAAGTGCCAATTTTGTATTTATGATTCATTTTTAGAAATCATGCAGGACTTTATGAAGTTCATATGTTTTAGTTGGGACTCCCTATATATCTATTCAGTATCTATAATCAGTGCCGCCCAATGGTTATGTGGTGCCTTTGTTCAAAGTTATACCGCATGATAGAATAATTTTATCCTCTGGAAGGCTATTTTAAATTTATGCGCAATTGCGGCAAAAACATAGGATGTTTTTTTGTGTGGTGTGAATCAATATCCACTTGAATTTTAATTGCAAACACAAATGGATGGCATACGTGTATTTTACCTTTTTTACACTATAAAAATATTTACAGACATTTAATAACAATGACCAATTTAGATGAATAAATTTTAGAAAAAAGACACCAGATCACAAAAGCGTCCATTTTTTTTTGTACGCAATTGTACTGAGTGGCCCCAATTCGATGTTTTTAAAGGGTATCTCGGTAACCTTAAGAGTTAGAAAAATCTGATGTACACGTTGACCTCTTTTTCTGAAATAACAATAACAGTAACAGATCATGGCCAACTTGATTTGTTTGGGAGATATCGGGCGTTTTTCAATTTTTGGCTATTTTAAAATACGTCCTTTTCTCAATAACTGTAAGATATGCAAAAAACAGTTAAATAGTTATTTGTTATTATATTGAGGTTATGTTTGCGGACATGTGTTGTAAGTTTGGTGGTTATTATCGCAATAATTGCAGTGGTTTTAATATTGCTTTACACGTTTTAAACTAATCACAAGACTGGTTTAAACCTCGTGAATTGTGCGCGTTCTCGTATCCTCATCAAATCCGCGTTTATTTTCCACAATTTACAGACAAATAAACGCAGTGATTTATTGCTACGGTGGAGTGGAATTATCGCTACTGGCTATCAAACACGCGGTCCATTCGCAAAACTAGTAGTGCTGGAATAATCACAAACGGTCCATCGGCAAAACTAGTAGCGTTGGAATAATCACAGACGGTTCATTAACGACAAATAAATTATCGAGGAGAGGAGAACGGGACGGGGGAATTCAGAGTGAATTAAGGTTGAGAGAAGGAGAAGGGAGAAGCGAAGTGGAGATTGGAATGGGAGGAAAGGGCAGGCAAAAGGAAAAGAGAGAAGTGGCAGAATGGGACAGACAAGAAGAAGAGAATAGAAGAAAGACGGTGTTTGGGGGTGGAAAGGGCCTGAGAAGGTCACCGCAGCGACAAGAGGAGGAGACGGGGATCATAGAGAAGAGAAAAGTAGGAGATACGTCGTTTGAGGAAGCAGGAGAGCAGGGTGGTGGAAAAAAAAGATAACAGAGGAAGCGCAGAAAGGGTGTGATGGGGGGTGCAGGGAGGTAGTACAACTTATATCAGAAATGATAAGGGAGGAGAGAGAGGTATGGAAAGAAGAGATGAGGGAGGCTAGAGAGATGTGGAAGGCGGAGATGAGGGAGATGAAGGAAATGTGGAGACAAGAAAGGGAGAGGTTAAAGCAGAGGATAGTGGAGTTGGAGGAGCAGGCGGAGAAGAGAGAGAGGCAAGAGAGGAGAAAGAATATACTGATAAAGGGGAAGGACATAAAAGAGAGGAGTGAAGTGGAGAGGTTTATGAAGGACGCACTGGAGGTGGAGGTGAAGGTAGAGGATATGTACGTGGTAGACACAGTGGGGAAGATGGTGGTGGCACGATTGGGGACGTTGGAGGAGAAGATCAAAGTAATGAGGAGTAAGAATAAATTGAGAGGAGAGAGGATATTCATAGAGGATGACCTAACGAAGGAGGAGAGGAGGATCCAAAAGATAATCAGGGAGAGAGCGTTCGAGGAGAGAGAGAAGGGGAAAACAACGAGGACGGGGTACCAAAAGATGATAGTGAATGGGGAGCTGTGGAGGTGGAATAGGGGAAAGGGGAGTTTGGAGAGACAGGAAGAGCCAAAAAAGTAAAAAGAAAGGGGGCAGTGGGAGAAAGGAGGGAGGAAGAGGAAGAGCTAGGACATAATCGGGGTGCTGGGGGGAGTGACAAGACGATGAGGATAGGGGTATGGAATGTGGCGGGGGTAAAGTCGAAAATCAAGGGAGGAAGATGGGAGAAGGAATTGGAGCAATGGGTGGGGGGGAAGGACATAGTGGGGCTAGTAGAAACATGGGCAAAGAAGGAGGAATGGGAGGAGCTAAAAGGGGGGCTGCCAGAAGGGTTTAAGTGGGAAATGAAAGGGGCAGTGAAGGGAGGGGAGAGAGGAAGAGCAAAAGGAGGGATGATAGTGGGGATGAGAGAGAGGAGGAAGGGAGAGGAAATGAAGTGCGAGGAGGGGGGAGAAGGTCTCATGTGGGTAGAATATAAACGGAGAAAGTATAAGGTGGAGGTGGGAGTAGCGTACGTAAATAAGAACTGGGGCGAGGTGAGAAAAGAAATAGAGGAGAGGAAAGAAGAGACAGGAAGACGGATGATAGTGGGGGACTTGAATGCGAGGATAGGGGAAATGGGAGGAGGGGTGGGGGAGAATGGAGTGGAACGAGAAAGAAGATCACAGGATAAAGTGGTGAACGGGGAGGGGAGAAGGATGAGGGAATGGGTGAGAGAGGAGGGATGGGAAATTCTTAACGGATGCACAGAGGGGGATTGGACGGGAAAGAGAACGTATATTGGACCACGAGGCTCATCAGTAATAGACTACGCAATAGTGAAAGGGGTGGCGAGAGAGGAGATAAGAAAAATGGAGGTGGAAGAGATAATGGGGTCGGATCATTTACCGGTGAGTGTAGAGATATGGATAGGCAAGGGGGAAGACGAGGAGAGAGAACAAGAGGAAGAGAGGTTGGAGAGCGGAGTAGGGGCGATAGACAGGATGAAGAAGAAGTTGAAGGAAGTGAAGTGGAAGGAGATAAGGTCAATGGAGGAGATGGAGAAGGCCATAATAGGATGTGGAAGGAAGGTGAAGGGAACAAAGGGGAAAGGTAGAGAGTGGTTTGATGAAGAATGCAGAGTAGCGAAGGGTGAAGTGAGGAGGGCGGTGAAGGAATGCATAAGGAATGGTGGAGGAGAGAGAAGAGTGGTGGAGGCCAGAAGGAAATATGAGAGGATATGTGAGCGGAAGAAGATACAGGTGGCGGAACGGGCTGCAGAGGAGATAAGGGGGTGCAGAAATGAGAGAGAGATGTGGGACGTGTTAAGGAGAGGACAGGAGAGGGAGAGGATAGGAGTGTCTTTGGAGGAATGGGTGAGGAAGTGCAAAGAAGGTGGAGGAGAGCCGGAGCAAGTAGGGGAAGAGAGGAGAGGAGTGATAGAGGAGGAGTTCACAGAGGAGGAGGTGGAGAGAGCATTTGAAGAGATTAAACGAGGGAAGGCGCCGGGTAGAGATGGTCTGAGGTCGGAGATGTGGAAGGAGATAGGAGAGGAGGGGAAGAAGAAGTTTAGGGAGCTAATAAATAAAATGTGGACGGGGAGTGAGAGGATGCCGGAGACATGGAGGGTGGGCAGGATGTGCCCGGTGCACAAGGGTGGGAAGAGGGAGGAGATAAAGAATTATAGGGGGGTAACAGTTATGAGTACAGGGTATAAAATAATGATGGTGATGGTGAAAAATAGAATGGAAGCAGAGGTGGAGGATAAAGGGTTACTGCCAGAGTCACAAGGAGGATTTAGAAGAGGAAGGGGGACGATGGACCAGGTCTTCACTCTGGCGAGGATGATAGAGAGAGAGATGGAAGGGAAAGGTGGTATGTTTGCGGTGTTCCTGGATCTAAAAGCAGCGTATGATGTGGTGCCAAGGAAGGGGATGATAGAATGTTTGAGGAGGAGAGGGTTGAGTGAGGGGATGATAGGATGGGTGAGAGAGGTGTATGAGGAGACATGGGTGGAGGCGAAAGTGGGGGGGAAGATAGCGGAGAAATTTAGGACATGGGTAGGACTGAGGCAGGGGTGCCCGTTGAGTCCGCTATTATTTAACCTGTATATGAGCGAGTTAGAGGGGGTGTTGGAAAAAGGTCAAGAGGGAGGGGTGGTAAGTGGGTCGAGAAAGGTATGGATGTTGGCATATGCGGACGATATGGTTTTGGTGGCGAAGGACTGGATGGGTATGAAAGGAATGATGAGGAGGGTAGAGAAGTATATGGATAAAAGAGGTATGTGTGTGAATGTAGAAAAAACGAAATGGATGAGATTCAGGAACAGAGGGAGAGTGGGAGGAGTGAAAGAATTAGAGTGGAAGGGAGAGTTGATAGAACGGGTGAAGAGTTTTAAGTATTTGGGGTTTGTATTTAAGGAAACGGGTGGATATGAGGAGCATGTAAGATGGGTGCAAGGCAAAGCGAGGAGAGCATGGGGGATAGCATGGGGGAAATGGGGAAGATGGATAGAGAATAATGTGAGAGTGTAAGGAATTAATTTGTTTTTTGTTTTGTATATATGGTTATGCCAATAAAGGTTTTTTTTTTTTTTTTTTTTTTTTTTTTTTTAGTTATTTGTGTGGTCTTTAGCGCAGAATTCAGTAACGTGCTTATTTTTTCATCTCAACTTTTAATTTAAGAGTTATGACATAAAGTTGAATTGTTTTAAATGGATCACTCTGTACATTTTAATGTCAAATAAATTAAAAAACGAAATATAGCCTGAATAAATGAATATTCAACCTGTTCGTAACTCTGCAAGCAAATTAAGTCTTTACTAAGACTATAAACAAATTACTTATTGAAACAACTACTTCCCTGGCTAGTGCCACGCCGGATATTGAATGATACAAAAGAAATTTGCATTATTACTAGTACTAAGTACTAAGTGAAATAACATTGGTTTAAGATCGTTTATTTCTACCCACAGGACTAACTTTCAATTATATTAACCACAATCCGCTAAAGGGTTTAAGCTTACATTTCTGTTGAAAAATTGATATTTGCTTATCATTGTCAACTTAATAAATGTCCATGCCTTCTAGGGGATAAATAGATAAATATATAAAATAAATTCATTTGATCATTCAGCACATAATGTATTAGAATTTGCCAATAAAAATGAAATTAATTACAAGGTGTTGGTAGACAAAAAATAAAAAGACACAATAGTACATTTTGGAATATATAGTGTTGCAAATTGAGTTGGGCAATATGTGTAACATTCTTATTATTAATGATAGAGATTTGGTTGGCTAAATGGGCAAAGCTTTGCATTTTTGTATTTACTCGGATTCCATTGAGAAAATATATAAACTGAAGACAATGCATGTGTTTTAGAACCTCACCTCATCAACATGAATGAATATAAAGTAATTAAAATCCTAGGATATAATATATCAATACCCGTTGTAATAGCTTCTGGTGGAGTAAGAATTTTTGAGATAATAAAAGGCTTGAATTACATCACATACCTACCGACAACCTTCAAAACCTAGTAAGGGTAAAGTTAAGTATAACCTTTGACAATATACTAATGGACTGCTATTCCCCCTCCATTTCCCATATGATCACGGCTCCAAAAGTTGTCCACAAGCTGGAGCCCGATATAAGTCCCGCCCCGGAGCCGAAAATGGAGCGTAATTTAAAAACTGGAAAGCAAAAAAAAATATTTCTCGATGTATTCATCAGCAACGTGGAGAATGCAAATGCAAGCATATTTCGGCAACTCGGGTCCACTTTCCTGCCTGTTCTTTACAAGCAGAGCATCAACCCATAATTTGTGAAGTTCCTGATTTGATGGAAATCTAATACAGAATTTTAGGTTATAAGTTAAAAGTCAACTGACGTCTACATCAGCTGACGAGTATTATAACCGCATTGGCACATATACGTGGACATATTGCAGCCTTTCGCATAGCAATATTTTGATATAGTGTGAATATTTGACAATATAAATGTTTATATATAATATTCAAAGGTGTGAATACATTGCAGGGTATCACAATATGCAATGCGAGCTCATAGAGTCATATGTCATAGACACAAAATAACTACCAATTTAGTAACATACCGCAACCATTTAGGGTCCCGCCGCGCCACCGTTGCTTGGAGACACACATGAAGCGGCGCTAGCAGTCCAATAGTATATAGTCAAAGAGTATAACATATTTATGATCAACTTTTAGTAAAGCAAGCCAGGATATTTCTTTATTATGTTTAAAGCAGGAAAAGTCAAAACAAAATTGGACAAATATATTTTTAAAAACATCAAACAGCATTGCCTACATTACATAGGAATTACCTAATTCTTTGTAAAAAAAAATTGTAACAGTTACAATTTCATTTGTGTGCAAAAAATATTTAACGCCGCACTGATCTTTAAAAATTATAACCTCGAAACAAAATGGCTTGGTGTGTAACTAAGTCATGTCAACAAAAATGTCATCTCAGCATGACCCAACTTACTAAAAGATACTCGTGAATAGATCATAACAGTACCACTATTAAAATATCCAGGACATTTCCGTACCAGTAGCGGTATGCAAAAATCATTTTTTTGTTACCGAAACCATATATGATATTTCGGCCATAAAAATCGGGCTGAAACTACGTTTAGTGTATCTAGGGCCGAAAATAGGCTTCAGCAATCCGCCGCTTTTAGCAACACAAGCGAGCGAGGGTTGCTAAAAGTGAAGGGTTGCTAAAGCATTTCGGCATGAGTTACACTCGATATTTTTTCGCCTGCCTTAAGTAAAAACAGTGTTTCAGAAAAGTTTTCATCGCGCACCATTGAACTGTCACTGTCAGATTTTTGCATAGCCTACTCATATTCTGCGGAAGGTTGTCTAGATTTTGCATATTATTTTTTCGGCCCTAGATACGCTAAATCGTAGTTTCGGCCCGTTTTTTATGGCCGAAATAAAGGGTTTCGGTAGAGGCAAGCGAAAAAATAATATGCATAATCTATACAACCTTCTGCGGAATATGAGTAGGCTATGCAAAAATCTGACAGTGACAGTTCAATGGTGCGCGATATAAAATTTCCTGAAACACTAAGGCAGGCGAAAAAATATCGAGTGTAACTCATGCCAAAATGCTTTAGCAACCCTTCACTTCACACAAAGCGGCGGGTTGCTAAAGCCTATTTTCGGCCCTTGATACACTATATACTATTTAGGACTCGTTTTCCCGAATTTATTTATGTACTGGTATGCCACTATATTGTCTACTACAAACCTGTATAACAGATTGGGAACCTCTGACCTAGAGCATACAAACAACTCGATAAAATAGGAGGGTGATTTACAAGAGCTATTCTCAAACAACTAGCCCACACAAAGCGACTTCCACAATAAAGACCCTATATTGGGCTGCAGAGCAATTCAATAACAAATCACTTCTTTTTGACAGTAACCAATTCAATAACGTATCAATTCTTAGTAACAGTAACTCATATAGCCGATTCAATAACGAATCACTTCTTAGTAACAGAAGCCTTTGGTGGAAAATAACCATAATTCAGAATCAGAACGCATTTGCCATTTCAGGGTGACTTGATTATATTAGCACTGATATTATTTGCATTTTGGTAATTTTAGGAAATATTTGAAATTGAAGTACTATTGGAGACAATCACGTGAGCAGTGAGATTGCACAGGGTTGCCACGCGCGCCCACTTACAAAATGTACGGTGCGCTCTGTAATCGTCGGGCACAAAATACAAACTGAATCCGGCGATGACTCGCGTTGTTTACACCGACTACCTTTTTAACATGAACAGACTATATCATACAATTGGAAAGTACCTTTAATATTAAAATTAAATAAAATTACATCATCATATAATTTAAGGTTACATATAACGTTTATCTTTAAAAATTAGGAAGTGAAATACATTCTTAGAGATATAATTAATTTAATGCTAATTTGATTGATTTCACAATTTTGTATGGCTATAGGCAAAATTAATAATTCAAGTAAAAAATTATTTCAAATTCCAATTATAAAAATTTTAATCTACTATATAAAATGTACTAATTAGATAATAATAATAACCGTTTAAGCAACTAGTTGTTAACTGTTGTAACCGTTACTGAAAAATAACCATTTATCCCAACACTAACTTGTACAATTATAAACTCACATAAAATGCATTTTTCAGTTCCATTACAAGGAAAACAAAACTCTAATTTGAATTCTTTAACCTGATCTGTATTCATAATTAAATAATCTCGGCAAATAAAACAAGATGACACAGAAGATGTCTGAAAGACCTTTAGTCTTTAGCCAAGGAAGAAAGGGAAAAGTTTATTACTATATATTTATGATTGTTATGTATCAATTTTTCAATAAAGTTTGTACACAGTGGGCCAAAAAAAAACAATACAAATTAGAAATATTCATATTTTCAATAATTAACGCATTAAATATTGCTTTGAAAAACAAAATGTTTACACTTTGTAGTTTACAAAAATGATTAATTGCATTTTTGAAAAGTTTTTTTATCGAGGATATTTTACATTAATGAAGGCTCTGCAAAGGTGGAAGTTTATAATGCACTTTCGCGTTGCATTTGTAGGTACTAAAATTAGTGGGCCATGATTTCTTTTGGTTTTCTAATGAATCTCAGACATTATCCGTCACTTCTGTAAGTCATTTTAGTTTTTGGGACAAAACTTTTTGAGCAAAAGTACTTCATCTTATCTATATAAATTGGGCTATTCACTGTTATATTAATTATTTCAAAATATTAATAACTCACAAAGATATGACAATACAAAACTAGGTACTTGTACCGTTTTTTTGGCCACTGTGTATATATAAAACCAGTAAATTGGTCTGAATAAAAATCTTAATGTATGTAAAACCAAATAGTAATTTCCTTTTAAATTTAAAATTTTAGTGGCTTTTTGTTAGTTGGTATTAAAATTTTAACACAAAATATTTCCATCTTCAAAATTGTAAATAAAAAAATCAAAAGTACTTCAGGCCACCACTTCATTTTTGTGTTAAAACACATATTTTTTTATTAAATTGTTAAAAATAAATGTATTGGTCAATTCTACATGTCTGTTTAATATTATTTTAGTTCATTTATAATGCGGCGTTATGTTAGTGCCATAAAGTATGAAAATAAGATTTTCCACGCTACATGGAAGTGTGCCGTTACACTAAGCAGTCTCCTTTTTCTTTTACATTACATTTTGTTACAAATATTATATTTAAAAAAACTAAATTTGACATTGTCCATTATTTATAAACATTAAATCAACTTTATAGTATTTATTGAGTATAATGCAATAGTGAGATCTTTCAGGCCACCTACTCTACGAGTCCTTATAGTTATATGATCTTAGCAGCACGGGAAAGCCTCTGCGGTACTTTGAACAGTGTTCCTGTATGCGGCACAACCTACACTCAAAGTTAAACGACGTTTTAATTTTGATTGTGTGTAATATTAGAATAAATTTAAATATAATATTGTATTGAGCCTTTTAAAGCCAAAATTGATACAATTGTTTTTTTTTATATTTTAAAATAACTTTACTAAAGCAAATATGTGCCATTTTGTTCAATGACCTTCTGACATTTTTCTGTTAACACCATAATCACATCACTGTAGAAATTGTAAGTGGTTTTCACAGGCCTCTTTTAAAACTGAGTTAACACCATTCCCAGAGTTTTGCAAAAACCGAAACAAACAGTAGTCTGATGGTGCAAAGTCTGGGCTATATGGTATACTTTTTCCGCTTGAAATTGAAAATCTACCTTCGAAGGGACTTTATTGCAGCCCATTGTGCGCTCGGATTTTTTTTCTCGGCCGTCTGCGGACGTCCAGATTCGGCTTCGCTAATTGCATATTTGCCCCCATTTCTAGGTTACATGAACTAAAATCATCTAAAATAGTTTTATCATACTTATTACATTTTACTACAATAATTAAAAGAAACTAGATATTATCCGAGTATCCGAGTCAGACTAGTTGATTTCCACAAATTTTGAACATATTCGCTGTCTGCTTTCTAATGCTCCTTGAATAATTTTTAATGATTAATGCCAATAGTGCAAGATTATAGATGGCTTTAGGTTATTAAAAGATACAAATTCCTCAACTCTTTCCTCTTCGTTACAGTACAAATATAATGCTCCCTTTAAATCCTTTTTAATGATGAATGCCATTAGTACAAGATTATAGACGCCATTAGGTTATTAACCTCTTGAGTGGTTATGACGGACATATACGTCATAGAGAAAACTAGCCTTTTGTGGGTATGACGGACATATACGCTTCCATTTCAGATTGCGTGTAATTCTTTGGGGAATCCGAATATGATCGCTGTGTTACAGGTATACTAACATTTGTACGCACATCTTCCGCTAGAGCGCTTCGAATCATATGGAAACTTATATAATCACGTGTTTTATTCAGTCTCTTTAGTTGAGGATACCGCGCTGTGTGCGAACGTGCAGTAGTTCAACTTTAGTAATATTTATTGTGCTTACATTGAAGGAGTTTATAGATAATGTAAGTACAAATTGTTGTTATAGTATTGCTGCACATAATTTTAATTCATTTAATTTACATAATTTAGAAATGGCCTTGGCGGGGTTGGCTGAGGAAGTAGACGATTTGAGTAGCGAGGGTGAATCATTCAGTGGTTCTGATGAAGAAGAAACAGATAATGATATTGGCAGTTTTGAAGACGAAACATCCACTGGTGAAGAAGATTCAGATTCTGAAATCGCTGCTCCTATAGATGTTCCGTGGACATTCAATGGTACTCCACGGCCGGCTTTTCCGTTCACAGGTAACTCTGGAATACAAATTCCTCTAGAAGGGCCAAACAATATACTAGAAATTTTTGAAAGTTATTTTGATGATGATCTAATCTCTATTATTGTTAATGAGACAAACCGTTATGCAAAACAATTTATCGAGAAAAATAAAGAAAATGTAAGAGATAGATCACGAACAAAGGAATGGCATGACACTAATTCTAATGAAATAAAAACTTTTATGGCGCTTCTAATATTGCAAGGTATATGTTCAAAACCTGAATATAAATTATATTTCTCAAGAAGAGAAAGCATTGAAACTCCATTTTTCTCAAGAATTATGACTGAACGAAGATTTCATCTGCTACTGAAGTTTTTGCACTTCGCCAATAATGAGGATTTCAACGAAAATTGTCAAAGCAGAAAATTATTCAAAATAAAGCCAATTTTGGACGATTTGAAGAATAAATTTATGAATAATTATTTACCAGAGAAAAACATAAGCGTTGATGAATCTCTAATTGGCTGGAAAGGCCGGCTAGCTTGGAAGCAGTATATTCCATCAAAAAGAAAGAGATTTGGTATGAAGGTATTTGCTTTATGCGAGAGTCAAAGCGGATATGTTTATAACTTTATACTTTACACTGGAGCAAACACTGACTATGGTATGGCTTTTCCCGAACAACCTATATCTGCCCGAGTGGTATTAGTTTTGTCAGAAAGTCTCCTAAACCAGGGCTATTGTTTATATCTAGACAACTATTATAACAGTCCTGAATTGACAGATAATTTACTGCGACAAAGAACTGATTGTGTAGGTACATTGCGCATAAATAGAAAAGGTATACCTGCAGAAATTAAAAATAAGAGACTACACAAAGGAGAACACATAGCCATGTACAGAAGAAAACAAATGATACTAAAATGGAAGGACAAAAAGGACATTGTTATGGTAAGCACATTGCATGACGACACGATGGAATTAACAAATGCAAGAGGTGGCCCTGTTCAAAAACCAAAGGCTGTTTTAAATTATAATAAAAATATGGGCGGCGTTGATTTAGCTGACAATTACTTACACTTTTATGCAAGTGCTAGGAATCGTGTTAAAAAATATTACATGAAAATATTTTGGCACTTTGTGGATATTACAGTTCTTAACTGCTACCAACTTTATAGAAAACTCGGCGGTAGAAAACGTAGAATAAATTTTCAAATTGAACTGGGCGAAACTTTAATAGAAAAATACGCTGAACCACGAAGTACAACATCTAAACGATCTCATACTCCTAAGCCTTCAAGACTTGTAGAGCGACATTTTCCTTCTATAGTTCCTCCAACAAAAAAGGAAAAACCAACTAAACGATGTGTCATATGTTTTAGAAACAAAAAAATTAGGAAAGAATCACGTTATTGGTGCGCGGAATGCAAGACAGGACTTTGCCCGGCTCCTTGTTTCCAAATTTATCATACAAAAGCGTAAATTATATGCTACAAAATGTATTTTCTGACAATAAAAACTTCTAACGATAAAAAAACCTTGTTTCGTATTTCTTATTCCACTAATGGCAGATTTGTTGTGAAATTTTACTTTATAATGGGCAACACGTATATGTCCGCTAGCGACCAAATCAACGCGCCACCCAGCGGTGCACTTTCGCTTGACTCGCGCGCCACTCAAGAGGTTAATAGTTACAAATTCCTTAACTCCTTCCTCTTTGCAACAGTACAAATAAAATGCTCCCTTTAAATTTTTCTTAATGATAGACGCCATTGGATAATTATGAGTTACAAATTCCCCCACTATTTAAGTTGTAATAAGTACATAAAGACAGCCTCAAATAGATTTGTGTTGCAATTGGTGTAATATTTTTCTTTGCAACGGTACAATTATTATCTTCTGAAAGGTTTAAGTGCACGATGGAAACGTCAGTAAGTGAAACAGCAAAATTAATTTCATCTATTTATAATGAAACTTATTTCGATGATCCCCAACCATGTGAGGAGAGAGGCTTCTCTGGAAGGTATGTTGAAGATTTCTATCAACAATCTACAGAGTCCCTTCAATCTATTAATGGAAACTCTTTTCAAATTAATTTTGACGAATTTCCAAATAACGGCGATCAAATGGATACAATAGAAGATGAAAATCAGACGTCAGCAAAACACATGTTTCTTTCAACGGATATTAAGAGAGTGGTGGTACACATGTATAACACTCTTATAAGCGAGAACCATCAATCTGCATTGCGGAGAATTTCGGTTCTAACTGGAATTCCATATTCAACAGTGTGGAAAATAGTCAGAAAAGGACCATTGGAAAGGAGACGTCGAAGAAGTTCAAAATTTGTGAAAATAGATGATGCCACCGCTAAAAGGATTAAAAATACTATCTACGACTCGTATAAATCAGGTAAAGTTCCAACAATTGAATTTATTTTGGAAAAGCTGGGAGATGAATTTCCATACAAACGAACAACCCTGCATGAATATCTCCTCAGTCAAGGTTTTAGATACAAAACGCTAGACAAACGAATTGCAATAATGGAATCACCAAGATTGCAAAAACACCGATATGAGTATTTAGAAAAAATTAAGGAATATCGGAACGCAGGGAGGTCGATCATTTATTTGGATGAAATGTGGTTCGATACTCACGACGTCGTTTCCAAGGCATGGATCGACAAATCTAATAAGTGTTACCTTAGCACTCCATGTAATAGAGGAAAAAGCATTGTAATTCTACATGCGGGAGGAGATTCAGGTTTTGTGCCAAATGCTTTATTGTTATCAGCGAAAAATGTTGCCTCAAGTTCTTTAGATTATCATCAGGACATGAATGCTGAACTATTCGAAACTTGGTTCTGAAATCAATTATTAACTATTATTGGAAATAATACAGTTATTGTAATGGATAATGCAGCATACCACTCAAGGCAACTGAACAGAATTCCTACCATGGCTTCTAAGAAAAATGATATAGCTGAGTTTTGCATTCAGAATAATCTAATTTCTTCCCCCAATTCGAAAAAAAAAAGATTTGTTGACAATTATCAAAGCATGAAATTTCAAAAAGGACTATGTAGTTGATAAGATGGCAGAAGAATTTGGCCACCAAGTGTTGCGACTTCCTCTTTACTACTGTATATTAAATCCAATTGAGCTTGTATGGTCAACAGTAAAAAGTAATTTGCGGAAAAATAATACAAATTTCAAAATGAGCGAAGAAACAATAAAAATGATCCAACAAGAATTTAACAACATTCCAACTACCACGTGGAAGAACTGCATCAGTCATGTTATTAAAATTGAAAACGATTATACAGGAACCAACTGTATGTTTCACCAACTGTATGTTTCAGTGAAACTGAAAGTGATGTTTCAAGTTGTGCGGAGTAATATTTGTTTCTTCATGTAATTTTTGTCATATTTATTTATTTATTTATTGTAATACTGCACTCTTTTATATGTATGATTAAAATAGGAATGTAGTGAATTTTATGATGTGTATATATTTGACTTGATGCAATATATGTATTTTTCTGATAATGTATCTTTCTGATTTTCGCACGTACTCCGAAGCCGGCTCTGGACGGCCAGTCTCTTCCCATTACCCTAATAAAAATCCGAGCGCACAATGGGCTGCAATAAAGTCTCTTCGAAGGTAGATTTTCAATTTGAAGCAGAAAATGTATAAATGCATTACACCTTCCCGAATATTACCAGGTAGTTAAAGATGTATGTGGTTTGGTGTCGATGCCCTTTCTGTTGCCCAGTTCCAACCAATTTTCTTTTTATTGCACGTGCATCTCACTAATTGTTGATAATAAAGGTCCGAGTCAATCATTTTGCTAGGCAACAGAAGCCCATGATGCCCTTCCAATTCCAGCAAATACATAGCATCACCATCTTTGGAACCAATCTGGGCTTTGGACACAGGCTTCTCCTGCTTCGTCATATGTGATTGGTTCGATTTTGTTACATTTCTGCAGAGTTTCGCAGATGGAAATTCGATTCCGTAAATTTTTATGAGTCAAGTCATGGGCACCCAAGTAACTGAGCTTCATTTTGTAGCCGGCTTTCCTCAAATGGTTTGAAACTGTTTGGTTACGGATACCTAGTTCCTTGGCGTTGTCATGGCTGCTTGCATGTAGGATTTGCTGTAAGAATGTCATAACTTCTTTGATTGGTTGACCAGTGCGAAGAGCATATTTGACATTGCAATTTTCCATCTTTAGGCTGTTGCTTTGGATAAATAATACATAAATTTCTTCACAGGCCTGAGCGACATTTATGCCTTTATTGAAATAAAATTGAAAAATGTGTCAAATTTTTGCATAAATTTCACTCATGTTCAAGGCACTCTAAATAAAAGAATTCCAACGGATTTCATATTTCTTATTTGACACTAAATATCACCCAATGTGATTAATATTATCTTAGATATGCGACTCTAAAGCCATTTAGTAAGAAGAAGCCCAACACTTCTTCGACTTATGAATATTTATATTGGATTATCTATGGTGCGTGCCACCGCACCACACATGAACTAACCAATTTGTTAATTATTAAAATAAAACTTTATTATAAAAAGCATATTTAGCTTTATCAAACATGCCCCTGACCAAACTAGGGTTTATGTATTTGAACTAACCAATTTGTTAATTATTAAAATAAGTTAAAAATAGTATATTGTACAACGAGCATATAATGATGGCTATTTATCACAAGAACGATGTTTGCAGAACGAGGCGTAGGCGAGGGGAGCAAATCGTTTGAGTTCACGAAAATTAAAGTCAAAATCAAAATAAAAAAAAAACAAAATCGAAATTAAAGTTGTAATTACATTTACAATTGAAAAAAAAAAATGAAAATCAGTATTAAACAGGGTAAACAAAATATTATCATAAATCGCGTTCTGTGAATTAAAGCGCGAATTAGCGTGTTTAATAATCATATTAAACACGCAAATGCGTGTGCGTGTTTAATAAGCATATTAAACACGCAAATGCGTGTTTAAGAAATTGAGTATTAAATGTACCCCATTAATGCTGTCCGTAGAATTAAATAAAGCGCACATTATAACATTTTCGTGAACAAACTTCATTATAAAATGCATATTTAGCTTTATCAAGCATGCCCCTGACCAAACAGGGGTTTCCGGATTAATTTTTTTTTATTGAAAGTGTAAACAAAAGTAAAACTTGAAAACCAAATTTTATTTGTTTAATACAATCAGTATTTAATTGCCTGTTAAATTCATTATTGTAATGTAACGTTTTATATTAAATAAGTTATTTTCCCTATAAATAGTTTTGTTCAATTCAGTACCACATCAATCAATTTATTATTATTAAATGTTAAAAACTCAATATCACAGCTATATGTTGTTAAACCATTACTCTAGCATAGTTGAACTTGCTAAATAATATACTAATGTTAGTATAAAAACTTTTCTCCACACCCGAAAGGGTAGAAGAGATATAAATAGATTATATACACAATAAAAACTACATACGTTAGTTTTTTAGCAAAAAAACAACTAAAATCAAAGCAAAATGAAATACCGAGTAAGGTTGCCAAAAAGTCGGTTTAAGCGTAGGGCTGTCTACATCCTCGACAACAACACTAGGAAGTCTAAAAGTACCTTTATTTGACCTTGACATCGCACCAAGTTACCAGCTACTAAACAAACAAATCCGTAAACTTCAGATTGTTAAAGTGTAAAATGAATATTTTTAAATCATCCAAATAACTGGATGGCAGTAAAATTCATGTTTTAAGTTTAGATTCATTTATATACATGTCCCTTCAAAAAACTGCACTTACACCTCCTATGAAGAACTGAGTAGGTCTGGTGGCCTTACGTAAACCTTGGTATCCATGTTCCAGTTCTGTGTATGACATGATCGGTACTCATCCCGATTTAACGAGGGTCTCCCTGGAAAACGACACTAATGTTACATCTCTTGCTTTACTGCTATCGTGTTTACAATTTACAATGCGGATAAGGACGAGATTGAGCAGGTCAAGTAATATTGATTTTTGGCTGGGTCGACCCAGATAGGACAAAGCGGATGTTTAAAAGAACCCGTAATGAGGCCGGCCGTTTTATCGTTTGATTTGGCAAGCGTCGAGCTGCAATTATGCAAGAAAGTCACCTTGTCAGAGTGAATGCAAAACCGGCCCGCGAAATTCACGATCTTGATCGACTGGTCGGATTAAATGTCACAAAACAATGCGAGGCAGTTTCGCCAACAGCTGTTATGATAGAAACGAATGGTGAGCGAATTTCGTTCTATCGAAATAATGGAGATACTTTTAACAACCCTTTATAAAGCAAGTAAATGGAGAATTGTTGAGTTGTATTTCAGAAACAGCTCCTTGCAGAGTTATTAGAAGTATCTATTATTTCGATATAATGAAATTCGCTCTTTATATATTTTTTATCTAAATTGCTGTTGACGGACTACATTCGATATACCGAAAATTTTGAACTTATTATTTGGCGTTTTAATGTTGGTCACACTTGTGTAACTAGCATTGCCAGTCACAAATATCATTGTCATATTTGTTTTCTACTCAAAACCTAGTAAAAATGTTTAATAGTGTCGACCAGTATTCTGCACCCCCATTCTGGCAAAACGGACCTGCTCCGGGAGCCGTTTACAACTTCCCGGGCTCCACGAAATCCTCACAGGACTATTCCCAGCGGTCTCAGTGAGTATAACCTTAAAATTGTTTGAATGAATTGCACATTTAAACAATTGTAATGCAAATAGAGAAATTAATCAACTCAATAATGTTGAATATGTGAAATTGCGCTCGTTACTAATTACAAGCGATCATGCATTTAAAGCAAAATGAAATAAGAAATAATTTATTAACTAAACAGATTAAAAATTAGTCGTCTCTAAACGGTAGATTATTCCTTAAAGAGGCCATGCATGCACGAAGTTAATGTCTGTTCATGGCATGTATTTTGGTCTGTCGTTCCATACTGCCGGATACATGTTTTTTCTTGCCCGAATGTACCCATCCACTAATCGTTCATGTACAACAATGTCCAATTTATTTGCATGGCAGTGAGTGGCTCCCTTTAGACTTACAATATTGTCAAACAAGCTCTCTTAAACAGTATATTTTTACCGTGTAATGATTGCTATTATTCTCGAGGATCAGTTGCGATTTGATCCATAAGGCGAGTGTTGTAATCATTTTCCTCGAACAGAACTAAACTTTATCTTTGACTTTGTGATATACAGGGTTGGTCATATGTGTCGGAACACCTGATTTCTGGCTAAACGTCTATTGATTTCTTATTACTTTTAAAAGAAATGTTTATTGGTTTATTTATTCTATTCAGTGACATACTTTAATTTTTAACAGCTGCTCTATTTTTCGAGGTATGACGTCATCAGCAATTTTTTTAAATGGATCACCCTGTATATTTTTACATTTTCGAATAGATGCTTTTCCAACAATTACAATGATATAGGGTTTGGTGGGTGTGCGACTTGTGGTTTTATAAATATTAAATAAAATAATGGAAAATGAAATTTTTATTACAAAATATTGAGCATTTAATATTAAGAAAAAAAAAATCATAATAAATGTTCAAAATGGTGACCTTCGGTAGCCTGACAATAGCCTAAACGATCAACGAAGGCTTTTAAAGAGTTTTGAATAGTCTGCAGTGGTATTTCTTGCACAGCCATATTAATTCTATCTTCCAACTCTTCTAAAGACTGAGGTTTGGACTTGCAGACCACAGATTTTAAATGGCCCCAAAGAAAGTAGTCCAGAGGACTTAAATCAGGTGATCGTGGTGGCCATTCAATATGTCCTCTTCGACCTACCCATCTCTGTGGAAATATTTCATTTAGATATTGACGCACGTTAATTCCGTAATGAGGCGGAGCTCCATCTTGCTGATACCAAATACCATCTGACAATAGTTCGGGATTTAGCTCGTTTGGAAATAACCGAATTAATGCCGGAATAATTTGCTCGCGCAAAAGTTGTAAATACCGGTTGGAGTTTCAATTTTCTCTAAGAAAGAATGGTCCGATGATATGTCCTCTGATTATCCCCGCCCATACATTTAATTTTTGAGGGTGTTGGGTGTGACTTTCTTCCATCCAGTAAGGATTCTGATCAGCCCAGTAGCGACAGTTATGTCGATTTACAAAACCATCCAGGCAAAATGTTGATTCATCAGAAAATACTATGTTATTAACAAAGTTACTATTAATTTCAATGCTATCCATCATTTCCTGACAAAACTGCATCCTTCTATCAGGATCATCTACATTTAATTCCTGCACTAAATGTACTTTATACGGATGAAAATTATTTTTGGACAATATCCTCCTTACCGATCTCTGGCTAATACTGTGATGTAAAGCTAATTTAGGTACTGACGTTTTTGGTTCTTCTTGTAGATTCAGAAGGACATCAAGTGAATTATCTTCATTTGTGGCCCATTTACGTCGACCGGATTTTGTGCGATTTTTAACACTTCCTATTTCGTGAAACTTTTGCACAACCCTTGAAACTGTTGATTTTGAAATATGAGAATTTCTATCAGGGAATGTTGCATTAAAAATATTGCATGCATCTTGTACGGATCTCTGCCTATCTCCAAAACCAACCATCATTAACAACGTAATTCTTTCACGTTCACTTAGTTCACCCATAATTGAACAGCAATGTTAATATTTAACACGGAAACTATCTGTCAGTGACAGTAAACAAAAACACACAAATGTTTTATCAGAAAGCCGTGGAAAAAAGATGAAAGTCAACTTGTGACGGATTGAATTATTTTATTTAATATTTAGAAAACCACAAGTCGCACACCCACCAAATCCTATATCATTGTAATTGTTGGAAAAGTGTCTTTGTGCACAAAGCTCGAAAATCTTCTCTGCGAGCAGTACCCAGCTCCGAAGGTTAGAGATATATATATATATATATATATACCGGGTGGTTCAGACCACCCGTACACCCCAAATATCTCGCGAAATGCAAATCGTATTGACATACAAAAAAATACGTCTAAATTTTTTTTTAGCTCCATCATGTGGTGTGAAATTTAAACCACCACCTCCCCCCCCTGGGGCGGGGTGGAGGGTAACTTTGAAATCTTAAATAGGTACCCCTATTTTCTATTGCAGATTTGGCTTCTACTCTAAAACATATTAGGTTTTTATTCGAAACTTTTTTTTCGATTAGCAAAAACAAATTTTTATTATTATTATTTTTTTTTAATAAAAAAATCCTGTTTGTCGTTACAAACATTCATACATTAGCACAATAGAAAAAAATAGAATGGAATTTGATAATCAAATTGTATTTATTCCTTTCTACGATTTTTTTTTTACAAAGAATTATTTTTTTTAACTTATTTCTGACATAAAATTACGAATGACTTTAATCAACGTCTTATTTAACAGATGACTACGTAAAAAATGTCGTAATCTATCATTTGATGCGAGAAATAAATATAATTCAATAAATGTTTTTGCCGAATATAGCGCCATCTGTCGCGGGGAAGATTTTAGAGCTTTGTGCCCGTGGAGACTTTTGATCGGGGCACCGAAAGGAACAACATATCCAAAATTTGGTCAATTTCACCGAAAGCCAATTTTCATTTGATTTGTGAGGGGTCCTTTGCGATGAAATCACAAGTGCTTAAAATAAAATTCATCCTGCCGAAATTATAACTGTGAGTGGTATTTGTTGAGATAATTTAACGAATAAGAACTATATTTATATTAGCAATTTATATTAATTAAAAGTACAATGGGTGAAAGAGCATTGTTTATTTGTAATGGAATTGGATGAAGCAGCAATCGTCAAAATCATGTGTGGGTAAAATAAAAATGGTTGAGTGCCATGAGATTCGCGAAATTCGCGTTTGCGAGTGGTACAAACACTGGGATCCAGCCGTTGAAATGATATTTATAATTGTTATTAAATGGAATCCAATTCTACAATTCACACATCGTGGCAGCGCTACCGTACGCTTGCGACATCTCACGGCCAAAGTACGAAATGTTGTCACCAGCTTTAATTGTAAATGCACGTAACTAAAAGGTGAAAGGACAATACTTATTTAACTGATACATGGATCGGAACAAAAATCGTGAAAAAAATTTACGTGGAAGCGTGTCTGAAACGGATTTCAATTATATTTCACCACATAGGTATTCAGAACTGACACAAACTGCCCCTATTCAACCAAAGTTAGCTGTTTACGAAAATTGTTAATACAAATATCATTGTCATGGTGAAGGTTAATAAATTTTGAACCACTTGCAAATTTTTTTGTCCGTTTTAAATGCACCTTTTTATACATGAGTTGAATATACAAGAACAGAAGTAGTGAATCTTATTTATTGCGCAACATGGAAGTTGGCGTATCTGGCTGCGGATATTCTGTACCTAATGAACGTAGTTATAAGGTCGAAGTTATAATCTACAATTATTAGCTCCACTGAAACGTAACACTTACTAATTTTGAAAAACGTGTTTTTTCTTAAAGTAGGTATCACACACCACACACAACTATTGATTTGCTTAGGTTAGTATTTAGATAACCCCCAATTCAATTCAATTTGGAATAATTTCGTCCTAAAACTTACCCTAATAAAATTAAAAAAATTTCAATCATGAAACACAACCAAGATTGATTGAGACGATAATGTTTCAGTTGTTAAAAATAAATACAGTGAGATCAGAAAGTCGAAAATAGTTGGCAGCACATTTTATAAAAATAGGGATAATAATGCATGTAATATTATGTTGACTGCCTGGATCAGTGCAGTACTTTGTCTTGTGTCTTGACGTCTTGTGGTTTTTTGAGTTTGCTTGTTTTAAAGATGGTTTTTAAAACAAGTAACGTCAAAAATCAAAAAAAAATCAACGTCAAAATAAATAAAATGCACATGCACTGCACTGAAATAATTCAGGCAGCCAATATCGGATTACTTAAATCAGGGTTTGGACGATATATATCGTGATATACAGGGTGTTTCAGAGCTCTGGGAACGATCAATCACATGCTTATTTGTCAAAATTTTGAAAAATGTTTTATATAAAAATTGTGCAGAATAGTGAGCTGCATGCTCTCAATTATTATAAAAATCAAGTTAAAAAATTTTCCTGCATAAGATTTTGGCAATTGATCTCAAACTTCCGGAAAAAACCAGTCGGTCAAGTTCTTTTGTTTACTACAGATTATAAAATTTTGGACTATTTTGAGTATTTTCATAAAATTTTCTTTTACTTACATTAATTCTTGCAAAAATTTTCTTTATAAAATTTAGACAATGTTTAAGTTTAACACACATTTCGGGAAAAACTAGTTGGTCAAGTGCTTTTTTTTCTGCAGATAATAGGATTTTTGACTATTTCTAACGGGGTTCGGACGATATATATCATGGATATTTATGAAACACACAATACCAAAAAATTCCCCCGTTTTTCAAATTTTTCCAGTTGCAGCAATATGAATAGTGCTTATAATAAACTAGAGATGGACAAAATGACTCTTTTTTGTCGGAAAAAATCGATTTTTGAAGTTACTCACGACTCTGTTAAAAATGAAAAAGTAAGTGAAAGCAAAAAAAAACAAAAAAAGTCCTCACTTTGAAAATTCTTCAATTTTTCCCTGAAAACATAGTGAAGAGCAAAAAAGTCCTTATTTCAAAATTTTTTCAATTTGATGTCAAATATTTTAATAATTTAAATGTTATTTTTTACTATATTGTAAGCAACTGTGTTTGTTTGCAATAAATAAATATAATATAAATAAAGTATGTGCATTATATAATCAATAAGTCATATAAACATTAATATTAATGACCAAGAATAAATATCAAGAAGTTGATATATATCTGATATATATCCGATATATTGATATTTATATAAATATCGGATATTTTCCGAACCCTGATTTCTAATATATAAATTTCAATTCTCTGCCTACTTTAATTCTTGTAAAAAATAGGCTTTAAATTTTTTTTACATTTTTGACGACATTTAAGTTGATATAAAATTTCCAGGAAAACTAGGTAGTTAGTAAAAAAAAAAAAAAAAAAAAAAAAAGAACCTTTATTGGCATAACCATATATACAAAACAAAACAAATTAATTCTTTCCATCCCTCACCCCCCCCTTCCACCCCTCCCCTCCCTCCCTCTCCCCTCTTTCTCCCATCCCACCTTCTCCAGCGTCTTCACTCCTGCCCCATCCTCTCTCATCCATTCCGTCACCCTTCTATTCCCTCTCACTCCTACCCATTCTTCTTTCACCCCCTCACATTCTTCCGCCACGTGCTTCCATGTATCTTTCCCCCACTCGCACAGCCCACATCTCATATAATCCTCCCCCATCCACCTCTTCCTCCCTTTCTCTCCTGACCCACATCTCGCCCTCGCCAACCTCACCCTCTCCTCCCTACTCCATCCTTCTTCCCCCCAATACTCTGGTATTCTCCCGTACACCTGCCACCTCCCATACATATCATTATATTCACTCCTTTCTAGTAGTTAGTAAATGTTTTTGTTTCCTTCAGATTATAAAATTTTGAACTATTTTGTGTAGTTCCAGAAAAGTTTATAGTCTGTAACCAATTTAGAAGATGCTTAAGTTGAAATCAAATTTCCAGAAAAACTTGCCAGTAAATGCTTTTGTTTTCTACTAATTTTAAAATTTTAGACTATCTTAAGTATGCCCAGAAGAGTTTCAAGTATCTGCCCATTTTAATTCTTGAAAAAATCGAATTTCTAAATATTTCTGCATAAGATTTAGACGATGTTTAAATTGATCACAAATTTCTAGAAAAAGTAACTATACTCGGCGAGCCGACCAGGTGGTATGATCACGTTGCGTTCACCCCGCGTCCTCGTGATAGTTCGTCGAGATGTTATGAAAAGCCCGATTCACACAGCCTTGCCACAATTTAGTTTTGTGCCGGAAATATAAATCTTTCTACTTTAACCCACAAATACTAACTATTTACCACTTTACCTAATTAATTGTAATTGAAAAAGGCTGATTTAACGCTTCACATGCGTTTGCTCTGACCAATCAGCGAACATCACGTGAAAATCACGCAAACCCATAATACCACCGATTCAGTGCACCGAGTTATACATGTTTTGAGTTTATTGTCATTATTTTTTTGTTCTTTTATGTTAATTAAACACGTTCCTTAGTGGATTGTTAACTTTTTTTGCAGCATTAAACAAGTGAAATTGCAATTTAGAAGTGTTGCTGTTCCCTCAGAAACCATTAAAAACTAAAACAAATGACACCGTTGTATTTAGAATCAAAAAGCTTTTCAATGACATATCACTCGACCCACTTTTCCTATTTAACATCAGGGGGTAAAGTTAGGGGTGGATAGGGGGGTAAAGTTAGGGGTGGATAGGGGGTTAAAGTGGAAATGTCATAAAAAGTTTTCCCCCGGAAACAAAAATCGTCGATTTTTTCAAAAATGCTGGGTACCTCAACAAAGTCGCTTGCTACCCCTGAGATGGACCGCCCTGTATATAAACTCAAATGTGTTGTCTACCTAGATTTAGTTAGCTCGCACGATTATTTATACTCTTATAGCTTTAAGATTACCTGTAATGACACATCCATGATTGTATACACTCTCTGGAAATTAAATAAATAAATTTCTTTTCAATAGAGCTCCTGTAACAACAGCTACATCCATTATAGCTTTCAAATTCTCCGATGGCGTTATCATCGCTGGTGATATCCTTGGTTCCTATGGTTCTTTGGCCAGGTTCAGGAACTGCCCCAGGGTGATGAAAGTCAACGAGAACATAATTCTTGGCGCAGGTGGAGATTACGGTGACTTCCAATATGTGAGAGATCTGATCGAACAAAAAATGTAAGCAACATTCCGTTACTTTCAAACCATTTCATTGGTATTATAAGGAACTAAAGTACTGTAAGTGAACTCATCGTGTTATTAATTTGCAGTATTGATGAAGAATGTTTGGATGATGGATTCAAAATTAAACCAAAGTCCCTTTATTGCTGGCTGACCAGGGTCATGTACAACCGCAGAAGCAAGTTTGATCCTTTCTGGAATAACTTTGTTGTTGGTGGAATCCAGGTGAGTGACAAACAATAGTGAGAAGAAATAAATTCAGACTGCTATGTATTAACCGGTTTTCTTTAATGGTTTTTTATTTTAACAATTCCAAGATATCACCTATTTTTGCTAAAATAGTGGTTTTAATTTCCTCGATTTCCCCTTTGTATGGAAAGTAAAAATAAGTAATGATATGGTTGTATGGAGCATTTATTTTATATTTACGCATTTCTCTAAAATAATTTGTGGAGCCAATATTTTAACATTAAAAATTTAACAAGGAAATCGCTGTGGTGCGTAAACCAATTGTATACTCCATCTACTCATAGATTAGACTTTTTTGACATCTTGAGTGACATAAATCCCACTAGGTTGCCGAACAACTCTCATCACAAAAAGTAGTACTTACAAAACTCAATTTATTACGAAAATCGCACTCAAGAATTTTAGCGCGTAGGTGTGTAGTTGATTCGTCATATCATTTAGAACATTCTCCATGGCGGAAATCAACAATAACAAACTGTCAATAATGTGTCTATTGGCGACATTGGGTATTAATATATTGGAGGTATACCTATAACCTAACTTGCTGCAAAATTATATATTTTTTTTTAACCGTGTTGGTACTTTTCATTTTAGTATTTGTCACTAACGATATCAAAAAATATCTTGGAGTAATAGATCCATTTTTTTATCAGGTTATGTATTAGGATTAATGAACAGGTACTTCCTGATACAATTTTATTTTTATTGTCTGAACTAGTTTCGGTTTATTTTATTAAACCATTATCAGCAGATAACTAATAAATATTAATAATAATTAATAAAATAAACCGAAACTAGTTCAGACAATAAAAATAAAATTGTTTCAGGAAGTACTTGTTCATTAATCCTGATATCAAAAAGTCTAATCTATGAGCAGATATGGTATACACCCTGTTTATATGAATTTCAATTTTGCAAATTTTGCACATGATATTTAGATTTTCTTTTTATATAGGATGGTACACCATTCCTGGGCACAGTAGACAAGCTAGGTACAGCTTACGAAGACACCACCATTTGCACAGGATATGGTGCATACATGGCCTTACCTTTGCTACGTGCAGCTCTTGATGCTAAACCAAGCCCATCTGAAGCCGAAGCCAGGGATTTGGTAAACAAGTGCATGGAGGTCCTCTTCTACAGAGATGCCAGGAGCTTCCCAAAATATCAAGTGGCTGTAATTACAAAAGACAAAGTCGACATTCAAGGCCCTATGGACATCCAACAGAACTGGAACCTTGCACATATGATCGATTAAATTTAAGATTAAAATTACTTTTTTTCAATTCAATATTATAATTCTTACGATAACAATAAATATAATTTTTAATTAAGTAATAATGTATTTGTGTTAAGTCCATTATCTCATCGCTTGCTCGATTGCAGCTTGGTTTTTCTTGTATTTCAGTTCGATTTCTTTCACCTGCAAACATAAACTGTAATTAATATCATTTGTTCACGAAAATGTTATAATGTGGCGCATTATTTAATTTTATGGGCAGCATTAATGGGGTACATTTAACATTCAATTTCATTGAACACGCATTTGCGTGTTTAATATGCTTATTAAATACGCACACACATTTGCGTGTTTAATAAGGTTATTAAACACGCTAATTCGCGCTTTGATTCACAGAACGCGAAACTATTGTGATCGTGAAATTTTTTCAATTTTTTTCTACGGAAATATCCATTTTGGGGTCCCTAGATGCCATTTTAACAATTTCTGGAAAAAAATGTGTCTGTCAGTGTGTCTTTATTTCCTAAACAGTTAACCATAGGTATAGGACATGGTACATGAAATATGTCTAGAATTTTCGAAAGAATCCAAAAATTGAATAATATACAGACAACAGGTGTTGCATTTAAAATAAGAAAGTTGGTATTGGCCTCTGTTACGTGACACACCCTGTATAAAAAGTTTTTGTTGAAAAAAATGCGCAACTAAAAATACCAATCGACATATCCAAGCGTTTTCTCGAACACGCCCCCATTTATTTATTATCGAATTTATTCTATTTGGCTGGTACACACTGTATAATGGCTATTATTCACTCGAATGATTTGCTCCACTCGCCTACGGCTCATTCCGCAAACATCGTTCTCGTGATTAATAGCCATCATTATATGCTCGTTGAACAATATACTATTATCCACTACTGTTGTCTAGTGTAAATGAGAAGAATTTTTTTTTTGTAAAAATGTAATTGTTTAAAGTTTTAAACATCTGTAAACTAAAAATGCGTATATTTTGTATATTTCAATAGGGGTGTTATGGGTTGATCCAGGAGTGCATAAGTGAATTATTTTATTGATCTGATACATAATTAAAGCAAAATATTAACATTCAGTCCTCTTTTTCTTGTACTATAATTAAAGAAATGAAAAAATATTCGAATTGAAGAAATGAAATGCTTTTGAAAGAAAATACTAATTTTTTAATAGCAATTTGTTGAAAGAATAGTTTTACAGTGATTTTTAAAATCAAGTAAATCCAAAAAAAAAAAAAAAAAGTAAATCCACATGCAAATGGGTAATGTATACAGTGCGTGCCTAAAGTATCGAATAAATTCAGTAAAACCGAAATAAAATATTTTTGGAAAAAATCCCCGAACAGGTCGATTTTCTTTGTCATGAGTCGTCATTTGTTTTTGAGTAATGACGTCATCCATTTTGTTTTTATATGACAACCCCCTATTATTGTTCTTGATTTTGAGATCTTTTCATTGTCGAACTGGCAGTATAAAAATGTTATCATCTTACATAAGAAATTTTTCGAGTAAATGACAATTGAAAGTGAGAAACTGTAAATTTTATTGTTAATACAAAATAAACAAAACCTCTTTAGCAAGCAATTGCAATTGTTAAATTAAATGTTCGAACTGTCATCCACAGTTCTTGAACATTTTGAATATTTTCCGGGCTAATTCTGTGCATTTCATCTCTCTTAGTCCTCGTCTGCCACCTATTCGTAAAGCAATTGTCCAAAAAATGCGCATAGTGCGAGGGTGCTCCGTCTTGCTGAAACCATATTGTATTATATGGAAGGTCAAGATCATTGTTTGAAAAAATTGCTACAACCGCTGGAACAATGTCATTTTGCAAAATCTTTAAATATAGGGTTCTCACCTTCAATTGTCAGCCACCTTGACGAATTTGATCATCAATAGCTTTGTAATTTTTGACTTTAAGATGAAAGGTCTTGGGACAATTTTTGTTCAAAATTAAATTTCCTATCGATTGAGAATATTGTACACTAGGTGTCCCATTCAAAAAATTAAACTTTTTGACATAACTTGTGCATGCTAAGTTCAATTTTTCAACTTTCAGAACGCGTGCCCCCAACCGCAGCCAATATTTTAACGAAATACGTGCTAGAAGTATATTGGCACCGATAATGACGCGCTTCGGCGTTGCGTTGAGGAACAAATGTATTGAGCTTTTTCTCTACTCATTAAATTTACGCAGCCATTGTTTTACCATTTAAAATATCGAAACAGTGGTTTTAGATTTAATTAAAATTGTTTGCAGAGCTCGAAACTGAGTAGAGCCATGGTTCCTTGGCTCTATATGACGACTCTATATGACGAGCCGCCCCTGTTATTAATAGTGATGATCAGTTCTGAAAATAACTGTTAATGTTTAAAATAAGCAAAATCAGCAGATAACAACACAAAAAACTATTTCTCCACGACCAGCATAGAATTTAAGCATTCTGAAATCAATTTTGATTATAGAACGTACACATTCTCACTCTTGTTATGGAACAAAACACTATGCGCTTATGCGTTTTGCATGTAATTCATTCCATAACAAGGGATAGAATGAATATTCTCACATCGTTTCGAATAAAACAATTAGCCTTGGATATCACAATTGTCAAAATACTATAAACATAACCACAAACGTGATAATAAAATGTAAGTTCTTTGTGTTCATTATTTTATTAGTCTATTTTATCTGGTCGAGGAGAAAGTATAGTCTGTTACTCGGTAAGAATGGAAATTCAGATGCTCGTGGTTCCTCGCGCTCGCCTCATGGCTCGCGCTCGAAATATTCCACTAGCATCGAATTTCCATTCTAACCTTGTTACAGAATATACTATTCTCCACGACCATCATAAAATTTAAGCATTCTGAAATCAATTTTGATCATAGAATGTACACTTTCTCACTCTTGTTATGGAACAAAACACTCTGCGCTTATGTATTTTGCACGTAATTCATTCCATAACAAGTAATAGAATGAATATTCTCACACCGTTTTGAATAAAACAATTAGCCTTGGATATCACAATTGTCAAAATACTATAAACATAACCACAAACGTGATAATAAAATGTAAGTTCTTTGTGTTCATTATTTTATTAGTCTATTTTATCTGGTCGAGGAGAAAGTATAGTTTGCTACTCGGTAAGAATGGAAATTCAGATGCTCGTGGTTCCTCTCGTTCGCCTGGCGGCTCGCGCTCCGAATATTCCACTCGCATCTAATTTCCATTCTAACCTTGTTACAGAATGTACTATCTTAAAGCAAGGTTACTTGACAATATGTTAAAATCAACAAAATCTACACTGCATTGAAGAATTCCAGAGAGCCAATATAATTTAAGTTATAAGGGATTTTTAGAAAATGTGCTGCCCAATATTTTCGAGTATGTTCGGTTTTTGATATCTTGGTACTTACGAAATATTTTCTATTTTACCTTCTTATCAGCTTTCTTGGAGATGTTGTCGATTCTTTGGCGACTTTCCAGTACTTTGCCTATTTGAGCTGCAGTCAATCTTTGAATACTATCCATTGCTTGCTTATTCCACTGTTTCATCAAAGCCTAAATGGGATGGAAGTTAACATTAGCAAAAGTGTAGAATTGTATTTGTTCACGAAAAGTGCAAAATTATAAGCTTAGTTTCAACAATTTTGAATAATTCAGGAATATATAAATAATTTTCGGGCAAAGCTATCAAAATAATACAATGATTGTATTTATGACTGCACACAGTTAATACATTTTAATTATATGAATGATATCCACTTTTTACAAAGAATAAATTTAAATTATAGCCGGCCACTGAGAGCTGCCTGTGACTCATCACTTAAAATCGCATGAATCAAGATTTAAGCAAACGTATGTCTGTAAGAAAATTTGGTGCCGAACTGATTTTCATTGGCGGGATATTTAAAAATTCTTGCGCACACGTTAATCAACATATGTTGAGACTGACTTTCTAGCGATTTATTTCTGAGCATGATTAATTAATTAAGTCTTAACTCGATCGAAATGAAATCTAAAACGCAATATAAACAAACTTTTTACGGTTATGTTATTTGACGTAGCGCTCGCGTGTTTTGTGTGTTTATATGAAGCGTGCCAATGCGATGCAAGAGTCATGCGTGAGCTGAGACCTATGTTCACGCTGCCCTATTCTTTAAAACGCAGACACACGTTTCGTCTTTTATTTCAAACTGTTTCGTACATGATAGAAAAAGATAGATATAAAATGAAAAGCAATTCTTAGTACGAAAATGCATGAGTCACCGTCAGCTCTCAACAGATGAACTATAATTATTAGCAAATTTAAATAAAAAACTGGTGGTTGCAGATTTGATCCCTGTCGGAAGCATATTCACACTTTTGAACCAATTATTTACGATTCATTTTGAAAATTATTTGCATTTGCAATTAATTAATTCAAAAGAAATTATTACATTATTATGCTAAAATTACACTAATTAAATTTAAAATTATGTAATTAATCTATACAGGGCTTTTATTTTAACACTGAACATACTATTATTAACGCTTATGTTCAATCGTAAAATAATCACATGTTGCATGGCATTTAATTGAAATTGTATGCAACCAAGTACACAAAGGTGAGAGTGACACAGCTTAACACACTACGAATAAAGTTAGGTTAATTAAATTAAATACAGTTTCACAGAATTCCGTTTGTTTGCCCTTGTCTTCATTTGATAATTACTGATGATTTGAGAACTATACTTGGCGCACCGAATCTGTGATATTATTTTCGCGATTTTCGCGTGATGTTCGCTGATTGGTCAGCGCAAATGCATGTGAAGCGTATGTCACTCAGCCGAATTTTTTCATCACTCCCGATCTATGCCATGTGTTCTCGGTTTTCTTGAAGCGTATGTCACGCAGCCGAAATTTTTCATCACGCCCGTTCTATGCCATGTGTTCTCGTTTTTCTGTCTTATTTAAATGTAGTGATTACGTTCTATTCTTAAATCAGCCTTTTTCAATTACAATTAATTAGGAAGTGGTAAATAGTTAGATTTTGTGGGTTAAAGTAGAAAGATTTATATTTCCGGCACAGAACTAAAATGTGGCAAGGCTGTGTGAATCAGGCTTTTCATAACATCTCGACGAACTATCACGAGGACGCGGGGTGAATGTAACGTGACCATACCACCTATTCGGTGCGCCGAGTATAGTAAGCATTGTATTTAAATTCTTTTAATGTAATAAACGGAAGCTGAACTTATTTGAAACTGTGCTGCAATGATAGAGATGATATGGGGTTCTGATCTAACATAAAATGTTGAGTTTCATCTCTTCCCTTAAAATGTGACTTCTTTTAGTCCTTTTATTATGAAAATTACTCACACAGCCAATATTGTCAAAATTATGGACAATATTAAAAATTGTTCCGATGGATAGAAGTTGCCTGCTCGGATACGCAGCCGAAAACAAACCTCTAACAGCTCCAGTGCTGTTCCCGCTCTTATACCAATTAATTATTTGTATTTTTTCTTCAGTGGTATAATACATTTTTAATAACACAATTTTGACAAATAAAATTGAATAAGTATAGTGAATATTTTGCGATTGAACATAGGCATTAACAATCATATACTCAAAGTTAAAATAAAAGCCCTATATATGAACATAACATTCAATTAACACAGTTGTAACTTAATACATAACCTTATAAAATTTTGAAATCATAAATGTTATTAGCCTCGGTCAGTTTTGAAATAAATAAATTACATTTACCATTGTTTCCTTTTGCAACTCTTCCACTAATTTAGAATCGCCCTTTTCCCTTATCTTCAACTTGGTCTCCAAATCTGTGCAATTCTTCTGCGCACTGACCAATTCCCCGATAAGGGCTTGTTTGCTCCTCTCCAGATCCTGAAACTTCACCTTCCAGTCCTCCAAAATCTTCACGATCGTCTCCCTGTCTTGCACCTGCTGCTCCTTTAAATGTTCAATCACTGAACCCTGCTTGTCCAGCATGTCTCGATTAACTTTTAACTGATCTTTAAAACGGCTACAATCTGCACAAACAGATTGCAAGGCCAATTTATTTTTTAAAAATTCCTGTTCATCACTTTTCGCTTTAAGTGCTGCCTCTAGGATTTTTAGGTGTTTCGCTAGTTTCGGGCAAGTTATGCACGGATCGGGTTTTTGTGGTAATGAAGATTCTGCGGGTTTCGATGTTTTGCTTTCGTTTTCACTTTGGATTTGTAATCGGATCTCGATTTCTTTTTCTATAAGTTCAGTTTCATATTGTGCTTTTAGTAATTCTATGCTGTCTGCAAATGAAATAATCTGATTATAAAAGTATGTATCTGTTTAGAGTAGTTTTAAAAATTTTTGACTGCTACTTTGAATATCTCAGGAAGGCAAATGAGAGATCTGTTCTGAGTTTCTCAAAAAAAATCTATCAAAAAGACTGTACTGAATCTCTGAAAATATGTTGTAATCACGATTTAAGGAATTATTATTCAGGCCGCAGGATAGATTAAGGGCACTGGTGGGCCATAGTTTGGAGGCTTCTAGACTAGTTTAACTGGCTAGGACCAAACGTGGTCCTTTAGATATAAGATCTTCTGTAATTATGTATTTCGCTTGCCTGTCATAACTTGTTTAGTTTTGACTGCATTAAAATTATTATGTTTTTACTATAAAAAGTTTAGCTTGTCTTCATATACCGTGTGTTCGATAAAAAACGCCCAACGCCATAACTCTGTTATTTATTGACCGATTTGAATGAACTAAAAAATAAAGTAAATGGCTGTTTAAATACTATATAATCACGGTAATTATATATTTTTTCAAAATCAACTTCATTGCCAAATGATAGTCAACTTTCAATTTTTAAATGGCTGCATATACTTTTCTGATTTTATAATATTAGACATTGTTTTTCTGAATCCAATTATGCCCGTTATGTTGGTTTGAAGTTAATATTTATACCAGAAAAAGATAATAACAAATCTTGTTCACATGATTTTTTTGGTAATAAATGTAGTGTGCCTTGAAAAAAATTCGAATTGACAAATGTCATTTATTGTATAAGTAATGTCAACCATTTGTTATTAGTGTGTGTTTCAGACATAATCATGAACAATAGCGAATTAACAGACATGTTACAAATTTATTTTCTATGTAATAGAAATCGAAGAGCTGCGGCACAAATTTATCATCTACGGTTTCCAGAGCGGCGAATACCAGAACCTAAATTTAGAAGGTTAGAAGGAAATTTGAGACGATATGGAGCCTTTAAAAAGTCAAAGAGAGTGGATCGACAATTTCGTGGACTTGCAGAGTTCGACGTTCTACTTAGTGTTTAGAATAATCACAGAACATCTAAATCTCAAGTCAATTAATACTTGCACTACTTACTTATTCTATTCTACATTGAATTGTAACATAGGTACTTATTTATTGGGTCCTTATTATTCATGTTCGACATAACCTTGCAACAAATGACATTTGTCATTTTTTTCCAAGGCACGCTAATTATAATTTTTGAAATATATAATTTTAAATGGAAGATTTATTTAAATTTTTTTCGACTAAAATATTGAAGGAAAAATAACATATTGGGCATTATTGGATTTAGAAAAATAATGTCGAATGTAAAAAAATTTATACATTATATGCTGCCATTTAAAAATTAAGTTGGCTATCATTTGACAATGAAGTTATTATTGAAAAAAATCAATATTGATGTCATTTGTTAGTATTTTAACTGACATAGACTTTATTTTTTAGTTCATTCAAATCGGTCAATAAATAACAGAGTTCTGGCATTGGGCGTTTTTTATCGAACACACGGTATAGTAGGAAAAAGTATAATTTCTTTGTTTTTTTTTTAATTCAAAATTTTGATGGAAATATCCATTTTGAGGTCTCCCAAGATGATTTTGATCAATTTTGGAAAATATTTGTGTGCCTGTCATTGTGTCTGTGAGCGCTGTAATGCAGTCAAAATGCAAAATAATTCACCATGATCGACAAATTAGAGACTAAACACATTTTGAATAAAAATAATTTAAAATCAACTTTTTAAGAAAATTTAAAGGATATTAATCATTAATTGAGTTATGTTATTTTAGATTTGTAGTATTCATTACTGTAATTTTAATTTCAAGTGATTAAGTCTTTATAAATATATTTGAAGTAATTATCAGCCTTACCTTCATTATTTTCTGTATTAACTCCAATTGAATTACAAGAAGCCTTCTCCTGCCGTTCCAAAATAATCTTTTGAAACTGCACGGCTTTCTCCTGAAGCGATTGAATGAGCTGATCCCTCTCATTCTCAAGTGAAACTTTCATTTGGAGCCTTTTTATTTCATCCTCATAATCCAACAACTTCCTGTGGGTAGATGCTAGATCGTTTCTAGACTCTACTAGTTGTTGTTCCAGTTTTTCAATTTCTTCTGTAAATGATTAACACTTATAATAGGTGAATTAAATGTATATTGTTCAGTTACCTTTATGCAAGTCATTCTGTTCACAAAAACTGGACATAATTTGAGACACCTGAACGGAGTGTTCCACTGTATTCCTGTTTTCAAACTCACTCAATAGTACTTGCAGGGAATTAATTCTCTTTTCCAAGATTTCGTTCTCATTGTATACATTCCTTAAAGATTAATGCATTTTGTTCTACATTTTGATCTTAGCCATAGGCAATAAGGCACAATTTTTCATGAATGGTAGAAAAATTCGAGTTCTAAGCTGTCAAAATCGTGACAGAAATAACATTTCTTGCCCACGGGAGAGAAACAATAATTTCCCTCCCTAGGGTGAGAAGTAAATATTTCTATGCCTATGAGGTTCCATTATTTATTTTAACTGTCATGGCTGACAAGGTTTTTTTCTAGGTTAGGTTTTAAAAACGATTGTTTTACTCGTAAAATATTCCGTTTGTGAAAAATATAGTATATTCATTTCAGGAGAGAATGCTATTTTTTCCTTGGTACGTTGTTTCTCTTGGGCTTTTGCATTTGTACCTCAAAAAAAATCACGCATTTCTCTCCCTTGATAGATAATCTACTAATATCTAAGACTATAATAGTTATTTATTATACGAATGTGGAATGTATGTAATTAGTCCCACAAGAAAAAGTTTACCCGTGAGCTGGAAGAGCGGTGGGTAATTTTCTTAAGGGACTAATGACTAATTCTACATGAGTATAATATAACATTTGATCCAAAATCGTCTGTAATTGCAGTAAATATTGAAATAATGTTCATAAAATTTTGACAAGAAATTTTGACGAACGTGGTGTCAATTTGAAATATTTCAAAAATCCTATGAAGGATCTATGTATTCCGTGAGTCTGAGTTATTCTCTCATTTGAAATAATTTTGCAGAACCAAAATTATTTCAATTAAAACGATGTAAAGGGATAGGGGGGTTCTGGAATGGTGTGTCATCATGCGACCTTATGACATCATTGGAAGCTGCCTTACAGACCAAACAAAAACTACCAAAATGAGTCTGAAACATTATCTACACGCTATAAATGCATCATGAAGATTTATGACCAGATGTCACCAAAATAGTACATTATTATACAAGTTTAATAAGAGGGTATATTGTGGCACGAGTGCTCCATTGTAACGAGTGCCCCACAATGCCTCTTATTAAACAAGTATAATATACTATTTTTTCTACTTTGGTTTTAGTTAAGCAATTATTTCTAAAATATAATATATACTTAAACCTAGTGAGTTTTATCTTTTAACATTTGGCAACACTAAAAACATTTGATCCTTTCGAACAAATTTAATATTTGACATACGTATTTCTACGGCGATTTCAATAGTTAATTTTAAAACATATTAAATCAAGAATATTACTTACACACTCCAAAAATAAGGGAGGTTGCCAAGGGTGCGATAAACAAACTATTTCCACGTAAGTTGTAACCAATTTAAGCTTATAAAATAATGCAACGCCTAAATGATAATCGAAATTTAAGGTTATGTTTACATTTGTTTCTCGTTCCTTGTGTCGGGCATCAATCGACGCTAATTAAAAATCTACACCGAATTAACACACCGACTCAAGCGGCTCTTTTTCGCCACGAATGAAACATGCATTATATTCCCACTGTTTCTTCCGTGATATTCGTTTTGCAAACAAAGTGATAATACATATAATAAATTACAAGCTTTCCTCTGTGTATGTCGTGTTGCCTAAACGTCGTCACCGAGAGCCAAGTGAATTCATGCGTCCGGCCATTGTCACCGAGTTCCTACATTTTCCACGCAGATAAAAAGTGAACAATATGACGCCTCCGTTTTCTTTAACCTTAGTGGTACTGGTGGCAAACTCCCCAATATGCATTCAAACATATTCAGTGTGTAACGCATTGGACGGTTCCAATTATCCTATGAATTAACGACAATCTTACATTTTGATGTCGACATATGTCACGTTTTAGTACTGCCAATCGCAACAACTAAAATGTTACCACAAATAGTTTAATAATGAGCAAAACTGTAAAATAAAAAATCTCATTATTAAACTATTTTTGATATAACCAAAGGTCGAGTATTAAACCAAAGTAGAAAAAAATTGTTTTAGTTCTGTAATCATAGTGTATTTTTCAATATTTTTTGTTGTACTCTTCCCCTGTTTAAGTTGTAGTATTATCATAATCATTGCTGTACTTACAAACACTTCTCCAATTTTTCATTTAGTCTGCTTATTTCATCGAATTGTAGCCTAATCTTATTTTCCAATACTTCGTTACTTTTCTCCAAGGCTACGTTTTCAATTTTAGAGGCTTCTATATGACTTCTCATGATGTTGTTTTCTTTCCTCAGGTCAGAGTAGGTTTTCTGAAGATTTTCATAATCTATGAGGTGTTTCCTTTGGATGTCATTTGCCTTATCAAGCTCTTTTTGTAGCACTTTTATGATTTCACTTTTATCCGTGAGTGTTGCTTGCATACTGTTAGCAAGATCATAATCTATAACATAAAAATTGGCATAAACCAATTAATTTTGTGATGTAAATTAGCACTACAAATTTTATATTTATTCAAAATAACCACTAATATTAAAGCACTATGGTTTTACTATAAACTAGTAATTTTCAAATTATAGTTGCTTTAATATAAAATAAAATGTTTATTTACTCGCTTTCTGCCTTAAAATTATACATAACAAATACAATACATAAATTTAACAAATTAACAAACAATACATTTATCCCTTCATTTTAAGTCTTTATTCAGTTCACTTCTCTGTTCTATGACACCTCGCGTTCACTCCAAATCTCTTCCAACTCCTTTCAATCTTCCTTGTATGACATTTGTCCCTCTCTCATCTCATCATATTCTTTCAATGTCTGCTCTACGGTTTCATTTGCCTTCACTCATTCAGATTCTACAAACTCCCTTCTCATTTCCACACCTGAATCTCGCAATTATTTTTATTTTATTTATATTTTTTTAGGTACTTTGGTGTCTTTTAATATGCAGTTGTGATTACTTTTATTTGTAGATAAAGTTACATGTCACTATATGCGTCTCCTACAGTCAAATATACAGGGTGTCCAGATTTCGTAGGGAGAACATGGGCAACTCCTGCATTTGAAGAGGTAGAGAGATGGTCAAATTAGCAAAAAGGTGCAGGTTCGAGAGCTCATTAAAAATCCGCCTCCAAATCACACTTGTCATGGACCAATTCTTCAAAATGAAAATAAAAACAAAAAAAAACACCTTTATTGGCATGTAACCTTACATTATACATATTTACATATATTATACTTTTCCTTCTCATGAACCAACCCTGCTCCCTCTCCACCCATTCATACTCCCTCGTCCCCCACACCTCCACGCCATACATTATCACCGATCCCACATACGCATCCCATACCTTGCACATCACTCTCATATTATTCTCTATCCATCTCTAAAACCAATTTTATATGTGCAAATGTTTAGTAATCGAACCTAACCTTCAAATTTTAAATTGGTACCGCGCAATATTTTTGGCCCTTTTAAGAGGGTATTTTTTTCTGAATACAATGATGTATTACATGATATGGAAACTTCTTCAAAATCAAGTATGCCGGAATAACAGTAGATAGTAATAAAACAAAATTTATTTATAACAACGAACTATCATACCTACACAACTGCAAAAAGGATAAATTAAAAATACAAATTCAGTGCAATACTAAACTAACCAATAAAGAGAAAATAGATGTGGCAATTGATAATATAAATAGAAGGATTGGGAAGATTGAACATTACTATCACTCCATTCCATATACAAAACTTTAAATTAGAAAAAAAATCATGCAAGAAGAGATTGGCAGTACCATCAAGAATGAGACGTAAACTAAACCCCCTAAATAGACAAGTAAAATCGGAACTGGAAAAACATCAAATAGTTCATACAGAACATAAAAGTGCAACCCAGAAATACAACTATGTAGCTCGCAATAAAGAAAATACTCATTTCCAGGCGATGGCCAAATACCCAATATAACATTGTCCTTAACACGTTAAGCCCCGGCGTACATATTTTTTTTTGATTCCTCGGACCGGGTATTTATTCTCGTTTTTTCGGTTCTATAAATATATACAGTAACATCAAGTTTGTACTTAATTTCAAGCATGGTATTAAAGTAATGCCTCATCAAATATCTGAAATAAGTTCCATAAGGTAAGTATTGAATCGTGAGATCCCGTTGTGTACACGCGGCCTGAAAAAAATATATACAGGGTGGCATTACGTTGATACCTCACGGTCCCAACGTCATATGTTATTGAATCCGGTCATGAATCATAAAAGCCTCATAAAACTTGAATGCGCACTACTGATATATAAATCGATTTTAAGACCACCATTGACATATGGATGCACAATCTGAGGTGCATCAAAAACAACATCAAGAAATTATAAGAACTTCAAAATAAAATACTTCGCATAGGAACAGACTCTCCCTGGTATCTGAGTAATGCTTCACTTGGAACTCAATATTCCAATTATATTTGAATTTACCAAGAAAAACACAAAATTGCAAGATTGGGATAAGGGGTAGGTGACCCAGATTCACAAAGTATTAAGAAGAAAGCTACTTCATGACATCATCAATCGGTCAGGAAACGTGACAGATGAAGAAGCTTAGATATATAGAAACTCCTGCGAGAAAACCCAAACAATAAACAATAGAAGCTAAAATATGATTATGTTGACTACATGCCTAGCAATCAGCATGCTGAACTGGAAAAATACTAATTTAAAAAAAAAGTAAAACTTGACAACATAATTAAATATAACAATAAAATATAATGCTATCTTTATACTTCGCCTGCACCTAAACTCATTCAACCGTGATCTCTATTCTTGCCCTTTAGTACTTTTCTCTGCTTTTCTTTTATTTTGTCATATTTTTCCTTACCAACATCCTTCTTGCATTCCCTTCTTTCCCTTATTCATTCTTTGAATCTGAATGTTTTTACCTTATCCTTCTTTGTTCCCTTAAGCCCAATATGTTCCAGAGTGCCCTTGTTGAACCCTAATACCCATCTCTAATATTTTTCTTAAACGGCCTCTAATTTTTCCAGTTTTCTCCATCCCTAAATTCTGGCCCCATCAAACTTACCGGGCCATCAATGCCTTTCTATCTTGTACGAGCCCTAACAACTATATATTGGGACAAAATCAAATAAATATATAATTCAGGTATTTGACAGTTTATTTATGTTTTTTAAATATATTTATAATATAATACTGTATAATTAATTAATTAGCAACAATTATGGATAATTAACAACTCAAAAAACCAAATTATTATTCTATTAACTTCTATTATCTCCAATTAACAAGAAAAAAGGTCATTTTGTTTGACAACTAAATATTGGGACAGTAAAGTAGCTGTCAAAATAAGACACGTAGGCTGTGAAAATATTGCATAACGAAATGTCAGATTAATTGTTAGTTGCTTTCTTATCGTATTTGGTGAATCGCTGAGTTTATTGAACAAAATGGTGCGTGGTATCTCTACAAGTTCCAAAAGTTAGTTAGTGCTTAAAAACTATTGAAGCAACAAAACAATACGTGAAGTGGCGGATAATCTTAACCTACCTAAAACTACAGTGTGGAATATAATTAAGCATTATGGATAAACCGGAAAAATCCTAGATAGAAAAGGAAAAAGTTCGGGTCGTCCAACATTAATTTCTGATAGAAATAAGAGAATATTAGTAAAAATATGCCGAAGAAATACTTTAAGGCAAATTACGGCTGAATGGAATCATGAAACTGGATTAAATCTGTCAAGGGAATGCTGTCGCCAATGGATTCATAAATGTGGAGTAAAGTTTTATAAGGTTGAATTACAAGTTATATCGTAATTTAAAAGTATATTTAATAAAATGTTTTCTTACAGGCAAAAGAAAAGCCGCTGTTGACAATAAAACAAAAGAAAGCCAGGCTCAAATGGGCAAAATCTAAATTATCTTGGTCGGTAGAAGACTGGTCCAAAGTAATTTTTAGCGACGAATCAAAATTCGACATATGTGTTGGTGATTATCGCAAACATGTGATTCGCGCTAAACATGAAGCTTTTCACAAAGATTGCCTAAAACGTACGGTAAAATTCCCGAAAGGAGTGATGATTTGGGGCTGCATGACAGCTTCAGGATTAGGATGCTTTGAATTTATTGATGGTACTGTGAATGCTGTGAAATATCAAAAAATACTGCAAAACAGTCTCCTACCAAGTATCGCGAATTTAAATGTTGACAAAAACTACATCTTTCAGCAGGATGGAGCGTCTTGTCATACAGCCAAAACCACAAAAACGTGGTTTGGTGACCACAACGTAAATGTTCTTTCTTGGCCCTCTAGCAGTCCTGACCTTAATGTCATTGAAACAGTATGGCATAAGATGAAACAAAAATTGAGGTATAACCCTCAACGAACATTACCTGAACTTAGAGCCAAAATAGAACATATTTGGAATGGATTTGCTCCTGAAACGTGCAGATCCTTAGTTGAGTCAATGCCCAGCCGAATTCGAGCTGTCATTAAATATAAGGGCGATGTTACTCCTTTTTAGAAATAAAATTCGTGCTATGTCCCAATATTTAGTTGTCAAACAAATGACCTTTTTTCTTGTTAATTGGAGATAATAGAAGTTAATAGAATAATAATTTGGTTTTTTGAGTTTTTGATTATCCATAATTATTGCTAATTAATTAATTATATAGTATTAAATTATATACAGGGTATTTTTTTTTGCTGTGCTTGGTTAGAATAATTTAAACATGTTTTATTCCATTAAAAAATGAAATTATGTAAAATAAATAATTGAGCAAAAATAATCACAGTACCTTGAATTTCTGAAATGTCAGATTGATTAGTAAATTAATTTCATTTTTTAATGGAATAAAACATGTTTAAGTTAATCTAATGAAGCGCATCATGTTGAAAAGTAATTGATTTAAATTACTAACTAAAATTTGCTTTAAAATTATACATATGTTAAAATATACATTAAAACAAGGTGTAATTTTTAGCATGTAATATCCTATGGCCCACGATAAAAAAAAACATACTGTATATATTAAAAAAATAAAATAAACTGTCAAATACCTGAATTATATATTTATTTGATTTTGTCCCAATATATAGTTGTTAGGGCACGTATCATCAAAGTTTATTTCACTTATTCCCCACACTTGTCCAACTATCTTATTTGCTATTCATGCTAAACTTAGGATATGATAATTCTGTCTCCTGTTAGAACAAAGCACATACTCAAGATATTTAAAAACCCTGACTTCTATTTTTTGCCCCTACCATATCCAATTCCTTTCCTTCTTACTATCTTCTTAAAAACATCAATTTTTGTTTTCTCTACATTAACTTCAAGTCTTTACTTAAATTTCTATTATTCTTTTTAAAGGAACGTCACTGATCCCTTTCTTATCAAATGCTGCTATCTGATCTGAGATTAAAGTATAGTTTCCGTTTTAGGTATTTCTTTCCCGGTGATATAATTCTGTATGGATATATATATTGGCTTTGGAACCTCTAGCCTGTCTAAAGCCAGCCTGTTCATCTTGTAAAATTTCTTTTACGTCAAATTCCTCATTTAAAATCGTATGCCTTAAAGGTTATTTCTGCAAGTTCCTTTCTTCTGTATCAGACATACCCTCTCACTATTGGCCAGGAAAACCTTTCCTTTCCATACCCCATTTATTATCCTCTAGCAAATTTTCCATTCCATTCATCCATGCTTCATTTCTTATAGCCACTAACCCAGGTGTATTTTAGATTCATTAAGGATTCCTTGCTTACTTCTTTTATTTCTCATTCTGGCAAGCTCAATGTTTCTCTCCGATTCTCACTCACTTTGTCATATCCTTCGAATAACTAAACAATGATTTCTCCATAGTAAAAAAAAAAAAAAAAAAAAAAAAAAGAACCTTTATTGGCATAATCATATATACAAAACAAATTAATTCTTTACATCCCTCACCCCCCCCTTCCACCCCTCCCCTCCCTCCCTCTCCCCTCTTTCTCCCATCCCACCTTCTCCAGCGTCTTCACTCCTGCCCCATCCTCTCTCATCCATTCCGTCACCCTTCTATTCCCTCTCACTCCTACCCATTCTTCTTTCACCCCCTCACATTCTTCCGCCAAGTGCTTCCATGTATCCTTCCCCCACTCGCACAGCCCACATCTCATATAATCCACCCCCATCCACCTCTTCCTCCCTTTCTCTCCTGACCCACATCTCGCCCTCGCCAACCTCACCCTCTCCTCCCTACTCCATCCTTCTTCCCCCCAATACTCTGGTATTCTCCCGTACACCTGCCACCTCCCATACATATCATTATATTCACTCCTTTCTATCCGCCCCTGTCTCTCCTGCATATCCACCTCTCTCATTTTTTCCTTCACCCACCCCGCCACCTTCACCCCCCTCCCCATCCACTCTATCACCTTTGCCTCCGATAACCCCACCCTCTCATACATCCTCCTTCTCTCCCTTCTCCATTTCCCCTCTTCCCCATTCACACACCCCCACCATACTGCCTTTACCAATCTCTCCTCCCCTAAACCCCACAATTTCTCTTCGTATTTCACCACCCTCCTCATCGTTTCACACACCATTTTATCCCTGTTCGTCTCCTGCCTAAGTATATAACTCGGTGTCGACCTCTCCACTCCCAACATACATTTTATAAACCAACCCTGCTCCCTCTCCACCCATTCATACTCCCTCGTCCCCCATACCTCCACGCCATACATCATCACCGATCCCACACACGCATCCCATACCTTACACATCACTCTCATATTATTCTCTATCCATCTTCCCCATTTCCCCCATGCTATCCCCCATGCTCTCCTCGCTTTGCCTTGCACCCATCTTACATGCTCCTCATATCCACCCGTTTCCTTAAACACAAACCCCAAATACTTAAAACTCTTCACCCGTTCTATCAACTCTCCCTTCCACTCTAATTCTTTCACTCCTCCCACTCTCCCTCTGTTCCTGAATCTCATCCATTTCGTTTTTTCTACATTCACACACATACCTCTTTTATCCATATACTTCTCTACCCTCCTCATCATTCCTTTCATACCCATCCAGTCCTTCGCTACCAAAACCATATCGTCCGCATATGCCAACATCCATACCTTTCTCGACCCACTTACCACCCCTCCCTCTTGACCTTTTTCCAACACCCCCTCTAACTCGCTCATATACAGGTTAAATAATAGCGGACTCAACGGGCACCCCTGTCTCAGTCCTACCCATGTCCTAAATTTCTCCGCTATCTTCCCCCCCACTTTCGCCTCCACCCATGTCTCCTCATACACCTCTCTCACCCATCCTATCATCCCCTCACTCAACCCTCTCCTCCTCAAACATTCTATCATCCCCTTCCTTGGCACCACATCATACGCTGCTTTTAGATCCAGGAACACCGCAAACATACCACCTTTCCCTTCCATCTCTCTCTCTATCATCCTCGCCAGAGTGAAGACCTGGTCCATCGTCCCCCTTCCTCTTCTAAATCCTCCTTGTGACTCTGGCAGTAACCCTTTATCCTCCACCTCTGCTTCCATTCTATTTTTCACCATCACCATCATTATTTTATACCCTGTACTCATAACTGTTACCCCCCTATAATTCTTTATCTCCTCCCTCTTCCCACCCTTGTGCACCGGGCACATCCTGCCCACCCTCCATGTCTCCGGCATCCTCTCACTCCCCGTCCACATTTTATTTATTAGCTCCCTAAACTTCTTCTTCCCCTCCTCTCCTATCTCCTTCCACATCTCCGACCTCAGACCATCTCTACCCGGCGCCTTCCCTCGTTTAATCTCTTCAAATGCTCTCTCCACCTCCTCCTCTGTGAACTCCTCCTCTATCACTCCTCTCCTCTCTTCCCCATAGTAATTGTGTCATTTCTTTTTTTTCGATTTTTATTTCTACCTCTTCTTCTTTCATTTTGGATTTTGCATGTCTTTTTATATTTTTAGAGTTCTCTGGTACTTCTTTTTTGTTGCTTTTGCTTATTTTCTTTTTCTTAAAATATCCTTGCTTCTCTTTTCCATCACCCGCTAGACATATTTTCTTTACTGCTTACAAATACCTTTTCTATTGTTGCTTTTACAATTCGTTTTTTACTTCCTTCATGTTATCTGCGCCTTTTTCTTCGAAGTCACTTTTGCGCAGATTTTTATAGACATTATGATGCTTTCTTCCGTCGGTATTGCCTTTTACTTTTTGTGTTTTTTTAATTCCTGTTTCTGTATACAATTCTAATGGTTGGTGTTCTATGTCCGTCTATTCTCCTACCTTAAATTGTTCTGCCTACATAAGGATATAGTCAATTACTGATTTGCCCCCACACATTTATATTTTCCCTATTTGTCCCCTTCCTAATTTCCACTTCTTTAAACCATTTTCTCCACTGTTTTAACCATTCTTTATTCTGTATGTTCCTTTTTGATTCCCTAGCAGTTTGTCCTACCTCTTTCTACCTTTTTTTTCTATTCTGGCATTGAAATCCAGTGACGGTTCGCGGGGTTTTTTCTGGTACGGCCAAGGAACAAGAAGTGGTAATTTAGATAGGTAGGGTCAGTTGCAGAGACGGCTGAAATCTCCCTCAATGATCAGGTTAATTATTTCTGTTCCTGCTATGGTATTCTACAGAAACTCTTTTGTCTCCTTAATTCAACTGCTACAGATGAACATTATTTCCCATTAGAATACTTTCCATTCATTCACATGTTCTCCACCCACTTTATCTTCGCCTTATGATCTTTCTTTTTTTCCCTTATTGCTGATTGGTCACCAAATGTTATTTTTTATTTATTTCTCAACAGGCTTATTCTATTCATGTCGCTATTAATCCAATCATTTGGAAACTTTGGATGCAAATCTTTATTCTTAAGACGCTTGTACATTAAGACCCGGCGCTACCCGACCGAAATTTTAAACGTAAACAAACCAACTCCTTTCCCCTGTATCTAACCCGCGAAAGCCATAGAAGAGCGCATCCCATTTTAAATGGAAAGACCGCTGTAGTAAAAGAGTAATAAACATATATAAAGTATACCTGTCAATTAATAGAAGAGTGCTCGCTGCTTTGCGTGCAATACTTGGTTGATTGCCTGTTGCGGTTGATTCCGCCCGACAAACATGTATGCGCCGCCCATCAACCAATAGTGCATACGTATACGGGACAAATATCGTGAATTTTCAGCTACGGCTCCAGAAGATAGCAGTATTTCCGTTTTTTTAAATACTTCTTAATATGTGTGTAAAGCTTACAATATAATATAATTTACTAATAAAATAAATTTAAATATTAAATGGAAATGTTCAAACTTACTCTTGTAACATAAAGTAAACTAACGAAGGTCGTGAACTTAGTAAACTTGTATTTAGCGAGATTTACTTATTTATTTATTATATCGCGAAAATAAAATAAATAAATCACGATGTTAAAAATATTTCCGTCTAAATTGTCTATTGAACGGCTTTCATAAAAACATTTTTCTACCTCATGGTTACAGATCTTAACTTTTAGTTGACATTTACATTGACTAAAAGTATAAAATTCTGAAATTGAGTCTTATAATAAATAAACACTTCTAACAGTAGTGCTTTTGTTTACAACTGCGTTTTTTGTGAACGCTTAGCGTTATTTTATACAAAATCGAGCTAACAGTTTGCGTACATATCCAGTCGACGTGAATGCTAAGTACCACCCCGATGTTTTGTTGTTTTCAATGTTTATTTATACATATTATTTTATATATACTAATTACGTAAGAAAAGTTTAGCCGTCCAGAAAAACCGCTATAAAGGGGCCCCGGCCGACCGGCAAAAAAAATTCGCCCAAAAATATGAGGATTTTGAAAATCGCGTCCCCCGAAACTCACCCTTAAAACGGGGGGTTGAGTTAAACCTCACCCCTTATCGGGGCCTTATTCTGTAAAATTTTGTTAGTTTTTGCGCGCAGATCGACGCCCAGATAATCGGGCAAGCTTTTAAAACCGGTCCCGTCGTTTCGTTTCAATAGTATTGTGATCGTGATTTTTTTTTCAAAATTTTTTTTACGGAAATATCCGTTTTGGGGCCCCTAGATGCCATTTCAACAATTTCTGGAAAAAAATTTTGTGTGTGTGTGTGTGTCTCTGTGTGTGTGTGTCTGTCTGTGCGCGCTGTATCTCAAAAACTAATAGAGCAATTGATATGAAACTTTGAACATCCATCTTATTTGATAATCTGAAGAACTGAAAAGCTTTTGGTAAAATTTCGTACACCACAAGTGGGCGTTTACCTTAACTGTTTTTTGTTTTTTGCCAATATTTTCTTAAATATGAAAAATATCACAAAAATATTTAAACAAACTTTGAAGACAATAAAGAAATGAACATCGTTTGCTTGAAAACATTTTTCATAAAATCATTTTTATTCGAGAAAAAAATTTATTATTTTTTTTTAAGTTCTGGTTTATAGTTTTAAAACGATAATAGTTACGGCAAATTTATGTTAATAATAATTGTAGAGAATGATAAAATGAACAACTTTTAAAGAATAAGTTTTTTTCGGAATCCATTTAGTTTTTGAGTAAACTGAGTTTTTGAATTTGAAGTATAATTTTTTCGTCTTTCATAATTTTGACGTTTTAAACGTCAGTTTCATCCGAATATACACAACGCTCGATGTACATTTAAAATGTGATTTGAATTGAAAATAAACCATGAAAGCGTAAATATAAATGATACCATCAAGTCGGAGAAAGTAACATGATGGCCACATCACCATTTTTTAATTTTTGGAACAACCCCTACGCGTTATTTGCATCCCCTGGGTTAGTTTTCCTTCTGTTACGTCGGAAAGCCGAAATTTTCAGGGATCGCAGAGGATACAACTGGTTTAAAAAAATAAAAGAAAAAAGATTAAAATAAAAAATAAAAAAATTTAAATATAAATGAAACATAAAAAATTAAAAATTAAAAATTAAAAATTAAAAATTAAAAATTAAAAATTAAAAATTAAAAATGATCAATGATAAATGAAAAATAAAAATGAAAAATTGAAAATGAAAAATGAAAAATAAAAAACGAAAAATTTAAGTTACATGCCAAATTAATTATATTACGATCACGACTATATCATACTTGAAAGAGATTTAATAAGGAATAAGGCTTTCTGTTCAAATGGAAAATAACTTATCGTATCACCTATTTAGGGACACTCTATATTTTGCATTAAAGTTTTTCTTTGGAAATTTCTAATTTTCAAATTCCTCGGACGACGTGGATCAACCAATTCGGGCAAAATACAATTATAATAAAATATTTGTAATGTTGATACAATATTTTCCCAAAAAATGTTATCCTTTGATATCTGCAACAAACAAAAATTTATGAAAAGTAGGAAATCATATGAAATTAAAAATAGTAAAGATATAATATTGTTTTGTTATTAAATTTAAACTCATTTTAAAAATTTTAATTTACGAAATGTCAGATTGATTAGTGAATTAATTTCATTTTTTAATGGAATAAAACATGTTTAAGTTAATCAAATTAAGCGCATCATGTAGAAAAATAATTGATTTATGATAAAATATACGTTAACACAAGGTATAATTTTTAGCATGTAAAGTCCTATGGCCCACGATAAAAAAAATACCCTGTATACATATTGTAGAGGCACTTTTTTGAAAAGAATAAAATAAGCATATCAGAATTCCGATATCTTCATTAATATGAAAGTTATATCATAAAGTTGTGTTCTTTTAAATCTAACCTATAGTTGGCTGAGGCCTATTTTATTAGGTTATTTTTTCTCTTTTCAACGATATATAGCATGGGGTGTTGTATCTGCAATTTCATTAAAATATATAATTTTTTTTTTTTATTAAACAAACCAATTTTCTTTCAAGATCAACTCGATATGATAGTGAATACTCACCCTGTACCCTGTACACCCTGTACAATAGAGAGTATTCTAAATTCAAGCCTTATTATGGAGATCTCCCTTACTATGAGAATAAGAGACTGGTACGTTTACATTCGACAGTTTTGTAGAAATTTATACTGATAAATAATACGTTAAAACAAGTTCCATTTTTGTTTGTTTTTGGATTAAGTCAATCGCGATCGTGAATGGCAACCCTTTCAGTTTGTTAGACTTAACTCGAAAACAAATTAATTTAAGTAAACTTTTTTAACGGATTATCAATAAGCATAAAATTCTGTAAGAGTACCAAAAAATATACACTATTTCTCTTTAATGAGCGACATCACTATGACGAGGTTCGAATTTGAAACGCCCTGTATGTTCATATTACCTTTAACAACAAAATTGTTACCTTTTGATTCATATTTACACTTGTATTAGTTATTACTTACTGAACATGTATACGTTCTTCATTAATGGTCGTCGAGGATGTTGGATTTCGATTTTTTCTAAAATAAGAAAAATGGAATAGGTATGATGGCATTTCACGTTTGATTTAATTCACGTTGAACACTACACTGAAATATAATAGTAATTTAATAATGAACACAAAATCAACTATGCGTTGATTTCTTTATAACTTATGTGTAAACTCCGGATTTATATGCGCTAAAAAAGGCATTATAATTCTTTTTATATGCGCCTAAAATTAGCCTATATATGCGACAAAATGATTCAAATATAGATTTTATATGCGGTTTAATTAAAAATAATGTTGCACATAAAAAAAATACTAATAGCAACTGATAATTTATTTATTTGAATTACAATGTAGAACCAAAATTTGATTTTGATTTTCATTTTATGTAAAGTTAAATGACATGGGGTTCATGTTGAAATTTATTTTGTCTTTCTCAGTCTCGCCTTTCAAAATTCCACAAATCATTTTAATTTTATCGTATCCCGGATTTCGAAATAATATGCATCAAATTTTTGCAAAAGTTAGGGAACTAATTTTAAATTTTCGTACAGTTCTTCAATAATTTTAAAAGCCTTAATTAAAGGCATTTGAGCTGTTTCTAAATAAATTCTTGATTGCAGTTAAGATGCAAAAATGAGCAATAAAAGCTAATTATTGCAAAATATTTCTAGATGCAACACAATTTTTACATTTTTTAAGAGCTGCCGGTTCTTCATCATTAAAATTAAGAAGATTATTTTCTGGTTTATCAAAATTATTGGCGTTGAATACAGCAGCTTTCTACCAAGCACAATTACCGGTTACGGTTGCATCGAGTATCTGCATCTATGCCTATAGGCGTACTAGCTTAACACGTTCGCTGGCACCGCAATTGGGATTGCATTTACGCAAGTGTAAAGTTGGACGCGCTAGCGCGTCGGTGGCAGCGAACGTGTTAACTTGCTTGTGGGGAAATCCCCTTATTCTATATAATTAATATAAAATATAGGTACATATCTACATACATTACAAGGTTACGTTCGCTAGTTAGGGGAATCCCGTAAATGTATCTTTTATATAATTTTATAAAAAAAAGATTTGTACGCTCGCAAATTTATCAATAAATTACAACAAACTCAATTACAATTAATGGAAATATTGACTTTAAATGTAGTTATATGCGGATATATGCTCAAATAAGATTAATGTAACAAAACCTCGAAATGTTAAGTTATATGCGAAATAAAACTTGGTACTTTGATTTATTTCCGTTAGAAACGTATAGATACAATTCGCCAGTTCCACACGAAAGAGCAAATAGAACATGTAAACAAATATAAATCCGGACTCTACTTATGTGGTATATTTGAAACTAGTACTTACTACAAAAATACTTACGCTTTCATCATAATTTTTATTCGTTTATTACAAGATCCACGATTCATGTAACACTGTTTTCTTCGGTTTCCCATTGTTTATTCACAAATAAAAAATAAATTACGTTTCAATATATCAGACGGCGCTCGCTTACCCCACGCAACGTAGCCTGTGCTGCGTTCAATCTAAGGGCGGCTTAACTCCGCCCAAATATGTCCGCACCACTTGTTTTCAGCCAAGCCGCTTGGTGACGCCGTATGCTGGGTCCAAATTTCGAAGTTACATTTTATTAGATATATCAATTAATACCCAAAAATAAGCAAAACGTTACTAATATAATAAATTTAAAATAATAAATACCAGAACATACCGTCTAGATTTTCTCAATGTTATTATTTTTTCTAAATTATCTTTGTTATTATTATGAATTCGGTAGAAATCTTCACGGTAAGCCTTAGACAATTGAATATAATGGAGAACTAATGCAGATATTTTTTTTAAATATCAAATAGTTTAGGAGATATCCAAAAAAATAATAAAATAGGTGTAGCGCCTCCCCTTAAAATTAATAAAATAAAATGTAATCTTACTACTTGCGTTCCTTTTCAATTTCTGATTCTCCTGCGATAGGGAATCAACAAGCTCCAATAGTTCCCTGCACTGATGCTGTGCGTCATCCAAATTGCAACTAAGCTGGTTTATAATGCTGCACTTTTCTGCCATCATTTCATCTTTCTCCTGCACTTTCCTGTGCATCATCTGCTCCAAATCATAATTCTCCTTTTCCTAAAAAAAAAAAATAAAAATTATGTGGCCAGTTTATAACTCTTGCTTAAGCTTTAAAATCACTTAATCCAATGGTTCTCAAAGTGTGCGTGGCAACTCCTTGGGGGGCCGGAGCATCCTCACAGGGGTGCCGGGTAATATTTATTAAAAAACGTGTTTCATTTATTTCCACCTAAACCTTTAAATCCAAAATTGTTTTTGCTATTTCGCAAAGTGCACTTGTTAGAATTCGACATGAATTACTTATTTGATTTATGAGATTTTTCTGTTTGTACGTAAATTGAGACATTCTTTTCCAAAACAATGCAGTTTTATTTTTGACAAATTTTGGGCTCCTTCATCAGCACTTGTTGCTTCTTCTGTGTGATGTATTGCAACATTTAGGATTGTTTTAGTATTAGTAGCGACATCTATGGATACGCGCTTTAGTGTATTTGTTTTTCACTATAAACTCGGCACAGTCGAGTTTACACTGCAGTGTGTTCCCGGGGTTCAAATAAAGAAGTATTAGTTAGGTAGTGAGTTTTTATTAATTAAAATATTACCACTCGAGACACTACATTCTGTCACCCAAATAGTGTGCAAATCATTTTTTAAATCGTTTAAACGAACCATTGATGTCTTGACATTCTCAGTTGTTGTTCTCTTCTGAATGTTGTAACCAGACTACTAGCCTTCCATTGCACTAAATTTAAATAATTGCTTTAACCAAAATGTTTGACACAAGTTATTATACACTTAAAGACATCGTTTAACCATGTTCTTGACGAAACACAATTGTAAATTTGGATGACCAAATTGTTTGCTTCAATTGACTTACCTTTCTCTCAAGTTTCGTAAGAGCGTTCTCTAAATTGTGACGTAACTTGGTCAATTCTGTGTGATGATTCTCTTGCAACTGCCTCTCAGAAACCGTGTTGGTGCTTAAACCCTTCTGCATAATTGTTAATTGCTCGATTAAGTCCCTATTCGTATGTTTTAATGTTTCGTGTTCCATTTCCATGGTCTTTATATTCACCTCTAATTGTTGAATTGATTTCTGAAAGTTTTCTGTGTCCTTTTGTAATTTTGAAATCACTTCAGTTTTCTCAACTAAAAAGCAATACAAATACAATACATAATCCATACTAATAAAACCAGTATAAAATGCGTATTGATATTATAAAATGACTATTTCTTAGTTGTAATACGATGGGGCGTTAATATTTGGTTGGCCTTGGTTATTTTTTATAAAAAAAAAATTAATCACCATTTTATTTTTTGGGGGCTTGATGGTGTAGTGTGTGGAGCGTGAGCCGTGTAATTTCAAGTATTGTCAGTTTGAATGTCCGCCTGTGCGGAACATTTTTCTGAACGAGAAAGATCGGCTCGGGCCTGTGTATTTGTCCCATAGTATTTGTCTTTCATTATTAATTAATTTTAAATATACATATATGAATCCATCGATCTTGGCTCAATGCCCAAGCTGGCTAAGCCAATTCCCAAACAAACCTGAATTGGTCCCATCAACCAACCTTCCTTAAAAAAATAACATTTATTTTCACTTACTTAATAACTCTTGAGATTGTCGCAACGAAAGTTGAGCCCTTTCTTTATCGGCCTCCTCGAGCATCAACTTTTTTATTGAGGAATCCTTTTGCTCTATCAGCTGTGCCTTTAGAAGCTCAACTTGTTGGGTCAAGGACTGTACTTCCCTCACTCTGACTTCGTATAAAACTTTTAACTGATCCTCCATTCCTGATTCCCTGTACTTCTGTTCATAATGGTAATCTGCTATTGGTGCATAACCAGATGGCTCAGTAAATTTCGCTCGGTAATCATCAACAGACACATTCGTCGATGAATTTATTGTACTCTGGTCGTCATAGTTGAACTCATCCATTGCTTTCGTTAGCAAACTTTGTATCTTTAAAAAATATTAAACAAAATAATACAGATATTTAATTTTAACAAATTAGTAGTCAAATTATAGCATGAAAGTATGGGCAAGAACAAAGGTTGGTTGTTCAGGAAACTATTCAACATTGGCAGTAAAATTAATGTTTTTCCAGAGTAATAAATTGCTGGGTAACTGTAAGTTTTAGTCATCGGATTCTAAATCATGTAGGCCATTATTTTATTTACTAATAAGGTAAATGGACAACTCAATGTCGTCTGGTTTTATCGCGTACTCGTAAGTCAACATTCACGTACCCTACCTGTATCCGCCCCACAGATTAGGAACATCTAGCTTAGTCTGTCAGCTGGACTTTATAGGATGGCGAGAAGCGCAGCAGCCCGAATACCCCTGAATGCGCCGTTTACCGTCATTCAGCAGTTTTAAAAGTTTCTGCTCGGTGCACACTAGTATAACGCAGGGGATAAGGGAATAATTTTTTGGTCATTGTATTGTATGGACATGATTTATAATGAAATAAATATAAATAAAATATATCTTGAACATAAAATTGGTTTAGTATTGATTTACCATTTCAATCAAGTATGTACTGTGTATGTACCATGTAAATAGTTACATAATGGTACGCCACCACTGAGAATTTTAAAATTTAGCGGCAGTAAGACTTCGCTGCGCACCCAAGTCTCTCCCTATCCTAAAACGTCCGGCCTGTATATGTTTAAGTGTTATTGGGCTTGTTACTTTAATGTATCGTCCTCACATACCTATGAAAGATACTAAATAGGCAAACACACTTACTTTTAAACGCACCCATTTTAATTTACAATTAATTACTCGGGCTATCCACTATAAACTAAATCAATGCAGAATCCATAGCGATGTCGATGTAAACACCAACTGAAACTAACCTCCTGTTTTCGCCTCTCCTGGTCCTCCAGGTCTTCCTGCTCCTCTTGATTTTGCAAAGCATTTTCCACGTTAATTCCGCCTCCTTGAAACAGGCTAATTCCTGGATTGCTGTCCATCCTTGGTAAAATTCTAGCCAAGTTTTTGTTGTGTGAAAAAGTTGGAAATTATATTAGACAGCTGTTTGAAATTCATTGCCACCAACCCGAAAACAAAAATTTCCAGATACATTTCTGCTGCCTCCGCGCTATCTACCGGACGATAGCTGAACTGGCAAGTCATGATTTCGGTTAGCGCCAAAACGCTCGAACTTTATATTTAAGCTGACCAACCGTCCTCCTTTAGGTAACTCGAAAAGTGTGCTCCTAACAGAGACGGCTCGCGGGGTGACAAGCTCAAACTGCGAACAAGTACTCGTTCTCAGTTTGAGCTTGCTCAGATATGTTACTGATACAAGTGTGCTAACTGGGTTGTTTTATATTGTTTCTCTTCAATTTATTTGTGTCCTCCTTTTTATTGTAAAAAAGTTGGACACCTTATTATCAGTGGTGTATTGGTAAAATAAGAAGTAAGGGAACGCATGGTGAGAGCAAAAAAATAGTCCGCGACTTGCCACAAGCAGCTTGCTGAAAGTTTTTCAGAGATCATCTTATCTTAAGCAAACTATTGTTTTCCTTGTAAGCTTTTATATTTTTTTTAAATTCTTACTATAAAAAATATTAACAAACACAAACGCGTCTCTGAAAAAAGGTGCCGGAACGTCGTTCCTCCACGTTCCCCCTCCAATACACCACTGCTTATTATACTTATAATCAATGTGTAAACATCAAGTAATGAGTTATACATGAAACGATAACATATGTATGTGTAAAATATACTGAAGGAAAAAAAATGAAACACTTAAAATTCGTGACCATTTCCAAACCGCCATAACTCGACGTATTTTCAATCGATTTTGATGAATCTTTGAGGGCGAAAAACTTCGAAATGTCTTCGTTAAAGTCATGCATGCAAACTTACGCGTAACCCCTTCCGCCCCCCTGTGAAAAAAATTTTTTTCAGGAAACCATGTCCAACTTTGACGATGTATACGGAGTTGGAAAAATTTTGTCGACTCGATCCACCATAAAGACATTAAAATTTGATCAATTCCCTATGCAGGACTCAAAGAACGATGTACGCTTTAGCATCAAGTTATGTGTGCATTTTGAAGTTTTTCGCACATAGCTCAGTGATTTTTCAACCAAATTGGATGATTCTTTCTGGAAAAAATCCCATTTTGGCTCTACTTTAAGGGGGTAAACTCAGATGGCAATGATCCCTTTTCGAACCCTTCAACTCCCGAACAAAAAAAAACAGGTTTTTGGGTAAAAAAGTCTAACTTTGGCAACTTTGGCAAGATGTTTCGTATATTTTTCAGGTTCCCGTTCTCGTTACCGTTCCTGGGCTATTGCGAAGCGGCCTTTTGTTGTGTATGTCAACATGTGAATCATATCATTTAATTTCTGGTTTTCATTCTCGTTACCGTTCCTGGGTTGTGGTGAAGCCGCGAAGCTTAGAAAATATTGCGAAATGATCTAATTTTAATATTGCAAGCTTTACCGTAAACAGAATTACCGGCAGGTGCTCGTGCTAAATTTTTATTTGTAAATTATTGCAAAACCGCTTAACTATTTCACACATAATTCGATTCAGAATGAAATATTTTATCATTTAATGTACAGCGCTCTACTGGATTTTTACCTTTTGATTATTGGTATAAAATTCGAGGATTTTGGCGCCACTTGCAAAAACCACTTAATAGTTCACCCCTTGTCTGACAGATGGCGCAATCAATCTTCGGTAAAGCTTGGAAAATATTGCGAAACGTTCTAATTTTCAATTGTAATTGCACTTGCACCGCAGCTACTTAATCATGATTAAAAAGTTAATCAATGGTTAGCGGACAATTGGCTTGCACCGCAACTTAATCATGATTAAAGTCCCCAAGAAACGTCAAATATTTAATCAGCCGATTTTGGCCGATTAACTCAAAAACTGATAACTTCACGACGAATATAGTCGTGAAGTTATTTACATTTGGCAGACGATTTTGAAATTAAAAACCTTTGTTTTGTATTTGTTATTAAAAACGATGGATTTGGGAATAGTTGAGCAGATTGATGAAATCGATGGCTTGGAGGTTAATGATTTTATTAATTTTGGTTTGTTTACCTCGTCCAATAATAAGAAATAATAATAATAGTATGTTAGTTAGCATTTAGTATTCATATTCACCGCGCATTTGTTTCCTGTGTTCTCAATAGAACAACGTAAAACAACCAAAAAAGAACTTAAAATCCCTAGAAAAACGTGTGCTCTCTATAATAACACTCCGTGGTCGTTAGATGCTTATGCCCACTTGCACCGCAGCTACTTAATCATGATTAAAAAGTTAATCAATGGTTAGTGGAGAATTGGCTTGCACCGCAACTTAATCATGATTAAAGTCCCCAAGAAACGTCAAATATTTAATCAGCCGATTTTGGCCGATTAACTCAAAAACGAATAACTTCACGACGAATATAGTCGTGAAGTTAGTTACATTTGGCAGATGATTTTGAAAATAATAACCTTTGTTTTGTCTTTGTTATTAAAAACGATGGATTTGGGAATAGTTGAGCAGATTAATGAAATCGATGGCTTGGAGGTTAATGATTTTATTAATTTTGGTTTGTTTACCTCGTCCAATAATAAGAAATAATAATAATAGTATACGTTAGTTAGCATTTAGTATTCATATTTACCGCGCATTTGTTTCCTCTGTTCTGAATAGAACGACGTAAAATAACCAAAAAAGAATTGAAAATCCCTAGAAAAACGTGTGCTCTCTATAATAATACTCCGTGGTCGATAGATGCTTAATCAGCCGACGGTGCAACAGAAATACTCTGATTCTTTGACTATGTACTATTGGACTGCTAGTCCCCCCTCCATTTCCCATATGATCACTGCTCCGAAAGTTGTCCACGAGCTGGAGCCCGATATAAGTCCCGCCCCGGAGCCGAAAATGGAGCGTAATTTAAAAACGGGAAAACAACAAAAAATATTTCTCGATGTATTCATCAGCAACGTGGAGAATGCAAATGCGAGCATATTTCGGCAACTCGGATCCACTTTCCTGCCTGTTATTTACCAGCAAAGCATCAACCCATAATTTGCGAAGTTCCGGATTTGATGGAAATCTAATACAGAATTTTAGGTTATAAGTCAAAAGTCAACTGACGTCTACATCAGCTGACGAGTATTATAACCGCGTTGGCATATATACGTGGACGTATTGCAGCCTTTCGCATAGCAATATTTTGATACAGTGTAAATATTTGACAATATATGTGTTTATATATTCAAAGGTGTGAATAAATTGTAGGGTATCACAAAATGCAATGCGAGCTCATAGAATCATATGTCATAGACACAAAATAGCTACCAATTTAGTAACATACCGCAACCATTTAGGGTCCCGCCGCGCCACCGTTGCTTGGAGACACTCATGAAGCGGCGCTAGCAGTCCAATAGTATATAGTAGTGCTGGGAATTTTTATGATTTGAGTATTCGAATATTCGTTCAAGAAATTATTCGAATATTCGAATAATTCGAGTATTCGAGTATTCAAATACTCGAATTATTCGAATTATTCGAATATTCGCATATATTCGAGTATTCGAATATTTCGAATATTCAAATATATTCGAACATTCGAATAGTTCGAGTATTTATTTCTAGCATACGTATTTTTTGATAATAATATGATACTAGGGCTGCGAATCGAATACGAATAAATCTACAGGTAATTATAATATTCGAAAAATCTTAAGATTACAAATGTTCATAATTAAATTTTTAATAAATTATGTTTATAGCATTTTTTCTAGGACACACGGTAATGTCTGAAAAATGTACACTTCCTTTTGTTTTTTTTTACAAATATCTCAAAAATTATTTGTTTTATAAGCAAAACATAAGAATAAAATACATATGTTTAGAATTATATTTGTTATAAATGACCATTTTCTTTGTAAGAGATGCAGTAGTGTCGGTACGCTCTTGGTGTTTTTTTTTTGTTTTTGGAAAGTGTTTTAAATTTCATTACTTTTATGAGAAAAATATAAGAATACAAATGGGTTTAGAACTAATTTTCATACAAATTATTTCTATATCATTTTTGCTGGGGCGCACGGTAATGTGTGTACACTCTAATGCCCACTTGCACCGCAGCTACTTAATCATGATTAAAAATTTAATCAATGGTTAGCGGAGAATTGGCTTGCACCGCAACTTAATCATGATTAAAGTCCCCATGAAACGTCAAATATTTAATCAGCCGATTTTGGCCGATTAACTCGAAAACTGATAACTTCACGACGAATATAGTCGTGAAGTTATTTACATTTGGCAGACGATTTTGAAATTAAAAACCTTTGTTTTGTATTTGTTATTAAAAACGATGGATTTGGGAATAGTTGAGCAGATTGATGAAATCGATGGTTTGGACGTTAATGATTTTATTAATTTTGGTTTGTTTACCTCGTCCAATAATAAGAAATAATAATAATAGTATAAGTTAGTTAGCATTTAGTATTCATATTTACCGCGCATTTGTTTCCTGTGTTCTCAATAGAACAACGTAAAACAACCAAAAAAGAACTTAAAATCCCTAGAAAAACGTGTGCTCTCTATAATAATACTCCGTGGTCGATAGATGCTTAATCAGCCGACGGTGCAACAGAAATACTCTGATTAAAGTTAATCATGATTAAAATTTAATCATGATTAAGTTCTGCGGTGCAAGTGGGCATAAGTGTTTCTTGTTTTTTTTTTCAAAAAGTATCACTGATGAGAAAAGATAAGAATACAAATATCTTTAGAATTAAATTTCCCATAAATTTAATTCTCATTTCTTCCGCAAATAATATTTGAATAATATTTGAATATTCGAATAATATTCGAATAATTCGAATACTCGAATATTTGAATAATTCGAATACTCGAATATTCGAATAATTCGAATACTCGAATAATTCGAATACTCGAATATTCGAATACTCGAATATTCGAATAATTCTTTTGTGGATTTATTCGTATTCGAATATTCGAGTATTCGAATTATTCGTACTATTCGTATTCGATTCCCAGCCCTAGTATATAGTCAAAGCTCTGATTAAAGTTAATCATGATTAAAATTTAATCATGATTAAGTTCTGCGGTGCAAGTGGGCATTAATAAATAAATAATATCAATTGTTGCTAATTTGACTCTTGAAAGTTATCATCAGTACTTTCAGGCAGGTCTCCATTGTTAAAGAAAACCGCGACAAACTAAATCCCTAACTGTTAAACTCAGGGCGGAGGCTAAAGCTTGAATTACATATACTTTTTCCGTCTAGATTCTCGTTCAAGTTTTGCTTTCGATTTCCGTTCGATTTATAGTTCATTGCATTCGATATAGAGGGCGCCGGTAGCGGACGACGTAATTACCAACTCGCTAAATAAAAAGTATTTGTGTTCGCGTGTCCAAGTCCAAGTGAGATTAAGAGTTGAGATTGTAAAAATGAATAAAATTGAAAAAATCATGAAAATTGTTAATATTATAAACATAGTGCCGCTATTTTAGGTCGGATGTCCCGCGGTCACCAGGTTATATAGGTTATGTTGCTTGCACGTCGTTGGCAGTACCGAACTAGGACCAATATCGAACGGAAAATAGGACGGGCTGCATATTTCCATTCAAGAAACTTGAACGGAAATTGGATGGAATTTTCTGAATTACATTCATACTAGATTGCTCGAAGCAAAATCTGACGAGAATCTAGACGGAAAAAGTATAATGTAATTCAAGCTTAAACTATTTTTGTGATTAATTTACTCGTTCGATTTAAAGGTTATAGCACACTATTTATATGAGCGAGAATTTTTGCAATACTAAAAAAATTGTGTTAGGAAAAACGTTATAAAAAAATGCGAAATAATGTCTTAAACTAATGGAGACATCGGGATACGGTTTTCGTCAGTCAACCAGGCTTGAAAATCGAGCTCAACACATTTGTCCATCTCTTTGGGAAATTGGTTCAAATGTCTTGAATTTGGGACACCAAGTAGAATAGATGATGAAGATAAGGAATTTAAAGGAAATAACTTAATAAACAATTCGAATTATACATATTATCAATCTGTAACTTTTGTTTCCTGTATTTACATCATAAAATACATTAACTTTTACTTAATTCAATTATTACAATTGTGCTTACAACATTCTTTAAACAGAAAAATTATTTGATAAACGTTTTGCAAGTGCTTTTATAAGCTTTAAAAAGAAATAAACTATAAATTATTGATAACATTTTATTAGTGTGTTTACAAGCTTAAAAGGAATGGAGTGGTAAATAATTTAATAATAATAAATGCCGCCGATTTTAATCTAAAACCCCTATCATTCCTCACCACCCCCCTGTTTCTTCATCCCATCTTTCTGCTTCTTGCTCTTTTTAGAGGCCTGTTCAACATCGATTGGAGCTGGTTTAACGAACGGAATCTCGTCTTGATACTCCTCGGGTAGAAAATCTTTCAAGGCAGACGGCACTTTAATTCCGGTTTCCGTTTGGTGAACTTCTAAAATAGCGCAAATGACTCTAGTCACGGCGCACATGGTTGCATTGAGCATGTGCACGTAATTGGTGGCCTCGTTCATCTTCTTTGTTTGTCCATATCTCACCATAAGACGTCTAGCTTGATATTCGAGGCAGTTGCTGCAAGAAACGAGTTCCCTGAAAGCGCCCGATGCAGGGAACCAGGCCTCCAAGTCGAGCTTTTTAGCGGCGGCGTTATTTAGAGCGCCCGAAACGATGTTGACGATGCGGTATGGAATTTCTAGTTGTTTGTAGAGGTTTTCGGCATTGGTTATCATTTCGTCCATCATTTCCCACGATTTGTTGTCGAATGGGGATGTTAAACAAAATTGTTCGACCTTTAAATAATAATTAGTTTTATAATTATAAATAAATAATCCTTGTACTAGCAATTATTACAAATTACTATTTAAAATAAATTATCAAAAACAAAATAGTAGTAGAAGTAGTTGCTTCAATAAATTATTTGTTTATAGTCTTTGTAAGACTTAATTTAACATAGTTACAAACAGGTTGACATATATTGTTCGCCATTACTTAATTTATTTAATGTATCTTTAACAAAGAAATCTGTCAACAGTGAAAGCGTTTTAACGTAGAAAACATCTGAACGTGCATGGGCCGCGGAACGTGAGCGGTAGGGAATTCTGATTTGGTTATCTTGCGACTCCACAGCCATCGACTCGCAGTCGACATATCGAGTCATTCGGAATCCTACTGCTGTTTTCAAAATTGTATCTTAAAAGTTTCTTCTTGTCTGTCACTTAATGCATTTTTGAATTGGTATTGTTTAAATTAGAAATGGAGCCTCAGAAGAGGATTTAACCTCTTCTGGCCGAGGTCGCCACATGTGGCGGCAAGCAAAAGAAAGATATTTTACAAATAAAATAAAATTACCGCTTTAGCGCCAACTATGGAATATTTTTTCATATTTTTTGCAAAAATGAGTTTATGACAGTGAAATAACATTTCGTAGAAAACCGTAACAACAACAAAAAAGTAATTTTTCAATAAACCCTAGATTATGCTGTAATCCAATCAAAGTAGCGTGGGCGCGAAGTGGTTAAAGTAAAAATACATCGAAATAGAAAAGAATTTGTTAATAAACATTGTGAAAGAGTAAATATTCATTAAAATATGTGTAATGTTATCGCAGAACCTAACCTTAACTTATGCATTTTGTTTACCATTTGACATCGTTTACACAACCGAAAATATAATACCAGTGTATGTAATGTCAATTTAACACGTTCGCTGCCACCGCAATTAGGATTGCATTTACGCAAGTGTAAAGTCGGACGAGCTAGCGCGTCGGCAGCAGCGAACGTGTTAAGCCAGAGTTATATTTATAACCACCTTTGTGAAATCCACTGACTGTGTTTCAAATAAACCTTATTGGAATATACGTTAATAGTTAATACAAACCTTTTCAAACTGGTGCACTCTGAAAATTCCTCTCGTGTCCCTTCCGTGTGAGCCGACCTCCTGTCTAAAGCAAGTAGATATGCCGGCGTACTTGATCGGCAGTGAACTTTCAGGCAGCCATTCATCCCTATGGTAGGCAGCTATCGGTTGTTCAGAAGTAGCAATCAGGTACTTCTCTTCCACATCCTTATCGTCTGCTTTCTCACTGCCCTTTCCTATGACTTTGTACAGTTCTTCGTCAAACTGGGAGAGCTGGGCCACCTCTTGCATGATCTGGAAAAAGAAACAAAACGTTATTCCTCTAAAGCCTTAACTTCGTTATGAGCAATCCTACTTCTTTCCTCATGAAAAATGGGGTGTACAGTGGCTTGTAACCTTTTTTATGGAGTGTCCTAAGAGAGAGTTGAATGATGGCGTACTCGAGGAAGACCGCTGGTCCTGTGAGATAGTAGCCACGGCCTCCAGATACGACCGCACCCCTTTCACCATCCATACCTTAAAACACAAAAAGAGATTTATTACATTATAAATTTTTAACAGGAATTACGTTGTATTTTTTGTATTCTTTTTGATTTAACGTTTATTATTTTGTTGCAATGTATTTGTATTTACAAATAAAAAAATATTATTATTATTATTATTTCTTGCTCCTGTTATTTATGAGTATAATGTTGGACTTGGATTTATATGTGACGAATTTTGTCTGTTTTTGATATGGTGGGTGCATCGATATCTGCCAGTAGTCAGTTTTTAAATCCATTTGTCCACACAATTAAAAAAATTTAAAATCTCTATTTGACGTAGTAAAAGCAAACAATAATTAGGAAATTAGTTATGGAAGCATTTCGGACAGCATGCACGGCCGAGAAAATCTCTCGCACGGGACATTCTGCTCCCATACCCGATAGAGATACTCTTACTCTACGAAAGGATGCCTCCAAATTGATATTTTTCACACGGAACAATTTTCACAACATAGACAGACAGACTGCAATTTTAAATATTAATGACGACAAATTTTGTACGACATACTTACCATCAATCATGTGGATTAGGTCGACATGGGAGTACTTTTTCCTTATCTCGCAATCACCAAAAGTCCTCTCTACCTTATTCTCATCTTCATCATTGCTCACCGGTACAGATTCATGCAAATGGTTGCTGACTTCCCGAAGGGCTGCATTCCGATCCTTTTCCGTTTGCAAGAGGTCGTTGTCGTTCTTGATGACAGCCTCATCGATTAAAACTCGAACCTGAATTAAAATTTATTGGGAGTTGCAGTACTTTATGGTAATCTAAACTAATTTAGATACTTTATTTCTTAAATAGCATAAAACCAGAGTGGTATCTAAGGGGTCTTAATTTATAAAAAATAAATTAAAATAGCTTAAAGTATGTCTATTTATTAAACTTCTGAATTAGAGATGTATCTTTGTAACACCTCAGCGTGACTGGGACATGGTGTTTGATATTTGTTTGTAATGCCATCGAGGTCACTGATCACCAGCTTAGCTAAGATGGGAAAAAAATCCTAGTGTAGGTCCCATTGCCAGTGTGCAGTCACGAATGATCGCGATTCCATTAGCCCTCAACCAGCTTCGAAATACTTTCTCTCTTGTATTATGAACAGCACAGTATAACTTTAAAAACGAACGAAGCCCATTTTAAATGATGATCAATTTTAATAACTGGCAACTTATAATAATTCACAGTTGATCATGTTGAGCCCATAAAACTACTTCTTAGTGGATGTGAAGGTAGCAATAGATCCAGCAATAGATTTTTTTTTTGCATAGGAAGCTAGTCCATTCCACCAGAGGTACCATTTAACTATGTGTATTGATTTCTATATATTTATTTATATATAATCATTATGTATTATACCGAGTGTCTGGGATAAGGGGCGAACATAGGGATTTAACATGTAAAATTAAATATGTGTAATTATTAGCTCCCCTATTCATTTTAGAGAAAAATCGTAAAGGAATTTTTTTTAGAGAATTAAAAATTGTAAATGAATCATCCATTTAATTTACGTTTATACCAGAATTCACCTCAGAAATAATAAAAATAAGTTTAACCGTTTACCATTTAATAAAAACCCTTGCCATGACTTTGACAAATGTCATGTTATGGTGAGAATAATTTTGCTGGTCAAATATCAATTCAAGCATTGAAATTACTATTAACAATAATCTGAGTTATTCCAATGAAGAGAGCGTATTCATTAACAAAAGATTTTGCAGTTGCGTAAGTTTGTGACATTACATGCAAACGGAACAGAAGAAACAACGATGAATTGGAAGAAACAGTTTTGGATTTGATAAATGTCGAACCAACAACTATAATCCATCAATCTCAACTAGGGTAGTTGCGCACTGGCAAATGGATGGGCGTAGGGCGGGAGAAGGCCATCGGTATAATACGAAGTGCGTTCGTTTAGTACATTCAATGACAAAAATTATCATAATCTGTTGAAAACGGTGTGCGTTCCCTGCGGGAGGCCCGCACGTGTCTGGCGGCAAGCGTACGAGCCGAATGACGACCTTCTCTAGACTGGTAATAAACCGCCCAATTTTTGTCTCCGATTATACTCGGGAAATTGTTTGTTCCTCTCGCTTGGATGCTCGGTGCGCGGCCCGCCTCCTCACCACTCAGATTGAAATTGACGGATAATAGCATACGATGCATTGCTCGTGAGTGCAACGTGTCTAAATTCTCTGTACAGACAATTCTGAAGAAGCATCATCATTCTTAAAAACATCAATGCCATCAGGAGACACTGTTAGTGGATGAAGAAAGGAGGCGTGTATTCTGCGAAATAATGCAGGATCGATCAAATACAGATCATAATGAATGCTAATAATTTACTTCCATATAACAAAACAGTAAACATTCAGTTTTTTTAATAGAAAGACACCAATTGTTAATTTAAATCAGAGCACCAAATTTGCTGAGGACGAGCAACTCACCTGGTGTCAGCATGTTGACTATCAGTGTAGTATATTAAATACTGCTTAATATGCAGTTCTACTAAAACCAATTTTACCACCAGAGTCAATCATAACTCTCTTCTACTCATAGGTATATCCTCATCTTTCCTATAATATACCAGCGTGGGAATGAAGTCATATTCAAAGGATATTCATAGCCCAGAAAAGGATATTGAGATTAATTTTTAACAAAATTAGATTGGAGACTTGCCGTAGTTTATTTAAGGAGAACAACATACTTACATTAATATGCATTTACATATTTAAAATAACAACATTTGTTGCGAATTAGTAAACTAACTAAAAACTAAACTAAGCTTAACTTTTTGCAGTCTCTCTGTTTTACCGATGAATGCCAGTTCACACTTTACAACGAACCCAACGTTATTGTTTATAGTAATTACAATGCGTGAATTGATATCTGACTAGCAAAATTATTTTCACTATGACATGACATTTGTCAAACTCATGGCAAGGGTTTTTATTAAATGGTACATTGTTCAACTTATTTTTATTATTTCTGAGGTGAATTCTGGTACAAACGTAAATTAAATGGATGATTCATTTACAATTTTTAATTCTCTAAAAAATATTTCTATACGATTTTTCTCTAAAATGAATAGGGGAGCTAATAGTTACACATATTTAATTTTACATGTTAAATCCCTATGTTCGCCCCTTATCCCAGACACTCGGTATAATGAATGGGGTGAAATACACTGGACATCCATGGACCCGAACGACCACTTGTTTTTTCCGAATAAATGACCGCCCGAATGGGATTCGAACCCACGACCACGAGGCCCGTGAGCAGGAGCTCTACTCTACCTTTGCAGAAATATCGGCAAAACATGCGAATAGCGCAGATTCCGAATGACATCTTACCTGTTACACCAGGAAATAAATTCTACGTAAGTTTTTTTCGTAAAAATGTGTACTCTTTTCCGGAAGAAAATTTAATGTTGCATTATTTGCAATGGCTAGTACTTTTGGCGGTGTTAATTTAAACTCGACACTATCCATAGTAGCAGACATTCACTCGATACACGCGTTTTATAAATTTGACGTTTCACACTTTGATATTATTGTATAACAAAATCGAAGGCGGTTCGCTGCTAATTTGTTTCTAACGCAGATAATTGATATACTTTTGCATTTACATGTGAAACAAATTATAGATCGTTTTTTGCTATTATCAGTTACATTTCCAGTAATTATGAGTAATTAGCCACTCATGAATTTGCTATTTAATGCTTAACTAGAAATCGTTCTTTTTTTTATGAAATATGATTGATAGAAATTCGAGTTGGGGAATCCAGGATGATTTGGAATTGGCTTAGCCAGCTAGGGCATTCAGCCACAACCAATGTATAGTATTTAATAATTAATTTAAGTGAAATGAGGACAAAATATATCCAGGGACCCGCACGGCCATTTTTCGTGTTAAAAAAAAACCCGCACCAGCGGCGTCTAGAGGCCGGACCTCTACCCACTAGACCACCGCGGTCCTAGAAATCGTTTATTAATGAAAAATCGTTAATTAATAGGGGTCATTAATTAACGATTTTTGATACATTTGGGTACATTAAAGTTAGCCGTTAATCAACGAGCAACGGAAAAAACATTAAGGACACCCTAAAATTATTGTTAGTTTGTCTCATAAGTTTCATTCGTTTTAATAAGAAACAAAGAAACAATAATTTGTATTATGTAAAAATATCTTGAATTATATATGATCCACTCTGATCTATTACCTTTCTCCTTCTCTCCAGCCTCACAACGCCAGCTTGCCAAAATTTCCAAGGTTTGTTGAATATTTTTATATCATTTATTGAATTATCTCGGCGAGAATTTTTCAATGAAAGAAATAAATAATAATCGGAAGGGGTTATGTCCAGTAAGTATGAAGGATGAGGTAAAAACATCCCAGTCAAATGAAAATAATTTATTTCTGATGAGTAAAGAAACATATAATATGGCATTATCATTATGAAAAACAACACTCGTTTGTGCGCTAGTTTTCCGGCAATTGAATCCTTTAGATTGCCTAATTAGCAACAGTATTTCGTGTATTTAATAAAAAAAGATTGGTTATTATGTCGCTGGAAAAGCAGATCACATGTTGAAACACATTCAAGTTTATTTTGATCTGCAATGTTCTTCATCTTCCAGATTAAAATTACCGGCTCTGAACTTTCTGAACCAACTGTGAACTGTCTGAATACTTGTAGCATCATTCTATTACCTTTTTAAAACAATGTATAAGTTTAATTTGATTTTCCATCATTGAATAATATAAAAGGACTTCGTAAAAACAAATTTAAGTCAACGCAATACACTCCTTGATAGCCAGAAAGCTACTGAATGGTTTGATATTAACAGTGAATTTATAGGGTTGCAGGTTACGTAAACACTGCATGATAGTGTTTGTGCATATTCGCAAAAGAAACTTATGGGTTAACCTAATATTAACAAAGTTTACAATAATTTATCCTTCTATTGAAACAGTTTGAAGGTAATACATTGGCGCATTAAGAAACTGTGGTTAAATGATCTGACAATTGAATAAGAAAATTGTGTTTTATGTATCTGTTGTCATTACGAGGGTAGTTTGATAAGTCATTGACTTTTTTAATTTCCCATATAGTAACATTAAATGCAACACTGCTCATGTCAACTATAGACCTATTCACGAATAAGGGCGGTTTACTAACTAAATTCGGAACATTCAAATAATATTGGTATCCTTTTCTACTACCTGATAACCAAGCGGATATTCCCAAGACGTACGATTTCGTCGGCCGTATCTAGAAAACACACGCGCGGCCTGCGTAGCTCGGTCTTAGACCGAGCGGTAGAAGGAGAAAGAAATAGTTTACGGCGTCTCTTACTTACCGGTTATTTCATAGGCGCGCGCGATTTAGCCTATGGTGGAAAATTGCAACGGGCACTACTTGATTCAGACGGACAATCTCTGCTGAATAGCTCTATAGCATCTGTCAAATTTTGAGCAAGCTGCATGATTTAGTTTGTGTTTGGTAGCTATTGAAAGCAGATAACTTCATAAATTTCAACGAAAATGAAAGAAAGTGAATGTTGTGTGCTCATTAAGCATTATTTTTTGCCTAAAAAAAACTGTCACCAAAACCAAAGAAAGGCTTGATAAATATGATGCTTCCACAATCAATTTCAATGGTTAAGAAGTGATTTACTGAATTCCATTGTGGCCGTACCAGCACAAGTGACGCCGAACGTTTAGGTTGACCAAAAGAGGTCATTACGCCAGAAATTGTCGATAAAATCCATGGAATGATATTGGATGATCGGAGAATGAAAGTGCGTGAGCTGACTGAGGCTGTAATCATCTCAACGGAGCGGGTACATCACATTTTTCATGAATATTTGGGCATGAAAAGGCTATCTGCCCGATGGCTATCTCACACTCGGCCATAAGTGCAGGCATATGACCACTTCACAGGAGTGTTTGGCAATGTACAACCGCAATCCGAAGTAGTTTTTGCTCCGTTTTGTAACCATGGTAGAAATATGGATCCACCACAATACACCGGAGATTAAAGAACAGTCAAAGCAGTGGACATTTCCGGGGAACGTGCACCAAAGAAGGCCAAGGTGGGTCTCGCAGCTAACAAGGTCATGACGACAGTTTTTTGCGATGCACGCGGTGTCATCCACATCGATTACCTTGAAAAGGGTAAAACGGTCACTAGTAAATACTATTCAGAGATGTTGGACAGATTCGACATTCAAGCAAAAACTACCGCATTTGGCAAAGAAGAAAGTGTAAATGCACGGTAAAAACTCCAAGGCAAAAATCCATAACCTGGGCTACGAACTGCTACCCTATCCCTATCCAGCATATTCTTCCGATTCAAACCTGAAGAAATGGCGGTAAGAGATTTGGGTCGATTAAAGGGGTCATCACAGAAACCAATGCTTACTTTGAAGACCTTGGGAGAACCTATTATTTGGAAGGGATAAAAAATTTGGAAAAACGGAGGTTATGTAAAGAAACAAAACGTTTTTTTCAAGAAAAAAAAGGGCAAAAAACATACATGGCCCAGGAGAAGTGGAAGTGAGGGCGCTAAAAATTTAAAAGAAGAGTAAGGGGAAGGGTAGAGAAGTTTTATGGAGCAACTGAAGAGTATATGGAGCAGAGAGAGAGAAATCCCAGAAAGCTGGGCACAGGCTGAGATTATTCTCGTCTTCAAAGATGGGGAAAAAGTGGACCCGGCAAACCACAGGCCAATTAGCGTAACAAGCGCATCATACAGGTTATGTATGAAAATAGCGGCAGAGAGATTGGAAAGGGAGGTGGAAGCCAAGGAAATAATTCCAGACAGCCAAGCAGGGTTCGGGAAAGAAAGAGGGACAAGACAAAATAACATTTAAATTTGACATCAAATTGAAAAATTTTTGTTATGAGATTTTTGCTCTTCACTATGTTTTCAGGGATAAAAAGACCTTTTTTTCGTTTTTTTTTTGCTCACACATACTTTTTCATTTTTAACAGAGTCGTGAGTCACTTCAAGAGTCGATTCTTTTCGACATCTCTAGTTTATATTAGAGCAAATGCTTACTATTCATATTGCTGCAACTGGGAATATTTGAGAAACGGGGGAATTTTTTGGTATTGTGTGTTTCATAAATATCCATGATATATATCATCGAATATATATAACGATATACCGAGTGTCTGGGATAAGGGGCGAACATAGGAATTTAACATGTAAAATTAAATATGTGTAATTATTAGCTCCCCTATTCATTTTAAAGAAAAATCGTAAAGGAATATTTTTTAGGGAATTAAAAATTGTAAATGTATCATCCATTTAATTTACGTTTGTACCAGAATCCACCTCAGAAATAATAAAAATAAGTTTAACCATTTACCATTTAATAAAAACCCTTGCCATGACTTTGACAATATGTCATGTTATGGTGAGAATAATTTTTTGCAGTGGCGTCAGTTTACTCAGAGTTCGTGGCATTACATGCAAACAGAACAGAAGAAACAACGATGAATTGGAAGAAACAGTTTTGGGTTTGATAAATGCTGAACCAACAACTAGCATACGATACATTGCTCGTAAGTGCAACGTGTCTAAATTCTCGGTACAGAAAATTCCGAAGAAGCATGGTTATCATTCCTACAAGCATCAATGTCATGAGATACTTCTAGTGGATGATGAAACTAGGCGTGTATTCTGTGAAATAATGCAGGATCGATCAAATACAGACCGAAACTTTTTGCAGATGAATGTTAGTTCACACTTAACAACTAGCTCAACGTTATTCTTCATAGTAAGTGCAATGCGTGAATTGATATCTGACTAGCAAAATTATTTTCACTATGACATGACATTTTTCAAAGTCATGGCAAGGGTTTTTATTAAATGGTACATTGTTCAACTTATTTTTATTATTTCTAAGGTGTATTCTGGTACAAACCTAAATTAAATGGATGATACATTTACAATTTTTAATTCTCTAAAAAATATTCCCCTTACGATTTTTCTCTAAAATGAACAGGGGAGCTAATGATTACACATATTTAATTTTACATGTTAAATCCCTATGTTCGCCCCTTATCCCAGACACTCGGAATATCATGATATATATCGTGATACATATCCGATAATATATATATTGTCCGAACCCTGCTAGCTTCCGAGATAAACTCACCAGAACTTAGTACGCAGTCATTCTGGTGTTACTCAATTTTGAAAATATTGATAAAAAATTATTTATTTACTTATTATTGCTGTTTAAACATACGTTTTACACAGGTCGACAATACATACATTGGATAACTTACAATCTAGAAACAGAAAAAAAAAACATTTGATTAACTAAATATCACTTTGAAAGAATTCGCTGTAATTGTACGGCGCAAGTTTTATTAACAAATTTTTAATAGTTGTTTTAAATGTATTAAAAGGTAATTTTTTTATAGATGAGCTTAATTTATTATAAAAACTTGGCCCGTAATAATTTACACCTACGCGTGACTTCGTAAGACGCAATTTTGGAATACTTAAATCATTGGTGTTTCGTAATGAATAGTCAGTATTGCTACGTGTTTCATAGGTATTGATATTGCACTTAACATAACATAGACACTTATAAATATATAATGCAGGAAAAGTTAATAATCCAAGCTTGGAGTAGGATTGTCTACAATCATCACGAAAGTGTAGATTATCTATTACCCTGACTGCTTTCCTTTGTAAAGAAAACAGCCTGTGTTGAGATGCTGAATGGCCCTAGATTATAATGCCGTATGATAGGTAACAATGGCATAGTCCGTAATAAGCGTTAATTAATACCGGGGTAGCCATTGATCTAGCAATATTGTGAAGGCAGTATATTCTTTTCGTTAATTTTTTAGATACTTCCTCACCATGAATATCCCATTTTAGAGTAGAATCTAAAAATACTCCTAAGAATTTTGCGGTACTGTCGAAGCTGGCAGTGTAATCCTTCAGAGTGAATAATACTTCTACCGATTTAGAGCTATTAAGAAACAACTTATTACTTGCGAACCACTCTGTGGATGCTGACTTTGATTGATTATGAAGTATTAACGCATCTTCCAAGTTATCAGATGTATTGCAAAGAGTAGTATTATCTGCAAATTGAATACTAGTACAATTTATATTAGATGAGAAATCATTCATGTATATTAAGAATAATATTGGTCCCAAAATAGATCCCTGTGGGACATCGTGATTTATTGGTAGAAATGTTGAATTATTATCACCAATACATACTTGTTGTAATCTGTTTTCTTGCTTAAGTCTAAAAAATTTGCGATTGCAAATTGACTTTTTTCAAAACATTCAATTGTATACATAACGAAGTTTTGAATGGCATCAGTCGTTGATAAATTCTTCCTGAATCCAAATTGACAATGAGAGAGGAGTTCATTTTCTTCAAAGAATGCAGTAATTTGATCTTTTATTATGCTTTCTATGATTTTAGCAATAATTGGCAAGATGGATATAGGACGATAATTATCTTCGGAGTTGGGATCACCTTTCTTATGTATCGGAATTACCTTCGCTACCTTCAGGTTATCTGGAAATATACCAGTCTCAAAAACATCATTTACCAATTTGGTTATTGGTAGAATAAGAATATTTATTGAGTATTTGATTAACTCACTAGTTAAGTCATACACATCACGACTTTTACTATTTTTAATTTTATTTACAGCTTCTCTTACCTGTATCATAGACATACAAACGGACGAGTACAGGTAATATTAAAATTTAAGGGATCTGTGGTGGTATGGGGCAAAGAAATGAGTAAATTATTAGCAATAGTAACGAAATATTTGTTAAGGGTATTGGAATTTACATTTCTTTCCGAATTGATTAAATTCCATATTCTTTTTTGATAATTAGATGTGTTAATATAATTGTCATTGTAAGCAATTTTAGTGCTCTTTATTTGTTCTCTATAATACACTCTGAACTGATTTCGTTGCCATTTTGTTTCAGGGCATGGGTAGTTTTTGTGCAAGTTGTTCAGCAAACACATATGTTCACGTAACTCTGATAGATGCTTATTGAACCACTTAGCGTTATGGTGTTTAACTGTTTTTCTATTCATTTGTGGAAATGCTGCCGCAACAAGCTGTGTTATGGTTGAGTGAAGAATATTACTATTAATATTAGTATCCTTCGTTGCATTTAAGTATCCCCAGTCAACACTATCTAGCATATTGAAGAATTCTATTTTTCCTATCATTGTCATTGGTTGGTAATTATTAGTAGGACAGTTTGGCAGTGAAATTTGAGGCCAGTCAACAGAAATAGATATACCTATATGGTCCGAAATGTCGGCATTGAAAGGACTAATTTTAATAAACCTCTCAGCAAAATTTATAAAAATGTTATCAATGCAGTTTGTTCCTCGTGTATTAAACTGTACAATGTTAATTAAATCATAACACCGTAATGAATCACGCAGGTCAATTACTTTACTATGATCTGTTAGGTTGAAATTTACTTTAAAATCGCCACCTAAATAGAAGAACAATTGCCACAGACTTCAAACTTTACAAATATACTCAAAATTGATTCTAGTTTACGATACAAGAAAACCTGAAAACACCCTCTAAACAGATTCTGAGATAAACTCACCAGAACTATGCAGTCATTTTGGTGTTAGTCAATTTTCAAAATTTAAAAAAAAATATAAAAACAATTGCCATAGACTTCGAAATTTATAAATCCACCCAAAATTGATTCTACTTTACGATACAAGAAAAACCTAAAAACACCCCCTCACTAGATTCAGAGATAAACTCACCAGAACTTAGTACGTTGTCATTCTGGTGTTACTCAATTTTGAAAATATTGATAAAAAATAGAAGAACAATTACCACAGACTTCAAACTTTACAAATATACTCAAAATTGATTCTAGTTTACGATACAAGAAAATCTAAAAACACCCCCTCAGCAGATTCCTAGATAAACCCATCAGAACTTAGTATGCAGTCATTTTGGTGTTACTCAATTTTCAAAATATTGAAAAAAATATAAAAACAATTGCCACAGACTTCAAACTTTACAATCCTAATTCTAGATACAATTCTTAGATACAAGAAAACCTAAAAACACCCCCTCAACAGATTCCGAGATAAACCCACCCGAATTTAGTATGCAGTCATTCTGGTGTTACTCAATGTTCAAAATATTGAAAAAAATATAAAAACAATTGCCACAGAATCTACAAAATTTAAAATCCACCAAAAATTGATTCTACTTTACGATACAAGAAAAACCTCATGACACCCCTCACTAGATTCCAAGATAAACTCACCAGTATGCAGTAATTCTGGTGTTACACAATTTTCAAAATATTGAAAAAAATATATTGAAACAACAATTGCTACTCACTTGAAACTTTACAAATTTACTCAAAATAGATTCTGATTTATGGCAGGGGTGGCTCTTTATGTAGAGCCGAGGAGCCATGGCACCACCTGTAGTTTCAAGCTCAACAAGAATGTTTAATTCATTTTTAAAACACTTTTTTGCCAGTTATTTTGGTCTAGGAAGATAAATCGTTCTTTCTTTCTTCAAAAAGGAGGGGTGGGGTATATTGTATAAGTGGCTCTACCATCAACATGTTCCACGGGCCGTCACTTATTTTTTTTAATTCGTTTTTCTTTCTCAGAAATTACTTTTTAAAATTTAAAATCTATTGCTGGATTTGTTATTAACTTCACACCCGTTATTTCTTATAATACTTTCTGAAGGCTTCGCCGCCATTTAAGCGACTGCGGATAAAAATTCATCCACTATTGTCATGGGTGCAACACCTCTCTCTCCCACTCATTAATACAGAAAAATAAAGTGAGCAAATATTAGATATTAATGGAGATATATTTCGTACAAAAATACACCGATTCACACAATTAGAAATATGCCTGACATCAATTAACCATTCGCGCAACTATTCTTGTGTGCACATTTTGAGTAACTGGAACTGTACAAAATGATGGGCTAGATCCACTCGCAAAGCATGCACATACAATATCTGGAATTTTACCAATTTATGTAATACTATAAAATAGCTAACAAATTCTTTCACCACTTTTGAAGTATTATTTTGTGTAACCCAAATTACACCCAGAAACAAGTTAAACCAAGTCTATTTACCAAACATATTGGAAAATGTAACCATTATAAATTTTCAATTGCATGCTGAGTTACGACAAACAACATACTTCACCTTTGACCCATCCACAGTTTGGAGAAACAAACCAAAGTACTAGTAGTAAAATATTCAAAAAAAAAAACTGAAGGTTTTTATTATTACCATTTGAGAATGAAATTACTTCATCTTTACCTTTTTAATTTGATTGACCGTCAGTGGCTTGAGCAAGTCTCCGGTGAGATTCTCCAATTCCGCAACAACCGCATCAGGCACGGCCTCATTGGCATCTCCCTGGGGCGCCTTCTTTTTCATCTTCTCCCCTATTTCCTTGCTGCAGACATTCTTCAGCTTGTTCCACTGATCGGCTTTGTGTCTAAGCTGCCTCCAGAGAGCGTCTTTCTCAATGACCGTGTCCACAAGGCCCACATCCTTAAACCTCCTCTTTTGGTTATCACGAACCTTATCAGGATTTCCACCTTTGTCGGTTCTTAAGAGATCCAAATCTAACACCATCTTTACGGTCTAATTAAATGCAAACAGATTGTTAAATTGCTGATGCAAGATGTGCCGGATGGGAGACAGCCGAAAGGAGGTTAAATCGTGCGTGCAGGGCGTCCACACATTAAAATAAGAATTATTTTTAAAAACAGGTGTTAATGATTATATTTTTCTTAAATTATTAATTAGATTTTAATCATGCTCAAATTGTAGTTATTTGAATTACAGACATTGTAATTTAATAAGGTGTTTAATTTGTTTTTAATATATTTTTATTCCATTAAGTTGGTTGTTCTCTACGTGGGAAATTTTATGTGTTGATAGAGAAGTTGCAAGCTTGCGTTTTGACATATATTTTGGCGCTAAAATTGAAGTTTAAATTTTGTGCTCATTTATTTTCCACTAATTGAATGATAAAATTAATTTTTTACTTTTAACTATGATTAATAATCTTATCATTGCTCAAACGTTTGATGCTGTTTTATTGCATTGTATTGTAGTATAGGGTCCCCTAACCATAAGCATCGAGGTTCTTAATTTAAAATAAAAAGTAGAATTTATTGACTATAATGTTTCGCGAAAAAAAGTTCTATCATCTAGTGTCATTGCTATAAATATATATATATATAGAATATATATATATATAGAAAGTATATTTTATAATTGTAAGCAATGCCGACAATACATGAAAATCACAAACATAACCTACAAAATTTACCCAAGTCACTGATGGTATTCATCATTGTTACGATTCATTGATGGTATTCATAACATAATACTGCATGTTATTGTTCCCTAAAACATTATCAAAATTAATAGTGATAAATCCAGAATGCAATTCACCGAATCTAATTTGAAACTACACGTTTTTACCACTACGATAGGAGAGCATTGCTACATCTACGAAATCATCAAGATGAGAGACTCTGTTATGGTGTTTGTGAATCTGCGGAACAACAGGGAATTCAATGATTTTTCGGTGGCCATGAAAAACCCGTACGATTCCCTTCCAGTCGGGACGAAGATCATGGGTAATTTTACAGAGGACAATTCGAAGGAAATGGCTCAGCGGACTTCGAAGAAGCTGGGTAAAACTGTTTTCCTCAGTCTCAACATCCTTCCCGATAAATACATACTGCCATTAATTGAGAAACAGCTGTTTTTAGAGATTAAAGATAAGCCGGATATGTTTTGACCATATTTTGTAAAATTAAATTATTTTTTGTAAATTGACTTTTCTTCATACCCTTAATTAATAACAATTTAGTTAACAAAATAATTCTTATTATCTTTCTCATCTATACTTGATATATTCTGCATTAAGTGGCTTCCATAATAGATGCCATGGATTTTTTCATTGTCGCAATGTGTGACAGGCTGTCCCAATTCCGTTGACACCTTCTCCCTAAACTTGTGGCATCATTATTGGAAGCTGCCAGTGACCTTGTCTACCACAAAATATAGTTTTGAGTCCGGTGATCTTAACCCAAATACCATTTTTGTAGAATAGTTTTGCAACTAATTTATCATTGTTTTAGCAAGTGAAGTTTTATTTTTTATAATGCTAATTAATATTGATTACTAATATTCAGGTAAATATCCTTTATAGGAATAAATATAAGAATCATGAATAGCAATAAAATTCTTGAGAATAATTTTAAATTATTAAAGGAATCTCAACATAAATGTGCTTCATATTTCTGTCCATATCAATTGTTAGATAGTTCAAAGAATTTTAATATATCTGTTCAATGTTTAAAAAAATAATTAACAATTAGAAAGTTTAACTCATTATATTTCAGTAACGCTTATAAAAATAATTACAGTATAGGTATAATTCAGTATCGACCACAAACGCAGAAAGGACAGACGATAAAAAAAATATACATCTTCGACAGAAATAAACTTAAACACAGCTTAACGATAGTTTCATCTATTGCAGCACAAATGTGAAATCTCAAAACTAAAAACAAGACTGCTTAGACTAGATCTAGGAATAACTAAAAAAAATTAACAGGCACCAGTCAACGCAATTGCAAGAAAAACTTGATAATCATTCCGCTTTATTATCCACAGTGGTATCTTGAGCCCGTTTAACTCCTAGTTAATATATTTTTTCACAACAAAAAAATTACCGTTCTAGAGTTAAACATGGTAAAACCTTACAGCAAAGGGATATCCCTAAAGTATGCAACAATGAAGAAGGCCAAATACTTATTAATAAGAGTATCATCGGTAGCACCTTAGTTTTAGATGTTTCTTTCACGTCAGAAATTGATTTGTAAAAATTTAAAGAAATACTTAAAGCTTATTATCGACATAAGTAGGTAGTTCTTGATTGCATGGCGTCAGGGGCATCTCTCTGTAGTTTAGTCTTACATTATCACCCAGTAGCTGTTACAATAAATTCTGATTATCGGCTTTAAATACAGTAGCAGAAAATAATCATTCAATTTGAGTATCATCTTTAAAAACGGGCTTGCGGCAAACGAAGAAAACACTGTCGTATTCGTACTGCAGCATCGCCTTGGGATTCTGGCAGTACCGGGTCTTGACACCGATTTCCTGTCTCTCCATTTCGAAGCCGATGTTTTTGATGACGCTGCAGAGGACCTCGAAGCTGGGCTCTATGCTTTTCTCGTTTTTCATGTCGGAGTAGTGGTAGAGGAGAGGGCCCAGGTTGATCCAAACGCCGCCCGGTTTCAGTATGTGGTAGATGGTTTCTATGAATTGTACTACATTAGGTGCGCAGTCGATGAAGAAGCAGGTCGCGATGCAGTGCCACTCGTCGTGCTCGTTGTAGACTTCTAAAAAATCGCCCGCCACCATGGAGAAGGTGCCCTCGTTGCTTAGTTTGGGGAGGACATCGGGGAATCTGGATTGAAATTTTTGAGATATAAATGGTATTGGATTTTTGGCATAAATGTTTCTTATTGCTTTGTTACAATTACTGTGTTATTTCATATATGAGAGAGAGAAATGAAATGACCAGTGGTCTTTCAGCCTATTTATTTATGAAATTTATAATAATATAAGAAGATATCGGGTGTGGTCACGGCCTGGGACCACACCACATCTTCTCCCTACATTTACATTTGACGGCGTTACTTCCCTAAATTAATATAATTATATATGTTACGGTTCAGATAATTAGTCGGTTTGAATTAATAGTTACCAGGTATTATTAATACAAACCGAATGAAGAAGTTAAATGTTAATTCATAAGAAATAATCACATAAACCGTCAATTATTAATACTTTACAATTATTAATGGTAAATGTAATAATTTTCAATCGTGGTTCATGGAGAGTATGGAGGTAGTACCACGTAATGTTTACTAGGCTGAAGATGTTGTTTTATTTGAACGTACAAATTATAAATATTACACTAATAAAATCAGGTTGCTTCATAAATATTTCAAATTTAAGAATATTCAAAACATTTTACTCTAACTTAATTTTGAAACAACTTATGAAGTTTTCAATTTGGAAAAGTAAAATTTCATAAGATAAACTTTAAAAATGTGAAAAAAATATTAAATTTCGCTCTAAAAAAATTCAATAAAATCAGTATACTAAACAAATGTGTAGAATTCAAGGATATTCAAGAAATTTCACTCTAATTTAATTTCAAAACGATTTATGACTTTTTAAATTTGGAAACGTAATATTTCACCTGATAAACTTAGAAAAATGTGAAAAAAGTATTAAATCTCACTCTAAAAAAATTCAATAAAATCAGTATACTCCAAAAATGTATAGAATTTAAGAACATTAAAGAAATTTGACTTTAACTTAATTTTAAAACTACTTATGACATTTCCAATTTGAAAATGTAAAATTACACATGATAAACTATAAAAATATAAAAAAATATTACATTTCACTCTAAAAAAATTCAATAAAACCAATATACTCCACAAATGTTTAGAATTCAAGGATATTCAAGAAATTTAACTCTAATTTAATTTCAAAACGGTTTATGACTTTAAATTTGGAAACGTAAAATGTCACATGATAAACTTAAAAAATGTGAAAAAAGTATTATATTTCACGCTAAAAAAATTAATAAAATTAGTATACTCCACATCAGGGTTCGGACGATATATATCATCGGATATATATCACGATATATATCATGATTAAAGTCCGGATTTATATGCGCTAAAAAAAGCATTATATTTTTTTTATATGCGCTAAAAAATGGCGTTATAATTTTTTTTATATGCGCTTAAAATTTGCCAATATATGCAACAAAATGATTCAAATATGGATTTTATATGCGGTTTCTTTAAAAATAATGTTACAAAATAATAAAAAAAAAATACGAATAGCAACTGATGATTTTAGGTAAAAAATGACATGAAGTTCATGTTAAAATGTATTATGTCCTCCTCAGTCTCGCCTTTCAAAATTCCACAAATCATTTTAATTTTTTCGTATCGTGGATTTCGATATAATAAATCAAATTTTGGCAAAAGTTAGGGAACTCATTTTAAATTTTCGTACAGTTCTTCAATAATTTTAAAAACCTCAATTAAAGGCATTTGAGCTGTTTTCAAATTCTTGATTGCAGTTATTAAGATGCAAAAATGAGCAATAAATGCTAATTGTTGCAAAATATTTATACATGCAACACAATCTTTACATTTTTTTAAGTGCTGCCGATTCTTCACCATTCAAATTAAGAAGAATATTTTCTAATTTTTCAAAATTATTGGCGTAGAATAAAGCAGCTTCCAGCCAAAGGCAATTACCGGGTACGGTTTCATCGAGTATTGTATAAGTACTATGTATATGTAATAATGTATTTAATTGAATTATTTTGTACGCTCAGTCAAGCACTGCTTTTTGAGTGTTATGGTTTATTTACAATTTACAATGTATATTACATTTAAGATAGTATGTTTTGTTTTTCCTTGTAAACATCTGTAAACTTGTAAATAAACATTATTATTATTATTATTATTATCATCTGCTTATGGGGAAATCCCTTTCTTCTATATAATTAATATATTATATACATATCTACATAACACAAGGTTACGTTCGCTACTTAGGGGAATCCCGAAAATTTATCTTATACGATTTTATAAAAAGTTTTCTACGCTCGCAAATTTATAAAAAAAAAATCAACAAAAACAATTATAATTAATGGAAATATTGACTTTTTATGTAGTTATATACGGATATATGCTCAAATAAGTTTAATGTGACAAAACCTCGAAATATTAAGTTATATGCGAAATAAAACTTGGTACTTGGATTTATTTTCGAGAGAAACGTATAGATACAATTCGCCAGTTCCATACGAAAGAGCAAATAAAACATGTAAAAAATATAAATCCGGACTCTAATCATGATATATATCGTGATATATATTCGATGATATATATCATGGATATTTATGAAACACACGATACCAAAAAATTCTCCCGTATCTCAAACTTTTCCAGTTGCAGCAATATGAATAGTAAGCATGTGCTCTAATATAAACTAGAGATGGGAGAAATGACTCTTTTTTTTGTGGAAAGAGTCGATTTTTGAAGTGATTCACGACTCTGTTAAAAATGAAAAAGTAAGTGTGAGCAAAAAAAAAACAAAAAAAAGGTCCCCACTTTGAAAATTCTTCAATTTATCTCTGAAAACATAGTGAAGAGCAAAAAAGTGCTTATTTCAAAAAATTTTCAATTTGATGTCAAATATTTGAACAATTTAAATGTTAATTTTTTACTATCTTGTAAGCAACTCTGTTTGTATGCAATTAATAAATATAATATAAATAAAGTATGTGCATTAAATAATTAAGAAGTCATATACATTAATATCAATGACCAAGAATAAATATCATGAAGTTGATATATATCGGATATACAGGGTGTTTCAAAATTCATGCACCAAAAATTTTCTGCGTACTTCTCGTAGATAAAAAGAAAAAAAACCCGTATGACAAATCTCGATTTTCCACAAAATAACATGGATTAAAACCCCTCGCAGAAATATTTAAGAGACGCCACTGTTCATCCATCAATTAATACTTTCGTTCGCTTGTATAAAAACACACGGTGCCGATTTTAAGTGTGGACGCATGAATGAATGGTGACCTAATTTCGAGCGGGCTGTTGAAATTTGATCTTAACATAAACAGTACGGTGAGGCTTAATAAAACCGACGCACAAATTTCAAGTTCATCTTATTTATTATGCATTTTTTTTATTGTTCCTGGCGGCTTCCTACACTTGTGCATTTTTATTGCTGTACAATTGTATCCCTTGCAGTCCTATTACTTAAAATCATGGGGGGTAGGTGCTGTAAAATGATATCCCTTTGTTACCCAAGGCCAAGACCTAATTTGGAATAACACATTTTTAGAAAGTCCGTAAAAACATGTGTGTTTCCTCGAGGATACAAATCGGTTTTAAAAATTCCAAGGGCGACGATGGGGCTGCACAGTTTGACCAATCAATGCCCTCTACAAATTCACCCCCATCAATTGAAGACGGTGAAAAACCGAAAAAGAATTCAGTTAGTTTCTGCTTGTAAACTGAGTTGGTAATTATGGCGTTAATACCGTTTGATAATCACGAAAATTTGTACTGACTGACACGACATTTACTTCTAAATAACTCGATGGTACATTGACCTAATTTGTGTGCTGCATAAACACTAAAATCCACACCGTTTGTTTATCTAATGCCGGCAGTACAAGCTCGAGAGACGAAGACCCGAGACCAGGCGAGCGCGAACGTGTACGGCGGTGTTCTCGCCTTTCTACGCCGAACGAAACTATTCATTAATGGGGAGCATTGGCGTCTCTTTAATATTTCTGCAAGGGGATTTAATCCATGTTATTTTGTGGAAAATCGAGTTTTGTCATAAGGGTTTTTTTTCTTTTTATCTACAAGGAGTACGCAGAAAATTTTTGGTGCATGAATTTTGAAACACCCTGTATAGTGTCCTATATATAGGACAGTGGCCACATACCATTTGAATTCTTGCGGTATTGGGCTTTATAACAGGATTGTGTTATTACATGAATTTAACGTTTCTTATCTTCGTAGAATTGATATTTTATGGAAAATAATGCTAAATTTTCAACAATTAAATTATTTATTATTTATGCAGAAACATTATTTATGAACAATTAATTCTTATGATATGGCGCGAAACATTTTGCACAGAGAGTCACATCGCATTTTATACAAAATGATGTTGGCTTGCCTTTACATTTCACTTGTTGGCACCGTCGTTGTTCTTTCCGGAAGTTCAACACATGATTTAGTCCATTGTATCTCATATACGCTACTACCCCAGGAGCTGTTGACGGCCTCTTTACAGCGAATATTGTCTTTAGGTAAGGTAAAGCCACGGCTCTCCGAAATTCAAGGCAGCTCAAACACTGTTTTCCATGCAAACGACGATGTAATATCCACGAGTTGGTTAGAGCCATGTCCAGAATCCGAGTGAATATGGGCCAGTACCATTTTTTGCCTCGGATATTTACGCCATATTTACCCACTAACCAGTCGTGTTGGTCTACTCCCCCCATATACTTGTTATAACTGTTGATGAGTCGGGGTTGGTCAATTGCAGCTCTGTTTTTGTTTCACGCTTCCATCGGGTCGCATGGGCGAACGGATGCACATGGTCATAGTTGCTTGCAACAATGACACACTTGTTATCATGCCACCGCACCATCAGGATATTCGATGTAACATCAAATCTGTAGTCAAACGATCCGCGGACTTCTTTCGACAAATCTTTAACTGATTTCAAAGCACACTTATCGGTTCTGTTTTCTCGTACAGTTCCCGTAGCTCTGAATCCTCGGAGTCCCAGATGTACTAGCAAATCCCGGTTGGTGAAGAAATTGTCGAAAAAAACAGTATGTTGAATACACAGGACAGCAATTCGGTGACGACACGGGAACCCAGGGTCAATCCGGGTTGAGATTTTGTTTCTTTTCCCGTGTAAATGATGAACTTAAAACAAAATCCATCGGATCCACACAATGCCCACAATTTATAGCCGAATCGTATTGGCTTTCCTCGTATAAATTGTTTGAGACCGTGATGTCCATAGTATTTCACGATCATCTCGTCGACGGATAAATGTGATGAGAAGACACCAAACTGCTGAAACTTTTTATTTGCCATTTCTACGAGTGGGCAAACTTTGACACCTATCTTCTTTATTCAGCTCGTTGTTATTCGCGAAGTGTAGCATTGATTTAATTTTTATGTAGCGATTTCTTGATAGGCCATTCTGAACAATTTTCAAGCCCAAATCTTCATCAGTTGACCAGTACATCCGCTCTGATGGTAATTGATGGTATCCAGACAGCATCAGAATTCCCAAGAAGCACTTTAGTTCCGCAATCTCGAGTAAAAAAGAGGTGTCATTTTTCATATTGGTAGCATAACGTAGTGACTCTTCTCGGATGTGGTCCAGGATCTTGTTGTCTATGAAGCACTCGAAAAGTTCCAACGGAGTTTTGGTACCAAGCTTCTTCCTCAATTCGCCGAGTTTATCCTGTTCAAGCTGTTCGAAATCGGTATCAGCGAATGGGTATTGAGGATCAACTTTCTTCCATTTTGGTTCAGTGTTTGAAAGTCGCAAACGTTTACCGGAAGATGGTGCGGGCTTTTCTCATTAGCTGCAATACTGCCGCGGAGCCAGAAGTACGGCAAAACACCTTTTTCCCATAAACTTTTAACCACAATATCTTGGAATGTACTTGACTTTGGGCAACCATATTTTGTGTGGCTTTATAATTTGGCTTTACCAACTTGTAAAAAAAATATCATCAAAATCTGAAGTGATGGGTGACATTTCATTATTTATTTGGTTGATTTGACGTGGAATGACCCAATAATCAATCTTTTGGCCCCCTATGGAAATGAATTTTCTGGCCACAAACATACGACGATGATGTTAGTCAATTTGGAATTGTAAAAAGACCAAGAAAATTGAATATCAACCCTTGGCGATTTTTTTAAATAACCGCTGTCCGTACTCTGGATGGACGATTTTCAAATACATATAATAAATTGTTTGGCCCCCGATGGAAATGAATTTTCCAGCCCCAAACATACATCGAAGAATGTTAGTCAATTTGAAATTGCAAAAAGAACGAGAAAATTGAATATCAACCCTTGGAGAATTTTTTAAATAACCCCTTTCCGTACTCTGAACGGACGATTTTCAAACACATATTATAAATTGTTTGGCCCCCGATGAAAATGAATTTTCCAGCCACAAACAGACTACGAAGTATATTAGTTAATTTGGAATTGTAAAAAGACCGAGAACATTGAACATCAACCCTTGGCGAATTTTTTAAATAACCGATGTCCGTACTCTGGACGGACGATTTTCAAACACATAATAAATTGTTTGGCCCCCGATGAAAATGAATTTTCCAGCCACAAACATACTACGAAGTATGTTAGTCAATTTGGAATTGTCAAAAGACCGAGAAAATTGAATATCAACCCTTGGCGAATTTAAAAAAAAACCGCTGTCTACTCTGGACAGACGATTTTCAAACACATCTAATCAATTGTTTGGCCCCGATAGAAATTAATTTTCCAGCCACAAACATACTACGAAGTATGTTAGCCAATTTGGAATTGTCAAAAGACCGAGAAAATTGAATATCAACCCTTGGCGAATTTAAAAAAAAAACGCTGTCTACTCTGGACGGACGATTTTCAAACACATCTAATCAATTGTTTGGCCCCGATAGAAATTAATTTTCCAGCCACAAACATACTACGAAGTATGTTAGTCAATTTGGATTTGTAAAAAGACCTAGAAAATTGAATATCAACCCTTGGCGAATTAAAAAAAAAACGCTGTACTCTGGGCTGACGAAATTCGTCAAGGGTTGACATTTCATTTTCTCGGTCTTTTGACAATTCCAATTGACTAACTTACTTCGTAGTATGTTTGTGGCCGGAAAATTCATTTCCATCGGGGGCCCAAATAATTTAATATATGTGTTTGAAAATCGTCCATCCAGAGTACAGATGGCGGTTATTTAAAAAATTCGCCAAGGGTTGATATCAGGTTTTCTCGCTCTTTTGGCAATTCAAAATTGACTAAGAAACTTCGTAGTATGTATGTGGCTGGAAAACTCATTTCTATCGGGGGCCAAACAATTGATTATATGTATTTGAAAATCGTCGGTCCAGAGTAGAGACAGCAGTTATTTAAAAAAATTGTCAAGAGTTGACATTCAATTTTCTCGGTCTTTTGACATTTCCAAATTGACTACCATACTTCGTAGTATGTTTGTTGCCGGAAAATTCATTTCCATCGGGGGCCAAAAGACTGATTATTTGAAGTTTTAAAATTGACATTTAATGCGTCACCAATGTACAAAAATTACAAACAGTTATAAATTGTTTATTGGGTATCGTTGATTATGTTTTTGCAATTAAATCTACTGTGGCCACGTCCAAAAAGGTAATTTATCAAGAGTGTTCATAATTCGGGTGATGGTGGAGGGGCCAAAATCTGTGGCTGGAAAGTTAGGGCTAACTTCTCGTCGGTATATTTGTGGAGTATACTGGTTTTATTGATTTTTTTTGAGTAAAATTTAATATTTTTTCAAATTTTTTAAGTTAATTGTAAGAAATTTTAAATTTCCAAATTTAAAAAGTCATGAATCGTTTCGAAATTAAATTTGAGTGAAATATCTTGAATATCCTTAAATTCTAAACATTTGTGGAGTATATTGATTTTATTCTTAGAGTGAAATATAATTTTTTCTTCAAATGTTGTAAGTGTATCATATAATATATTAATTTTACAAATTTAAAACAATAATAACACATTTAAAAACTAAGTTGTAGTAAAATTTCTTGAATTTCCTTAAATTCTAAACATTTGTGGATTATACTGTTTTTATTGAATTTTTTAGAGTGTAATTTAATATTTTTTCAATGTGTTTAAGTTTATCAAGTGAAATTTTACTTTTTTAAATTGAAAAAGTCATCATTCGTTTCAAAATTAAGTTAGACTAAAATTTCTTGAATGTTCTTAAATTCTAAACATTTTTGGAGTATACTGATTTTATTGAATTTTTTAGAGTGAATTTTAATATTTAAAAATAAAAATTAACTTTATCATGTAAAATTTTACGTTTCCAAATTTAAAAAGTCATACATCGTTTTTCAATTAAATTAGAGTGAAATTTCTTGAATATACTTAAATTCTAAACATTTGTGGAGTATACTGGTTTTATTAAATTTTTTGGAGTGAAATTTAATATTTTTTTTCAAATTTTTAAAGTTTATCATGTGAAATTTTACGTTTCCAATTTTAAATAAAGTCATAAATCGTTTTGTAATTAAATTGGAGTAAAATTTCTTGATTGTCCTTAAATTCTAAACATGGAATATAGAGATTTTATTGAATTTTTTTAGAGTGACATAATATTTTTTTAAAATGTTTAAAGTTTATCAAGTAAAATTTTACTTTTCCAAATTGAAAACGTCATAATTCATTTCAAATTTAAATTAGAGTAAAATTTCTTGAATGTTATTAAATTCTAAACATATGTGGAGCAGGGTTCGGAAAATATCCGATATTTATATAAATATCAATATATCGGATATACAGGGTGTTTCAAAATTCATGCACCAAAAATTTTCTGCGTACTCCTTGTAGATAAAAAGAAAAAAAACCCTTATGACAAAACTCGATTTTCCACAAAATAACATGGATTAAATCCCCTTGCAGAAATATTAAAGAGACGCCAATGCTCCCCATTAATGAATAGTTTCGTTCGGCGTAGAAAGGCGAGAACACCGCCGTACACGTTCGCGCTCGCCTGGTCTCGGGTCTTCGTCTCTCGAGCTTGTACTGCCGGCATTAGATAAACAAACGGTGTGGATTTTAGTGTTTATGCAGCACACAAATTAGGTCAATGTACCATCGAGTTATTTAGAAGTAAATGTCGTGTCAGTCAGTACAAATTTTCGTGATTATCAAACGGTATTAACGCCATAATTACCAACTCAGTTTACAAGCAGAAACTAACTGAATTCTTTTTCGGTTTTTCACCGTCTTCAATTGATGGGGGTGAATTTGTAGAGGGCATTGATTGGTCAAACTGTGCAGCCCCATCGTCGCCCTTGGAATTTTTAAAACCGATTTGTATCCTCGAGGAAACACACATGTTTTTACGGACTTTCTAAAAATGTGTTATTCCAAATTAGGTCTTGGCCTTGGGTAACAAAGGGATATCATTTTACAGCACCTACCCCCCATGATTTTAAGTAATAGGACTGCAAGGGATACAATTGTACAGCAATAAAAATGCACAAGTGTAGGAAGCCGCCAGGAACAATAAAAAAAATGCATAATAAATAAGATGAACTTGAAATTTGTGCGTCGGTTTTATTAAGCCTCACCGTACTGTTTATGTTAAGATCAAATTTCAACAGCCCGCTCGAAATTAGGTCACCATTCATTCATGCGTCCACACTTAAAATCGGCACCGTGTGTTTTTATACAAGCGAACGAAAGTATTAATTGATGGATGAACAGTGGCGTCTCTTAAATATTTCTGCGAGGGGTTTTAATCCATGTTATTTTGTGGAAAATCGAGATTTGTCATAAGGGTTTTTTTTCTTTTTATCTACGAGAAGTACGCAGAAAATTTTTGGTGCATGAATTTTGAAACACCCTGTATAGTATACCTGAAAAGTTAGATTTTTTTTCCATTTTTCTAGTCTTCCAGAGAGTTAGTTTAGTGAGTATTTGAAGTTTTTTCTTTGAATTTCAATTTTTTTTTACCGTGGGCGTTAATGGGTTAATGAGTGCCCTACTTTAAGAATTTGAAACTCGGTTTTTGTTCAAAAAAAAACAGAAAACAATTATACTATGAATATATATTTTGATTTTATCTACATCTCTTTATTAAGTACTGAAAGAATTTGTAAAATATGTCCTTTCGTTCAAGAGTTATCCTCAAAAAAACAAAAAACAATTGAACTACAAATTAAATTTATTGTGTCTTATTTGCATCTATTTGATGAGTACAACACTGCCAAATATGGTATCCATTCAAAAGTTATCTTAAAAAAAAAAACAATTAAAGACAAATCATTTTTTTGGTCTTGTCTAAATTTATTTGACGAGTACAATACTTTTTAGGAAGAATTTTTAAAATCGGCTATTGTTCTTCTCAAAACCACAGAATAACGACGATTTTTTACATCTTATCTTCATCTATTCGGTAAGTGCAATACTTTACTGAAAGAATGATCAAAATCTGTCCTTTCGTTCAAGAGTTATCCTCAAAATTCAGAAAACAATTGAAGGACAAATTAAATTTTTTGGACTTTTCTGCATCTATTCGATGAGTACAACACTTTGCTGGAAGAATTTGCCAAATTTGGTCATCTGTTCAAGAGTTATCCTCAAAAAAACAAATGACAAGACTTTTATGTTGTACAAACGTAACACTGAATGTATCTCTGATTGGTGTAATACATAAATCTGATGTTTTTAAGGTAAATGTGGGTTATATACATTAATTTGCTATGACTTTTTGGTTATATACTTAATTTTATGATGTATTTTTTTAGCAGCCATGGCTTTTTGGTTATATTCTTAATTTTAGAAACCAATATGATGTATTTTTGATGCTTACAGGAAAAATGTATTATGCTGATTTACTTGATAATGAAGGTAAAACTAGAATCATGATGGTACTTGTGTATTATGCCGCACTACTTTTTTCTTTTTTCAATTTTTGTCCCGTTTCCGAGATATGACTTTTTTAAAACCGTGTAAAAAAAATTGGCGATCATGTTTGACATCGATTTTAACGAGCCGTGGATCCCTGACTATATCAATTACGTATGAGTTTTGTAGAAATTATTGTTGTTAACATTATATTTGATCGTATTTTGGATACCCACCACCCTTAGGGAGTTATTCATAGAAAACCACCCCTAATTTTACATAATAAATTCTACAGCGGTGGCCCTTAACCCTATGAAAAAATGTTTTAGTCAAAAGTTGTTTAAAATTATAATCTGCGTCAAATTGATATCATTTATTTTTTTCCTAGGGCTCACCGTTGAGGAGATACGGTCGGTTTTCAATGCATTACCAAACGATTTTCAATTTTTTAAATTTATATAATGTTTTTCTATTAAACATTTAATGCTCATCACCATTTTACGTACATCAACTTCAGCCTAGGAAAAACTAGTTTGTGGCTAAATATGTAGTGAATTCTTCAATTCAGTTTACTAGTCACTAGCTATTGCATCAATGATCCAAATGATTTTAAATATTGCTTCATTACATCACTTTTGACCTTCGAATATATGTCCTTTTTATTTGTTGGAAATACTCAAATTAGAAGCAATTATGTTAAGATTGAAAAACTTAATTCTCAAGCAGCCTTTCACAGCATCTCAAGCCTGTAAATCTGTCTACGTTTTGATTTATTTTTGTCGGTGGTTATATTCTACAGTTCTGCTTGCACATTTTTAATTGGCTCAGATTAAATAACAACTTCCACTGATATTACATTGAAACATCGAGATCGGTATCTAGACCTCAAACAGAACGACAACACGCTTCTTCATTATGTAATAAATAACTAAAATATAATTTATCAACTTTAAACTAACCTTGCATTAATCAATTGATTCTCAGCCTTTAAATTATTACAGTACTGATGTATCCACGGATAAATTTCATATTCGTCCACTCTTTTACAATGGTTCAGCACGTAAAACGAAACAACGAGCATAAACAGATTAAACTCGTTCCCCTGGCAGTTAAAGTCACGAGCGGCTATCTCGAACGCAAGCCGTCCCAAACCAGCCCCCGGAACCAACACACTAATATTCCTCCTATCAACTTGTTCACCGGGAAACTGTTTCTCAATCTCCTCGATAATCGGATCGTAACACTGTTTCCTCTCCTCGATCCCCATCGTGCTCCAATCGCGCATCAAGTGTTTAAAAACTGACTGCACTTTATCCAATCCTTCAGACAGGGTCCCCACGTCTTTTTCCGAGTGGGTTGTCGTTTCGTTGTTGTACATATTCTCGAAAATATTCTTGGCGTGTTGTATAACGATAGGCACAAATGTTGCGTTGACTTCTATGGCCTTCTTAAACTCCTCCAAGTCCGTTTTGTACTGCTCCAGCCATTTCTTGTGCCTGGCTGGTAGGGTTTCAAGGCATTCCTCCCTGTGCTCGATACGGAGCATGGATTGCTGCCTGGGGATCAAACATTGATGTGTTTAAGAACTTCATGAATGATTGTTCGATATTACCTGTAGCTTTGGAACGTTTGTAGCACCTGGAGGAAGTACTTTCTCTCCTCCGTGGCGTCCTTCTTGTCTATCTGCATGCTGGACGCTGCTGTCCTCACTTATCACTAATATCACATAGTTTATTAAAATGATACAAAAGTTAATGGGTTAACCTCCTCCGGTGTTTCGTTTGCCGCATTATCGAGCACCATCTGTTGTTGGGTAGAGTAATTATCTTTGAGAAGGATTACAACACTTGGTAAACGCGTTGTTAATTTCGATATTTGAAATTGTTCGTGATGAAAATAATTCAAAAAACTATTTACGAATAGTGTGTAAAACTACAACCACAATGTAACTCACGCCATCTATGTTTTGGAAGTGTATATCAATTGAAATCACTTTTGGTTTGAGCTTTGACTAAATACTACAGTCTGTCGAAATCAATTTTTTTTTATCAAATAACAACGGCGTTGCAGCACTGGAAAATGCTAAATTAGAAATAACGCGGATCCATAACAACATTTTTGGATGCACTACTCACTCTTATAAAGGGTCAATGTTTTCTTTCGTAGCCGCCTCTGTCGAATGTTCATGAGCTGCCCCTCGTTCCCAGTTCTTATTTATGACAATCTATTTGTGTTAAATTGTTTTAATTCTAGAAATTCTAATTTGAACGTATGCTTATGTCATAAGTGGACTACAGTGGTAGCTCGAACATTTAACTACATAAACTTCCCTACATTGTAAAAAGTTGCATTGAACCCTTATTACAATTAATATTGTTATTTACAATTATATTCGATGTATACATCTTAGGTTTCATTGCGCAATTATAATTAAAACTTACAAATACATTTCCTTATCTGTGTACCATTTTATTTTTAGCTTTATATTATTAGTGACAAATATTATTCGTCACCTAATTTGTTTATTAATTATGATTTTGCCTTCAAATTATTTCATTGCTTAGATGTTAACTTACATGTTAAATTTAACTGTTGTTAGTTAATTCGTATCTGTTTAAAGTAAAATGTTGCTAACTTTGTTAATAATAAAAATTGAACCAAAACCTAAAGACATATATACTTACAGGTATTTGTTGTAAACATAAACTATTTGAAATAATTTACATTTAATATATTCGATTTTTTGAGCGGCTATTTTAATGGGTACCCCACCCTTAAGTGCAAGTAAAATTTGGCTATTAATTGGATTCATTTTATCGAAATCAATTTTTACTTTCTCCGTTACGGAGTACGAGAAAGTATTGTGATCGTGATTTTTTCAAAATTTTCTTTTACGGAAATATCCGTTTTGGGGTCCCTAGATGCCATTTCAACAATTTCTGGATTTTTTTTTTGGCGGTGTGTGTGTGTGTGTGTGTGTGTGTGTGTGTCTGTCTGTGCGCGCTGTATCTCAAAAACTAATGGAGCAATTGATATGAAACTTTGAACATACGTTTTATTTGATAATCCGAAGAACTGAACTTTTTGGTAAAATTTTGTACACCGGAAGTGGGTGTTTACCGTAACTGTTTTTTGTTTTTTGCCAATATTTTCTTAAATATGAAAAATATCACAAAAACATTTAAACAAATATTGAAGACAATACAAAAATGAGACTATTTTGTTTAAAAACATTTTTCATAAAATCATTGTTATTCGAGGAAAAAATTATGATTTTTTTTTCATTTTTGGTTTATAATTATGAAACGATAATAGTTACAGCAAATTTATGTTAATAATAATTGTAGAGAATGCCAAAATGAACGACTTATAAAGAATAAGTTTTTTTCAAAATCTCTTCAGTTTTTGAGTAAACTGAGTTTTTGAATTTAAAGTATAATTTTTCCATCTTTTATAATTTTGACGTTTTAAATGTCAGTTTAATGCAAGTCTGTAAAACGCTCGATGTACATTTAAAATATGATTTAAATAGAGAATAAACCATGAAAGTGTAAATATAAATGATGATACCATCGGAGAAAGTAACATGATGGCCACATCACCATTTTTTACATTTATCACACTGTTGCTTTCAGGTATCAATATATAGGGTGAACATTTTTTTCAGCGGGGCAATTTGTCTGGAAGGGTGGAGGGGGTAATTTTGGTAATTTGGTAATAAAAAAATATAATATTTGATTTTATTTAAACTGTGGCAGCCGCGCAGGGGGTGCCTTCCACTAGAGTTGAGTGTAGGGAGATCTTGAGGCTGCCAGACTTGCGTTTTACCTCAACTTTGATGTTGTGGCAAGGAACGTTGGTAAGGTTGAAGACTTTTTGACCTTGCATCAGTTTTAGATACTTAAACGTACACTAAAGGGATCGGACCATGATGACCGGTCATTCTGTTGAATTCCTTTGGCTTTGAAACTGTCTTTAATCTCATCGACAGATATTTCTAGAGGTACAGTGTGGAGCACCGCCCTGACGATTTTGTCTTCGTCCAACTGGCAAGTATGGTACGGAAGACCCTCCTTGCCGAGGAATGCAATAACCGTGCGGAAGTTGGTAGGTGCTTCTACTTCCACCTGGATACCGTCTGTGATTGTCGTAACTCTTAATATCTTGACAAAGTTGTCCGTTGTCAGAAGTTTGTGAATTCGCACCCATTGAATTTTAAATCCAAGAGGAGCGCTCATGGGCATAACTGTCGTGACCGTATACCCCGACGGTGAGACATCGTTAGTTCGTCAACCGTTCTGAGCAGAACTCGGTACCTGGGGGCTGCGGCCGCTCTAGTGGGAGCTTCTAGCCTGGCCAGCTTCACCCGAAGGATGAGTGGTCCTTTTAGAGGACGCCGAATTAATCGTTTTTTTGGCGGTTCGGCAGAGGTCTCGGAGGCTGCGGACCTTTTGCCGGACCTGGAGCGCTGAGGTGTTTGTAGAAGTCCTAATTTCGTATTTCTACAAAAGCATGCCTGGGTGGGTGTCGAAACAACCTTGACATTATTGGTGAGGGTAGCGGGCCGCCAGGGGCAGGAGATACGCTTGAAGGCATGGATCCTATTGGTGCCTGCATGCCGAGACTCTGGTTTTCAGCGGCGGATCGTGGATGTTCAGCGAGGAGGCTGCGGAAGAAAATTTGACCTAAACAGCAATGGAATATTTCTTTTCTCTATAAGAGTAAGTAGTGCAGCATGAGCGGCATCTTTGTCTTAGCCTTCTCTACGAACATCCACAAGTCACCGCTCTCGTTGGAGGACGTTTATTTTCGCGTTGAGCGTGGTGAGCTGGCAGCGCATACCAGTCATCTGTGCACAGATGCGTTCCCACTTCAAGGTGGAGATCGCACTGCCGGTTCTAACTGCGTCGGAGACATAGGTGGTCTCCATGTCGTCGTCAGACAGGAGGCTCTGGCCATGATGGGCGCAGAGAGGATGGTGGAGATTTAGGAGGAAAAGTAGGCCTTTGTTTGCAGCCCCCAGGCTTGCCTACCACTAGTTGGAACCACGCACGTCTCAGAGGACCTAGCTGGTACCTACTGATCTTCCTAGCAGAGGCCCTTTTTATGTGGGATGTCCGGGGAGATGGCACAGCAGTAGTGATTTACTTGGTAAGCATGCAAACGCCTCAGGCCACGTGCAGACTCCCTGCACGAGTCAATAGACGTATCTCGTTCTACCCTCGGTAGAGCAGGCCAAAGCAGTGAAACAATGCCCTACCTACGGAGCCATTCACCATACTGTAATATACAGGGTGCTTCAAAAAAATGTATACACACTTTGAACTTCCATAGAAAATTTATTTACCGTTCTACAAAGTTAAATTTCAGGAAATTAGAAAGCTGAAAGTCCAATGTAAATGAAACATAAATAACAAATGTTAATACTGTTCAAATTGGTGACCTGCAGCATCAATACAATTCTGAGTACGAGTCACCACTGATTCTGTACATCGTATCAAAACGTCCAATGAGATTTCTCTACACACGGCTTGAATCTCATTCCAAAGAATGTCTAGGTTACGTGGTTTACGTTTGTACACCTCATTTTTTACTGTGTCCCATAAGAAGAAATCCAGTGGTGTAAGGTCTGGGGAGCGTGCTGGAAACTCGATTGGCCCCCTGCGTCCTATCCACTGGCCCGGCAAATTTTGATCCAGGTAAGCTCGTACGTCCCTGTGATAGTGCGGCGGGGCACCATCTTGTTGAAAATAAAACATATCATTACCGTATAATGCACGAATGGCAGGAAATATGGAATCAGCAAGCATTGTTAGGTAATTAATACCAGTTACAGTGCCTTCAAATCGAAAAGGTCCAATGAGTCCCCTTGAAGACAAACCGCACCACACATTTACACCAGGCAAATTTACAGCTTTTTCAATTGTAATGTGAGGATTTTCTTCACCCCAGTAAACACAATTGTGCCTATTGACAGTTCCATTAAGTTTGAATTGGGCTTCATCCGACCAAATGATGCTACCCACAAATCCCGGTTCACGTATCACCATCTCCTGAACCCATTCACAAAATTGTAACCTTCGATCTGGATCGTCGTCACTTAGCTGTTGCACCAGCCTTGGAATGTAAACACGATACTTGCGTCTCTTCAGAATGCGTAGCACGCTGCTAGCACTTACATCACTTTCACGTGCCCCTTGCCTTGTAGATTTGTTAGGAGAGCGTTGAAACAGTTCCAAGACTGCCGTTGATGACTCATCACTTGTAGCTGTTCGAGGTCGACCTGAATGACCTTTATGTACATCACACACTGTTCCATGAACTTCGAATTTGTCTCGTATGCGTGTAATTGTTAATCTTGAAGGTGGTTCTGTATCATACTCCCTTCTCCACTGTCTTTGAACTTCATTTACATTCTCAAACTTCCAGTACCACTTAATAACCTGCTTACGTTCTTCAAAACTCAAACGTACGTCCGCCATGTTGATATTACAACTTCCAACTGACAATATAACATAGAGGGACGATTATGCTGTCACCTGGCGAAGAAATATAACATTAGCCTTGTAGAGTGGGAAAACTACGATAGTTTAAAGTGTGTATACATTTTTTTTAAGCACCCTGTATGTACATACAAATATATAAACACTTGATATATGTATGTTATGAAGCCGCCTTAACACTGGATAGATTTTCGCCAAGTTGCGGGCAATGAGAGGTTATCAAAAACTCCCTCTGTAACCGAGTATTAGATGTGAGTGTAGGTAGGGGTGATATGAGAGTACACTGTACTTACCAACGATTCCTCGTTATATATCAAGAACGATTATTTTCATCGCTCCGAGAGCCCCGACGAACCGGCAAAAAAACCGACCAGCCGAAGCCTCCAGGTTTCGAGTTTGTCTCGGAACTGAAAAGAGATTCCGGTTCGATCGTTCGGTGCTGTGCGTCGACATCTGCCACCAAGGCCCTTAAAAACGCAATAAGTGCAAATACATGAACTCTGAGGGGCAAGGAAATTCCTATGATATCGGTCAATAGGATGACTAGTGATCATGGTCCTATCCCCTTAGTGTACGTTCAAGTACTTAAGACTGATGCTGGTCGAAAAATCTTCGACCTCATCAACCTTGCTAGCCTCAGCATCAAAGTCGAGGCTAAATGTCATCGGGTAGCAACCAATGACACCGCTGCCAACGTGTAGGCCACACTCAGGCCCTCTGTTCAGCATCGCTTGTGTGCGTCAAGTGCACTGCAAACCATAAATCATCAGTGTACGATCTCCAACGACACCAAAATCATTTTCTCTATCTGCAATGGTTCCCATTCAGACAGGTACAGAAGCTGGCCTTCACGAGGCTACAATGGAAATTACCCTCTGAGCCCTCTCCCACAATCAAATCGAGCGGAAGGCACCTCCTACGCGAAAATGGCGCCTGCCACTCAGTCAACTTCACTACCCGGCTGGGAACCGTTTTGGGGGAGAATACAAGAATCGTTCCGCATTTCAACGAAAAACGAGGAGAAGGAGACCATTGCGGAAACATTGCGCAAGAATGTTTGTGCGATGCTTCTAAACGGCCAACCCTGGCCAGAATCCTTTTCTCACTTAAATCATGTCTCACATCCTAATCACTGACCCTCCCATTGATTTCGTTCGAATTTCCTTTTGGAATTCGACAAGATATTAGAGCTGGAGCATTTCGTTCACCGGTACATATCATGCTTGTAAGCGAGACTCTTCTCAGTGACAGCCAAGTCTCAAAGATCAACGGGTCTTAGCAATTCCTAACCAAAACTGATGTGGACGTGGCACTGCTATCTACATCTCATGGACTCGATTACCGTCCCACAATCGACGGCCTAGCCAACACCATCGGTTCAAAATCGTATTGAGGTATCTTTCGCCACGCATTACATTACTCGCCGCCGACCTCAACAATGTTACGCCGACTATCTTGACAGGAGAGCGGTCTTTGGAAGAGCAGAATCACCAACAGAAACGGCAGAGCTTTAGTTAACTATCTCGATAACTCACCTTACGAAATAAGCGCGGTGGCGCCAGATGGCCTCATACTTCCGTACTTCCGGCTTTCGGCTTCCGGCCCGACATTTTTGACATAGCTCTTCTCAGCAATGTCAACGCCGTATACGACATCCGCTCCGAGAATGACTTGGACTCAGACCATAACCGAGTTATATTACATATTGCAATGGGAATTAACAAACCCGCAGTCTGTCAATATTACTGGGTAGAAGATGTTCTGGAAAAAGGTTGAATTGCTCATCTCTTCCAAACATAAGTCTGAAGAGGAACTAAATACCGTTAGTCTTACCACCGCTATGATCATGATACTAGGCTTGATTAGAGACACTAAAGTTGCCTGACGCAGGTGATCGTATTTCTGCTTAACGTGTGGAGGTTCGCAAATGCGCTGCGAGTCAGAGATAAGCTTCGCAACGCAGTTTGCAAACCATCGTTGGAAGCGCAAGATATTAGAGATTAATAACTCCATGAAGAAATTATGGAGTGTTATTAAAGCCATATGACGCAAACCACATGAACGTGGGGGCAATCCCTGGCGAGAGAGGTCTCGCTAAAGGTGTGATTCCTATGACGCAAGCGACGGTCGTGGAACTTTGTTATAATGAAATACTTATGGAGCCGATGGTCCTTGACGCGCCAAAAGCATCGGCTCAAAAGTATTTCCTTGCAGCAGTCCTCAGCGATGGAAACGTCATAGGAATCACCTTTACTCAGACAGCGAAGGTTGAAGCATTCGCAGACTCACTCGGGCAGCTGTTTACTCTAAAGCCGAGTTACGATGATGACTTTGAGGATGAAATAACATCCAATTCGCACATTACAGCAGACGATGGCCAGTGGACAATAGTCTCTGTCACCAAATCTGAGGTTGACGATTTCATCAAAGCACTTTCTCTTAAAATGGCTCCGGGCTTTGACGGTATCATCACCGCCATGGTATGAAAGATCGACCGAAAGGGTTAGAGTCGTTCTAAGCGTCTGAAGACTGGCTTCCATAGTCAGTATCCTAAAGCAAGGAAAATTTCCTACCTTTTCTCAAAACTATCGACCAATCAGCTTTCCTAGCACGCTGTGTAAAATATTCGAGATAATAATTCTCAAGCGTCTCCGTGCTTTCACCGAAGATCACAAAAACTTTCCGGATTCCCAGCATGGTTGTCGAAAGATCCTCTCAACCACCCAGCAATGAGTAAGAGTTACCAAATTAAGCACCAATGGTTTTGCCTTTAGAAAAGTCAAATTTGGGGTATTTTTCGATGTGGTGAGGGCATTTGAAAAGGTATGGCCCGTTCAGTACCTGAGTACTTGGTGAGACTCCTTCATGCGTTAGCGACAGTACTGCCGCAAAGTCAATGCTGCTCTCTCCACCAGGAGACAGATAGAAGCCTGGCTTCCTCACGAGTCCTACCTCTTCCTGACGCTCTCTAACATCTACCTAAGTGACATGCCAGGTTTCTCTTAGGTTATGACCATTCAGTACGCAGACGATACGGCGCACAGTGGTCCGTTTATTGGCTGAATAACCCTATTTTAAGGCAACTTAGATAGAGTTCGTCCCCACAGCGACACAACTTTCATTCCACCCTGCCTCCCTGAGAGCCACGGGACCGGACCGCCGGTAGCTTAATCACTACTTTCATAAGTCAAAAACCACTGACAGACTAGAATAGACCTTTGATCTGTGACTAGTCCAAGCACCAAGCTAAATCCCTTTGTAGGGATGTCTTTTAGCAGATCACCTTTCCTCACATAAAAAACAAAATCAGCGCTCATGGGAAGAATTGATCGAAAGACCCGATGTGTTACAGCTGCTCACGGTGGTCGACGTGACGGGGTTCGTGGAAGGAAGGGAAGGGGTGACATGGGTGAATTATTGGCAGGGGAGGCAGAGAATAAACCTAGGGGCTGTATATGTAAACAAAAATTGGAGAGAAATAAGTCAGGAAATCGAAGAAAGAACTGAAGGTGGAGGAAAATGGGTGATATGAGTAGAATTCAATGCCAGAATGGGAGAAATGGGGGGAGGGGTCAACGAAGAAGGAGATGTGATACAAAGGAGATCATGAGACAAATCGGTTAATGGAGAAGGAAGGAGAATGAAAGAGTGGGTGATGAGGATGACTGGGAGGAGAAGAAGACCTACTGAAGGGAGGGGGTTTTGATCCGGAGACTTCATCGATTTCGATCCCTTAAAGGAGGGTTGGTAATGTTTCCGGCCTTTTATAACAGAGACTAAACTCACGGTCAGCTGCAATTCGGAGGTATAAAAAGAACCCACACTAACCTGTGCCGTCTCCGTTCCACGTACCACGTAGGCCCTCGGGTTGTAAATCCTGGCGCGTGGTCCCGCGGTATAAGTTCCGTACTCCTGCGGACGAAACTCTCGGCCATGACAATTTCGGCCCGATACACAATTGTGCAAAAAGCAAAATGTGGCTGGCGACTCAATTTATGATAGTGCCAGAAAGATTTTTATCGGCGTCTCTTGCGACTGCCGAACGAACAAATCATCTCGTCACTTCTTCAAAAAATACACACTAAAGTCGCGCATGTGTGGTCTATGGGGTATGAAAAAACGAGGTTCACATGGAGAAGGAGTGTTAAGAATAGACTCTGTTATCTCCACCGAACACCTACATTGGACCGAGAGGAGCCTTGGTGATCGATTACGTGTTGATGAAAGGGATGAAAAGGAGTGAGATAAGATGCATGGAGGTAGAAGAGGTATTGGGATCGGACCATCTTCCACTGAAGGTAGAGATATGGGTAGAGAGGGAGAAAGGAACAGGGAAGAAGAGGGAACGTTGACATCTAGAGACCGAGATAAAGGCAATGGAGGAGATGGTCAGGAAGCTAAGAAGGATTTGCTGGGAGGATGTGAAAACAATGGAAGACATGGAGAATGTGGGAGAAGAGCGAAGGAGGATGGAAGAAAAGAAAATACATGGTTCGACGAGGAGTGTAAGCAGGCAAAAAAGTGCGAAGGGCAGTGAAAGAATGCTTAAGAAATGGAGGGGAGGAGAGAAGAGTGGTAGCTGCGAGAAAGAAATACAAGGCAATATGGGAGAAGAAGAAGATAAAGGCAGTGGAAAGAGCAGGGGAAAAGTTAAGGGAATGTGAAAATGAGAGGGAGATGTGGAACGTGCTGAGGAAAGGTGAGGAGAGGAGGAAGATAGGGGTGACACTGGAAAACAGGAACAGGAAATGCAAGGAAAGTAGCGGAAATCCGAGGGGGGTTGGAGAAGGAAATAGAGGAGACAGGGAAGAAGAAGTAGAAAGAGCTTTCAAAGAATTGAAAAAAGGAAAGGCGGCTGGAAGCTGAAATGTGGAAGGCGATTGGGAAAAAGGGGAAGAAGAAATTCAGAAAGTTGATGAATCAACTATGGAGATGGCAGTCGAACATTCCAGGGTCATGAAAGGTAGGCAGGATGTGCGCTATACACAAAAAAGAGGGGACAGAAGAAAAATTGAAAATTACAGAGGTATCACGATCATGGGGGTCATGTCTCTGGTAAAAAACAGATTGAAGGAGGAGGTGGACACAAAGGGGTTGTTATCGGAGTCGCAAGGAGGCTTCAGGAGCGGGAGAGGTACAAAAGATCAAATCATTACCCTCGTGAGGATGACTGAGAGTGTGAGAGAGAAGAAAGGAAGTGTGTTTGCGGTATTCCTGGACCTAAAAGCGGCATATGATACGATTCCAAGGGAGAGTATGGTAAAATGTTTGAGAAGAAGAGGGGTGAGTGAGGGAATAGTTGAATGGGTGAGAGGCGTGTACGAGAAAACGTGGGTCGAGGCAAAATTAGTTGAGGAGGTGTCGGAAAGGTTAAGGACGTGGAGGAGGCTGAAGCAGAGGTGCCCGTTGAGTCAGGTGCTGTTCAACCTATACATCAGTGAACTTGAAGAGGTGCTAAAGAAAGGGCAGGAGGAGGGTGTGGTGATCGGGAAATGTAAGGCCGTGTTCTCACCAAAAGCAACTATCAACGGCAACGCAACTGCATGCGACCGCAACTTCAGTTGAGTTGCTATTGCGTTCTTACTGCAATCAACTGTTTTGAAGTGTCTTGTTTCGGTAGTCGTGAACAAAATGTCGTTCTCGTCTGACGAAGATATAACCGCTGTATACATGCCATTGAAAAAGCGAAAAAAGAAATACCGAAACTTTTGGGTTAACCCTTTTTATACAATAAATTTAGGACATAGTTCTTGCATAGTAGAATAGCAATTGAATGGTCGACTCTTGTATATGATGGCTTGATCATATCTCATAAACATGTGAGTGCTTACACGAGAGCCACAAAATTTGAAGAATTTGATGTCTCGTCCGCCATGACACATCAGTTCTTGGCAACTGTAGATCGTAACTGGTGACGGCGGTATGTAGCACTGCCGGCAACCAATTAGCAGCTAGTTGCATTGCAGTTGAGTCCCCTTCAGTAGGTGGGAATACGAGTATTTAAACATTAGTGCTGTGCTGCGTTGCAGTCGCCGGTTGTTTTTGGTGTGAACAAGCCCTAAGGTATGGATGTTAGCGTACGCAGACGATATGGTATTACTGGCAAAAGATTGGGTAGGGATGAAAGATATGTTAAAAAGAGTTGAGAAATACATGGATAAAAGGGGGCTGTGCTTGAATGTGGAGAAAACGAAATGGATGAGGTTCAGGACTAAAGGGCGAGAGGGGACAGTGAGAGAGTTAGAGCGGAAGGGGACAGTGATTGAGAGGGTGAAGAGGTTTAGGTATCTGGGATTTATGCTTAAAAGGATGGGGGGATATGAAGAGCACTTAAGATGGGTACAAGGGAAGGCGAGGAAAGCGTGGAAGATGGCGTGGGGAAAATGGGGAGGATGGATGGGGAAAAATGTAAGGGTAGCGTGCAAGGTGTGGGATGCGTGCGTGAGGTCGGTATTAATGTATGGAGTAGAGGTATGGGGGACGAGGATGTATAATTGTATTAAGAGGGAACAGCTATGGTTCCTGAGGCAGATGCGGGGGGTGGAAAGATCGAGGACAGACTACATTTTTTTACAGGAGACGAATAGGGATGATGAATAGATTGACGTGTGAAGCAACAGAGAGAGTGGTAAGGTATGAAACGAAACTGTGGGGGACGTGTGGAAGTGTGGAAGGGGGCAAATGGAGAGAAGAGCGAAGGAGAATGTATGAGAGAGTAGGTCTGGGAGAGTTAAAAGTAAAAGAGTGGTTCGATAGAGGTGTGGACATGGCTGCATGGGTGAAGGAGAAGGTCAGGGAGATGGAGGCGCAGGAGAAGCAGGGAAAGATAGACGGAAGTGAGTATAATGACATGTTTAGGAAATGGCAGGTGTTTGAGAGGGTATCGAGATACTTATGGGAAGGGAGTTGGAGCAGATAAGAAAGGGTAGTATTGGCGAGAGCCAGGTGTGAATCAGGAGAAAGAGGGAGGAAAAAGTGGATGGGGGAAGAGTATATGAGATATGAATTGTGTGAATGGGGAAGAGACACCTGGAAACATCTGGAGGAGGAGTGTGAGGGGGTGAAAGATGAGTGGGTGGGAGTGAAAGAGAATAGAAAGATGGAAGGAACCGAGATAAGGATGCTGGAAAAGTAGGACGAGAAAAAGAAGGCAGTAGGGGAGGAGAGAGAGAGAGAGATGAGAGTTATGCTATGTATAATATTATGAGGTTGTAACTTTTTTTACAGCTGCTCAGCAAAGATCCACAAAGAAGTCATTTTTACGACTTCAACGCCAACAAGCTCTTCGAAGAAGACGAAGAAGAAGCTATCCTCATCGAGCTCTTGGGGTGTCTCCTGTCACCAGGTTGTCCGGCAGAAACAATGAGACCGGCACCATATTCCGGAAGAATATGATGTACATACAACTGCGGAAGAAGGTCTTTCACCTTAAGGTCCTCGGCATTGACATCACCGTCGAGGCTAAACACAACAGTGGTTCTAGTGATCAGCGCCACCGATTCCTGGCACTTCTAGAACTGCTGCCATCGACCACCGTTATGCCGGAGCACCACTGGACCTCGCAGTGGTCGGTGTGAAGGGTGCTGAGGGCAGGATTCTGATCCTGGCATCTGCCTACCTTCCGTACGATAGTGAGGCCCCTCCCACAAAGGAGGTGGCGGCACTCATCAAATACTGTGAGGACGGCAAACTAGATCTGATAATAGGGTGTGACGCCAATGCCCACCACATAGTGTGGAGTAGCAGCGACACCAATCACAGAGGAGAATTTCTTCCAGGGTACCTGTGTCAACCACGACCCTAGAGATAGTGAACAGGGGTCGCGAACCCACCTTCGTGACCCTCACTAGACAAGAGGTCATAGACATCACCCTCGCAAATGCGAACACAGCAAAGCAGATAGAGAACTGGCGCGTCCACCAAGACGTGTCTTTCTCGGATCACAGATGGATTTGCTTCAGTATAGGAGTTACGACCGTGGAACGAATCCTGGTTCGAAACCCAAGAAGAACGGATACGGAACTGTTCAACAACTGCCTATCCTAACACCTAGAAGAAGATGTCTTCAGGCAGGACACTATAAACAGGGAGGCGGTTAAGAGACTGTCTCTGAAACTACAGACCAGCCTTTTAGACTCTTTTCACGAGGCCCGCCCCTCCAGGAAGGCAGGCACATCTGCCAAACCTCCGTGGTTGTGCCCAGAGCTTGACCAAACAAGGTCAGACTCTCAAAGCCTTTAACAAAGCAAAGAAATCCCAACTTGAGGAGGACTGGGCCACATTCAAGAGACTCCAGAGGGACTGTAAAATGGCCCTTAGGAGAAACCAAAGGGCCTTATGGCGCAACTTTTGTGAGGGCATTAACTCCGTATCACAAACAGCCCGCACCAAGAAAATATTATCTGGGTGTCGCAGTTTACATCCAGGCATTTTTAAAAAAGAGGGCGGCACCTATACTGCTGACCTCCGAGAATCCCTAAGTCTGCTTCTGAAGTCACACTTTCCTGACTCCAAAAGCGGATCTGATGCAAACCATCAAAATGACTCGGAATACTTCTCCACAGCTGAGGACTGGTACATGAGCATGGAAATCGTCACCGAAAGCAAACTAGAATGGGCAATAAAATCATTCTACACTTTCAAATCGCCAGGACCGGATGGTGTGTATCCTGCCCTACTATAGTGGGGTCTGGTGCAGATACTGCCGCTACTGTGCGGGCATGTATTGCAATGCAGTATGTACCGAGACCATGGAGGAAAACCAAAGCGATTTTTATTCCCAAATCAGGCAAAACTGACTACACGGCAGTCAAATCGTTCAGACCAATCAGCCTCACGTCTTTTCTTCTTTAGACCTTAGAGAAGCTGTGCGACAATTATTTCAGGGAGCAGTGTTGCTTGAACAGCAAACTGCACCCAAGCCAACACTCCTACAGGCCAGGGAAATCGACTGAGTCGGCCCTTCAGCATGTGGTATGCATGATTGAAGGATCGCTGCCTAAGAAACAGTCAGCCCTAGGAGCCTTCATAGACATCGAGGGAGTTTTTGATAAAGTTTTCTACGCCAATTTAGAACAGGGTCTAAACAAACAGGCGGTCCCCACAACCATTATCGGATGGGTCAGGGCCATGCTAAGGAATAGAACTGTAACTGCCTCAATAGGTAAAGAAAGCCAAACAGTAGCTGCCACAAAAGGATGTTCACAGGGCGGGGTGCTATCTCCGCTTCTGTGGAATGTCGTTGCGGACGGCAACTAAACAACGCAGGCTACCATGCTGTGGGTTACGCAGATGACGTGGTAATCCTACTCATTTGAAAACACGAGAGTGTTTTGTCTAGCCTAATACAGAACGCTCTCAAAATCATAGAGGAATGGTGCGAAAAAACGTCTCTCTCGGTTAACCCGAAGAAGACAGAATTAGTACTGTTCACAAGGAAAAGGAAGATCAACACAGGTAGACTTCCCAAACTTTTTAACAACCAGTTATGCTTGGCAGACGAGCAGAAATACCTCGGTATTATACTGGACTCCAAGCTTAACTGGAAGAACCACCTAGAACACAAGCTGAAAAAAGCCTGTTATCTTCTGGCAGTGCAGGGGCGCGCTAGGACCAACCTGGGGTTTTAAACCAAAGGTGGCCCGGTGGCTCTACACTGAAATTGCCAGGCCAGCTCTGACATACGGAGCGATAACCTGGTGGCCGAGAACTAACCAATCGGTAACCAGGAAGAAGCTAAATCACCTACAATGATTGGCGTGCCTGGCTATGACGGGTGGAATGCGCACAACACCCACGGCTGCAATCGAAACTCTACTGAACCCATTCACATACATGTAAAGGAGGTGGCAGTAAGCACAGCCCTAAGACTCAAGGCAAATGGCACTTAGAGAGGCGGGATCAACCATACCTGAACTCAAAGAATCCCTCGGCAGTGTCCCACCGAGACACCTGTTTAAGCGGCAATACGAAATAAAAGATCAAATTGATGATAAACCAGAAATCACCGTTTATACCGACGGGGCTAAGAATCATGAAGGCGCAGGGGCATGCATTTACTGCCAGGAACTTGACCTCAGACTCAGAATCTCCCTAGGTAGGAATGTAACGATTATTCAAACGGAACTTTTCGGGATACTTAAAGGTGCTCGGAAACTATCGGAACTGGCAGTCTCGAACAAATCCATTTTGTTCCTCACTGACAGCAAATCAAGCATAGCTGCGCTATCGAGACCAAGGGTGGCCAGCAGCATAATACTGGAGTGCAAGCAAGCTCTAGACAAACTCGCCGCAACCAACAGAGTCACAATATCCTGGATTAAGGGACATTCAAATAATGAAGGGAACGACTGGGCCGATAGGCTAGCCAAAAGGCTTTGCCACTGGCACCACTCACTATTTCCCAAATACTTAAAGGAAACTCCCTTGAAGAACACAAAATGGAATGGCTACAAACTGACAAGTATGTGGTCGCCAAAAAATTCATCCACTCACCAACACCAAAGCTGAGCAGGAAATACATTGAATTACCAAGAAGTAGTTTGCGGCTGCTAATCGGTACCCTTACTGGGCACTGCAAACTAAACAAGCACCTCCAAAACATAGGGGTGGTAAAAGATCCTCTATGTCGGAAATGCGAGCAAGAAGAGGAGACCCTAAGACACATCCTATGTGAATGTGTCACTCAAACAACTCAGGTGGTCCGTATTCGGAGAGGAGTGGCCAGATTGGCCACAACTGGGCAACACTCCACACGGCCAACTACTTGACTTCACAAGAAGTTTGGGTTGGCTTGAGGAGTAGGGCTCAGGAGGTAGTAAAAGGTCCCACGAATGGTCTAAGTGCTGTCGCCCTCCACAAACCATCATCATCATCATCATCATCATGCTAGAGCACACTGGACTTGAGTCCGAATCCGCCACTTGCTTCATCTGAGGGGTAGTTACAAAGGATGCCGCAACTTTGTATGTAAAACCAAACAAGGAAGTAGTTGTTTCAATAAGTTATTTGTTTGTAGTCTCAGTAAGACTAAGTTGTTGCAAAGTCACGGTTGAATGTTCATATATTCAGGCTATTTTTCGTCCTTATTACTTTGATTAAATTAGTTGTATTTAAAAATACTGTTTCAAGTTTCAAGTTTTTGCTTTTTGGCAGTAGTAAAGAAAAGGCAATATTTAAAATGTCATCCTTGTCATGCTGGAAGTGTGCCTGAGATGACCACCTCACCGTTTTGTAAGAAGTTTATAGAGTTGAGCAGTAAGCTTGTTAGACGATCATTCTCGATAAAAGTAGGAGTTAAAAATTAAAGTTTAATTAAAACATCATCATTATATTTAATTACACATTATAAAACGTATTTAATTTGTAAAAATTACAAAAATTATTGTGCAAATACATTTGCATAGATCCAATACAGTTGGTGCCTTAGGTGCACTATTTTTTCTTAACCTATATTTTATAAAATAGTATGCTTTATTCTTCATTGTGAATATTTAATCTTAAAATTTAAAGATAAAACATTAGGCTTGGAAACGGTATTCAGGTGTTTCTGGATTTCGGTAGCCCATTGGTGGCAAATTGGTCCTTTTAAGCCGGATCCTGTCCCAGTCGAAGGCGTTGGGATCGTCTCCCATCATTTGGTCGTCTTCAAGTTTTCTCAATAGTTCTGGCGCATTGAAGAGTTCAGGATTGAATTCAAGCAGATCTGGTAATTCCGACCAAGTTGGATCTACGGACAGCAAAGGGAAAAGTTGAATAAAATCTTGTAATATAATATTCATAATCGATCGCTAACTATATATTTGTTAAATTAATTTGAGACAACCTCAGTAAGACCTTAGTAAGACTTAATGTTGCAGAGTCACGAACAGGCTGAATATTCATATATTCATGTTAATAATAATAAACATTTATTGTACTTACTAAATACATAATAAATAAAATGGCCATCGACCGAAGTCCTTCAGGTTGTTTTTCGTCTTTATTACATTTATATAGATATTTGTTATTTCCACGTGAATGAATCAGTTAAAATAGATTCGTATGTTGCAGAGACAGATGGAAGGGATGGTTAATTTGGTTGCGAATCTTGCGATCTGCTAACAATTACAAGTACCACCAACAACGGATTTCAGTTCGTACTAAAGAGGGGTCTTTAGCCCTAAATGATTTACAGCCATCTCGTCGCTTGTGCCGAAAACCGCCGCAGATTTGCATTTGCATGTCACTATCTGCTGTCTGGTCTGACTGGTGAAAAAGCAGTTGTTTTAAAAACAATAATAATGCAAAAAATAATTATCAATCCCTATCAACAACAAAATACAGACAGATTTCGGTCTATCAGTGCAGTAGAGTCTATGATGGGGAATTGGAATTGCTATGAATGATATTACCCACTTAAATTGGCCGATTAAACGTTACTTAACAACTCCTTATACTACGTGGGGCATAATGGACTCCCATATTTCAATGAATCACTGAACGACCCCCTGACCAGATAGAGCGGAGCGGATGGTTCCGTTAGGTTAGGTGAACGATAAGTCTTTAGTAGTCAACAATGGGTGAACGATAAGTCTTTAGTAGTCAACATGCCGCAGCATCGTTTACGAAAGGTAGTAGTCGTCTCTTTCTGAAAATTTCCTGAGGGAAATTCTACAAAAATTGGTCTATCGTATTTTTGTTGCGAGTTTTTTCTACCAATTCTATATGTCTCTATCCGTTCAGAGTTTATATCTATTTGTATTTCAATTTTGCTTGGCGTTTCTTTGATTTTATGTTTTATATTATTTCGTTTTCGTCCTCTTTGATTCCGTAGGTTATTGCGTTTAGTTTCCTTACTTCTGTCTCTTGCGTTTTGATTTTTTTTCATCTTAGTTTTCCATTCGTTTTTCCACTATAATTAACTTCTCAGCGAGTTCCTTATTTCCTTATTTCGCTTCTAGTGTTTTAAGTGAATAACATGGTTCCGTTTTAAATCCAAACGAAAGTGTTCTTGATCGGAAAATGTTTTTGAGTGGATCCAAAATTTAAGGGCAACGGTATCTGAGAATCCGAAAGAAACAGCTGGAGGTCCCAAATCCGTGAGGACACCTGAAAACATAGCTGCAGTCAGAGCGCCAATACAGCAGCCTCCATCGAGTTCTGCTCGGAAACATGCACTTCTGCACTTCGGATAACGGTTCCAACGGTGAGGTGAATTATGCACACTGACCTTAAATTACATTACTTATAAGATTAAGATTTGTCAAGAATCGAGTCTAGCAGAGTGGGGAAGGCGTAGAGGTTGCTGTAATGCAATCCTTACAGCTGTGCCTTCCGATGATATTTTGTGGACCAATGACGAAGCGTATTTTCATCTTTTTCGGACAGTAAACAGACAGAATTTTAGTTGCTGAAACCCCCGGGAACTCCACCAACAACCTCTTCACAGCCTAAAAGTCATCATTTGCTATGCTTTATCCTGTTAGGCATCATGGGGCCTTATTTTTTTAAAGAAATCCAAAATGGAGGAAAACGATACGGATCTCTTCTGGTTTCAACAAGATGGAGCCTCAACCTATACGACCCGTCATTCTTGCGCCATTTTGCAAGAGATGTTCACCGATGCCTGTTAGGCATCGTGTGGCCTTATTTTTTTGAAGAAATCCAAAATGGAGGAAAACGATACAGATCTCTTCTGGTTTCAACAAGAAGCGTCAAACTATACGACCCGTTATTCTTGCGCCATTTTGCAAGAGATGTTCCCCGATAGACTAATCTTCTACCCGCCCTCCCTATTTTGATTTGAGCCCCTGCAAATTTTTCTTATGAGCAGAGGTTTTTAAACATCATCCTCGAACTCTGCAAGAACTCAAGAAGGCCATTCATAAGGAAGTCGCCGGGATTCCTCCAGATAAAAAAAGTACATATATACACTGGAGGAAAAAAAATACACTGGAGGAAAAAAAAATGAAACACATGAAATTCGTGAAATTTCTACCATTTTCAAACCACCATAACTCGGCGTATTTTTCATCGATTTTGATGAATCTTTAAGAGCGAAAAACTTTGAAGTGTCTTCTTCAAAGTCATGCATGGGAACTTAAGGGCAACCCCTTCCGCCCCCCTCTAGCACCCCTGTGAAAAAAATGTTTATTCAGGAAACCATGTCCAACTTTGACGACTTCTACGGAGTTGGAAAAATTTTGTCGACTCAATCTATCATAAAGGCATTAAAATTTGATCAATTCCCTATGCAGGACTCAAAGAACGAAGTTTTTACGACGATTTGGCACCAAGTTATGGGTGCGACTTTTAAACCAAATTTGATGATTCTTACGGGAAAAAATCTCATTTTGGCCTTACTTTAGGGAGGTAAACTCAGATTGGAATGATCCTTTTTCGAACCCTTCCAGCCCCGAACAAGAAAAACACGGTTTTTGGGCAAAAAACGTCCAACTTTGGGAATGTGTACCGAGTTGGATAAAATTACCAGTGCAGGACTCAAAAACGAAGTTCCTACAGCGATTTTACACAAAGTTACGGGTGTTTAAAAAAAGGTGCATTTTGTGGTCTTTTTATTTTTTCGTTTGGAGGGGCGCAGAGCCCTCTCTTTGGGTGTGGGATAAATCCTCTCAAAGAGAACAAATTTTGCTTTTGATTTCTCAAAAGATCATCGAAATCGGTTGGTAGAAGCCGAGTTATGGCCTTCCGAAAATAACCTAAATTTTTACAAATTTCAAGTGTTTCATTTTTTTCCGTCAGTGTAATTTGTTTGTTTTTATTGGACGAATAGAAAAATGGACGAATGGTGGTGAGTTAGGCCCACATTTTTTTCCGACCCTACAGAGATTGTTAAAGTGAGTCTGTTTGACCTAAAATAAAGTATTATAAATAAAACACTTTCTTTGTTAATATCATTCGATTTATTAGTAGCGACTATAGTTTCGATCACGTTCTGATCATTATCAACTTTTAGTTTGATAATGAATAAATCGAGCGATATTAACAAAGAAAGTGTTTTATTTATAATTCAAAATGTATCACGAAGTAAACGCCTCCAGTGTCAATCAATTTACTAAAATAAAGTTTTTTGTTAATGGAGTTCTAGGGTACAAAATGCGAAATTCGTGATTTCGCGCAAACAATGAATTTTCGTGCATATCTTAAAGAACATGCCAAGAAAAGTTCATTCGTGAAAACGAAAACAATTTCCTCGAAAAACTAAAAGACGTAGTAAAAAAAACACAAAATTCGCTTTTTTTCAAACACCCATAACTTTGTGCCACATCGTCGTAGGAACTTTGTTATTTGAGTCAGTCTTGCACAGGCAATTGGACACATTTCAATTTCCCTTTTGGTGGATCGTGTCGACACATTTTTTCCAACTCGGTACACGTTGCCAAAGTTGGACGATTTTTTGCCCAAAAGCGTGTTTTTCTTGTTCGGGGGTTGAAGGGTTCGAAAAGGGATCATTCCAATGTAAGTTTACTCCCTTAAAGTAGAGCCAAAATGGGATTTTTTCCCGGAAGAATCATCAAATTTGGTTGAAAAGTCACTGAGTTATGTGGGAAAAACCTCAAAATGCACTTTTTTTTCAAACACCCATAACTTGGTGCCAAATCATCGTAAGAACCTTGTTCTTTGGGTCCTCCACAGGGAATTGATCACATTTTAATGCCTTTATGGTCGAGTGGACAAAATTTTTCCAACTCCGTAGACATCGTCAAAGTTGGACATGGTTTCCAGAAAAAAACTTTTTCTTTTCACAGGGACGCTAGAGGGGGGCGGAAGGGGTTACGCTTAGTTTCGCATGCATGACTTTAAAGAAGACACTTTAAAGCTTTTTGCTCTCAAAGATTCATCAAAATCGATTGAAAATACACCGAGTTATGGCGGTTTGAAAATGAAAATGGTCGAAATTTCACGAATTTAAAGTGTTTCATTTTTTTTTCCTTCAGTATAGTATAGGCCTTATCCTCAATTTCACTAGTTAAAAAAAATCTATGAATATAATAAACCCTACAACCCTTTTACTTTATAATCAAATAGTTACGTGATATCCACTTCAATATTATTACTTTCTCCGTACAGTTTAGGAAAGTTTTGAAATTTTCGAATTCGAAATTTCAATGGAAATATTCATTTTGAGGTCCCCCGAGATGATTCCTCAGTCTGTAGGCGCTTTATCGCAAAAACTGATAAATATTTTTATATGAAACTTTCAATTCAAGTTTTATTTGATAATCGCAAAATTGAAAAGCTTTTGGTAAAATTTTGAAAACCAGAAGTAGTGGCAGGGAGAGGCTTTTATATAATATTATATTTCGGCCTGCTAGATAAAACCCACTCCCCGAATTGCAGGGTTTAACACTCCCTAATTACGCCACTGGTCATGGAGCCTTGGATAATTTTAATCATTAGAGTCTAAAATATATAAAAAGTAAATACAATAAAACGAAATGTAGCCTGAATATATGAATATTTAACCTGTTCGTTAATCTGCAAGCAAAAATAAGTAAGGTTAACCCCAATTTGTTTAATATAAAAAGTAATTAGCTTAAAAAGGCTAAACATAGGAGGGTTGCATTTTATATCGTTCCTAACAAATTGTCGAATATAGAAATCGGTAATTTTCAGGAGAGCAAAAAAACTGATTTAATAGTTCATCCAAAATCAGCGCATTAACGAAATAACAATTTGGATTTTTTTATGCTTTTGTGGGTAGTACTAAGATTAAGCTGTTCACTACGCCTTAATAATTAATTAATCATATTCGTCACTTTGTATCTGAGTTCCACATTCGATAGTTTGACATGGTAGGGACGATATTTCGGGAATGGACGATCCAAGTGCTGCCATGTGACAACCGACGTCCCTAAAGTATAGTTCAACTTATTGTCAGTAAGTACTCAGAACGTTTTGATGTCCATGTGCCATTTGTGCTGTTTATAGCGACATTAAAAATTCATGTCAGCCAAAAAATAGAATCAAATCGTGAACATACCCGTGCGATTATTATTTACAACTTTTGATGTGGATTATCTCAACAACAGTGCATCGATGAACTTAATTCGACTTTTAGCGATGAAGCACCATAAATAACCACTACATCTCGATAGTATACGGAATTCAATCGTGGCCATAATTTAATTAGTGATGAATTTCGTGAAGGTCGCCCAAAATTAGTTATGGTTCCAGAAAACTGGAACTGATATTGCAAGATCATCATGTGACTTATTCTGAGATTGAGGTATCTTTGGGCATTAGTAGGACCAGCATACATTCAATACTGCATGAACATTTGGCTGGCAAAAAAATTTGTTCGTGTTGGATCCCACATAATTTAACAATCGCTCAAAAAAGGTTCGTGTCGATTGGTCGAAATAAATATTCGGGAAATACGATAGCGGTGCTTCAAAACACGTCCATGATATCGTAACAGGTGACTAATCATGGATCTATGAGTATGGGCCCAAAAGTAAACAGCAGTCTTTCAAGATCAGCCAAATCCAACAAAAGTTGTTCGCGCACGAAGCACTTCGAAGCAAATGGTCCCCTGTTTTTTCGGAAAAAATGGATATGTAGCAACTGTATTAGTGCAATATCGGACGATCATTTCTGAATGGTGCACAAACATTTGTTTGTCACAAGTCTTCGTAAAAATAAGGGAAACCAACCGCCGGACTCATCATTCTCCACAAGCTCAATGCGAGCTCTCACACATCGGCTCAAACAAGAGACTTTTTAAGAACTGAACAAGCCGAATGGATGGGTCATCCACCGTATAGCCCTGATTTGGCACCCATGACTTCCATGACGTCCATAAGCGGTTGATGCGTTCAAAATCCATGTTTTGGAGGTACCTCAATCGGAGTCGAAAATTGGTTCAAGCGCGTGCAAGAATGTATGGAGAATATTTGAAAAGCAATAAACCCACGTACGATAGTTTATTTTTTTGTCCTCTGTTCCCGAAGTACATCTATCGGTTGCATTTTGAACTATCGATTATTTCGGCTTCGGCAGCTCGAATGACTTTGCCAATGTGTCAAATATTTAGTAAAAGGTTTGCGGTTTACGAAATGGTTAAGTTTACGCTCGAAGAAAATTGGGAAATATTGAAAACCTACTTCCAAAATGATGAGTCTTCAACTGAAACTGCAAGAAAAATGCGCACAAAATTCGGGAAAAATAAAGCGCCTTCCAGGCAGTTTGTGGATAAATTTATGAAGCGTGTGCGTGAAAGTGGCTTATTAATGGACAAAGCAACGCGTTCCCGTGCTCGTCCAGTGCGCTCAATCGAAAATATTGCCGATGTTGCCGAAAGTGTGAGTGACAATCCATCAACATCAACTCGACACCGCTCGCAGGAATTGAACATTTCTCGCACATTCCTTCAAAGAATTTTGACGAAAGACCTCGGTTTGAAGCCGTACAAAATTAAATTGTTGCAAGAGCTGAAGCCGCACGACCATCCGATTCGATTTCGGTTCTCCCAATAGGCCGAAGAACGCTTGATGGAAGATGAGCATTTTTATCGAAAAATCATCTTTTCAGATGAAGCTCATTTCCACCTCGGTGGTTATGTCAATAAGGAAAGCAGCCGCATTTGGGGCTCAGAAAATCCACACGTAATCATGGAAAAGTCACTGCGCCCACAACGAGTGACTGTTTAGTGCGGTATATGATCCGGCGGCTTCATTGGTCCGATTCTCTTCGAAAACCAAGCAGCAGCTGCCGTAACCGTCAATAGTGAGCGCTACCGCGGCATGTTGGAAATTTTTTTCTTTCCCCGAATGGAAGAGGAAGACATCGGCGGCATTTGGTTCCAGCAGGACGGCGCCACGTGCAACACAGCCAACGTTACAGTCGAACTTTTGCGCGGTACGTTCGAAAATCGCATAATTAGCCGAAACGGCGATGTCAACTGGCCGTCTCGCTGCTGCGATTTGACCCCGCTGGACTATTTTTTGTGGGGAGCCGTCAAGGATATGTGCTACGCCAACCATCCAGAGACGATTGACGACGTAAAGCACGAGATTGAAGTCGCCATTGCAGCCATTGAGGGCCATACCATCGAAAATGTCATGAAAAATTGTGTCGACAGAATGGGCTACTGCAAAGCCAGCCTGGGCAGCCATATGAATGAAATGGTCTTCCACTATTAAACCGCAATGTTGGGACTATTCAATAAAAAAGAAAATAATTGAAAAATATCCACCCGTCTTTTTTTTTTATAGCAATTTTAAAATGCAACTTTCTCGTGGGACACCCTATATAACAGGCAACCCTCGTATTTGTAATATTTAAGCTTAAGAACCTGATTAATTTGGTTCGTTTAAACGCCAAAATATGCAGAACAGCGGCGGCTCATGGATCTTTGAAGAGAATGTTACTGGGCGGTAGGGACCAGGTTGACTACCCATAGTATAGGCAAATTAGATAAATGTCTAGAACCTGGTTTTTTTGAAGGCCCAAACTATCAAAAAAAATTGCAAAAAATTGTTTTTATTTAATATTGCTTATTGTATCATTTCGTTATAAAATTCCCAATAAAGTATGTTATTATTCCCTATTGATTGTAATGGAATTACTCTATTGGAATAAAAACAAAAATGTTTGTTTTTACATTTTTAATAACAAATTAACATATGCATTTTTTAATGACACCAGGGAATTTTTTGGGGATAGATTTTGTGCGACCTATTTCTTGTGGAGGGTCGGCAAGACAAAAATGACTAGGGCCCCAAAATATATTCATTCGGCTCTGGCTGTTACTCGATGAAACTCCATAATATCACTTAATTAAACACTATCGCAGTGTAAGATTACAAATTGTTTTACTGTTCTAAAACAATTATTTCACCCCACAGTTTTTTCATCCAGTCGATGGAGCTACTATTTGATGAAATAGTTGTAAAATAATAAAAATTTGAAACCTCACACTGCATCAGTGTTTAATTAAGTAAAATCTATTTCCGTGTTATAATAATTTTAAATTTGTGACATTAGTAAATTAAATGACAACGTAACACGACACACAATTTAAATAGCGTTAATGTATCAGTTAAATTATGAAAAATCGCTGATGGCACTAACGTTAAAATTTGGTACTAATTCGGCGAAGGTTTTTATTTCATTTTTTTACTAGTATAACTATGACCTTCAAAATGGAGCTTTCACTTCTTTAAGGCGCTGCTTTTACTACGTTTTAAGAAAAAAATATTTTGAAGTGAGTATGAGAAAATGAGCACTCTGAGGCACTGTATACTTACACTTAACGTTTTCCTTGATTTGATTTATCTGAAATAAGGAAACAAAAATATTAATTACGCATCTACAGAATAAATATTATTCTATGTAATAATACGATATTTGAACCCTCCTATTAAATACTTCGTTATTAAGAAGTGACACTAGTAACTAAAAATACACGAACGCGTACTATAAGTTTAATTCTTAGATTGTAACATCAATTTCTCTTTTTCCTAAATAATGAGTTTTGTGTTTAAGTATTCTATTTTGTAGTTCTCTTATGTTTGTATAGTAAAAATATTCTTATAATATTTTGCACTCTTTTTTAGAGTATATATCTTCCTACTCATAAGTAAAGTAAAAGAGCAACACTACTTGACTTGAAGTTCGCCTGTCCTTTAGTGTACTATTTAAATGTATTTTTGTTTGTCAATTAAGACAATGTATTATTATTATTGAAAAATAAACTTACGTCACTAGGAGACCCTCTCCGACCAATTCTAGGCACGGACTTGGATGCTTTCAGGAAAAACTTCTCAAAATTCTCGTCGTTATTGGTGTTCTTACTTCTCTTTCCGATCCTGGGTATGTTCTTTGAAGCCTTTAAAAAGAAGACGCCATCCTGAGCGCAGACTATCTCCAATATGATGCAGAAACATAGCAGCATCACCGCTGCTTTCGTTGTATACATTGCGTGCACTCTTTTGGAACTGTTAGGTATCCTAGCAGATGCGCTTTTATACCAGGAATTTGTCGCAGTTTAAAATTCCTGCCGCATGTTCCTGCATGCGGGTAGATATTCAGGTGCTTCTCACGTATTAAGTGTTTATCGGTCATCTCGGTGATAAGGTTTATATCGGCACGAATGGAAAATTGATAATGTGATTTAATTAAATTTAAAAAATAGTATGCAGTTTTTGATTTTTAAACACGAATGTACTCGCAATTATAGTAAAATTATACTATAATTGTATTCGTTTCTTTGATTACTTTTTCATTTAGTTAAAACATATTGTAATACGCAATGACAATAATAAAAAGCATAAAATGTAACTTTTTTCCTACTAGATTAAATTGTAATAAATGGAATCTGATTCCTTGAAAGTTATTTTTATGATCTTTCTCACATGTGAATCATTAACAGCACGCTCTTGAACAATTCTATGAGTAGAGTTTTCTTGATGACTCACTTTTTTAGAATTAATGTTTTCAGTACACTACCCTTGCGCTCATCTGAAGAATTTGTATCCAGAGAGACACTGAATACTAGGATTTCAAGAAAAAAAAACCTGCCACAAACAGCCATTGTCTCCGGTGGTACATATTTCCGTAATCTTCAGATACAAAACATAATTTCAATCGCTACGAATTAGGGGCGGCTCCCCATGAGGAAGACAAAGACAAAGTTGCCGTTCGTGCAGCACTACTTACTCGAATAGAAGAAGCAAATATTCCGTTGCTCTTTCTGTCAAGTTTTCTTTCCTTGTCTCACCGCCGAACATCCACAAGCCGCAGCTGCTACGAATGTAGATATTGCACATGTTCTGCTTCATCGGTGAACATCTTGAAAATCAATTCAAAACAAGATAAAGAAACTGTAAACAAGTACACACCACCACAATAATTATTTAAGGTACAAGTGTAAACAGTAATTCTTTATTGTACGAGTTGGCGTTTAAAAACGCGAGCGAGGAACGAGCGATTGTTTTTAAAGCCAGGAGTGCAATAAATAAACTTTTTACAGGAGTGCATTACAAAATTTTATCTTTGATCATGCAACAATTTTCAAAGAAGTTGTTCACTGCTGCTAATGATTCAATGAATAAAATAATGAATAACGTTTTGTCCAGAGTGCATTGACAAAAACGTTACTTAGCAACCAGTAAATAAATTGCACAAATGTCAGTCGCCATTATTATTTGTGGAAAAAAGTTATCTGTGAGTGTTATACTGTTATAAATTGCAGAAAAAAATGTGTGATAGTGATAGTAGTGATATTCAAAACATTCTTTCCGATGTCGAAGAGGCCGCAGCAATGGCAATGAAAACTTTGCTTCCAGCAAAATCTCGGAAGCAGTATGAATTAGTTTATACCAAGTTCAATCAATAGTGTACGTCAAAAAATGTCCATAACTGAACGGAGAACATCTTCTTAGCCTACTTTTCAAGAGGCAAACAGATCAAACCATCGAGTTTATGATCGGAGTATTCTATGGTTAAGTCGTCAGTATTAGTTAACAAAAATATTGACCTTATAGCTATTATTACAACTAGGGAAATATGAATAGTATATTTCCGGAAGTTGGCTAGTTGGATGTATAGACAACCAAGGGAAATGTATTCACATTTTTCCCGTGTTGTAATCAATAGTTTTTTTCTGATTGACAGAATATTGTTCTGTAAATGGGAAAATATTGGATTGTAAATTTTTGAAATTATCGGATTGGTAACGTTGCTAAGGGCCTTGTTTGTAAATATCATGGTTGGCTTGCGTTGTTTCATAAATTGGTGAAATGTCAAACTATGTTTTAACGCAAGCGACGAAAGACCGTGAATGTTTGGTTCCTGTAAAATGTAAAGCTGTAAAATCCATAAAGGATACCTTCCTAAGAAATCGGAGGTGTTGTCCCGAGAGCAATTAAAACAATTCTTGCGAGAAGCTCCTAATGACAATTGTTTGATGTCTATATTTCCCTAGGGAAATATGAGCACTTCATATTTCCCTAGGGAAATAGAACTGTGTTATGACATATCGTAACTAAGGCAATATCACTCAATATTGTTTCAATCAGAAAAAAAAAAGAGTTTTCTAAGTTAACGGCATTTATGAAAAATCAATCAAAAGGCTTTCACAGTAGGAAGTCTCGCGTATTTATTAAGGAATAGTTATATACATTTTTAAACGATGCACCCAACGACAGTTCTTTGATGATGAAGGTAATTTTAATCTAAATTGTTCGAATATTTAATGATAATGTTTCCAAATTGTAGGTCGTGGCAATTTTTGGAATTGCGGGGGCTGTTAGGAGAGAAGAATTGCATAATATGATTATCAAGGATGTCGAAGATACTGGTTAGATGCTGATTGTAAAAATACCCACTTCAAAGACTAATAAATATCGGGCGTTCCTTGTTGATGGCGACACTAATGATAGTAAAAAAATGATTGAAATTTACAGAAGATTTACGTTTTACTTCGTCCTCCACAAACTCCCAATCAACGATTATTTGTCTATTACCGTAATGAGAAGTGTTCAGTCCAACCCATTAGAATTAACACCTTTGGAAAAATTTCAAGCCAAATTGCTAGTTATCTTGGGTTAGCAAATCCGAACGAGTTCACTGGCCACTGTTTTCGAAGATCTTCGGCCACATTTCTCGCAGATGCTGGAGCAGACATTTTAAACTTAAAACGACATAGAGGTTGGAAAAGTTCCACTGTAGCTGAATCGTATGTAGAAGAGTCAATAAACAACAAAAAAACCATATCCAACCAAATTTTTCAAAGAGGAGTCTCCAATAACAGTACTTCTACGGGACAATATGTAGAAGATTCAAACATTTCCAATCAAAGTTTGCGCGAAATTACAACTAATCAAGTAAATATTCCAAATGTTCTTCCTGAAACTTCTTGTTCGACGACGCCAAGGATTATCATAGAAAATTGCACAAACTGCAAAATTAACATTGATGTATATTATATAGTTTAATTGAATGCAAGTAGAAGCAATTATAACAGAGCGAAATTTTTGCAAGTATATGTGGTCATATTAATAATCATGGGGTTCTGTAATGAAGGTAGGAGGTTGCGAATCGCACCCCCTTATCTTACGCATACTTGCAAAAGTTTCGCTATATTGTAATTGCTTCTACTTGCATTAAATTATATCTTCAGAGTTCTTAAATCTGCCAATAATTATTTGTAATGATTTAATAAAAATTTAAGTTTTTCGTTGAAATTTTGTGCTGTAATATTTTCATCTGTCAAATCTGAAATTTCTGTGCCTTAAAAACAATTTGATATTTCCGTGCCATAAAAACATAAAAAGCACTAGTGTTCAAAAAAGTCACCTTTGCAACGAAAATTGATGCAAAAAGTGCCTACTTTTAATGCGATCGTAGATAAAAGGTATTTGAGGAGTTTTAATACAATCTGTCAATTTTATCATTGTTTCAATTGCTATCCAAAGCATTCGTGACTTAGAAAATTTCAAGTCAGAGTGGTTAGAAACATAGAGTTACCAAGTTTGAATAAAATACCGCTAAATAGTGGTATAAATCATTAAAAGTTGCTTAATTTAAAATTACCTAATGATGGGCTACTACATTATGACTGTCCCATTTGAGCCTGGCATAAGAAGCTTGTCTACTGCCAATCAAGTATTTAGTCAAAAGATTTTAATTTAAAAAATAATTTTTATCCAAATTTTAAATTTTTTGGTATGTAGGTACCAGTAGTTTTTAGAAACAAATATGTTGTTTATTTGATAATAAATGCTTTTAATAAATGTTTATATTCATAAATAAAAAAATATTAGCATTTTATTTCTATTTAAATTATTGCGTGCCATTAATGATAATGGATTCTGTTTGTTTACCCGCATATACGGCTAATTACCAATTCTGAGAAACATCAGCCAATTATACCAGTGGCATGTAAACATTCGCATTTAAATAAATAAATAAATTACTGTCACCTTAGAGATGACCTTGATTGATATGAGTTATGCTTTATCCTCGAGATTTATGATATTTTAGTTAGATAGTAGATGTTGTGGATTCAATTATCTAGTATTTTATTATATTCTGTAAATGAAATAAAATAATTTTTTAAAATCATATTATTAAAAATAGTAATATGAAAAGAATTCTAATCCTAGCAAAATAAAAAAGAAAAACAGTTTAGAGTCTAAATCCTGATAATTGTCGATTAGATTTCAAAAGAATATTAAAATAAATTAATTGACACAAAAATACATACGAAAATGTTATACTTAAGATACTATATTTAAAATGCATAACCCTGAATGAAAGAAAACTATTGTAGGATTGGTTCTGACATTTGTATAAAAAGATTGCGATAAAACATTAAAACAATCTTAAATATTTTGTTTGCATCAGCTTGCTTATTGAATTAATACAGTTTAATATTATACCGTGTGTTCGATAAAAAACGCCCAACGCCATAACTCTGTTATTTATTGACCGATATGAATGAACCAAAAACCATAGTCTAGCGGTTCTCAACCTATGGTACATGTACCACTGGTGGTACATTAAAGAACACCAGGTGGTACGCAAAATATAACAAAATATAAGGTCCCTTGCATAACTTTATTATTATTTCCTACTCAATTATAGCTAGGCGGACTAAGCAGACGCTCTTTAGCTGTCAGTGCTATTTGACCAACAGCTACCCGAAAAAAAATCCACGTCGTAATCAGCCGTTTTTAGGGTTTGCGGCGACCCCATGGATGACGATTACGCAGAGTAATTCACCAGGATGAAGGCCAGAGCCATGCCACCCTCACCGGAGCGAGACTACATGTTGCTCTACTCCAAGGAGGCAGTACGCCAACAGAATTGCAAGTTATTCGGTCTAGGTTTACAAGCTGGAAACGACAATCGAAGAGCTGACACGCCGTCTGGAAAAGGCGGAACAACATCCACCAAAACCACCACCCGCCATGACACCAGTACCCACGGGAAACAGATTCGCGTATCTACTCATGGACACGGATGAATACAAGGCCTCCATCTCAAAGCAGACGACCAAGTATAGGGTCGCGTTACCTGATGCACTCCTTTCTGTGAGGGAGTGAGCGACACAGCCCCGACAGCAAGACTCCAAAAGGTCCTATCGAAAGACCACTCCAATGGCATCGGTTTAATTAAAAAACCTGATGGGAGTCACGCAGAGAGCCTCAAAGAAAGTCTTAGTGTGCTCCTGAAGACACACTTTCCGGGCTCAACTCCTGCGGACTCACTCGCAACAACTGCTCAATCTACGGAAGGAAGCATATTCCTACCAACCAGAGAGAGCAAAAGAAAGGCTGGTAAACTAATTACTAGAGAAAAAATTGAATGGGCAGTCAAAAGCTTCAAACCCTTCAAAACACCAGGGCCAGATGGCATATTTCCTGCATTGCTGCAATACGGGCTAGACATACTAGCTCCATACCTGCAAGCAATATACAAAGCCAGCTTCACGCTGGGCTATATACCAATGGAATGGAAGGAGGCCAGGGCGATCTTCATCCCCAAAGCGGGCCGTAGGCCACCTGATGAGGCTAAGTCCTACCGCCCAATCAGCCTCACTTCTTTCCTCCTTAAAATTATGGAAAAAATCGTGGACAACGACATTAGGTGCGGCGCCCTAAAAGCGAACCCGCTACATAGGCAACAATTTGCCTATCAACCTGGCAAATCTACTGTAGATGCCTTGCATAGCCTTACAACAGGCATAGAGGCATCGCTTCAATACAAGGAGATTGCACTAGGCATTTTCGTGGATATTGAAGGGGCGTTCGATAATACGACCTTCAAAACCGTGGAAAAGGGAGCCATCAGGAAGGGAATTGATATACCCACTATCAGATGGATTAAAGCTGTACTTAAAAACCGCAAAATCACGACAGGCATAGGGAGTGAGTCTGAAACGATAACCACGGCGAAAGGGTGCCCGCAAGGCGGGGTTCTATCACCCTTGCTCTGGTGCATCGTGGTGGATGAGCTCCTCACGACCTTGGCAGATAAGGGCTACAGTACGCAAGGCTACGCCGACGACATTGCGGTTGTCATAAGGGGTAAATACGACAGCGTCGTATCGTCCCTTGCCCAAGAGGCCCTTAACACCATATCAAAATGGTGTCTGAGGGAGGGTTTCAATGTCAATCCGAACAAAACTGTGATTGTTCCTTTTACTTATCGCAGGAAACTTTCAATCAAAGCTCCCATAGTAAAAGGACAAGAAATTGCGCTTTCCGACCAAGTGAAATATTTAGGCTTAGTGCTTGATAGGAAGCTTAACTGGAACGCGCATCTGGAAAAAACGATAAGCAAAGCAACGGCGGCACTCTGGATAGGCCGCCGGCTCTTTGGTAGATCATGGGGACTCAAACCTAAAATGATACACTGGTTGTACATCATGGTGGTCAGACCCATTATCACATATGGCTCACTAATATGGTGGACCAAAACAAAACAAGCAACGGCACAAAAGAAGCTCCTAGCTCTTCAAAGACTGGCCTGTCTTGGTATCACGGGAGCTGCACGTAGCACTCCCTCTGCAGCAATGGAAGCTCTACTAGACCTACTTCCCCTGCATGAACAAATCAGAAAGGAAGGTCTAATGAGTGCACTGAGACTAAACTGGACCAGTACAGGCCACAGAGCCGGGCACTCAGAAATTCTAGAACTCGTCACAACCGAGTTCCTACAAACACCATCGGACATAATGCCGATCAACTATGACTTCGAATCAAGATTTGATGTGACTATTGATAGTCGCCAAAACAGTCTGAAACGAGTCACAGAACTAAAACACAACTCTGTACTCTGGTACACAGATGCATCCAAGACAGAGGTGGGCACCGGCATAGGCATATATGGGCCTAAGCATAAGGAATCAGTTCCTCTCGGACATGGCCCTTCTGTCTTACAGGCTGAAATAATAGCCTTAGAAAGATGTGCTCAGGTGTGCACAAAAAAGGGCTACAAAGGGGCACGCATATATCTAATCACGGATAGCCAGGCTGCCCTAAAGAGCCTTAAAGCATACAGCTTTAACTCCAAGACCACTTGGAACTGTAAACAGGCTCTGAACCAACTGGCAAAGGGCAACAAGCTCACCCTAATGTGGGTACCCGGCCACGCAAGCATAAAAGGCAATGAACATGCCGATATACTTGCTAAGGAAGGAGCCTCAACTACCATCATTGGACCAAAACCGACCTGTGGGCTATCGAAAGCACACAAAAAAGGCGTGATCCAAGAATGGGAAAAAAAGTGCAAAACAGACCATTGGAAAAATGCACCAGGTCAAAGGCAATCCAAAATGTTTATTGACTTCTCGCCAAATAGAGCCAAACAGCTCTTACGCCTCACCAAAACCGAGATAAGACTAATCACCGGTCTCCTAACAGGACACTGCCCAGTGAAGTACCATCTCCACAATATGGGCGAAGTGGATAACACCACATGCAGATTATGTGAATCGGCAGAAGAAACGGCCGAACACATATTATGCGAGTGTGTAGCTCTAGCTACCACCAGGCAGGCCCTAACCGGAGGTATGGCGGTAACGCCAGAACGGATCAGGTCATTACCTCCCAGGAAATTAATTGACCTTGTCAGGGAAGTTGAATTTCTGGGAATCAAATAGCAGTAGGGTATTAGTACAAAAGATCTAAACAGGTCGCAGTGCTGTAAGGCTCTGCACAGCCAATCGACCCCGTCTAATCTAAATCTAATCTAAATCTACCTGATGCGACCCAATCTAATTGTCCCAAAATCAAGGCCTTAATGGAATCACTCCATCAAGGTTTATCAGGCAAAATACGCAGCCTAGGGACCATGTTTTTCCAGATACGCCCATGGACTTTTTCCATTAGGAGAAGACATTCAAGGTGGTGATTAGAAACATCGCCCCAACACTAACCGAGACCCAGTTCGCAGACGATCTGAAAAACCAAGGGCGTCAAACGGATGTCTAGAAGGCATCCATGGTCTATGTCCAGCTCGACGCTGGCGAGAAAGCTCGACTCGTTTTCGACGTTAAGAAGGTCCTGGGACTCGAGGTGAAAGTCAAGCGCAAACAACACGATGGCAGCAAGCAATAATGCCACCATTGGCAGCAGCTGGGGCACACGCAGCGCTGTAGCACTATTACCCCAAATGCGTCAAGTGTGCAGGCGCACACCTGGCGCAGGAATGCGAGAGGCCTGGGCCGGACCCGGCAAAGTGCGCCAACTGCACCGATTCCGACCCTGCAAACTAGAGAGGTTGCACCCGCACCCTCGCCTTGCACAGGAGCTCTTCCCATCCCGAAGCCCGAGACCAAGAGCTACGACGCCGCCACGGCTAGCTCAACAACTAAGAAGTCTGACTACTTCCAGGTTGGCAGAATCATAGCGGAGATACTGGCAACTCTCTCCACTGCAAAAGGACCGATGGACCACGGCACCATCGTGACTACAGGGAACCATGGTTAGGCAAAAGTAATTTTACTTTTGTTGCAAGTGCGGTCATGAGGACATGAGTTCTCGGTGGAAATTCCTCTGCCACCGCACTCAACCGAATAACCACACATCCACCTATGCTCCAAAACTCCAAAAGTCTACCACCACCGGACTGGATAAAGTCAAACCCGCTCGACGACAAAGAGGAAGAGTTTTAACTGGTATATGAGGTCAGAGAAAATGGTTTTCATCCCGTCGTTTCGAACTCTCTCAAGTCGCCCAACTCGATGCCGGATACACCCCCACGACCCCAGGATGCCAGCACCAAGGATCAAGGAAGGATGACTAGGATGCCACGAAATAGACTGTACGTCGGCAGTAATACTACCCAGATAGTAACCAGGACCAGCACCAGGGCTGCGCTTGGCCTTAATACAGTCACGATGCAGAGAACAACAGAGAGGAAAGGATAGCTTGGAACTTATAATTCCCATGTATATGGCAAAACCAGTGCTTGCTATGGCAACAGTGACTACATCAACGACCGCTACCACGGTTGCCACCGCTCAAGCACCGGCTTCTCTACCAGTTGCTGAGAAGACCACGCCGAGATACTCCGGTCAGTTTAAGTGACCCAGCTTCCACCACTGAGGGAAACACCAGGGCCGTGTGACTACGAATCGACACCTAAGATAGCTGCCACATTAGCACTTGTACGTGCACCGACGCTGCTTCTCTTGCCAACGGCAGCTGCCCAGATGACGCACCATACACCTCTGCTCGGAAACGATTCCCGATGACCTCCGGCCCACCTGAAACTGCCCGTCAACCAAAGAAGCCACACCAGCAGCTCAAGACGCCGCACCAACTGCTCTAGATGTCGCAAGCAGCAACCTCCCCACCTACGGAAGGCAACCCGGCAACCACCGTAGTGGCCACAACTAAAAGCCGCGAGCCAATAGTTTACTTTAGTGCCCAGCGAAATAGTCACAAAAATCTAGTGTTAAGTGCCCCGACAACCCGAGCAATCCATGTCCGCCTGACGGCATGCAGGCACCATCCAGTAACGTGTCGTGCCGCCCCCAACAAGCAGTGTCCACTTGGAAAGGTTCCAAATCATCAAGGCGTTGGAGCCAGCACCGTCCACACCAGCCCAGACGTACCACCTACAACCAGCCGTCTGCGTGCGGGGTTCATATATTACTTTTAACCGTAAGGTGAACCCTCTAAGGCAGAGGTTCTCAACCTTCTGTTTATCGCGTACCACCATAAGGAAATCACTTAAACTATAGTACCACCAGCATTTGAAAAAAATACTTTACTTTTTATTCATATTTTTATTCAACAAAAAATACATTCTTAAAACAGTGGCGGCTCGTCAACTTTTGGTTTGGTGAGGCATGGATTTAATATTATCTACACACCTTTTTAAAACCTCCCTATTTTCCTTCACGTTGTTATTATAGTTTAGATTTCAATTTTCCGAGCCGTACTTAAAACATTACGTATATTATCTTTACACAACTAATAACTAATTTCCGGTAACGGGAACGACAAACCAGGTACATTTTCGTTCCCGTTCTCGACACCATTCCTGGGTCGTTGTGAAGCTGCCTTAACCAGCGTTGCCATCTGATCACATAATATTTCCGCCAGATAGCCAACCTAATTCCACTAGAATGCCGCCAGAAAATATGAAAATATAAAGTACGAAATAAATCTGTCTCTTATTTAAACAGTTAAATTTAACGTTTTGCGTACTAATTACGGTTAAATATTAGGTATAACAATGACATAATCCGAAGAAAAATAAATACAAATATGATAGAATTCTTTAAAAATTTGAATTAATCTTTAAAAATTCAAATTTTTCGTAGAAGATGAACAAAAAATAAAAAAATAATAAATAATGATATAATAGAATACCACAAAAATTATAAAATCTTTACGAAACACCTACCTTTAAAACTAACTTAAATTTTTGAAAATTTGTCAATTTCTTCCTGAGTTATGAATTTTTAAAAATTAATGTTAAAGTTGTCGAACAATTGAACAAATCTGAAAGAAATACTTATATGATGGAATTGCTCAGAATTTTTAATATATTCACAAGATATCTACCTTTAATATAAACTTTGATTTTGGAAAATGTGTAAATTTCTGCGTGAGTTATGAATTTTTAAAAATGATTTTTCTAAGTTTTCGAATATTTGAACAAGGAAAAACTAGAAGAAAAATCATATCGATGTGATTGAATTCCTTAAAAACTCTGTTGCAATCATAATACATTTACCTTTAAAATTAACCTTGATTTTTGAAACTGAGTCAATTTTTACGTGAGTTATGAATTTTTGAAAATCAATATTTTCAGTTGTTAAAGACAAACAAAATAAATCTAAAAAAATAAATAGTGATATGATAGAATTTCACAACATTTTTAAAATCTTTACTACCTTTAAAACTAACTTAAATGTTTTAAAGTCTGCTGAGTTATGAATTTTTGAAAATTAATGTTTTTTAAGTTTGTGAACAAACAAAATCTAAAGAAAATAAATTCTTACATGATGTAATTGCTCAAAATTGTTAGTATATTCACAAGATATCCTAACCTTTAACTTAAAATTTGATTTTTTTAAATGTGTCAATTTCTACGTGAGTTATGAATTTTTAAAAATGATTTTTTTAACTGGTCGAATATTTGACCAAAGAAAAAATTGAAAAAAATATCGATATGATTGAATTCTTTAAAAACTCTGATGCAATCATAATGCATTTATTTACCTTAAAAAATAGCTTCGATTTTTTTAAATGAATCGATTTCTGCTCGAGTTATCAATTTTTGAAAATTAATATTTGAAGTTGTTGAACAAAAAAATCTATTTTTTAATATTTAGTATATTCACAAGATATCCTAACCTTTAACTTAAACGTTGATTTTTTAAAATGTGTCAATTTCTACGTGAGTTATGAATTTTTAAAAATGATTTTTTTAACTGGTCGAATATTTGATCAAAGAAAAAATAGAAAAAAGATATCGATATGATTGAATTCTTTAAAAACTCTGATGCAATCATAATGCATTTATTTACCTTAAAAAATAGCTTTGATTTTTTTTAAATTAATCGATTTCTGCTCGAGTTATAAATTTTTGAAAATTAATATTTTAAGTTGTTGAAGACTTGAACAAAAAAATCTATTTTTTTAATATATTCACAAAACATCTCCCTTTAAAACTAACTTAAATTTTTGAGAATGTGTCACTTTTTTCTTAAGTTATGAATTTTGAATGTTTTAACTTGTTGAACACTTAGACAAAACAAAAATCTAAAGCAAAATTGAGTTCGACAAATATTTTAATAAATCGACAGAACGATTGACTGTCTCCAAAACTTTGATATTTGAAAATGAATTCATTTTTGTGTGTTATGCATTTTTGAAAATTATCGTTTTAAGTTAAAAATTCTGGTATGATAGGATTTATCAAAAATTCTAGTATATTCACAAAACATCTGCCGTTAGAATTACCTTCGATTTTTGAAAATGTGTCTATTTTTGTGCGAGTTATAAATTTTTGAAAATGATTTTTTTTTAAGTCTCAAATATTTGAAAAAAGAAAAAATAGAAAAAAATAATACTGATATGATTGAATTCCTTAAAAATTCTAATGCAATAATAATACATTTATAATTAACTTTGAGTCTTGATTATTGCTGCGTTATGAATTTTTGTAGATTAATATTTTAATTTGTCGAACACTTGAACAAAACATATGAATTTTTGAAAATTAATATTTAAAGTTGTTGAACACTTGAACAAAAAAATCTATTTATTTAAATATATTCACAAAACAACTACCTTTAAAACCAGCTGAAAGTTTTTAAATGTGCCACTTTTTTCGTAAGTTATGAATTTTTGAAAATTAATGTTTTAAGTTGTTAAACACTTAAACAAAACAAAAATCTAAAAGAAAATAAGTTTTGATATAAGAAGGGTTCTTCAAATATTTTAGCATATTCACAGAACATCTACCTTTGAAACTAGCTTTAATTTTTGAAAATGTGTTCATTTTTCCGTGAGTTATGATTTTATTTGCGTTAATGTTTTAAGTTTCTGCTTTTTCTCTTGTAAATTTAAAGTTTAAATTTAAATTGAATTACGCAAGTTTTCTCAATGATTCAACATAATTCCGTTAGAAAATCGCCAGCTGGTAAAACGAAAATTATTCCGCAATTCGGATTCAAAATCTCGCAGATCTAGCGGATTTTCCGCTGACTTGGACCTGACAATGTCGAGCGCTGCGACTGTTCTGTCTCTATCACGCGGGTGATTTCCGACCAATGAGAAGCCTCTGAGGCTCGCCTCCAATATCGAAATAAATCTGCACATTACAACAAATGCGATATATGTAAACTGTATGGAGGCATATTAAGTTGCATAAATTCCGATCGCGCTGGTTTACACTTGCCTCAAGTCCGGGCAGGTTGGGGGCGCTAATTCTAATCATTAAAAATCGGGAACATTCCGTTAATACAACAATTTATAATTACTGTATAATTATTAATTATCAATATTAAATCCAATACGGAAGAAATTTGTTGAATAAATTTATATTTTTATAATATAGAAAATTAATGGTGAGGCCACTGTCTTAAAATTTAAAATAAAATATATTTAAAAGTTTACAGCCAGAAAAACATAAAAACAGTAAAAATAAAATATTCAATGCGATCCTTGCGCTTGTTTTGCAGATACAATTTTTTCTGTTTCTGGTTCTATGTCAGTTAATTTTAATCTTAAATTTGGTTCGATTTTTAATTTTGTTCTTCAGATATAACATTTGTGAAAAGCCTTTTTCACATAAATACGTCGTACAGAATAGGGCTCGTTAATACACGGATACACGTGTACACGGATAAATGTGTTCTTAGTTGGCAACCGGTTTTTAAGCGTTTAAACGGATATTCACGTTTACACTTGTATACATTTAAATGGATATTTGCGTTTAAACGTGTTTTCTTCGTTTAAATGGATATTTGCGCTGAAACATGTTTTCTTCGTTTAAACGTGTTACCGAAAATCGTTTCATATAGAAACGTATAACCCACCCTCCAAAAGTGCAATTTTGGGACACTTGGGTAGTTTTTCAAAAATTAAAAATCGCCAATTTTAATTGAATCTTTCTAATTTGCACCCAAGGAGCACAGGAACCGCGTTCGATTTGGATTATTTTGAGATAAAACACCAGAATGTTTGCCAGTTCAAGCTCAAGCTCGATCAGTACACACACTAGTTCATATTTTCCAAGGAATATTTTTTCTGATATGAAGTTATCAATTAGCCTGAATATTTCTTTGGCAGTACTTCTCCCACAAAAAGGTTCGCAAAATAAAATATTCTCATTTTTTCTTCCGCCTCGAATCGAATGTACACTAACAATTGAGCAAAGTTCGTTAACTCTGTACTTTCATCTAATTGTAGTGCAAAATAGGGACTTTGGTTTACCTTACAAATAAGAATCTGTTTTATATTATCTGCCATTTCGTCAATACGTTTTCTTACAGAATCATTTGATAAAGGAATATTATCAAGTTTACTAGCTGTCTTTTCATCAAATAATGTTAAAACAATATCTTTATCAGCTGGTAATATTAAATTTTCTGCAATAGTATGAGCACTACCAGTTTTGGTAATTCTTAAACTTACAAGATAACTTGCATGCAAGCACTTGTCATTAACACTAACAAAACCTTTCATTACCTGTTTACAAGATTTTAGTTCAACTAATTTCGCCTTAAAATAGTCAACAGTTTTATTTTTCAAACTGACATGCTTGGAATCAAAATGTCTCTTAAGTAAAGATGGTTTCATACTTTGATTCGAGAATAATTCGCAACAAATAACGCACTGAGGTTGAAGGTCCATTTCATTTGCATTCCAAGTGAAGCCAAATGTTTAATAACTTGAATCATACTTTCTGGTAACTTTTCGTTTCTTTTCAGAATGACTACTACTGGTAGTAGTAGTAGTTTAAAAAATCACTTACTATGTTTTTTACCACAATTTATTTGATGTATGTACAAATATTTCATATACATACATATCACGACTTAAGTTATGTATGTATATGAAATATTTGTACATACATCAAATAAATTGTGGTAAAAAACATAGTAAGTGTTTTATTCAGTGATTTTATAATGAATTACCACGTAGTAACGGTCACAACCATCACCATGATAGTAGTAGTTTGTTTCTGTGAATCTAAATTTAATTTTTTTCTTATAAATTGTAAACTTATATTATACACGGAGAGAAAAACATAGCTACATTTGTTAGTCTGCGTATAGCACCGTTGGCTTGTAGCATTGCTTTTTGAAAATGAGTACGTTTGGTCACATACCATTCACGCTAGGAGAAGTGTTAACTTTTTGTGCTATCTGCGAGGTTTTTTGGTTTTCGGTCCGCGCTCGGGCGAGCATTTTTCGGCGAGGTGCGAATGCGAGCGTACGCGGGTGCCGATAAATTGCCGAGTAGATTTATAGATTTGTGGTTATCGTAACGCGGGGTTCTTCTTTACGAAGGTGAGTTTTTGCTTTGGTTGCGACAGGTTCTAATTTCCTTTGAATAAAATAGGGCCCTTTAATTTCGCTGCCTAATCAGAAGAGTGACGAAGTTAGGAACGCGGCTCGAAAAGAGAAAAAAACGTTTTTGTCGACACGTGTGCTGGCCGAGAACTCTGCAGGCAGATTTGGTTTGGAGTTAATCGGAGAGCGTCCTCGAACTGACCTTTAAGGGATCATAGGATCCAGGCTAGCGGAGACGATTCCGACTGAACGGGGAGTACTTGCTGCAGGGACAGATAAGTCGTATATTTTTTTAATACCAGTCGGATATTTTATACCAGCACGTATTTTTGCGGTTGAAGAGCTACGACGAATAAAATTGTACATATTAATTAATAACGTCCCAGGACGTAATTCCTGGGTGGCGCCCATATATATCGTTTTATTTTTTATGTTATCAAGTTTATTTTTATATTTTGTCTAGGATTAATAATTGTAAATATCATCATTCATTAAGTAATCATCATTAATAGTTTTAAGTATATTTTCGGTAATTTTCGTGAGATGCATTTCACGGGTTTATAATTATTTTTTTATATCGTGTTGCTAAAGTAATAAATTAATTTAAGTTTTAAGGATTTATAATTTACGTTGGTTCCCAACCCTCGCACCGAAGTAAAAGAGCAGCCGGGTGCCACAGGCTTAGCGCAAGCATCACTAGCGCTGCTGGTTTAATGCAGCTAGTACAGCCAGAAATGACATAACCTCACTTTATGTCAATTCACTTTATTTTTCCGACGATGTGAGTAGCGAGATTAAAAAAAATCACAACGCTCATATAAATCTAATGCTATAACTACCAAAAATATAACTACCCGCAGTAATAGCTATGGTCAAATAGCACTGACAGCTAAAGAGCGTCTGCTTAGTCCGCCTAGCTATAATTGTGTAGGAATATAGAAAGAAATAAAGTTATGGAAGGGACCTTATATTTTGTTATATTTTGCGTACCACTGGTGGTACATTAAAGAATACCAGGTGGTGTTGCTCTCTGCATCGTGACTGCATTAAGCCCGAGCCCAGCCCTGGTGCTGGTTCTGGTTACTATCTGGGTGGTATTACTGCCGACGTACAGTCAATTCCGTGGCATCCTAGTCATCCTTCCTTGATCCTTGGTGCTGGCATCCTGGTGTCGTGGGGGTAGATCCAGCATTGAGTTGGGCGACTCGAGAGAGTTCGGATCGACGGAATGAAAACCGTTTTCTCTAACCTCATATACCAGTTAAAACTCCTCCTCTTTGTCGTCGAGTTTATCCAGTCCGGTGGTGGTCGACTCTCGGAGCATGGATGTCTGGTTGTTCGGTTGGAGTGCGGTGGCAAAGAAATTTCCACCGAGAACTCATGTCCTGATGGCCGCATCTGCAACAAAAGTAAAATTACTTTTGCCCAACCATGGTTCCCTAGGACCGTCAGGATGATCCTAGGGACTGCTCAGGTCACCATGGTGGCGTGGTCCATTGGTCCTTTTGCGGTGGAGAGGGTTGCCAGCATCTCCGCTATGATTCTGTCAACCTGGAAGTAGTCAGGTTTTTTGGGGACCGGGGCTGCAGGCTTCTTAGTTGTTGAGTGAGCCGTGGCGGTGGCGTAACTCTTGGTATGGGGCTCCGGGGTAGGAAGAGCTCCTATGCGAGGCGAGGAGGCGGGTGCAACCTCGGTAGTTTGCAGGGTGGGAATCGGGGCCTCTCGCATTCCTGCGTCAGTTGTGCGCCTGCACACTTGACGCAGGGGAATAGTGCTACAGCGCTATGTGTACCCCAGCTTCTGGCAATGGTAATATTATTGCATGCTTCCGTCGTGTTGTTTGCGCTCGATTTTCACCTCGAGCCCCAGGACCTTCTTGACGTCGAAAATGCGTCGAGCTTTCTCGCCAGCGTCGAGCTGGACGTAGACCATGGATGCCTCCTAGACATGACCGATGTTGTGGGGAGCCCTTGGTTTTTTAGATCGTCTGCGAACTGGGTCTCGGTTAGTGTTGGGGCGATGTTTCTGATCACCACCTTGAATGTCTTCTCCTAATGGAGAAAGTTCGTGGGCGTCGCTAGAAAAACAAACAGTCCTTGGACTGCGTATTTTGCCTGGTAAACGAGTTTTTGATGGAGTGATTTCATCAAGGCCTTGATTTTGGGACAATTATATTGGGTCGCATCAGGTAACGCGATCCTATACTTGGTCGTCTGCTTTGAGATGGAGGCCTTGTATTCGTCCGTGTCCATGAGTAGATACCCGAATCTGTTTCCCGTGGGTACCGGTGTCATGGTGGGTGGTGGTTTTGGTGGATGTTGTTCCGCCTTTTCCAGACGGCGTGTCAGCTCTTCGATTGTCGCTTCCAGCTTGTAAATCTAGACTACATAACTTGCAATTCTGTTGACGTACTTGGCCGCTGCACGGCCTTTTTGAAGTAGAGCAACATGTAGTCTTGCTCCGCTGAGGAGGGAAGTCCAGAGACTTCATCCTGGTGAATTCCTCTGCATAGTCGTTGTCCAAGGGATCGCCGCAAACCCTTAGAACGGCTGATTACGACGTGGAGTTTTTTCGGGTAGCTGTTAAAACGACATAAATGAATCGATGAAAATTTATGGGTCCGTTCAACTAGCCGTTATAACGGCTTGTAAAACCGGAAATTTATGGGTCCGTTCGGCTGGTCCGGTGATTCTTCCTTGAAGAGTGCGCTCCGTTCGGCACCCGCTCTGCTGTCCGCCTTGGCGGACAAACAAATCATCGTGATCGCGTTCACAAAAACTCTACAGCAGCTAGCCACAGTGTAGAGTTCCACGGCCCCTCGAGTTACCAATCAATGCAGAAAAACTAACAACAGAAACTCCGATTGAATTTATTCGCATTGCATTGTGGAATGCGAATGGGCATAATGAAAAGTTTGAAGAGTTAGAGTATTGGGTTCACCAGCACGATATTCATATCGTGCCGGTGAGCAAAACTCGTCTCAGAGCTAACCGTGAACCTAAAATTCAAGGTTTCTCGCAACACCACTCATACAGACCAAATAGCACCGGCGCACAGTGGTCCAGAATGCTAATTTAGCGGGCCAAAATTAATAACGTCTTAATCCTTTCACTTTTAAAGACGGATTTGTAGATTATTATGGTTTTTGAGGTCGTTGAGTGCGAATCTGCAATCATATTTGTTAAATTCAAAATGGCGGATCCAATATGGCAGAATTTTTTGCTAAAAATGTTCGGTTTTTAATGAAAATTAATACCATCCTGTATTTGATACCTCTGAATCCAAATTTTCAATAAAAATTTCAAAATTCAAAATGGCCGATCCAATATGGCGGAATTTTTTTGTAAAAATGTTCGGTTTTCAATAAAAATAAATCCCATTCGGTTTTTGATACCTCTGAATCCAAATTTTCTATAAAAATTTCAAAATTCAAAATGGATGATCCAATATGGCGGAATTTTTTTGTAAAAATGTTCGGTTTTCAATAAAAATAAATCCCATTCGGTTTTTGATATCTCTGAATCCAAATTTTAAATAAAAAATTCAAAATTCCAAATGGCGGATCCAGTAAATTGCCGCATTTAATTGTCTGCATTATCGGACTCAGAATCTGTTGAATCTTCATTTTCGCCAAACAGTTCTTGAGATTCGTTAGAAAAGCAATTCTTCTTTTTCGTTGGAAGTTTTCTTATTGTTGCAATAAACGGATCTGATGATGCAAGAAGCCTCTGAAAAAGATCCCGATTGCAATTTAATCTTGAAGATTTTCTAGTGTAATATTGCCGGAACATCTTGTAATCTTTATTTAGAGCTTCTTGAGCTTCTTCCGATAGTTGTCCTGAAATTAATTTATTATAATTAAACGAACTTGAATTATTATTGTTAAAGAAATATTAATATACGTTTTGAAACAATATATACTTACCAATCGGAAGAAGTGCATGCTGAATTACTTCGGATCCGTGAATTAATACTTTATGTACGCTTGTGGGCATATAAAACCACGGATATAGCGATACGAAAAGTTTCGCAGTCTCCATACCATAAGTTTTAAATTTTTCTATATTTAAATTCCGTCCACTTGCGATTACAGATAATATGTTATTAAATCTTTTGATTAAATTCACATCTATTCCAGTGATTTCTGCAGACTTTTCAGGATCTTTGAAAAATCGACGAGCAGTGTTTCCGTCATTAGTTGTACCATACCCTGTAATATACAGATATTAAATTTGTCTGTTTTAGATATTAATTTATTATTAATTTTTAGTATTTATACATAAGTTATTACTTACATGAAGATACATATTAGTTATATTGTTAAATTTTAACTTTAATTAGTTCAAATGTATTTATTTTGTTTAAATTTAATATTAATTTAAACAAAAAAATACCAAACAAAAGCTCACAATTTAGAGACGAATTAAGTTATGTAGAAATATGCAGTGTTTTTTTGAAATAGAAAAGTTAAGGTAAATTCTGGTTAAACCAGAAATGGAATTTTTACTAAAAGTCCACGAGTCAACACACTTTATTCCCTAAAAATACCATACTAAATTTCATATATGTAAAATATATGTAAAAATGCAAATAATACTTCGGGTCTACCAGAATTCAGTTACCACCCGGTATAATATATAATGTACAATACCTTGCAGGACAACATCGACCAATAGACCCATTTCTGAACGAAATTTGTCTTGAATGACTCTCTTTTTCTCAGCAAATGTTATTTTATTTGCCGCTGATCTTACCTGTAAATAATTTCAATAGTAATATAATAAAATATTGCTTTAATATTTGTTTATGAGTTTATATATACACGGTGGGCCAAAAAACGGTACAAGTAGTTTTAAACTGTCATATCTTCATGAGTCATTAATATTTTTAATATAACAGTGAAAAGCACAATTTGTATAGATAAGATGAAGTACTTTTGCTCTAAAAAATAGTACTAAAACTTGTGCCCGGAGCACCTTCTTGACTTGAATTAATGCATGAACTTCTATCCTTTCAGGATATGTTTGTCCCAAAATCTAAAATGACTGATAGAAGTTACAGCTAATGTCTAAGATTCATTAGAAACCCAAAGAAAATCATGGCCCATTAATTTTAATAACTACAAATGCGACGTGACTGGTCATAATAAACTCTCGCCTTTGCAAAGCCTTCATTAATATGAAATATCCTCGAAAAAAAACTTTTTTCAAAAATGCAATTAAACTACAAAGTGTAAACATTTTGTTTTTCAAAGCAAAATTTAATGCGTTTTTGTTATTGAAAATATGAATATTTCCAATTTGTACCGTTTTTTTTTTGGTCCACTGTGTATATATAAATTACCATACCTGCCAGGTTTTGAATTCTAATCTATACGATATATGTAATAAACACTCAAAGAAACGTATCCAGGCATGAAGTATGGATAAGCCGAACTTAAAATTTTCGGTATTCGGTGGCATGTTCAATATTTTTTCGATATTATTATTAAATTTTGGAGTTGATCCGCAAATGTAACATACTTGGCTGGATGTTCCCGTCATAGAATTACACACCTGAAATACATAAATTTTATTATAGAAATCGGGTTAAATAACATTAAAACTGAAGTACTTCAAATTTTGCCCTCTATTAGAGTTACTGATAATTTTACTAACCTTTGCATCAACCATAGAAAAAATTAATTTATGATTGATTTGTAATTTCTTTCCCTCGTGCATGAATATTGTTGGGATTAAACAGTTAATTTCAGATTCGATACATTTAACTTCTTCTAAGATACTGACAATCGTCTCTTTTTTTAAGCAGTATTTAATGGGCCTGCAGTATCTTGTTGAAGAGGGCCTCGGATTTTGCCAAATAACAATACTTGCTTTATCCTCAGGACAACGAATTTGCAACGGTACTAACGAAAACAAGAAAATATCACTATCCGTGTCTGTTCAAGGGATTCCATAATACGCGATGCAGTATGATTAAGAAGATTCTGAATTGAAACTTTGCATGTGGATTCTGAAATATATATATCATTCGGTTAACAACGTTGTTTTGCATCTATCAAGCCTTGGTACGGAGGATATACAGGGTCTTCATTTCAAAAGGAGCCACCCTGAATAACTTTGGATCTGAAGTAGTTACGGTTTTAAGAAAAAATACGTCAATTTTGTTTTCGAGGGGGAACTTAAAAAACACTGTTTTTAGAATTTTATCTTTCACCCCTTCACCCCCAGCCACCCCATCTTTATAATTTCAAATGGCACCCCCTATTGTGCGATACCTCATTTTAAAGGGCTTAAAAAATGCTATCCAGCAAAGCAAAAATAATTGAAATCGGTTCATTTGTTTTAGAGAGAGAAGGTATTCATTTCAAAATAAACCACCCTGAATAACCCTGGTTCTGAAGTAGTCATGGTTACAGGAAAAAATATGTCAATTTTGTTTTTGAGGTGGAACTTGAAAACACTGTTTTTAGAATTTTATCTTTCACCCCTTCACCCCCAGCCACCCCATCTTTATAATTTCAAATGGCACCCCCTATTGTGCGACACCTCATTTTAAAGGGCATAAAAAATACTATCCAGCCCTGCAAAAATAATTGATATCAGTTCATTTGTTTTAGAGAGAGAGGGTATTAATTTCAAAATACTCACCCCCGGCCACCCCATCTTTATAATTTCAAACAGCATTCGCCATTGTGCGATACCTTATTTTAAAGAGCTTAAAAAATACTATCTAGAAATGCAAACATAATTGGAATCAGTTCATTTGTTTTAGAGAGGGTATTCAATTCAAAGTACGTCACCCTGAATAACTCTGGTTGTGAAGTAGTTACGGTTTCAAAAAAAAACGTCAATTTTGTTTTTGAGGGGGAATTAAAAAAAACACTGTTCTTAGAATTCTATCTTTCACCCCCTCACTCCCAACCATCCCGACTTTAAAATTTCAAATGGCATTCCCTATTGTGCGATACCTCATTTTAAAGGCAATACAAAATATTATCCATCCAGCAAATAAAAAAAAAATATTTGTAATCAGTTCATTTGTTTTAGAAAGAGAGGGTCTTTGTTTCAAAACAAGCCACCCTGAATAACTTTGGATCTGAAGTAGTTACGGTTTTAAGAAAAATAAGTCAATTTTATTTTAGAGGGTGGAACTTGAAAAACACTGTTTCTATAATTTTTTCTTTCATCCCCAGCCACACAATCTTTGGTGTGGCATATTTGGATATGAATAAAAATTAATGTTTATTTGCTGGACAGTATTTTGTATGCCCTTTAAAATGAGGTGTCTCACAAAAGGGGATACCATTTGAAATTATAAAGATGGGGTGGCTGGGGGTGAGGGGGTGAAAGATACAATTCTAAAAACAGTGTTTTCAAGTTCCACCTCAGAAACAAAATTGACATATTTTTTCCTGTAACCATGACTACTTCAGAACCAGGGTTATTCAGGGTGGTTTATTTTGAAATGAATACCTTCTCTCTCTAAAACAAATGAACCGATTTCAATTATTTTTGCTTTGCTGGATAGCATTTTTTATGCCCTTTAAAATGAGGTATCGCACAATAGGGGGTGCCATTTAAAATTATAAAGATGGGGTGGCTGGGGGTGAGGGGGTGAAAGATAAAATTTTAAAAACAGTATTTTTTAAGTTCCCCCTCGAAAACAAAATTGACGTATTTTTTCTTGAAACCGTAACTACTTCAGATCCAAAGTTATTCAGGGTGGCTCCTTTTGAAATGAAGACCCTGTATATCACAAAAACGTGTTTTCGCACTTAACCGAATGTTTAAATATTGCTGTTTAGTTAATTCGTTGTCCAGAATAAAAGAGAGCGCTTCATCTGTAGTATAAGGCACGGGTTTTTTCGAATTATCCATATTTTTCATTGCTTCTCTGATTTTATTTGCACTTGATGGGTTTTTCAATAATTCATTAATGATCCCAGCAGAATTTCTACGGCCAGATTTTTGCAACTGAATCTTCGCTGCGAGCATCAATTCTGAAGCCGTATAAGAGTTAATTAATACCTTTAGCTTTCTTGATTTTGAACGATTAGAACTTTCAGTAAACACTTTTTTTAGGACGTCCGGCATTTGGGGCATGTATTATTGTTTTTCATACCTGGTGAAGACACAACAAATGATGTTTGTAGCCAGTCCGCATTTCGTTTCATGAACAATTTCTCAGTCCTCTTACATTGAATCCATCTTTTCGACAGCGCTACTGTGAAGTTTAAAATTAAAGATTTCACTTTTTCTTCGTATTCGGGTCCCCAATTACATTGTTTATATTTTTTATGAAGTATTTGTAGTACGTAATTTCGCGATTTCGCCGAAGTTGGTTTCAATGGTCCTTCATTACGCAATCCGTCAAATATATCCATATACGTTAGCTTCATGATACCCATATTTTCCATTCGATGCCAGAACAGAACTGCAATATTCGTTAGAATGTCTCTTGCAAATATACTTTGTCAAATATGATTTTCTTCACGAAAGAAAATTCTCGGCTAGAGGAGATTTTGGGATAGTCACTACGGAAAACAGAAAATTTCCATCCGTTCGCACGCAATAACCACGAAATACTAATGGCTGCGTGACATGCGCCTGCGTGATATAAAACACGTCATAGAAGTCACAAAGGCGCATAAAGGCAAACGAATTCTATATGGTACAGATATATATGTACTACATTTTCATCATAGTGAAATTAGGGTAAAATTGAGTAATTTTTAGTAATACCCTAATATATCAACAGATCGATTAAAATATCATACTTACTTGACTTATAAATTTTTTTATTATGTGAATTAATAACTAAATGGTTTTATTTAAAACACTTACCTGTAGCTGAGGTACTTCTTAAAGTAAATAAATTATTAAACCGCTCCATTGTTAACTTGCAACATGAAATTATTAAAAATTAAACCAAGCGCGCATAGACGTATTTCATTCAAATTGAATGTTATATTTGTGCTTATTGCTCACCGAATTAATGATTATATGCAATTTTTTTTGTTGAAAAATGTATTTTTACCCTTAATTAGGATGTCTACTATAAAGTTATCAACACTAATGATTTTTTTTTGGACTTACAAAAATTGAATTTTGTCCCGCTAGATTAGCATTCTGGACCACTGTGGTACTGCTGTATATATCAATAATAACATCGATCATTCGCACTCCGGATCGCAGGGCTAGAAAACTTAGAATCAACCGCCGTTATCAAAAACAAGTCTGAAAGACCGCTTAAAGTCACGTCGGCATATCTACCGGCATAAAATACCATCCTCGAGGATGATCTTATTCTCTTCATTTGCAACGACATGCAAACTATTTTGGCAGGCAATTTTGAATCCAAAAGCCCGGTTTGGAACAGTAGAGTCACGAACAGAAATGGCAGGAAACTCCTCGCACATCTAGACAGCGCGCCACATAACATCCGCACGGCGGCCCCAGAATGTCCAACCTTCTTCCCATCAAACGAAAACCATCGCCCAGGTACTCTTGATATTGCATTAATTAGCAACCTTCACGTGGTAATTGACATCTGGACGCAAAACGATCTGGGTTCCGATCACAACGCGATAGAAAATCAGATTCCACCGCGTTCCACCTATTGAGGATCGTTCAGGAAGACGGTTGAATCGGACCTCTATTTAACATCAGAACCGAAGCAGACCTAAATTATGCAGTAAATCACCCCACCTCTTTGATAATCGCCGCGGTAGACTAGGCCACGTCTAGTCGAACCATGTCGCAAAAAGAGCCCTTTATTCTCCCCGCAGAAGTATTGTCTCTAATTAAAGCTAAAAGAACTGCCCGCCGCAGGTGGCAGACCACTCGCAATTCGGGGCACCGCCGCGAAATGAATAGCCTCGCCAGTTTGGCCAGAGACAAGATCTGTGAGCTTCTCCAACAGCGCAAAATCGAGTACATGATTGAATCCAAAAAGAAATTCTGGAGCATTTCAAAAATACTCAAACGCAAACTGCATGGAAACGCCGCTATTCACGGGCCTAGGGGACTTGCCTACTTAGCTAGCGATAAATCTGAAGCATTCACCAACTCTCTAGAGCAGCAGTTCACTCTAAACCCCTCCTACGACGTCGACTTCACGCAGGAAGTCGAAAATTCCGTTCAGGCGTTTCTCGCTACCGTCAACGGGCAACCAAAAACAATACCGGCCACCAAAGCCGAACTTGACGCTTAAATCAAAGCGCTAAAACCTAAATAGGCACCGGGATATGACGGAATATCCAACGCGATGGACCGCAACCTCGGTCGTAAAGGAAGGGTCGCGCTGCTCAACATCGCGAGCGCCCACAGGCGTGGAAAATCGCCTTTGCAATTAACATCTTTACTTGCGTACATACGGAATACGCAAATACACCACGACAACAAAACGTCGAGTGTGTCGAAACACATCAAAGAGTTCTCAATAAATCTTTTCGACAGACAGAGTTTTTAGTTGGTATAGTCCCGGCCTTCAGGGAGAGGAATCCTACACTATCATATAAAATATCTTCCATGTGCACATTTTCAGTCTTCGATCTCCCTTTATAATTACCAGATATGCCGCTTTTCGTCACGTTTGCCTATAACACAGTTTCCAACACAAAATGATTAGCCGATGTTCATTTCAGCGCAGAAAAATTCTTACGAAACTGTCATCGCTGGAATTATTATATTAGCATCGTCTGGTCTCAGTTTTATCGACAAGATATTTTCGACAGATGTCACTATGCAAGAAGTTCACAAAATATAGGCGAAAGTGACTTAAAGTGGCATGTCTGGCACCCTAGTAGGGATAGACGATATTTCACGTACCTGTGATTTTTCACTGGTATTGAAAAATCACAGGTCGTTACTGTTACTAATAGGAAAATTTTACTGCTACTTAAAATCACCGCTACTTAAAATCACTGATTCTTAAAATCACTGCTACTTAAAATCACTGATTCTTAAAATCACTGCTACTTTAAATCACAGCTACCGAAAATAACTGCTACTTAAAATCCCTACTATTTAAACTGTAATTGCTCCTTAAAATCAAAACTGTTACCTAAACAGTGATTGCTACTTAAACTTCATCTGTTACTTAAAACGTGATTGTAAAAAGACAACAGCATTTTTAAATATTATTTTATATTCAATACTGTATACTCTTACGCTCATGTTCAAATTACGATTTTCATCAACTGAAAAACAAATATATAGAAACAATTGCTACAAATGGTAAACCCAAAATGACTCAAAATTCATTTTAATTTAAGATCCAGTGCGAATATTTAAACATATATTTTGAAATAACACCACAAAACCAATGCCCCACCTTGTTCAGGTGCTCAAAAAAATAAAACAAAAATCCTCAAAAATCTCTATTGAAAATTGTTGAATTTACAAAAACCAAATTGATTTTGAATAAGCGGTACTTCGGCCATTAAGGATAGGTTTTGATAGAATTTTGCCTGTATGTTTTATATTTTCTTCTGCGATGTTTTTGTTAAAGTGCTCGAAAAATTTAAATTGAAATTTTCAAAAATCCATATCTCTATTGAATTTTTTTTAATTTACAAAAATCAAATTGATTTTGAATAAGCGATACTTTGGCCATTAAGGATAATTTTTTATGGAATTTTTCCTGAATATTTTATATTTTCTACTGCAATGTTTTCGTTAAAATGCTCAAAAAATTAAAAAGAAAATTTTCAAAAATGCATACCTCTATTGAAAATTGTTGAATTTACGAAAACCAAATTGGTTTTGAATAAGCGATACTTTGACAATTGAGGATGATATTTTATGGAATTTTTCCTGCGATCTTTATAGTTTTTTATCTGCGATGTTTTTGTTCAGGTGCTAAAGTAATTAAAACAAAAATTTTCAAAAATCCATATTTCTATTGAAAATTGTTGAATTCACAAAAACCAAATTGATTTTGAATAAGCGATACTTCGGTCATTGCGGATGATTTTTTTATGGAATTTTTCCTGCGTTTTTTTATATTCTTTCTGCGATGTTTTTGTTCGGGTGCTAAAGTAATTAATACAACAATTTTCAAAAATCCATATTTGACAAAAATCAAATTTTTTTATGGAATTTTTCCTGCGTTTCTTATATTTTTTCTGCGATGTTTTTGTTCAGGTGCTCAAAAAATCAAAACAAAAATTTTCAAAAATTCATATTTCTATTGAAAATTGTTGAATTCACAAAAACCAAATTGATTTTGAATAAGCGATACTTCGGTCATTGGGGATAATTTTTTTATGGAATTTTTCTTGCGTTTTTTTATAATTTTTCTGCGATGTTATTGTTCAGGTGCTCAAAAAATTAAAACAAAAATTTTCAAAAATCCATATCTCTATTGAAAATTATTGAAATTACAAAAACCAAATTGATTTTGAATAAGCGATACTTCGATCATTGGCGATAATTTTTTATGGAATTTTTCCTGCGTTTTTTTATATTTTTTCAGCGATGGTTTTGTTGAGGTGCTCAAAAAATTAAAACAACAATTTTCAAAAATCCATATCTCTTCTTGAAAATGGTCGAATTTACAAAAACCAAAGTGGTTTTGAATAAGCGATACTTCGACCAGTAAAGATGATTTTTAATGGAATTTTTCCTGCTTTTTTTATATTTTTTTCTGCGATGTTTTTGTTCAGGTGCTCAAAAAATTAAAACAACAATTTTCAAAAATTCATATTTCTATTGAAAATTGTTGAATTTACAAAAACCAAATTGGTTTTGAATAAGCGATACTTCGACCATTGAAGATGATTTTTAATGGAATTTTTCCTGCGTTTTTTATATTTTTTTCTGCGATGTTTTTGTTCAGGTGCTCAAAAAATTAAAACAAAAATTTTCAAAAATCCATATCTCTATTGAAAATTGTTGAAATTACGAAAACCAAATTGGTTTTGAATAAGCGATACTTCGACAATTAAGGATAATATTTTATGGAATTTTTCCTGGGTTCTTTATATTTTTTTCTGCGATGTTTTTGTTCAGGTGCTCAAAAAATCAAAGCAAAAATTTTCAAAAATTCATATTTCTATTGAAAATTGTTGAATTTACAAAAACCAAATTGGTTTTGAATAAGCGATACTTCGACCATTGAAGATGATTTTTAATGGAATTTTTCCTGCGTTTTTTATATTTTTTTCTGCGATGTTTTTGTTCAGGTGCTCAAAAAATTAAAACAAAAATTTTCAAAAATTGGTTTTGAATAAGCGATACTTCGACAATTAAGGATAATATTTTATGGAATTTTTCCTGGGTTCTTTATATTTTTTTCTGCGATGTTTTTGTTCAGGTGCTCAAAAAATCAAAACAAAAATTTTCAAAAATTCATATTTCTATTGAAAATTGTTGAATTTACAAAAACCAAATTGGTTTTGAATAAGCGATACTTCGACCATTGAAGATGATTTTTAATGGAATTTTTCCTGCGTTTTTTATATTTTTTTCTGCGATGTTTTTGTTCAGGTGCTCAAAAAATTAAAACAAAAATTTTCAAAAATTGGTTTTGAATAAGCGATACTTCGACAATTAAGGATAATATTTTATGGAATTTTTCCTGGGTTCTTTATATTTTTTTCTGCGATGTTTTTGTTCAGGTGCTCAAAAAATCAAAACAAAAATTTTCAAAAATTCATATTTCTATTGAAAATTGTTGAATTTACAAAAACCAAGTTGGTTTTGAATAAGCGATACTTCGACCATTGAAGATGATTTTTAATGGAATTTTTCCTGCGTTTTTTATATTTTTTTCTGCGATGATTTTGTTCAGGTGCTCAAAAAATTAAAACAACAATTTTCATAAATTCATATTTCTATTGAAAATTGTTGAATTTACAAAAACCAAATTGGTTTTGAATAAGCGATACTTCGACCATTGAAGATGATTTTTAATGGAATTTTCCTGTGTGTTTATATTTTTTTCTGCCATGTTTTTGTTCAAGTGCTCAAAAAAAGAAAACAACAATTTATAAAAATCCATATCTCATCTTGAAAATGGTTGGATTTACAAAAACCAAATTGGTTTTGAATAAGCGATACTTAGGTCGATAAACCTCGCACTGATGAATTCGACTTAGTCGCATAAAATAGAGAGGCACTTCGCTCACATGCCATATTATAGCAGCTCGGAGTATACATATAATTATTAGTTTTGCTTGTCACATTATTTATAAGTATTCCTAGACCAGTTTATATCACTGTCGACTATAATTTCCACTCTTTCGAGTCATTATCACTTTGAGTTATTTAAAAGTGACTCGGAAGAATCGATAGTCATTGTGATATAAAAATCTATAATATCCAGTGGTATAAAACATAAAAATTGTGTTTCATTTATCCCGAAAAGCACTAATATTATTTGTTAATAAAGTCTGGCCGTGCTATGAAGGCATTCGGGGTGATTAACTTGGACCGCCCTTATTTGCGTGTTTATGCGTCTCGAATGTCTGAGGTTCTCAATAAGCTAACATGAGATGCTGGGTTGCACGCACATTTATTTTTAAAGGTATCTGTAACTTTTCAAGAACCACTGCATTATAAATAGAAGCCGAGAGTGCTAGCAAGTAAAGTGTAAACATCTGTGAGTGTGAAGTGACAAAATATTCAATCACTTCTGATGAGGGCCGCACTTCCGATCCTTCGTTAATCACCTCAGACGCCTTTATAGCGCGGCCAGAGTATATGTGACATTTCAGATTTGAGCTAATGATGTATAAAGCATCATGAAACATTTGAATTTTGGTATAGGCAATTTAATTTACACAATGGCCGATCGTACACAGTATTATTTAAATTGGCTATGAAACAAGCGCGCGCGCCGATCCGATCAGATAAAGCTGTATCCAGTAGCACATGCACCTTCTTTTGTTTGTGAGATAGCCGCCCTCGGCGCAAAAATCCTGCAGGAAACCGCGCCTAATTTAAATTTAAATTCACCGTCCATATCTCGGCTTTCCACCTCTGGCAATTATCCACATTAACATACATTAATAATTTAAATGGTTTCAAACGCGGCCATATTAATTTCGGAAATATGGATGCGCGCGGCGGCGACCAATCGCGCGCCTCTCCACTACCGCTGTCGCCATAGTAACGCTGTGTTCGGTGGGCGGAGCCGAGCGCGCGCGTTAGCGGACAGGTGAAACGAGTTAGCAGTTCACGTCGTCTCTCACAGATGCCGCCGCGCGCCCGTACACTCGATTTAACGGTGACTACCGGAATTAAATTGGTTAATTAATTCGCAGGAAAGTCGATGGATTATTCAGGTGGGAATACGATCTCGCGGCTAGTTAGTCTGTCGGGACGTGTGGGATTCCGACGGAGGCGGATAATAGTTTTCGGTTTTCTTTTTGTTTTCGGGCTGCGATTGTCTGCGTGTGGGAGCGTTTGTTTTTAGGAATGTTATTGTATAATTGCGCAGACAAAGGAACGGGGAGCGCTATTACCGACCAGTTTTTTTCGTGAGTGTCGATTACGTTTCCAAAAACAAACAAACAAACGATTCACGGATTAACGGATTTTTTTTTAAACGTAATTAAGGCTTAATCGAAAAAAAAGTAATAATCAAGTAGGTTGAACGGAAACCGCAAGAGTTTGCGTTTCGGCTATTGGAAATTACATTTGTAGGTCAAAAATAACGTAAACTTGAAAGAACTTTAAAAGTCGAATCGATATTAAATAAATAAAAAATTATTTCTGTTTGTCTACTTGTACTGACTGGTGTAAAACTAATGTTAAAGCATGAATAAGTTGAATTTAATTGAAAATACTAAATATTGCATTTTTCTTATAATATTAAAGAATTTGTACATTTCTGATACGTTTTTAATTGGGAAAGTTGTTCAGTCTTCAACTATCTTCTCGCGGGTTACTGAGATGAGAGTTAACTTTTCACCACGGGTGGTATTTATCATTACTATGACAATTATACAACGGTTAATTGTTTTCTCAAATATGAATTGACATTGACATTTGTCATGGTATCTGTGTTTGTTTCTCTTCTACAAGAAATCATAATTATTTTTTTGCTTCGGCGTTAACGATTATGTATTTACACAGGCTAGCAGAATTAGTACAAGGTACTACAGAATCTTAAAGTTGAATGTCTGTTATGATCAGATAGCGGACTAATACTGGTATTTAATTCTTCACTATGATTAGAAAAAAATGTAGTGTTAAATTCGTGAGAACTGGCTATTCGGCTCGTGTCGCTCGTGTCACAAATTTCACCCTTATGGATATGGCCAACTTTCTCACTCGGTGAACAATATACTTTTTCTTGTCATGTATACAGGGTGCCCGTTTTTCGAGCGGCACCATAGGGATTTCAGTTATCTTAAGAGATACGAAGTTGGTTAAATTAGGACAAAGTTGTGTATTATAACGTTGATTAATAATCTGTTGAGAAATTTGAGTTACCTTTTTTTGTTTTCAAAAAATCGCGAAAAAATAAAAAAATTCAATTTTTATTTTTACTTTTTTATTCGAAAACTATTACTATTGGGCATTTTACACTAAGATATTGTTAGAGCACATTTTAATGGAGGATCTAAATATGTTATTAGATTTATTGTAGCTTTCAAGATGGCGGAGAAACAATAGACAACTTTTGTTTTTCTGGTTTTTAAAATTTAATCAAAAGCTGCTCAGTTCTTCTGATAATCAAATGAGCTTAAGTTTAAAGTTTAAATTAAAAACCTTTATTAGTAAGTAAGTTAGTGTTTATTGTGTATATATTTTACAAAGAAAATTTATACTGGTCAAGGACAGTGGCGGAACTTTTTGGCATCCCCGCAAAACATTATTCAGGCCCCTATCACAAAAAAACACAAATATTTATTTAGATATTTTTATTTAAAACATGAAATACTAAATAAATATTCTTTTAAAAACATACACTGGTGGAAAAAAAATGTAACACTTGAAATTCGTGAAATTTCGACCATTTTCAAACCGCCATAACTCGGTGTATTTTCAATCGATTTTGATGAATCTTTGAGGGCGAAAACTTTGAAGTGTCTTCTTTAAAGTCATGCATGCGAACTTAAACGTAACCCCTTCCGACCCCCTCTAGCGGCCCTGTAAAACAAAGTTTTTTTTTGGAAATCATGTCCAACTTTGACGATGTCTACGGAGTTGGAAAATTTTTGTCGACTCGATCCACCATAAAGGCATTAAAATTTGATCGATTCCCTGTGCAGGACTCAAAGAACGAAGTTCCTACGGCGATTTGGCACCAAGTTATGGGTGTTTGAAAAAAGTGCATTTTGAGGTTTTTTCGCACATAACTCAGTGACTTTTCAACCAAATTTGATGATTCTTTCTGGAAAAAAATCCCATTTTGGCTCTACTTTAAGGGGGTAAACTCAGATTGGAATGATCCCTCTTTGAACCCTTCAACCTCCGAACAAAATAAAACACGTTTTTAGGCAAAAACGTCCAACTTTGGCAACGTGTACCGAGTTGGAAAGAATGTGTCGACTCGATCCACCAAAAGGGCATTGAAATACCTGTGTAGGACTCAAATAACGAAGTTCGTACGACGATTTGGCACAAAGTTATAGGTGTTTGAAAAGAGCGAATAAGTCCTAAGTTTTTCGACGAAATTGTTTTCGTTTTCACGCATGAAATTTTCTTTGAGGTGTCCTTTGAGGTATGCACGAAAATTCATTGTTTGCACGACATCCTGAATATCGCATTTTGTACCTTAGAACTCCATTAATAAAAAACATTATTTTAGGTCAAAAAATGTTCACTTTAGCGATCTCTATAGGGACGGAAAAAATGTGGGCTAACACACCACCATTCGTCCAATAAAAGCAAACAAATTACACTGACGGAAAAAATGAAACACTTGAGATTTGTAAAAATTTAGGTAATTTTCAAATGGCCATAACTTGGCTTCTATCCAACCGATTTCGATGATCTTTTGAGATCCTCTTTGTGCCCTCTTTGAGAGGGTTTATCCCTCACTCAACGAGAGGGCTCTACGCCTCTCTACGCGAAAAAATAAAAAGACCACAAAATGCACTTTTATCAAACACCCATAACTTTGTGCCAAATCGCCGTAGGAACTTAGTTTTTTGAGTCGTGCGCAGGTAATTGAACACATTTCAATGCCCATTTGGTGAATCGAGTTGACACATTTTTTTTAACTCGGTACAAGTTTCCAGAGTGCCAAATTGTTCTATTTGGTTCAATATTTAGAAAATATTTTCAAAATAAATCTTTGTGAATGAATTTTGAGTAAATTCGGAACGATGGCAATTATTATATTTTTTCACTAAAATTTTCAAGAAGTTATGCTATATTCACATGGATTTATCTCAAAATTTATAGATGGGGTGGGTGTTAGCGGGAGTGTCATTCTAACCGAATTTTGAGCACATTTATAAAATGTCTACATTTGTTGAGTCAATTATTACAGGTTATTAAGACATTTTGCTCTGTTGCATGCATTTTTCCCAAAATCTATAAATGAAGTGTTTGCAGTTAGTTTCTAATGGATACGAATTATATTATTTTAAGTGAATTTAGAAAGTTTTAAGTTGATGGCAATTGCTTTTATATTTATTTGAGTCACCAAAATTATTACAGATTTTCAAGAAATTATGCTTTTTCACAGGGATTTAACTTAAAATTCATGCGCGAAGTATTTGCAGGTTTTAAGCGAATTTGGAGTATCGAGGAGTAATTGTTTTTATATTTTTTAATACCTCGCAAAGTGGACAAATTCAGCATGACTACAATCTGTGTTTTGGTGTGATCATTTAAAAATATATTATGCGGTGTTTAGAAAATTTCAAGTTGGTGGCGATTGTTTTTATATTTTTAAAACCATTACACAGTGAGAAACTCAGCACAACTCAGCACACCACAAGAATGAGTGTGATTATCTCAAAATCTAGTAAAGGGGCGTTTTAAAATTTTAATTGAACATGAAGCTGAATATATTCTGGGTAAATTTTGAAAGTTTCAAGATTGTGGCGATTGTTTTTATATTTTTCAAACCATCGGACGCAACTTCAGCATAACTACTAAGTGTTCTCGTGTGATTATTTTGAAATGTAGTAAAAGGCTGGTTTGATATTTTGATTCAATTATAAAGCAGAATATAGTTTGAGTAAATTTCAGTTTCAGTTTCAGTTTCAAGTTGATCGCGATTATTTTTATATTTATTCAAACCTTTAGAAAGGAGGCAACTTCGAGATGACGAGGAGTCGTTTTTAGATTTTGATTAAATTATGTAGTAGAATCTATTTTGAGTAATTTTGGAAAGTTTCATGACTGTGGCAATTGTTTGTATATTTTTTAAACCGTCGAGAAAGGGGGCAACTTTAATAAGATACAATTTGCTTTCTCTCATGATTATGTCAAATTGTAGTTAAGGGGTGTTTTTAGATTTTGATTGAATTATAAAGCAGAACCTATGTTCAGTAACTTTGGAAAGTTTCAAGTTGATGGCAAATGGTTTTATATTTTTTCAGACCATCAGACTGTGAGCAGCTTCAGTTTTCGTTTTCATTTTTTAATTTTATTTTTTATTTTATTTTATTTGTTACAAAAACCCAACAGACATTATATCCAATTAAAGGGTCTACAAATATATACCGGGTGACCCAGGGATCTGTAAAAGCCCCATAACTTAATTGCTATTTGAGATATCGACTTCTAGTTTTCTTGAACTGGTACCAACACTTAGTCTACATATTTTAAAAATATGTATGTTTTTATACAGGGTGTCCCAATATACATAACAGACCAAAGTTATGTTTTTTTAAATGGAACACCCCATATTTTATACTTTATTTTCAACCCTCTTGAGAAGCTGATAAAAATAGTATAAGATACCATGGGTCTATTATGGACGATTGGTTAGTTATGGGCAAATTTGTGGCAAAAACAAGGACACATTGAAAAAGTTGCAGAAGCGCTCCTAGCAATGCTAGCGTCGTTTTTTATACACTAAAGAATTTTCCTCATCATGAAGAATAATACAAATCGGCTTTGGTTCTTTTTTGTTCATACTGCTATACAGGGTGTCAACATACACAAAATAATGGATAACTATTTTTTTTCAAATGGAACACCCTATATATCTTGCCACCTGTGCATGAAATTTTTAATAAGCTTTCCAATTATGTACAATTTGTATAATTAAATATTAAGGATTCTTAAGATTTATCCATTAAAACATTTTTCTTTTGTCACCTCCTGCTCATTTTTGGATTTTCAGCCAAAACTATGCATTTTCTAAAAAAATAATAAGAGACCAAAGTTGTAGAGCGGAAAATTTTCGATCGATATAGGTCTTTAGACTTTTCCAATAATAATAATAATAATAATAATAATAATATATTTATTTACAGGAATTTCCCTTTATAGTACAAAAAATATCTCTAAAAATAATACAAATCTGAGAAAATTATACAAAATTATATAAACAAAATTTAAAATATAAACAAGTAAACATTGAAGAATTAGTAATAATGCGTGCATTGCCCGCCAGAGTGCGCAAAATCGTGACCGTATATGCATTTTAGCGATTTTCTCAAATTTTTTGTTAATTAATTGCACTATACTTTATTTTCCACGTCCTCTAGCAGAAAAACGGGTAATTATAGAATTATTTAAATGACCTACATCGATTGAAAATATTCCGCTCTACAACTCTTAAAAGAAGCAATTTTTGCCCAAAATGCATAGTTTTCGCTAAAAATGCAAAAAACCATTGAAAACGCAAAAATTGATATATACATTTTTAATTTGCATTTTTAGGGAAAACTATGAGTTTTTGGCAAAAATTGCCTCCATTAAGAGTTGTAGAGCGGAACATTTTCAATCGATATGGGCCATTTTAATTTCCCGTTTTTCCGCTAGAGGGTGCGGAAAATAAAGTATAGTGCAATTTATTAATAAAAAATTTGAAAAGAAAACGCTAAAATGCATATACGGTCACGATTTTTCGCGCTCTGGTGGGCAATGCACGCATTATCTTAAAAGTTGAAAGACCTATATCGATCGGAAATTTTTCGCTCTACAACTTTGGTCTCTTATAATTTTTCCTGAAAATGCATAGTTTTGGCTGAAAATTCAAAAATCAGTAGAAGGTGACAAAACAAATATGTTTTTATTGATAAATCTCAAGAATCCTTAATATTTTGTTATACAAACTGTATATCATTGGAAAGCTTATTCAAAATGCCATAGATTGGTGGCAACTTATATAGGGTGTTCCATTTGAAAAAAAATAGTTATCTATTGTTTTGCGTATGTTGACACCCTGTATAGCACTATGAATAAACGAGAATCAAAGCCAATGTGTATTATTCTTTATGATGTGGGAAATTTTCTTGTGTATAAAAAATTATGCTATGTTTGCTAGGAACGCTTCTGCAATGTTTTCAATGTGAACATGTTTTTGCCACAAATTTGCCCATAACTAACCAACCGTCTATAATAGACCAACACTACCTCATACTAGTTTTATCAGCTTCTGAAGAGGGTTGAAAATAAAGTATAAAATACAGGGTGTTCCATTCAAAAAACATAACTTTGTTCTGTTATGTATATTGGGACACCCTGTACAAAAACATACATATTTTTAAAATATGTAGAATAAGTGTAGCTATCAGTTCAAGAAAACTAGAAGTCGATATCTCAAATAGCAAATAAGTTATGGAGCTTTTACAGATCCCTGGGTCACCCGGTACAATGTAATGTATAATTTAAAACTAAACATATTATTACTAATAACAATAACAATCGTGATGATGATTATGTTATTATGAAACTAACAAAAATTTATTCTACTATAATTAATGATTTTAAATTTTTGAAAAGATCGCTTTTAAATTTAGAGAATGATGTGCCAAATATATCTAAATTATTAATATTATGTGTTCCCACTCACGGGATATTTGTATAACATGCTTATTAAATGTCAACTTATAATCAAAAATAACTCCAAGATTTTTAGTTTCTGTAAGCCTAAGTAGTGCAATACTATTTAAAGTGTATGGATTCATAATTAAGTTGGTTTTTCCACTGTAATTGATAACAGAGCACTTCTTAACGTTTAACACGAGTTTATTAGTTTTGCACCACTCAGTAAAATTATCTAGATCAGATTGAAGCCGGTAGCAATCACTTACACTCAACAACACTAAAAAGTTTAATATCATCAGCGTATAAAAGAACACTACACTTAAAGATTGAGCATGCATCATTCATATACAGAAGAAACAAAAGAGGGCCCAAATTTGATCCTTGAGGTATACCACTGGAAGCAACATAGCGTTTAGACTGATAACCTTGAATTTCAACTCGTTGGCCACGGTTATATAAATATGAAGTTAATACCTGAATGATATTATTGTTAAGCCCAAATTTTATTAAATTTATTATTTCATGTGATTACCTCAAAATCTAGTGGACGTTGTTTCGAGATGTTTATTGAATGATAAAGCAGAAAGATATTTGAGTAATTTTGGATTTTTATTGAATTATTAGATTTGACAATTAGGTAAGCACACCAATTTGGTTTATTCGAATAAATATTTAGACTAGGATTTTTAATAATACGATGATATGGGATCTTTTGATAAAAGTGGATATCTAAATAAAAGTAATCAAGTCGAAAAATAGCCTATTTATTCAGCCTAAATAGCTATTTTTCGTCTTTATTACTTTTATTCAAAAAATCTGCAATAAGTAAGGTTGCCTCAAGTTAATTTAGTCGATATCTTTTGACGTCATATTTGGAGCTTATTATAGGTTAGATCGGCCCTGCATTAGAATAATTGCGGAGATAGTGGATAACATTGAGGAGCTCTATAATGACCATGCGGAGATGGAGGAACAGATAAGGCTAAGTGGATTAAATTGGCGAACGTGAACATCGACCATTTCATACAATGCACAAAGTTGTAATCGTATTCAATCGAAAAGTGTCTGCGCCGCGGCGCCCTCCGATGTTTGGCGCCCTAGGGCTTCATCCCTAGTAGCCCAATGGTTACTGTGGGCCTGAATGTCCATATTTTTAGCAGTTTTCGTTTCAATCTCTAAGATAGAGAGATTATGCAAATGTTCTTCGGCTGGTGAATTGCGTAAATATTAGTTTTAAAAATGAACTTACCGTCGTTGCCACGGCGCGAAATAATAGCAGTGCGGTAATGACATTGGCAAAACTTGAAGATATTATTTAATTAATAATAACACACCTTAAGAGCAAGGTGTACAATACGTCAGCAGAATGCTAGATGATTTGCACGGTAAAATATTGAATGGATGCCATTTGATAACTCCAGATGTTGTTTAATGTAAGACAACTTTTTGAACAGAATTTTTATTTCTGCATGGAAACCAATGGAAGCAATTTTGAACATTTTCTTTGGTAGTTATTCATGTTATGAGTTTATTGTTATTGTTTTTTCTTTTTTGTTTATTGTTTTTTAATCTTTGTCCCTAACCGTAAACATCTACAGTATTTAAACCTTTGTCCCTAACCGTAAGAGTTATGTCATCCGCAAAGAAGATGCACACACTTTTGTGTACATGTTTGGAGAAGTCATTGATATAGCAAATAAATTGGAAACAACTGAATATATGAATATTCAGGCTATATTTCGTTTCGTTTTATTGAATCTATTCATTGATATAGATTAAAAACAATAAGGGGCCGAGGATTGAGCCCTGTGGCACACCAATGGAAATTGGTAGGCTATCAGAGCACCTTTCTCCAATACATACGCAATGTCGGGATTCGATTAATGAAATACTAACACTATCAAATCTGTAGAGTTCAAGCTTCTTTACTAGGATTGCGTCAGATACACAGTCAAACACTTTGGTGAGATCACAAACCAGAGTCAAAACCCTTGGAGATTTTTCCCTCGACCTGACTTATGGCGCCAGTGGTATTTCGATGTTTTCTAAACCCAAATTGATTTTCATCGAACAGATTGTTGGACTGAAAGTACTTAATGATTTGTAAACTTATATATTTTCCAATTATTTTGGAAAAAAACAGGGAAACAATTATTAATTGTAATTTAGATGCTTGTGGTAGAACCCTCGAACGTATCAAGTTTCCGCGGCAACTTCAGCGGTTCACACCGGGAACCGGATGAAGTTTCTGCAGATAACCTCTAGCGGTTCCCACCAGGAACTGTTGGTAATAGATAAAAAAAGTTTGTTTTAATAGCGACAGTTTTGGTTCACATACATAGCTATATATTTGTCTGATAACCCAGTAGTGAATAAATAAAACACTCAGTGTGGTGACAACTTTCCATTTAACGCGTTTGTTTTTTTGTCTCCTAAATGGATCACCATTGTCCGTGAATTCCAGCAAATTTCATCAGGAACGTTTTCGCAGGTAACTTCATGAGGTTCCGCCGGGAAGCTTTTGCAACTAAGCGTCTCCATTGAGGTTCTACTACATGGGCAGACTCTTCCATCCTTTGGAATTTATTATTTGAATATACCGGGTGACCCAGGGATCTGTAAAAGCCCCATAACTTATTTTCTATTTGAGATATCGACTTCTAGTTTTCCTGAACTGGTACCGACACTTATTCTACATATTTTAAAAATATGTATGTTTTTGTACAGGGTGTCCCAATATACATAACAGACCAAAGTTATGTTTTTTTAAATGGAACACTCTATATTTTATACTTTATTTTCAACCCTCTTGAGAACCTGATAAAAATAGTATAAGATAGTATGGGTCTATTATGGACGGTTGGTTAGTTATGGTCAAATTTGTGGCAAAAACATATACACATTGAAAACATTGCAGAAGCGTTCCTAGCAAAGATATCATCATTATTATTACACTAGAAAATTTCCCACATCATAAAGAATAACACACATCGGCTTTTGTTCGGTTTTATTCATAGTGCTATACAGGGTGTCAACATACGCAAAATATTCGATAACTATTTTTTTTCAAATAGAATACCCTATATAAGTTGCCACCAATCTATGGCATTTTTAATAAGCTTTCCAACGATATACAGTTTGTATAACAAAACATTAAGGATTCTTGAGATTTATCAATAAAAACATTTTTCTTTTGTCACCTCCTGCTCATTTTTGGATTTTCAGCCAAAACTATGCATTTTCAGGAAAAATTGTAAGAGACCAAAGTTGTAGAGCGAAAAATTTCCGATCGACATAGGTCTTTCAACTTTTAAGATAATGCGTGCATTGCCCGCCAGAGCGCGCAAAATCGTGACCTTTATGCAGTAGCGTTTTCTTTTCAATTATTTTATGAATAAATTGTACTATACTTTATTTTCCGCACCCCCTAGCGGAAAAACGGGAAATTATCGGGGAATTAAAATGGTCCATATCGATTGAAAATGTTCCGCTCTACAACTCTTAATAGATGCAATTTTTGCCAAAAATGCATAGTTTTCCCTAAAAATGCAAATTGAAAATGTATGTATCAATTTTTGCGTTTTTCAATGGTTTTTTGCATTTTTAGCGAAAACTATGCATTTTGGGAAAAAATTGCTTCTTTCAAGAGTTGTAGAGCGGAATATTTTCAATCGATGTAGGTCATTTGAATAATTCTATAATTACCCGTTTTTCTGCTAGAGGACGTGGAAAATAAAGTATAGTGCAATTAATTAACAAAAAATTTGAGAAAAACGCTAAAATGCATATATGGTCACGATTTTGCGCACTCTGGCGGGCAATTCACGCATTATTGGAAAAGTCGAAAAACCTATATCGATTTAAAATTTTCCGCTCTACAACTTTGGTCTCTCTTAATATTTTTTAAAAAAATGCATAGTTTTGGATGAAAATCCAAAAATGAGCAGGGGTGACAAAAAAAAATGTTTTTTATGGATAAATCAAATCAAGAATCCTTAATATTTTGTTATACAAACTGTATATCATTGGAAAGCTTATTAAGAATTCCATGCACTGGTGGCAAGATATATAGGGTGTTCTATTTGAAAAAAAATAGTTATCGAATATTTTGCTTATGTTGACACCCTGTATAGCAGCATGAACAAAAAAAGAATTAAAGCCGATTTGTATTATTCTTCATGATGTGGAAAATTCTTTAGTGTACAAAAAATCACGCTAGTTTTGCTAGGAGTGCTTCTGCAATTTTTTCAATGTGTCCTTGTTTTTGCCACAAATTTGCCCATAACTAACCAATCGTTCATAATAGACCCATAGTATCTCATACTATTTTTATCAGCTTCTCAAGAGGGTTGAAAATAAAGTATAAAATATAGGGTGTTCCATTTAAAAAAACATAACTTTGTTCTGTTATGTATATTGGGACACCCTGTACAAAAACATACATATTTTTAAAATATGTAGAACAAGTGTCGGTTCCAGTTCAAGAAAACTAGAAGTCGATATCTCAAATAGCGAATAAGTTATGGGGCTTTTACAGATCCCTGGGTCACCCGGTATGTTTAATCCATCTAATGAATTTGCATTAATATACCTCATGACCTGTCGGCTCCTCCTAAAATCAAATCACGTTGAACATTTGTTTCATTCATTTAATTTCACAATAAAAAATAAATTCAATTTAATTTCATTATATTCTAAAACATAATTACGATATTTCAGCGGATATCGATGAAAACTACTTTCTAAGACGAAATTTTTGCAGTAAACGCGAACGCCATTATTGTTCCGGATAAATACGATCAACAAAGCATAACTCACGCCCATGCTTTTTGTCGGCACGTTATACCTAAAATAATTGCAATAATTATAACAAACTACGAAATAGACCAATTATCCTTCCTGGTGGTATACCTGACTTCTTACCTTCCGGCAACACCCGTTTCTTTCAAATACCTTTTCTTACATTTGTATTATTTTTTATTAGACTTGTTATCCAAGGACAGAAACAATACATTATTTTATATTAAGGGCTTACATATGTCCAGGCAATTAATATATATATATATATATATATATATATATATATATATATATATATATAGTAAAAATGTCGAAGAAAAATCCTCGTATCAGGGAATCCGACCAAAAAGGGTGGTTAATAAATCATCTATTTATCATAAAACCGAGCTTTCGCCAATGTTTATTAGCTTCTTCAGGGATAACGCTACAAAATAATTTACAAGAGTGAAAAATTTTATAAGTTAATGAAATGAGGTTATGCACGTGTTCGCGACGCACGTGTTGGCGAAAATGTACTTACATGGAAGATGTGAAAAAATAAACCGTTGAACATACGGGATTAATGAAAAGGCTCGATGCAGTAATAGTGAAACATATTAAAATTTGTTTAAAACGTTGATGTCACAGGATTAAAATTTACAAACACACATCGCCGGACATGTTGGTTCGAGACGATGACTAACAGTGATTGTGAACTAGGTTAGATTGTAATGGCCGAGGTACAAGCCAAACTGGAGGGAGAGCACTACACAATTAGTGCCAACCCTGGGAATTGATGCCGTCAAAGTGGCGGTAAAATTTGAATTTGACAATTTAATTTTCGCCAACACGTGCGTCGCGAACACGTGCATAACCTCATTTCATTAACTTATAAAATTTTTCACTCTTGTAAATTATTTTGTAGCGTTATCCCTGAAGAAGCTAATAAACATTGGCGAAAGCTCGGTTTTATGATAAATAGATGATTTATTAACCACCCTTTTTGGTCGGATTCCCTGATACGAGGATTTTTCTTCGACATTTTTACTATTTTCCAACAAGTACGGCCGTTACTTCCCTCCAGCATCTATATATATATATATATATATATATATATATATATATATATACCGGGTGTGGCACTTAAGACGCCTCGGACCATAGCTCCTTTACGATAAAAGCTATCGACAAAAATCTAAGAACAAAGTGGTGCATAGTTACCGTCGCTATATTTCAAAAATATTTCTAATCATCAGTGGCGTGCCGTACTCCAGTGACGTACCAAACTTATGTTTTTTTAAATGGAATGCCCTATTTTTTATTGCAGATTTGGAAAGTGCTCGACGAGTACTTATTTTTCTATCTAACATGTTATACCCTTCACTTTAGCGGTTTCGCTGTTATAACCCCTTCTTTCAAAATTGCGCCCCATTTTTGAGATTTTTTTGTAGAGAAACTAATTGACGCCGGCGCCTAAATTTTGAATTGAGGTACAGGTTAAGACCTCGTATACCTTCACATAATTTTTTTTCGGGTAATTTATGGAAAAAAAATAATTTTTGATTGATCTTCGCATGTTGTCATTTTTTCCGAAAATTTCAAATGGCACCCCCCTAAAAAAATTACGGCGTTGTACAGCCAAAACTCTAAATTTTTCATTGGTGTAAAAAAAATTACACATTGCATAACAAAATTTCGAAGAAAAAAGGAATTTCATCGCAAATGTCGGGAAACGTTTTCCGTTCCCAAGTGTGCCATGAGAAAACAAATACACAAATACGGTCAACATAATAGTATGTACCTATTTATTCAACATGATATGAAAAATGCAGATAAAGAAAATTTAACAACTTAAACTAAATGTTCGAAATGACGACCTTCCTGCTAGAGGCATAACCGCAACTTTGACTCACAGGCTCTAGACACTGCCCTAAGGACTTCTGGTGATATACCGCGGAAAGCCGCGCGGAATCTCTCCCTCATATCCTCGACAGTAGTTGGTACCGTCCTGTAAACCTCGTCTTTGATATGGCCCCAAAGGAAGAAGTCAAGGAGAGTGAGGTCTGGTGATCTTGGCGGCCACCTCACAGGACCCCCACGACCAATCCAGGAGTCCGGAAACGTTTCATCGAGAAATTCCCGAACGACACAGCTATTATGTGCAGGAGCTCCATCGTGCTGGAAAACTATCTGTCGAAGAGCCGCTAGAGGGACATTTTCCAAGAGATCATCCAAGTCGTCGCGAAGGAACCTCAAATAACTGTTGCCGTTCAGGTGCCCCTCGATGAAATAAGGACCCAAAAGGTGTTCTCCAAGTATGCCTCCCCAAACATTCAGCGACCATCTTTGCTGGTGGTTTATCATTCGCATGGCTTGTGGGTTTTCATCGGCGTAATAATGGTAGTTGTGGCGATTGACATGCCCATTTCTATGGAACGTTACTTCATCAGAAAATAATACGCGCATAAGAAATGATTCCTCCTGCTCAATTTTGTTGATAGCCCACATGCAGAAATCTTGCCTCGCATGAAAATCTTGAGGTTGCAATTCTTGGTGCAGTTGAATCTTAAATAAACGGAATTTGTACCTTTTAAGAACACGATGTACGGATCGCGTTGAAATATCGTGATTCCTACTAATATCACGGATACTGGTATGAGGATCTTCAATAACTGCCTCCAGAACCTGCAGTTCATTATTTTCGGTAATAACTGCCTTCTTTCTAACTCTCCTTGGCCGTTTCACACTTCCCGTAGTAGTAAATCTCTCCAACACTTTTTGAAACGCACGTTCATTTGTATGTGCCCTGTGCGGATATCTCGCAGCGTACACTCGTGATGCCAAGAAACAATTCTTGTTACATTCTCCAAGAATAAATATCATGTCAACCATTTCCTCTTGAGTTCGGAACATTTTTAGAACGTTTATCAAAAATGACTTATGGCTGCGACTGACGTCTAATAATTTACTTTGACAATTACCAATCTTTTGTTTTCTCATGGCACACTTGGGAACGGAAAACGTTTCCCGACATTTGCGATGAAATTCCTTTTTTCTCCGAAATTTTGTTATGCAATGTGTAATTTTTTTTACACCAATGAAAAATTTAGAGTTTTGGCTGTACAACGCCGTAATTTTTTTAGGGGGGTGCCATTTGAAATTTTCGGAAAAAATGACAACATGCGAAGATCAATCAAAAATTATTTTTTTTCCATAAATTACCCGAAAAAAAATTATGTGAAGGTATACGAGGTCTTAACCTGTACCTCAATTCAAAATTTAGGCGCCGGCGTCAATTAGTTTCTCTACAAAAAAATCTCAAAAATGGGGCGCAATTTTGAAAGAAGGGGTTATAACAGCGAAACCGCTAAAGTGAAGGGTATAACATGTTAGATAAAAAAATAAGTACTCGTCGAGCACTTTCCAAATCTGCAATAAAAAATAGGGCATTCCATTTAAAAAAACATAAGTTTGGTACGCCACTGGAGTACGGCACGCCACTGATGATTAGAAATATTTTTGAAACATAGCGACGGTAACTATGCACCACTTTGTTCTTAGATTTTTTTCGATAGCTTTTATCGTAAAGGAGCTATGGTCCGAGGCGTCTTAAGTGCCACACCCGGTATATATATATATATATATATATATATATATATATATATATATATATATATATATTGACGGAAATGTAATCGATATAGTGTGTAGAATTATGTGTCAAACCTGTGAAAGCGAAAGATAATTAGGAAAGGATAAGTTATGGTAGCATTTTGATCAGCGTGTACAATTGGAAAAACGTGTTGCGCGGAACAGTGGCAATAACGAAATTTTTTGATATAATAAAAATGTTTATATGTAACGAAATGTTCAAAAGACAATATAGACTTATTCGTCCATCAATATGCTTAATTCTGCTATCAAAAAAATCATAAATTATGTTTATTTTCATAAATTAAATTCGCCATAAATTAGAATCATTTAATTTTTTTCTTTTACGCTTGCACGAGGCATTGTTTACTTGTAATTGTTTTCTAGAAATGAAATTAAATGAATTCTGTAGAAAATAAATACTATCCAAATCTTTTTTTGTCAGAGATGCGCATGTGAGTCGACTCATTGTCGTTTTATGATGAGTTTTATCGCTTGAGTCATGTTGAACAGATATTCAATTTCCCCATAAACTTCGATTAACTGACGATGAATGTCAATAGGTGAAATCCGTTTTGCACCAAAAAAACGTATCATTTCGCATCTGGCAACAGCGATAGGGAGCTCCATCTTCGAAGGCTGTTAGGCCGGCATTGAACGATGTAGCGTGGAGGGAGATTTGACAGTGTAAGACAGTGTTTTTTCCCAGCACGTCGCATTATTTCCCAGCAGCATAGGGAACCTTATTTTACGAATCCCCATTTCTCAGAAAATCCCCATTTTTCAACGATTTTTGCCAATTTTGAATTTTGTCGATTATAGCGTCGTCTGTCACGATTACAAAAAAAAATCAGATAAACTTTCTTATTTTTTCCCGGAGTATTCAAATCCATACAAAAAAATGGGGGTTCCTATTTAACTTTTCTAGTTTTCACCCCTACCCCCTAGGGGGTTGAGGGTAATGGGTCGAGTTTCGTAGCATTAGATGTCCCCCTTCGAGGCGAACAAATTTTAATTATAATTTTTTTATTATTCGATGTGTAGTTTTCGAGATATTTCAATGTATTCACTTATGCTCGTGGAACATGTTGATGGTAGAGCCACTTATACAATATCCCCCCTCCTTTTTTGAAGAAACAAGGAACTTATATCTGGCCAGACCAGTCGAATATTTTGGACAAAAATTCAATAATTTGGAACAAAACAGCCGAAGATCTCAAATATCAGCCAAAAATTCAAAAAAACCTGGTTTAAAAATATAAAATGCAGATAAAAAATTGAAAATACAAGCAAAAGAAAAATAATTTGCCATTTTCAGACCCAAAAATAACTCATTTTAGCTTAGAATAAGTTCCAACGAGAAATTTGAAAATAATAGCAAAACTAAAATAGCCCTTTCACAGATAACGGAAAGCGGATTTCAAGTTTTTAACATAATGTATTTAGATGTTATTTCTGTGAATAAAGATGTTTGTATATATAAAAATAAAAAAAAAATTCACAAGAAAATCTTAAATATGGGACAATAAATTAAGACCAAAAATCTAAAATTCGTACCCAAAAATCAAAGTGGTAGACCAAAAAAATTGAAATTTTTAACAAACGAATCAAAAATTTAAGTCGAAATAAAGAAAATTTTGGCCCAAAGACGAAAAATTGAAAATACAAAATATAGGCCAAAAAAGTAAAAACCTACAACAGGGCCTAAAAAGCTGAAAATTTAGACAAAACATCGAAAACTCGGACGTAAAGATAAAAAATGCAGACAAAAAATCCAAAATGTCTACAAACCAATTGAATTTTTTCGTCAAAATAAAGAATATTTAGACCAAAAAAATAAAATAATCTACAATATAGCCTAAAACAGTAAAAATTTAGACAAACATCGAAAACGAGCGTAAAGATAAAAATTGCAGACAAAAATCGAATATTTTGGTCAAAATAAAGAAAAATAAAAAATCGGAAATACGGAAATCTAAAATATGGGCCAAGGAATCAAGGATCCTGATCTAAAAATAAAAAAGCAGACAAACAATCGAAAACTTAGGTAGAAGCAAAATAATTTGCCACTTTCAACCGCCAAAAATAAGTTTGTGACCAGAAAATCGAAAATAATACCAAAAAAATAAAAAAATTCACCCAATAAAATCAATAATCCAAGTTAAGAAATGTAAAATAATGGATACAAAATACACCAAAAATAAAAAAAAATATACGATAAAAAGTTGAGACCAAAAATATAAAATTCTGGCCTAAAAATAAAAATTGTGGACTAAGGAAAAAAAAAATTTAACAGACAAATAAAAAAAAAATAAAGAAAAATTTAGGGCAAAAGATTAAAAAAAAAATCCACAATGTTGGTCAAAATGTCGAAAATTTAGACAAAACATGGAAAACTCGGACCTAAAGATAATAAATGCAGACTAAACAAAACATTAAAAATGGGGGCCAAAAAATAGAAAATTTTAACAATAAAATCGAAAAGTTAGGTCAAAATGAAGAAGAATTTAGGTCAAAAGATTTAAAAAATGGTGATGTGGCCATCATGTTACTTTCTCCGACTTGATGGTATCATTTATATTTACGTTTTCATGGTTCATTTTCAATTGAAATCATATTTTAAATGTACATCGAGCGTTGCGTAAACTGACGTAAACTGACGTTTAAAACGTCAAAATTATGAAACGGAAAAAATATACTTCAAATTCAAAAACTCGGTTTACTCAAAAACTAACGAGATTTCGAAAAAAACTTATTCTTTAGAAGTTGTTCATTTTGCTATTCTCTACAATTATTATTCACACAAATTTGCTGTAACTATCATCGTTTCATAATTATAAACCAAAAGTTAAAAAAAAATAATAAACTTTTTTCTCGAATAGCAATGATTTTATGAAAAATATTTTCAAGCAAAAGATGTTCATTTCTTTGTTGTCTTCAATGTTTGTTTAAATGTTTTTGTGATATTTTTCATATTTAAGAAAATATTGGCAAAAAACAAAAAACAGTTAAGGTAAACACCCACTTCCGGTGTACGAAATTTTACCAAAAGCTTTTCAGTTTTTCAGATTATCAAATAAGACGTATGTTGAAAGTTTCATATCAATTGCTCTATTAGTTTTTGAGATACAGCGCACACAGACAGACACACACACACACACACACACACACACAGACAGACACACACACACACAGACACAAATTTTTTTTTTCCAGAAATTGTTGAAATGGCATCTAGGGACCCCAAAACGGATATTTCCGTAAAAAAATTTTTTGAAAAAAAAATCACGATCACAATACTTTCTCGTACTTCGTAACGGAGAAAGTAAAAAGTAATAAATATCTGTAATGTTGGCGAGAAAGTCGAAAATTTAAACAGTATATCGAAAACTCGGGCCTGGAGATAATAAATGCGGACTAAAAAATCGAAAATTTCAAACAAACAAAACTCGAATATACCGGAAAAAATAAAAATAAATCTCGAATATAAATCAATAATTTAGGTTATAGAAATTTTAACCAAAATCAAGTCAAAAATTTGGAATAAGAATTAAAAATTCGACCCGAAAAATCAAAAATGCGGATCAAAAAAATAAAAAATGTTAACAATTAAATCAAAAATTTATGTCACAATAAAGAATATTTGAGTCAACAGATCAAAAATTTAGATTCAAACGAATCGAAAATACAGGTCAAAAATCTAAATATTAAACATTCGGCGGGAAAATCAAAAATGCGGGCAAAAAAGTCGAAAATTTAAATAATTAAATCGCAAAAGGTCAAAATAAAGGATATTTAGGCTAAAAGTTAAAATATTTTGACCAAAAATATTGAAAATACAGGTTAATAATTTAAAAACCAAAAATTTGTCAGGCGAAATATAAAATGCGGACCAAATAGTCGAATATTTTAAGAATTAAATCGAAAATTTAGGCCAAAATAAAGTATATTTAGGTCAAATGATCAAAAATTTAGCCAAAAAACAAATCGGAAATACAGGCTTAATAATAAAAAATGCAAATTTTTCTTTAATCTTCGGTTTAATTGTCCAAAAAAATGAAACTAATTTGAAAGGGAATTCAAATAAAACCATTAACTTTGTTGGGATCACCACCTTATTGTTTCACCTTTTGTGTCGGCAGTTTCGACAACTTTAGATTTAGTAGATACATTTTGAATAATTCAAACAAAACAATTCACTTGGTTAGTATGACTCTCAGTAGCGGCTCGTGGAACATGTTGATGGTACTTTTACAATATGGGGAGGCCCTCGCCTCCTTTTTTGAAGAAAGAAACGACGATTAATCTTCATAGTCCAAGATTATTATGAGTTGTAAAGTAAAGGTTTATAATTTCAAACAGCCGAATTCAAACAAGCTGAAAATATGATTTATGCGTACTATCGTGCTTTTACATTTTGTCCCAGACATGCACTAAATCTGTAATACCATTCTTCGACCACGTAACCTCACCATCAAACAATACACATGGAAAACAAAAAGAATTTTAAGGATTAATTAAAAATTCTTGCTGAGCTTGAAATTACAGGTAGTGCCATGGATTGTAGTGCTTGGCTTTATACAACGAGCCGCCCCTGCTTATGGTTCCCCTTACCAGAGTACAGTCTGTGTATTGTATTACTGAGCACTTAAGACGTGAGGGTAAAGCTCGCGCAGAGAGAAAGTATTCGCAGAACGCTACAACAAATCTCCGGAGCCAATTGAATTTAAGATGGTCACCTCGCAACTCGCCTTGAGTGCTTGGTACAACTCTAATGTGCGCTCACATTTATTCAGGTTGCCACCAAGTCTTCTTAAAGAAATTTCGTTTAACAACTTAATTTTTGTGAGGGCAATTCTCAATTTGTGGAATTAAAGTTACAAATTGAGAATTTTAAGCTAGAAATTTATGTCTTATCTAAAATTAACGCCAATTTAATTGTTTATTTATTGGGTGTTAATGTTTTAATAATTTTGATTTTATTTAAAGTTCAATCATATTTTACGTATTACTATTTAAATTAATCTGGAGAATCGACTATTAAGATAAGTTTATATCGTATAACATCGAAAAGTTTCCTTTTCGTTCCGATCAGAAAAGAAAGATATATCTTTCATTTTTAGTCCCTGTAATAGTATATTATTAAACGAGTGAGAAAGTTGGCCATTGCCACGAGGGTGAAGTTTGCAATTCACCCTCGTGGCAATGGCCAACTTGTTCACGAGTTTAATACTATACGTTTTCGCATCATATTAAATAATTTCCTAAAGTTGTTTCTGTTTATATTAAATTATAACGAATAATTTTTCTATTTGGAAATTGCACCAGTTCGCTGACAAAAACAAATCGTAAGTAACAACTAAACTGTTGAGAAAATAAAATCGTCGTCATGCCATTGGCTGAAACCTGTTGGGCAATGAAACTGCTATCATTTGATTGAATGTCACCAAGAATTACATACTCGTATACTGAATGTAAAAGTAAAACATCGCACGAGATGTGAATGTACATGTGAACAAATATGGAAATAATATATTCAATTAAATTTCAACAACTCTAAAGCCCTTTTTGTAATAGCAATTTACGAACAGATAATATCAAATTGTTTCATTTTAAGGATTTCCTGTTTAATGTTTTTAATTTATTTAAAAGAATACCTATTAGATATATTAAAAAAGACTAATTTGTATCAGAGCCCTGCAGGAGCGGGTTTTTTTAAGCCCGGCCCGACCTAGTCCGGTCCGATCGTGAAAATTTGAAACCCGGCCCAGCCCGGCCCGACGAAAAGAAAATGTACTGCGGGCCCGGCCCGGCCTGGCCCGGAGTTGTATATTCAAAGCACGGCTTGGCCAGGTCCGGCCTGACAAAGTTTAAAAAAATTTAATTTTGATTATATCACTTCGAAAAAAAAAGTTTAATAATCAAATCAAATAATATTCTTTCAATATTGATTATTTTTGTGAATTCGTGAATTGAACAAAGACCCAATCTTTTTTCAATTCACTTAGTTGTTGTTTTCCAGAGTCTATAATAAATTTCAATTTTTATTTACCCAAGCCCGGGTATACCCGGCCCGGAGATTGAAAAATACTGGGCCTGCCCAAAGTGCCGAATCGGTATTTTGTCCAAAGTGCCGAATTTTATACCACCGACCAAGCCCAAAGTACCGATTATCCCGGACCCAAAAATACGGCCCGGCTCGACCTGGCCCGACGTCGGGCCGAGCCATAGCCCGGCCCATGCAGGCCTCTGACTTGTGTTTTGGTGGCGAGATAAAACCCCAAAATTAATGTTGTACAAGTGCACGGAACGCGATTTTGTTGTATAAATAATGGGGTGTTTGAAAATGTATGATATAATAAAGTGTGTAACAATGTAAACTTTTTCTATAATCAATATTTTAAGTTTCGAAGATTTCGAATTTTTCAAAGAATCGAATTTCTGAAATTTCGTAGGTTTCGAATATTTTAGTCCGAAAACCCTAAACAGTTAGAGATTTAAACTTTTATGTAATTCCAAAATTTTCACCACGAAAACTCAAGACGGAACTTAAGATGCGCATGCTGAGCTGCTGTAATAATAAATTGCGCAAACTAATGTATTGCCAAGGTAAAGAAAACAATAACATATCTTGCCAGTTGAATCGTTTTTATTAGCTAAGAAATAATTTCATATAAATTAACTTTATGTTCAACTGTACAAAAATAGTAACTTTGGTGGTTTCTTTTTAGGCCAAATGGCGTACATTTCGTACTATACCTTATTTAATAACCAGGCGGACTAAACGCGTGGAGAATTTACACTATAAAAAGTAACCAGAAAAGTAACCAGATATGTTTTGGCGGTAAAAATAAAATTATTTCAATTTATTTTATGTTTTTTTAAATGGAACACCCTGTATATTTTAGCATTTATGGATTCCTCGTTACTTGGAAATTAAAATGACCCAGGTTGTGGGGGTTGAAACCGGGCTATTTTTGTGTTATTCAGTTGTTTATACAAAAATTTAAACAAAACTGTTAAAGTGCTTCCCTGAAACTAATAAAAATAATTCATTCTAATTTAGTGGTAAAGTTTAGTTGAACTTTAGCCTTCTAAATTACTCTATCAACCTAAGCATAACTCAGCGTATAATACAATTGGACGATTTTCAGAAATTATTGAAATCATCGTGGAGGACAAAACGGTAACGAATTTGAAAATTTCACGAAAACAATACTTTCCCCTACTTTGTATGGAAAAAATTAGAATTATTCATTTTAGGACCATCTTAAAATGTTGTTAAGCACATGTCTTAATTGGAATTTGATTAATTACCGTCATCAGTGTTTATATTGAGCTAGGTCGTAAAGCTACCAAAGTATGAAATTCATTTAATATTATTATAAATTCGCTCCATTATTATAGGCTAATTAACAAACGCAAACGGCCACTGAACGGACCTAATTAAGATTTTGGTATCGCCCAAGGTTCCACGGTAGTGCATTCAAAGAATCCGAAGCACAGCCATCGCAACTGACACTGTTCGCTCATTTGTTGACATTCCCGAAGTGCCAAGGTTCTGCCCCGAAATCCGTCAGGCAGCAAGGTCAATTCGCTGAAAAAAATAAACACGCGGCATCAAGGTGAAACCGCAGGAATTATTTACACGTCCACCGGCGATTGAGTCGTATCATTTGTCCGATGACGATGGCCGTTCTGAAGAGGATCGGAAAAGTAACTTCTGTGATAAATGACGGGACAGTGACTAAACAGATTCAATGGGGCGAACACACGATTTCACAACCTATCACACGCGATAAGTGACCATTTACACGGCCATTAATCCTCGTTAAATCACAATTTATCATTCCGGGGTACCGCAGGGATTCAATTTAGGCAAATCTCAACAATGTATAACGTTAATCTGCCCAATCAATGAAAGCAACGTGTCATTCATTAACATGTTTTATCGAAACTGATCAAAAGTAATTAGATCTATCACAATAGTTTATTATGCAAACATACTCTAGCTGTCTATTTGCACAAAAACTATAATAATTATCCGTTTCCGAGACAGTCAGATCTATTATACAAATATAATCTTACCGTCTATTTGCATAATAAGTTGTAGTAATAGATATAATGATTGTTTATCTGTCTCGAGGCAGATCTAATAATTATTTTTTATATTTATGTAAAACGCTACCGTAAAATATATTTTTAATCATTTAATACAACTAAGCCAGATATGCCGAAGATATTGCTTCAATAGCAAGAATATGAAGCTAATCCGCAACGCTATCACGCAAAAGAAAATAATGGGTCAGTGTTCTGCAACATATTGTGAAGTCTTGTGAGTGAAATTTGTTGTACAATTTAGTGTTGTTATATTTTGTGTTTTATTGTGTTAGCAGGACATGGAAAGCTTAATTATTAATTAAATACATCAGTACAAAACTATTTACGAACATGTGGCGACCATTATTTTGCTTGATAAAACTGAATTATAAAATAAAGAAAGTTGTAAATTTAATTAATCTAATAAACACGAAATATAGTCAAATTATATGATTATAATATTGAATAAAAAACAAAGAATAAACTCGTACAAATAACTACTTCCCTCGCTGATAACATTGGTCTAAGGCGGTTCTATCACTATATAAAGGGTGTTTTTCTAGAGGTTTGTTTTTCGACCTGGCAACACTGTTTCTAGTGACAGTCAATTTGATAGGTGATAGCTGATTTCTGCTCAGTATGTTTTGCCATTTCGTCATGAATAGACTTACGCCAGAACAACGCTTGCAAATTCTGCAAATTTACTTTGAAAGTCGTAGTTCAGTTCGCGAAACTTACCGTGCGCTACGTCCATTTTACGGCCGACATAATCGTCCATCCGAGCAAGTTATTCGGAAAACCATGGATCGTTTTCGCACTACGCATAGTTTGATTGATAACGTGCATCCGCAGAGACGCCGTACAATGCGCACCGAAGAAGTTGTTGCAGCTGTGGAGCGTAGTGTTGAGGAGGACCCGAATGAGTCGATTCGCCATCGTGTACAGCAATAAGAGCTGTGTCCATCCACCGTATGGACGATTTTGCAAAAATATCTCAGTTTACGAGCTTACAAGGTATAACTCGTGCAAGAGCTGAAGCCGCTTGACCATCATATGCGTCGTACGTTCGGAAAATGAGCCGAAAACAAGATTTTTCTTGATCCTCATTTTTACCAAAAAAATTTGTTCAGCGATGGGGCTCATTTTTGGGTCAATGGCTACGTGAACAAACAAAATTGCCGGAAACTCCAGAAGTCATTATTGACTGGCCGTTAAATCCTCAAAAACACACTGTTTTGTGTGCTTTATGGGCTGGTGGAATCATTGGCCCATATTTGTTTAAAGATGATGCCGGCCAGCACGCGACAGTCAATGGAAAGCGCTATCGATCCATGATTTCTGACTTTTTCCTTCCCCAGTTGAATGTCATTAATATGGAGGAGCTTTGGTTCCAGCAAGACGGCACAACATACTCCACAACAGCGCGCGCCATTGTAGGAAACATTCGCTGACCGCATAATCTCGCGTAACGGACCCGTGAATTGGCCTCCACGGTAGTGTGATATCACACCTATGGACTACTTTCTGTGGGGATGTGTGGTCGCTAGTGTACGTCAATAAACCAACGACGTTAGATCTGCTGGAAGTCAACATTCGCCGCATTATTGCCGATATACGGCCCCGGCTGCTCGAAAAAGTGGTCGAAAATTTGATTTCCAGATTGCACTTCATTCGAATCAGCCGCGGCGCCCATATGCCCCAAATCATATTTAAGCAGTAATAGCATAAAATTATCTTTCCAATAAAGCCAATACCATGGCCATCAACATGATATTTATGAGTTTCATTTCAGTTCAAAGTTCTATACCTCTAAAAAACACCCTTTATGTCATACGATTGTGAGAGGCACCGCATACATCCCTAATAGAGTTCGACCTCGTAGCAGATTTCAATATATTTTACACACAAAAGTGCTTGATTTGCCCTTTCTCTCTCGTACTTTAAATATCTTACCACAGCCGTCTTCGACTGTGATTTATGCCCTTCCAAAGTAAAATCAGGACCGGGTTAGGCGCTTAAACTTAGAAGCTATGTTTATACGATCGGCAACGTTCACTAAATAATCGTTTTTTCATAGTGGTATCTTTACAATTTTATAAGTGTTTCTTTCGGGCAACGAACATATACAGTATGCTTTTTTTATCGTGGGCCATAGGATTTTACATGCTAAAAAATATACCTCGTGTAAATGTATATTTTATCATATAATTTTGAAGCAAATTTTAGTTGATAATATAAATCAATTATTTTTCTACATGATGCGCTTAAGGGGGTTTCACCGGTATGACGTCAGAGCGATTTTTGATGGGCGGATCACTTACATCTCTTATCTATGCTAGGTGCTCGAAGCCCAACCCACCATCAAAATTTATTATTTTTAATACCTGTGGCCTGCGGCGATGGCCTGGAGACCCGACAGAGACCAGAACTCTTATAGAAGTAGCATTGTCTTTATCTAGTCCATTAGAAAATAAATATGTCTATCCTTTAAATGCACCCACATGAAATTGTGGCGGCTTGAACATGTGCATCACATCCATTCTTCTTCTGTGTCAATGGGTCCTTGAATGAATGGCTTATCGCAGCTTGTTTACTTTATTGAAAATTACGACCCTCAACACAGAGCCGTTTTCTTTCACACTGAACCATAAAATTATATAAACCTGAATACTAATGGTTTCAATTCTACGATATTTTCTAAAACAGAAAAATACAAAAATCGCAAATCATATTTTGCAAAAATTTAATTTTCTTCAATTCTTCAAATTTCTTTTTATATATTTCACATTTTTCAAAGTAAACCGACAAAAACATGTGAACGCATAAATTACTGTTTATCGCAGGACGAATTGGCAATTGTTTTGATAACATTTGCCCAGTATTTCCTTGAATAACTAGATGTTGGTTGATCGAAAATTGCACGTGTTGTAATGTGCCGTCCGCCAAAATGTTAAATATTACAATTATACAGGGTCTTCATTTCAAAAGGAGCCACCCTGAATAACTTTGGATCCGAAGTAGTTACGGTTTAAAAAAAAATACGTCAATTTTGTTTTCGAGGGGGAACTTAAAAAATACTGTTTTTAAAATTTTATCTTTCTAGGGCATATCCAGCAAAGCAAAAATAATTGAAATCGGTTCATTTGTTTTAGAGAGAGAGGGTATTCATTTCAAAATACGCCACCCTGAATAACTCTGGTTCTGAAGTAGTCACGGTGACAGGAAAAACTATGTCAATTTTGTTTTTGAGGTGGAACTTTAAAATATTGTTTTTAGAATTTTATCTTTTACCCCCTCACCCCCAGCCACCCCATCTTTATAATTTCAAATGACACCCCCTATTGTGTGATACCTTATTTTAAAGAGCTTAAAAAATACTATCCAGAAATGCAAAAATAATTGGAATCAGTTCATTTGTTTTAGAGAGAGAGGGTATTCGTTTCAAAATACTCCACCCTGAATAACTCTGATTCTGAAGTAGTCACGGGTTCAAAAAAAAAACGTCAATTTTGTTTGTGAGGGGGGACTTGAAAAACACTGTTCTTAGAATTCTATATTTCACCCCCTCACCCCCAACCATCCCAACTTTAAAATTTCAAATGGCACTCCCTATTGTGCGATACCTCATTTTAAAGGCCATACAAATTATTATCCATCCAGCAAATGAAAAATATTTGTAATCAATTCATTTGTTTTAGAGAGAGAGGGTCTTTGTTTCAAAACAAGCCACCCTGAATTACTTTGGATCTGAAGTAGTTACTGTTTTAAGCCAAAATACGTCAATTTTATTTTAGAGGGAGGAACTTAAAAAACACTGTTTCTATAATTTTTTCTTTCACCCCCAGATACACAATCTTTGGTGTGGCATATTTTGAAATGAATATCTCTGAAACAAATGAACTGATTTAAATTAATTTTTATTTGCTGGACAGTATTTTGTGTGTCCTTTAAAATGAGGTGTCGCACAAAAGGGGATGTTATTTGAAATTATAAAGATGGGGTGGCTGGGGGTGAGAGGGTGAAAGATAAAATTCTAAAAACAGTGTTTTCAAGTCCCCCCTCAAAAACAAGATTGACATATTTTTTCCTGTAACCGTGACTACTTCAGAACCAGGGTTATTCAGGGTGGCTTATTTTGAAATCAATACCCTCTCTCTCTCTCTAAAACAAATGAACCGATTTCAATTATTTTTGCTTTGCTGGATAGTATTTTTTACGCCCTTTAAAATGAGGTATCGCACAATAGGGGGTGCCATTTGAAATTATAAAGATGGGGTGGCTGGGGGTAAGGGGGTGAAAGATAAAATTTTAAAAACAGTTTTTTTTAAGTTCCCCCTCGAAAACAAAACTGACGTATTTTTTCTTAAAACCGTAATTACTCCAGATCCAAAGTTATTCAGGATGGCTCCTTTTGAAATGAAGACCCTGTATGTTAAAATATGCATTAGAAGGCGAAATATGCATTATATGGGTAAATGTGCAAAATATGAAAAATATACATAAATATGCATTTTGCATAAAATCCGCTCTCTAATTATAACCAAATCAGGAATACTTTTATTTAAAAAATATAATACGTCTCACAAGATAATTAGATGACTAATTGTTAGCGCAATCACAAAGAGCTAACTCAATGCTAACTAAATAAACATTTGTTGATTGGTTATTGCTACATTGAATCACGGATAAATGCAGTATTCATTCCTACTTCTGTTGAGGCCTTATTCCATTTTATTATTATTATTCCTAGTAAAAAAACATACATCCACCATGGATAGATTTTTAACCAGTTGCAATTGCTCTACATAGCTGTTTTAAAACGTACATGATTTTTCCGATATTTTTACGATGAAATTCGAAGAAAATTACTATTGGACCGAATTGTGCACGGATTATGTCTCCGAACATTTGTGCGCCCTTTGAATTCTCAGAAAAGCAGGTACTAAGGTCAAACATGTGTTAACCAGACCATCAGGCTATTTTCGAAGATAGAAGAAATAATCGCGGTGAGACAAACAGAAAACATTGTAACATCACCCTAATCAACATTAACATGGGTAATTCATGAGTGAGTTGACTCAAAGAGTTAACTCCGTGAAGTAAGTCGCGGAGTCAAGTGACTCCAGTTGAAAATATGTAATTCATTTTGAGTCAAAAGAAAGTAGTTAAACAACTGTGGAAGCGAAGACTTTCTTGTTGGTGTGCACAACGTTTCCGGGGCAAATCTAATAATGTTGGTTCACAAAAAGGAGTAATTTCGCCCTTCTCTGCTAGAAATTCACCACCACACCATGTGCACATGTTTGTTTTAATTTCATCTCTCTCACACACAACGTATCTCCCGTTCGATTCTATTGGCTGCTACGTTTGGAGCGGAACCTACATTTACCACGTATCAAGTAAAGATTTTAGTAAATATTGTACTTCATTTAAATTGCAAAATCTCCTTTATTTACTCAAATATTGTAGTGATTTTAGTTGATTTATATTTATTAATTTTATGTAAACACTTCTAAAGATTTGAATTTGAATTTGGATTTAAATGTCTGGAATAAAAATGTATTACACAAAAGTTATAAATGCTAAAAAAAAGAAAAATCCTTACAATGTTTTATAATTAAATCTAGTATACGCCCAAAAAATTTCAAATTTTTTGGACCTTAAATAAAAAAAGTTTTGAAACAGGAGCCGGTGAAGTCACCTTAATTAGAATCATTTAAACATGTTTTATTCTATTTAAAAGTGCTTTTGCTCGGAATCGAACGATCGGGATACGCTGCAGAAAAGTTGTCAACTATTTCCCTAAAATAATCATTCCTTGACTTCTTGTAGAAAAATACAACTATTTCGCTGCTGGACAAATGCCGTTACAAATTCCACCCGTTCTTCAATAGTATAAATGGACATTTTCAAGAATAAAATCGGTTTGATTACTTGCCTCATTAATCAATCTGATATTTCGGAAATTCAAGGTACTTTGATTATTTTTGCTCAGTTATTTATATTAAACTAGCTGACCCGACAGACGTCCTGTCTTAACTATGAATATTGAATTCGAATTGGTATAATTCATAAAAAGAAAATATTCAAAAACATAGTGTTTATTATTGTAATGCTCTATGATACACAACATTCGCTGCGCCGTCGTCCGTGCGTAGTCCTTTAAAATCAAGCAAGGTAACTGGCTGCGCTGTCGTCCGTGCATGGTCCATATATATTTATATATATTAAGGCAGATAACTGGTGACTGACGACGTCCGTGTGTGGCCCATTAAAATTAAGCAAATAAACTGGTGCGTAGACCTTAAAAATTAAGCAAGGGTGACGAACGACGGCTCCGCTACACTGCGCCGTCGACCGCGAATGGTCCATATATATTAAGGCAGATAACTGGTGACAGACGACGGCTCCGCTGCGCTGCGCCGTCGTCCGTGCGTAACCCTTAAAAATTAAGAAAGGTAACTGGTGACGAACGACGGCTCCGCTGCGCTGCGTCGTCGTCAATACGTGGCTTATTACTGGTGACGAACGACGGCTCCACTGCGCTGCGCCGTCGTCCGTGTGTGGCCCATTGAAATTAAGCAAATAAAGTGGTGACGATAGTGGCCGAAAACGGTTTAGGCTCTAATTTTTGAAATTCACGATCGCTTTAACGTGCTTCAAAAATTCATAATTTTTTTAATAATCAACGGATTTGAACTAAATAACAAAATTATTAAAGCTTAAGAATGTAAGAAGTGTATTGTTAATAATAAAAACATCTATCGCCAGTTGAAATATTTTTTTTCGAATTTTTGAAATTCATGATCGCTTTAACGTGCAATTATTGCTTCAAAAATTCATAACTTTTTTAATAATCAACGGATTGGAACTAAATAACAAAATTATTAAAGTTAAAGAATGTAAGAAGTGTATTGTTACTAATAAAAACATGTATCGCCAGTTGAAATATTTTTTTTAGAATTTTTAAAATTCATGATCGCTTTAACGTGCAATTATTGTTTCAAAAATTCATAACTTTTTTAATAATCAACGGATTTGAACTAAATAACAAAATCATTAAAGTTAAAGAATGTAAGAAGTGTATTGTTACTAATAAAAACATGTATCGGCAGTTGAAATTTTTTTTTTAGAATTTTTAAAATTCATGATCGCTTTAACGTGCAATTATTGTTTCAAAAATTCATAACTTTTTTAATAATCAACGGATTTGAACTAAATAACAAAATTATTAAAGCTAAAGAATGTAAGAAGTGTATTGTTACTAATAAAAACATGTATCGCCAGTTGAAATATTTTTTTTTTAATTTTTGAAATTCATGATCGCTCTAACATGCAATTATTGCTTCAAAAATTCATAATTTTTTTTAATAATCAACGAATTTGAACTAAATGGTAAAATTATTAAAAAAATTCTCAAAACCGCGCACAGAATCTTCCGCAGAATATTTTAATTCGTAACACCACCGCGAGCGACATTCCAACCACCAAGAGATGGCGCGCGTATTATAAATCAATCGTTATCACCAATTTATGTATTTAAAGCCGACTTAATTGTTCATCGGATGCAAGTGTTGCAATTGAGCTCAGTGCAGCATTTGCTGTTAATATTTTGTTTATATTTTTTTTATAATTTCAGCTACTTATTTATTTACATTTATCGATACGAATCTACAGGGTAAGCCCATTAAAACCCATTAATAACCGTCGGCGCAAACAATGGAAAAGGAATAACTGATCGAGCGGTCGATCGCCGAGAGTAGAAAATTATTAAAGTACTAAAATCGCTATTAAAAAATAGGGGTTGGTGGTGGAAGGGTAAAAATGTAGGGTTGTATGTATTTTTTAATGCCGAATCATAAAAAAATAAAAATAAAAAATTTTGTCCAAAAAATAAAAATAAAAAATTTGCGGTGGACCACCCCTATCATTTAGGGGTATTAAAAATAGTTTACGTCCTATTCTCAGACCTGCTCAATATACACACAAAATTTCATAAGAATCGGTCAAGCCGTTTCGAAGGAGTTTTGTTACAAACACTGTGACACGAACATTTTATATATTAGATAATTTCATTTTTGACTGGAATAAAACATGTTTAAGTTATTCTAATGCAGCGCATCATGAAGAAAAATTATTTATTTATTACTAATTAAAATTTTCAAAATCCTTCAAAATTTTATGATAAAATATATATTAACATAAGGTATAATTTTTAGCATGTAAAATCCTATGGCCCACGATAAAAAAAAACATACTGTATAAATCACTTTTCACAAGTCAAATTAATTGACGGGAACAGTGTTAGTCACCGGTGCGACCAAGATTTCTACTCTCCCCGTCGTCATCCCAACCAGCGCAGCTCTTGTGCAGTTATCTTTGCTAAGTCATTGTATACTGCGTGAATGTTTACACATTTTTTACGATCACATTAAGCCGCGTCCTCACTGAGTCGACATTATCGATCGACTCTGTCTATCGACACTGTCGATTTAGTGTGTACGCGTCAATCGACTTCGTCGATCGACAAAATATGTCGATCGATCTGTCGATTGGTTTTCCATAAACTGTCGGTAAAATCAAAGGGTAGTCGAGTTGAATCCAGAGTGTGGACGTGCTATTTGGCGTTCGACATCGGCAAACAGATTAGTAATCATCTGCCACAAAAACGTATGGGCTTTTTATATCACTCTTTGGAAGCAGATTTTCCTCAGGCAAATACATTGTATTGTCTTCTAGAAATTTATTAAATGTAGTACTACTAAAAACACCACCATCAGAAATACGCCCTTGGCATCCCACATTAGCATAAATAAAATTATAATTTGCGTCGACTACTGCGAATAAAACAATACTGAAGAATCCTTTGTAATTGAAAAATTCACTGCCGCTATTTATTGGCGCCTGAAATGATATATGTTTACCGTTCATAGCTCCGACACAGTTTGGAAAGTTCCAACGATTGTAATAGTTGTGGGCAACAGCTTTCCATTCTGCCTCGTTTTTAGACACCTGAAATAAAAAGATCTATTTAATTTCTAATATTCTTATTCTACGTGGTATTTTTTTAATCAGCGACATCCTTTAGGCTTAGAAAATAATCAGTGACAATAGTGACACCAAAGTAGTAACCAAAATCTAATATAGAAACTTTGATTACAGATTTCGACTGCAGTAGATGCCTTGGAAGATGCAAGTGATATGAATGATAATACTAAAAATAAAGAGAATACTCAAGATTTCATTTCCACAAATGATGATGCAGAAAGCAATCTTCAAGAGTCTAGTACGAAGGAAAGTACAAGTGCGAAAAAACTGTTCAAGTCACTAAATTTTGACCATGTGCCATCAAAGAAAAGGAAATGCGATGACCCAATTGTTAATAAGGCATTCACGGTAATGACACAAATGTATTCAGACAAAAATAAGAAGGATGTCTTTAGCATATTGGCTATTACATTGCGCAATTTGCCTATAACTTATGCTCAAGCTAAAGTGCAACACATGATAAGCACGGTTCTGTTCGAAGGAAAATTAGGAAAGTACAACTATCCCGTAGCACAGCAACCACTACAAATATTACTGTCATCCTCAGCAACAGCAATATTTTCCACATTCAACAAATCCTGTTGATTCACTAACGGCTTTCCTACCGCAAGAGTCCCCGGAGTATTCTTCATGTTCTCCTTTTATTAGTAATCCCTCAACACCGGCACAATCAAGTACTGAAAAAGACGAAGCTGTAGATCAATTCATTACCCAACTGCAAGTTCGAAAACATCCCACACCACAGTAGATGCGAGCAGCATTATTTTTAATTTAGGATTTGATACTTAAACATTTAATACTAGTTTTTAAGTCTTCTATCAGATTACTACCGCTGTACCGATTTTTACTTTCCAGGCTTGGTCGAACCCAAAATCTTCTTTTACGCGAATATTTCCTTTTTTTAGACCCGATAATAACAAATGCGGCACAAGCAATAATCACGTCTTCTTCATCAAACATTTTCGTTTCGATTGATCGACAAACTTTCTGTCTACTTGGTGTGGACAGGTGAAGTCTTGAAGATTTGTTGGTCGACAGTATCGATAGACAGAGTCGAGCTCACCGAGTCGGCGTCGATAGGAATTGCTACGGAACACAAAGGAAGGGCTGTAGGTAGAAAAAATCTGATTGGCGCGATAAACTATCGCTTATTATTTACACGTTATTATACAAACAATGACATAATAAATAATAGTTTAGGAGAAATGTTCAGGAAAAAAAATATATACACGCGGACAACTCTAAAACATAAAATCATGAAAAGAAATAAAGAGTACCGACACTTCACTTAACGTTCACGCAAGCACTGGGATGCCCGGCAAGTATCCGGATGGGTGACTGGACAGTATCGTTATCTTCGGATAATTTCTTCTAATTGTAATCACGCTCTATTGTATCAACTACCATTCCTAACGGAGTCCACACAATAAAATGGCAATATTTTGCTCCTGTAATCACCAATTGTCCTTGAACTTGGTAAAAATAATTGTCATTTCTTTTCAGTTGAAGCCATCCTTTTCTTTGATTGAAAAATTTCATTTATTTTCCCGTATCCCCATCTCTGGTGTTAACTTGTAGCAAGAATACGGACATTTATTTTCTACGATCTCGTCTTCATTAATTATTCCATTAGAACCTGCACCTAAATATGGATGGGTTTCCAAAATAAATAATCCACACTCCTTCACTTCTTTCCCAAACTGGCTTTCAAATGTTTCTTTTGCCAAACTTTCATGATCTCTTCCCCATTGTGTGGCAACTGATCCATGAAAAGAGAAAATAGATTTTTTTGCACAGTTTTCGATGGGTCTGTGGTTTGACGTAATAAAGCCTTTAAAAACTCTTCCTTCTTCTGTTCAAGGTTATCCACCACTTTCTGTTCGGTCATTCCGTAGTCCTTGTCAACAGGAGCACTCTATTTTTTGTTTTTAATACGAGGACCCCTTGCTGTTCTTTTAGACCTCGACCTCATGTTTTTAATTTTTGATACATACCGTTGTGTATGAATTCCCGGGGTTTTCCTTGCCAGCTTTCTGTACAATAAAGGAATGTAATGTTCTTTACTATTAAAAAATATTGCTGCAGCCTTACATCTCATGTTGTAGCTTCCTTGTACAGAAAAGTTTATTCTTTTTCCGCCTATGAATTCTGAATCTGAACTACAGAGTTGTAAGTTTCTGCAGCATTGTTATTCATATTTAATATTAAACTCTGCACATTTTGAATTAATCTATTACCAATACATGAAATATCGTCCATCAATCCACATTCCACCATTTCTGTCACATAATCGGTTTTATTTTCATTGTCCCAGAAATATATGGCACATTTATCATGTCTTCCAAATGTATGATAAGGGCAATTTCGGATATCGTCGGTCAATTGCTGAAGCTGCTCGCCAATATTAAAATCTGATGTCCTATGATGTTTAATTGCCGTTTTGATACCCACTTTTAGCTTTAAAATCGAGTTATTCAAAACCTTTCGCAGTCCTGGACGAACTAATATATTCTTTCAACTATTTCATTGTATCATTCAATATCCGGCGTGGCACTAGCCAGGGAAGTAGTTGTTTCAATAAGTTATTTGTTTATAGTCTTAGTAAGACTTGATTTTTTGCTTGCAGAGTAACGAACAGGTTGAATATTCATATATTCAGGCTACATTTCGTTTTCTTGTATTTATCTAATGCTTTCTGCAACAAGTAAAGTTGTTTCTAACTTGTTTATTATTTAATCGTGTATTCGGTTTTCCAACGAAAACAAGATCATTTATTTCTTCACATCTGTACTTTCACTAATCACCCCAAAATCAGGTATAAAACCCGTTCAAACCTTTCATAATCTCCTCAGTCGTTTACGACGTCTCCGCGTTAACGATCACCTTCACGTAAGTGTATTTTATTATCTAACATTTAATTTAAATGCGAAGCTGCACTGATGAGAGATAAATCTCGAAACGCGTCTGCAGATGGCCAATTATTTAATTTTCATATTTTTTAATTCAGTATTATTTTTAGTTATTATTAAATTTGTTTCATCTAGTAACACTAGATAAGTTTAGCACTGTGTGTCCTTGTCAAAATGTTTTCTGGTTTTTTCATTTTAATAATAACATTTACAGTTTAAAGTTTCACATTTCATTTCAGAATAATTTTCTAAGTTAGTCTTGTATGTAGAAATAAACGATCTTAAAACCAATGTTATTATCTAGTAGTACTAGTAATAACATGCAAATTACTTTTGTATCATTCAATATCCGGCGTGGCACTAGCCAGGGAAGTAGTTGTTTCAATAAGTTATTTGTTTATAGTCTTAGTAAGACTTGATTTTTTGCTTGCAGAGTAACGAACAGGTTGAATATTCATATATTCAGGCTACATTTCGTTTTCTTGTATTTTTCAACTATTTCTTTTCTTTTTTTGCAAATGTGTACAATAATTAAAAAGTAAGTACATTCGATTTTTGTGATCAGTTGACTACCAAAGGGTTTCTCAATACAATTTTTTTTCTCCAATGAGACGTATATATTTCAAATGATGCATTTGTATGTTATTGTGGAAACCTTCTAAAATATTGCTGACTTCATGCTTGTTGAAGATCCTGTCAAATTTTTGCAGCAGATCTTCATTTTTAGAAAAAAATATTGAGCACAAATTGGGCAATACTTCTTTTTAGATGCTACGTACAGCAACTTGCCTGTCTTAGCTCCAATAATGCAAGCCTGAAAATAACGAAAGCCTGTGATAAACATAAATTAATTTAGCAAATTATAATAAAAAGAAAAAATTTAAACAGTGTGAATTTATTTCGCCAACTATACAATGTTGATATAAACTATAAATAAAAAGGCCGTTGGTATTTGGCTGCCCGTTAGATGTGTTTAACTTATCTTTCAAAAATATACAGAGTCTTTTTTTTTAACTCAGAACATATGATTGATAATGTCTATGTTCTATGTTATAATAATCACATCAACGCAATGCAATGTATTGACCATGTAGGCAACCATACTTACACTCAGTTTTATTTAATTGTCAAAATTGTGTTATTAATAAAAATGTATTACATCACCGAAGAAATAATACAGATAATTAATTGGTACAGGAGTGGAAACAGCATTCGACGGGTTAGAGATTTGTTTTCGGTTGAGTATCCGAGCAGACAAGTTGCATCCATCGGAACAATTTTTAATATTGTCCATAATTTTGACAATACTGGCTGCGTGATTAATTTTCACATTAAAAGGGCTAAAGGAAATCACATTTTAACGGAAGAGATGAAACTCAACATTTTATGTTACGTAGAGCAGAACCCCATATCATCGTTAAGAGTTATCGCAGCACAGTTTCCGTTTACAAGACATTAAAAGAATTTAAATACAATGCTTACAAGTTTTCAAATCATCAGCAACTATCAAATGAGGACAAAGGCAAACGAACAGAATTCTGTGAAACCGTATTTAATTTAATTAACCTAACATTATTCTCAATGCGTTCTGTGTCACTGTCACCGTTGTGTACTTGGTTGCCTACATTGTCAATACATTGCAATGCGTTGATGTGATTATTATAACATAGAACATAGACATTATCAATCATATGTTCTGAGTTAAAAAAAGACCCTGTATGTATGCTCTGTAGCTCTCTTCTCACCACTCCAGATAAAGCATCATAGTTCACTTTATCTGAACGCTTAGACCATGCTCCGTTCACAATTACGGTAATTAAACAATTACCCTCTGCATCTATTACCTCTATATTTCGTGCTAATTGCAGCTCTTCTTTTCCTGCCTTTTCCATAACTTCCCACAATGTCTGGTAAATGCTATCGGACACTGCCCCGTGATGTACAGAATATTGCCTGTAAGACATTTGTGGTATATTCATGAGTGCATGCTGCTCCACCATTTGAGTAGTACACAGCCTGTCGATACTGTTGCCAAAACTGCGGCCGAATTCAAATTCATCTCCGTGCTTAGTACAGGATCTTCAGTGGAAAGACTTTTATTGATGCCGCACAAGTTACACTTCAACTGAAAGCAACTTATTAAGCCGACTCTAGTTTCTCCAACAATTTCCATTTCTGATAAACCACAAGTAAACGGTGTATGGTTATTTAGAAGAGATATAGATTTGAAAAAAATGCTCTTTCTTTGTGCTTTTGAAACTATTTAATTTATTGTGATCTGACTCAGAAATTAGTTTCATAAAACAGCGTTTTTAAGCTTGGGTGTAAATGGAAACGGAATGCGGTGGGTGGTCCGTATCTAACATTCCAATCCTTTGAACACAAACGAGGATTTTGCAAGTGTAAATTGATCGATAAGAAGTTAATTAGCGTTTTTTGGAACTTAAATAAACGTTTTCATTTATAGAAACTCCGGAGCATGTTCAAATAGTTAAAGGGTAGGAGAGGGTCCAAATTTCGGAAAAGATGGCAGAAAAAAGTTTTGGAGGAGTACAACCATTGTCTCAATGTTTACATTCTTTTCCATGGTCGAAATGTAGAAACAGAAACTAAAAAAGCGGTAGTTCAAGGCGCTCTCCGTCCAGTTTTGAAGAAGCGTAACCAGACAAAACGAAAGAGAATAGCAAAAACCTAAAACAAGGAATACGAAGTGAAATTGCAGCGATTCACAAGTCATCATTGAGAGTGCAATAGGAAATCTGTAAGAATGTTTGTCGATCGGTTGAGCTTATCATCGTTCTATACAAACAAAACTTCGCAATGATGTCAAGCATTTGGTACAACATTCAGTTTTAAGAAAGTAAGACATTGGTTCGTTTCACAATATTTACTTTTTATTCTGACTAGTTTCGACTTTCATATCATCTCCTCATCAGCAGCGGCTCGTGGATGTTCGGCGGTGGGTCAACGGAAGAAAATTTGACCGAAACAGCAACGAAATATTTGCTTCCTCTATAAGAGTAAGTAGTGCAGCCCGAGCGATATCTTTGTCTTTGCCTCACCTACGGAAATCCACGAGCCGCCACTGCTCCTCATCATCAATCATTCCTTGCAGATCTTCACCACAGACAAGAAGAAGTTGGTTTGATATTCAATATCAAACCAACTTCTTCTTGTCTGTTTCAAACCATAATGGCGAAAGTACATTAAAAAAAACTGTCATCAAAAGTGTATCTGGGTATACAACTGTTTGTAACTTTACTACATTTCTTTAGAAAATTCAATTTCCACGATTTTTAAATAATAATAATAATAATAATAGTTTATTGGTGCGAGTGATATAAAATCTTACACAAGTCAATACAGAATACATAACATAGTTGTTTAAATAGAACAACAAAATATAATATACAGCCGGCAACAAAGAGACTAACATATAGAAATTGATACTTAGAGTAAATATAGTCTATAGATTCAAACATGATCAACAAATGATGCCAACAAAAACCGTCCTCACGGAGGGAAGCTACTGTTATAATCATCGAATGCGTAAAAGGCATTGGTTATGAGGTAATTTTTACACCATCTTTTGAAATGAATGAGAGGCAGTTGTTGGATACCTGGCGGAAGTTTATTAAAAAAATTCACACCATAGTATCTCACCCCAGTTTTGCTCTTTGACAATCGGAACTGTTGCAGCCTTATGTCGTTTTGTGCCCGTGTGCTGTGATTGTGATAATCTTTATTGTGGTTGAAACTGTGTAGGTTACATTTCACATATATAAGACATTCCAATATAAAAATACTAGGTGCGGTCATAACTTTATATTTCTGAAATGCTTCCTTGCAATCTTGCCTATATCCAAGCCCCGCTAATACCCTGATCGCGCGTCTTTGGACTCTAAAAACATCACCCATGATTGGCGTATGGCCCCATAGGATAATACCATATTTAATGTGAGAATGAATGTAACTATAATAGATACTCAGCAGCATTTTATCCCCCACGGAGCGAGTCAGATTCCGTAGTAGATACACCTTTGCAGATAGCCTCATTTCTAGGTTATTTCCATGGGGCTGCCATGACAAATGAGTATCCAACAAAAGTCCAAGAAACTTTGCAGATGAATTATCTCCCACTGAGTCACGTTTTAGGGAGAATTTTAGTTCAACTGTTTTCCCCTTATTTAATTTTAATTTATTGCTGTTAAACCATGAATCTGCAACTTTCATGTGCGACTTTAATTGTTCCTTCGCGCAGTTGTTGGTGTTTCCTTTTACTGATATGCTGGTATCATCGGCATAGAGAACTATCGAGGCGGCTGGGAAATGTCCAGGGAGATCATTTATATATAATAAAAATAGTAATGGTCCTAAAATAGACCCTTGAGCCACTACATAAGTGATTTCTTGCTCACTGGAGATTTCGTTCTTGAATACGACCTTTTGCTTGCGGTTGGATAGATATGACACTAACAATCTGCAGCTTGAAGGGCTGAAATTATAGCAATATAGTTTCCTCAGAAGTATTTCATGACTAACACAATCAAAGGCTTTGCTGAGATCAAGTAGACTGCAGACAACACTTTCACGATTTTCAAAAGCATCAATAATATAGTTTACAAATCTGTTGATTGCCATGATTGTCGACTTGCCCTGCCTGAAACCGAATTGAGCGTCGTCGAGAATATGGTTCGAGTCTAAATATTTAGTGATTTGTTCGGACATAATAAGCTCAATAATCTTGGATATTATCGGCAGTATTGCGATAGGACGATAGTTGTTCACATCATCTGCATCCCCGCTCTTATAAAGCGGTATACATTTAGCTATTTTTAAAGCGTCTGGAAAAATACACATTTTAATACAACAATTTATTAAATGGGTCAACGGAATAATTAAGATATCAATTACAGTAATTATTAATTCTATATTAAGATCATAAATATCTCGGCTTGCTTTTTTCTTCAGACTCATTACTGTTTCTCTGACTTTGGCACATGATACTTCTTCAAATGAGAAATAATTGTTATTCATATTATACGATCGCAGTAACAACATTACAGGATCTTGGTTAGTGTCTGGTATTGACTGCATTACAGTTTGAGCCACATTTGAAAAAAACATATTAAATTCACTTGCAGAAATGTTTATGTTCTCTAATCCCTGGTTTTTAGGTTGCGATTTTGATTTTACCATGTTCCACATAGCTCTGGAGGGGTTCGATGCCGAGCTTATATAGTTCTCATTTGCCCTTATTTGCTCTTCCTCAATGCGCTTTTTATACCGAATCCTAAAGTTATTGTACACTGTTTTAGACGTTTCTGTATTAACTGTATTGTGAATGTCTCTGAGCAACTGCAGTGTATTTCGTAATTCTTTAAGTTCGGGTCCAAACCAATTAATATTAGATTTATTTGAGTTTGACATTTTCAGTTTAATTGGGAATGCAATGTTAAGAGCAAATGTAATTTTTCCTATAAATGTAATCCATGCTGTGTTCAAATCAATGCATGTATTCGTTACATCAGACCACTCCATGCCCTCCAGAACATTGTAAAACACAATTTTACCTGCAAGAGTTATAGGTCGCACTGTTATTTTGGTTTTGTCAGTTTTATGCGTGTGAGCGACTTCAATGCAAAGCCCCAGATGATCAGTGACGCCTATGTTCACCAACTCCACATGTTTACTACTTGAATCATTATAAGTGTTTGTAAATATATTGTCTATACAATTGCCTTGCCTTGTGGGTTGATTTGTGACTCTATATAAGTCGTAGCTAATAAAATATTACTTATCTTCACAGGTAACAAGATGGCGTGGGTTTGAATTTAAAACTATGAGGGAGAAAGTGCATTTACCCAAAAAAAAACTCTCATAAAAATTATACTTGACGATACAACTCTTCCTAGCTTTCTAGATTTCATGAGAAATCCCCAATTTTCAAAAAATTAAAAGAACATTTTAATTATCTTCCACCACTGACAAGATGGCGTTGCACAGTGGTTCAGAATTCAAAAAAGCTGGCCAAAAGTCTAAATCTTGATAAATTTGGACATAAATGGGTACTAATCGCAGATTATGAATTTGATATCAAAATATAAAAATTCAAAATGGCAGATCCAATATGGCGGATATAAGTAGTAAAATTATTATTGTCCGCACTAGAGAAATCCAATATTTTAGAATAACAATGATCCCAGCTGTCCGGTAATTATTTTATAATTTAGTCAGGGTGTGTAGAAGATCTTTTTATTCCATAAAATGGTATAAATTTCGAGTAAGTCGGTAGTAATTGTTTTAATATTTTTTTGGCAGCACTAAAGTAATGCGCAATCTCAGTATTACAATTAACTCAGTTTTCGGGTGATTATTTTGAAATTTAGTAAAGATGTGTTTGAGATTATTTTTAAATCATAAAGAAGAATCAATTTTTACTAAATTCTGAAAATTTCAAGTTTGCATTTATTTGGCTACACAGGAGAAATTAGCAACTTCAGTATAACAATCGATTATCACATGATTATTTACAAAGTTAGTGACTTGTTAGATTTTTCTTAAATCATAAAGCAGAATCAATTTTGAGCACATTTAAAAAATTTCAAGTTGGCCACAATTGTTTTTACATTTATTTGGCCACACTGAAGAAATTCGCAACTTTAACAACAATTTAATGATTATTTTAAAAATTATTAAAAAATTGGTCATCGGCTTCGAATCGGTGAGCACTCTCCATCCTCGGGCCAAAACTATAACCATATCTTATACTATACAGGGTGTGTACAAATTGACGGGAAACCATTGTGATCCTAAAAAAATTCTTTTTGCGGAAATATGCATTTCGTCGATTCCGACAATTTTCGTAAAAAAACTGAGTGCCTGCCTTTGTGCCTGTCATATTGATTTGTACTTTCTCCGTACAAACTACGGGAAAGTGTTCTGATTGTGAAAAAAATTACAAACATTTTTTTTTGCGGAAATATTCATTTCGTCGATTTCGACAATTTTTGTTAAAAAAATGTATGTCTGTCTGTCAAATTGAATTTTTACTTTCTCCGTACAAACCAAGGGAAAGTATTGTTATTGTAAATAAATTCCAAATATTTTTTTGCGGAAATATCAATTTCTTCGATTCTGACAATTTTTGTAAAAAATATGTATGTCTGCCTTTGTGTCTCTCTGTCTGTCATATTTAGTTTCTAGTTTCTCCGTACAAACTACAGGAAAATATTGTGATCGTAAAAAAATCCATTTTTTTGCGGAACAGCCGTTTCGTTGATTCCGACAATATTTGTAAAAAAGAAAGTGTCTCTTTGTCCGCCTTTGTGTCTGTCTGTCTGTTATATTTATTTTTCCTTGCAAACTAAGGGAAAATATTGTGATCATAACAAATTTCCAAATATTTTTTTTTTGCGGAAATATCCATTTCATTAATAAATAGCCATTTCGCCAATTCCAACAATTTTCGTGAAAAAAATGTGTCTGTGTGTCTGCCTTTGTGTCTGTCTGTCATATTTATTTTTACTTTCTCCACACGGGAAACTGTTGTGATCGTAATAAAAATCGAAATTTTTTTTTGTGGCAAAATCCATTTCCGTCGCTTCCGACAATTTTTGTTAAAAATGTGTGTCTGTGTGTCTGGCTTTATGTCTGCCTATCTGTTATATTTATTTTTTACTTTCATCGTGCAGAGAAAGTATGCGGAAATATCCATTTCGTCGCTTTCGACAATTTTTGTGAAAAAAAAGTCTGTGTGACTGTCTGCCTTTTTGTCTATCTATCTGTTTGTCTTTTTTATGTTTTACTTTCTTCGTACAAACTTCTTTCAAATTCCTTATTTCTTCTTTTTTTACTAATTTGAGTAGGAGATCTTTCCTCTACAATCGTCAGGGAAGATAATATTTCAATATAAAAAAAATAACATTGAAAATCCTTTCCGTTTTGTTCATCTACACACTGTATACATATATACATCATAAATACAAGATATTCAATAAAATATAAAATCGAATTTTTCAACGATATTGCACATCAGCAATAAAAATAATCCTACACTGAGGAATGCAAGTGAATGCAGCTAATTGTTGTTTATCACGGTAAGGGACACTAAAATAAATATTTTTATTCCTATAGGAACACAAGCAAAAAAATATTTCCATGAATATTTAAAATATACCTACCTATTTTTAACGCAAATTCCTATAATTGCTAACAAAAATTTTGTATGCATATTAAATGTAATAACCATTAATTTACCTTCAGGAAGATCCATAATAACAAGGAAAAAAAATCCCAGTACATAAAGATTAGTATTTATAGTGAAAAACCGACGCCAAACTTTCATCTCGTCTCCCACGTGTCTAACAAAGTAACAAGTTCGAACACGGATTACGGGGCATTTTGTAGTAAATACAATCATATTCTTCCTTTGTGGCATCCAGTGGAGCCCTCTGGACACGACTATGTTGTACTAAACTTAAAATATTGACTTTCATTTTTTGACTTTTGGCCAGCTTTTTCGAATTCTGAACCACTGTGCGTTGGTTTGAAATTGAAACTATGACAGAGAAAGTGCATTTTTACAAAAAAAAACTCATCAAAATTATATCTGCTATTACAACTATTTCTAGCTTTCAACATTTCTTCAGAAAACCTCAATTTTCATGATCTTTAAAGAACATCTTATTTGTCTTCACTACTAATAAGACGGCGTTGTTTTGAAATTGACACTATGATGGAGACGGTGCATTTCCAAAAAAAAAATCATCAAAAGTGTATCTGGGATTACATCTGTTTCTAGCTTTCTATATTTCTTTAGAAAACTTCAATTTCTATGCTATTTAAATAAAACCTTACCTATCTTTACAGGTGACAAGATGGCGTGGGTTTGAATTGTAAACCGTTATCAAAGTTATACTTGCCATTATAACTATTCCTAGTTTTCTAGATTTCTTTAGAATTAGATATTGGAAGAAAATCTTAATTATCTAGATGGCATTGGTTTGAAATTAAAACTATGACGGAGAAGGTGCATTTTCAGAAAGAAACTGTCATCAAAATTGTATCTGCCATTACAGCAGTTTCTAGTTTTCTGGGTTTCTTAAGAAATCTTCAATTTTGCTTTTTTTATTAATACCGAATATTACAACACATTTCACCACTTGTTAAATGAAAAAAAAATGTTTATACTTCAACCTCTACTCTTAATTTTAATCACCATTTCGTGTGAATTTAATTGCAACACTCGACACACTTTTAACTTTGAAACATCCCCGAAACTTCACTTCACCACCACCGATTAGACGATAAATCCGCTGGCCTCTCATTAATAATTTGAACATTTTTAATTAGGCTCCGTGAAGGGTGATTTAGTGTCTGCAGTCTACCTCAACAGGTGTGACGAATGCCGGAGTCTCGCGAGCGTGCGATTTCAATTATCAAATTCATTTTTCATGAAGAGCACGCAGAACGATTCAATTTATATTCTAATTAGCGTTTCTTTGCGCCACCGTTCATTATCCGCGCGCATAAATTTCTCCTCACTTCTCTTCACGGTGTAAATCAGCGCCCGGAATGGACGGATATACTCGTAAATTATCCGGATTAGACTAAATGTGCTGTTGAATATTATTTTCATTACGGTGCAAACGCATTAAATATTTAAATGTATGTAGTAACTGAAGAAAATGTAATATTATACGTTTAAAAAAAAAAATAATTCTTGGTAAATTTGCAAATATTTCAATATGATTTACGTGTGTGCGCCGTATTAATTAAGAGCAAGAAAACATCTTTAATGCAAATTTGAGATTACGTGAATGGCGAATAAATAGTGTTAGTGATGGACTAATCATTACTCACGACAACTAGTTCACTACATGCTTGTGAATGATTGGTACGAGTATTTGTAATGCATTGCTCACGCCATTCATTTGAGCGTCGATTATCTGGGCGAGAATGATCAGCTGATCATTCCCGCACTGCAGCGCATGAACAATGGCGTGAGAGATAAAACCTAACCTGTTATGTGTCAAAATGACGGAGTAGATTTGAAGATGTTTGCATCGCCGATTCTACATATATGGGGCATAAGTTGTAGTGCTGATCATTCCCGCACTGCAGCGCATGAACAATGGCGTGAGAGATAAAACTTAACTGCCATGTGTCAAAATGACGGAGTAGATTTGAAGACGTTTGCATCGTCGCTTTTACATGTATGGGGCGTAAGTTGTAGTGCCTCGTCAAATTCGTTTTTTTTATGTTTTTCTACTATTTACATTTACTTTTAAACACTAAGAACACGAGAAATGATGTGAACCATAAATAATATTGTAGCGACTTGGTTTGTGACGGATACTTGTTTTCGCGATAATGTTAAGCAAGCGCCTCTGATAAAAAATATTGCGTACGAATTGTCCGCTGTCACAAAGTTGTCGTAGGTAAAGTAAAACTTCATACACGCGAGAAATGTGTATCATTCCATGCTCGTTGTACAATATACTATTCTCTGATTCGATGTCTGAAGTAAACATACCCGCACTAATTTCGGTGGTGGAATGAGCTTAATTCCTAAACGAGTGTTGGTAACTTTTTGTTTTAAGAAATTGCCATGACTGTGCAAAATCAAATAGAAATGAATCAATCAAAATTATGTAATATTGATAAAATATTTAATACAATACGATTACCATTTATATACATTTAAGTAAATATTAGCTTTATTTCCTGCTATCATTGAAATTCCGTGTATGTTTTGCTGATAACTTTCATTATGATAACTTACCTCGAAACCTGGGTATTTAGTTAATTCTATTGCTGTTGATAACCATTGTTTCGTCTATATTAATTTATTTAAAAATTATTTATTTCCTGTTGACTCGCAAAAGCTTGTTTATTGTCATCTTGACTGAGTCGGTAAATGAGGATTTACAGACACGGTGCTTATAAAAAGTTGCCATGGCTACTTTACCAAACACCACTGCTAATGTTTGATAATTTACGTTTCTAATAAGCACATAATTTATTATTATTAAATATTAAAAATAAATATTAAATTTGTGGCGTTGCCTGGAGCATGGAATCAAGTGGCATGGCTGTGACGCGGAGAGGTTGCGAGGCAACGAGAGAAAACGGAATCAACAAAGAGCACGAGCGAGATTCGCCATATTCCCCCTCGCACTGTACGACGTAATCAAAATTATTATTATCAAATTGTGATTTGTACATATCTAAATAAATCCAGATCGCAATATAAACAACATTGGTGACCCCGACGAAAACACGACCCCGACACAGCCGCCGCCCAACGTAATCCTGCCCGACGTGTGTGACCCCGGCAACGGTACAATACCGACGTCCTGCCCGCCAGCCTGTTCCACATCCAGAGTGCCCCCCGAGCTACCAACAAACTCCACAAGCCCCAGCAACAACCGCTCCGACACCTCTCCCACATGAAAGCAGCCAGCCACCTCCGTGTTCCAGGTGACACTACCTCTGCTTTCCCCAAAATTATTCTGCTTGTTTTCTTTACTTTTTCTATCTCCTAATTCTACATGGAAGAACAAGCAGAAACTACCGTTGGCACCACATTTGATTTTCGTTTACCCCCTTTTTCTAAATTCGATTCAACAATTTGGTTTTTACAAATAGAGTCTGCATTTGGAAATTTGCGAGTAACTAATTCACTTCGTAAATTTCACGAAGTAGTTGCCGCATTACCACCTGAAGTGGCGATGGATGTGCGCTAGTTGCTCATAGCGCCACCCAAAATTTTGCCTTACGAGACTCTTAAAGCCGAGATTATTAAACGGAAGACGCTTTCGGAAAAGAAACGTTTACAACAGATTCTTTCCTGCGAATCTTTGGGCGATCAAACACCTACACAACTGCTGAGTAAATTGCAGCAGTTACTTGGCGACACGCAGTTGGATGATAACCTGCTGAGGGAGACTTTCCTTAGCAGGCTCCCATCTGAAGAGCAAACAATTTTAATTTCGGCTTCTACTACAAATCTGACCAGCCTCGCTAACATGGCTGATCAGATTTTAGAAATTACAACGCCACACACCATTTGCGCGTCTACTACCACCCAGCACGACCGTTCAACAACCTCGTTGGCCCCCGACGTAGTTAAGCAACTACAGCAGCAAGTTGCTGCTCTTTCGCAGCAAATAGCTGTCTTAACGCAAGACAATCACCGTCGGTCAACGAGCAAGCGCCGCTCGCGATCTCGCTCGAACGGTGGTTGCTGGCCGAGTTTATTGTTGGTTCCACAACAAATTTCAGGACAAGGCGCGCAAATGCACACCACCATGCAGTTAGGGAAACGGGAGAGAGCAGGTTTAATTTCTCGGCCTATTGTCCTGCTCTCACTCCAGGACTTCTATTTTTCGTGCGCGACACTAATTCTGGGACTAAATTTTTAGTCGACACGGGAGCCCAGATTAGCATTTTGGCAGTAAATCAAGCTTACGCCAACACTCATCAACGCGCTAAATTATTGCTGACCACCGTTAATGATAGCCCCATTTCAACTTTCGGTCATTTAAAATTAACCATAAACATCGGCCTGGACGTCAATTTTATGTGGAATTTTGTGATTGCACACGTTAACCATTCCATTCTGGGCGCCGATTTTCTCAGCCATTTCAACATCATTGTTGATATTGCCCATAATGAATTATTGAGAAATGCATTTTGCCCATCAGAACTAAATTCTTTGTCAACACAAAATTCAACATATTCTAAATTGCTAAGACAATTTCCTGGCCTCACAACTCCTCTAGACCTGTCGGAACCTATCAAACATGATGTGCAACACCATAAAACCGACCACGGGTCCACCTATTTTCGCCAAACCTCGCAGGTTGCCACCACAAAAGTACCACGCGGCTAGGAACGAGTTCGACAAGCTCATCAAACTAGGTTTCCTGCAGCCTTCGGCAAGTCCCTGGGCTACGCCATTGCATATGGTTACGAAACCAGAACGGTACTTAGAGCCCCTGTGGAGATTATCGTGGCTCAAACAGGATAACAACTCGAGACCGGTATCCCTTGCCACTTATACATGATTTCGCGAATAACTGTTGTTGCACGTTATTTTCTAAAATCGATTTGGTCAAGGCATACCATCAAATTCCAATTCATCCTGCAGATATCCCAAAAACGGCAATCACAACACCTTTCGGCTTATACGAATACTGCAGGATGAGTTTTGGTTTAAGAAACGCTGCTCAAACGTTTCAGAGGTTTATGGACTCGGTACTACGCGAGTAGTACCATTTTGTTTCGCGTACATCGACGACATACTCGTCTTCAGCAAAGACGAACACGAACATACTCGTCATCTCTTCCAAATTTTGAGCGGCTCACTTCTTTTGGAATCAAAATTAACCCCGACAAGTGCGTTTTCGGGGAATCAAAATTAGACTTCTTAGGTCACAGTATCAGTGGTTCGGGAATAAAACCTCTGCAGTGCAAAGTCGACGCGATTTTGACATTCCCACAACCTGCTGACCTAAAAGCTCTACAACGTTTTCTTGGCATGATTAACTTGTATCATCGATTTATTAAATCATATTCAAGCATTTTAGCACCGCTCAACCAACTCGCTGCTACAACTCCAAGCAACAAACCTCTGGTATGGTTGCAACATGCTCTGCATGCATTTACGGCAGTTAAGGCCGCCTTGGCCGACTGTGCTATGCTTGCACTACTAAACCATGTTGCGGAGCTAAGCATTATGGTAGACGCATCAGACTCCGCTGCTGGTGCGGTCTTGCAGCAGAAGGAAAGTTCAGACGTTCTCCGACCGCTCGCTTTATTTTCTAAATCTTTTTCAAACACTGAACGCAAATACAGCACGTTCGGCCGTGAATTATCAGCCGCATTTTTGGCGATAAAAAAGTTCAAATACTACCTGGAAGGTCGCGAATTTATAATTTTTACAGATCATAAACCTCTGATCGCTGCTATAAATTCTAATACTGATCGTTTTTCAGGACGTGAGCACAGACACTTGAACTTCATCACGCAATACACAACTGACATACGGCACATCCCTGGAAAGGACAACAACGTGGCTGACACACTGTCAAGAGTCTAAATTAATGCTTTAGACCTCACCAACCTAGCAAAATTACAATCCGAAGATGTGGAATTACGATCTCTTCCTGGTAGCTCTTCCACAGCACTCAAACTGGAGAAGTTCATCCCGCCCGGCTCCAACACGTCCATCTACGTAGACACGTCTGTTGCATCACGACGTCCCTACATTCCTCCTGTATTGCGTCATGAGGTCCTGATTTCTCTGCATGAACTCACGCACCCGGGCGTCCGTGCAATGAAACGTCTCGTAGCAGCACGATACGTGTGGCCAAGGATGAATCATGACATTGCACATTTCGTCAAATCCTGTTTGAGTTGCCAAAAGCTCAAAATCCATCGACATACAGTGTCATCTGTTGCGAAATTTCCAGACCCGGATGACCGATTCACTGACGTGCCCTTTGCCCATTTGCAACAATTACAGATACCTTCTGGTCTGCATCGATCGCTTTACGCGTTGGCCAGAAGTACATCCTCTTACTGAAATTACTGTAGATTCCGTTTCCCAAGCATTTTTGCACTGTTGGATTGCACGAACACCATCGACGGTCATCACTGACCGCGGTCGGCAGTTCCAATCCAACACTTCTGCCGGAAGGATTTCTGCCTAACTTTCAGTATTAAACACAAATCCACAATCGCCTACCGTCCGCAATGTAACGGTTTGGTAGAACGGCTCAACCGCCAAATTAAAGACTCGATCCGAATGAGCAATGATCCTAAGAACTGGGTAACCCAACTCTCTTTAATTCTCCTAGGACTCCAGACAGTCTATAAATCATCTCTTTCGGCGACAACTGCAGAGTTCGTCTACGGCAGTGATGGGGAAACTACGGCCCGCGGAAAGGTTTAATCCGGCCCGTTTAAGAGTGCCGTCGTGAAAATGTTTGAACGCGTTCTTACTTCCCAAACTCCCAGTGCCTCAACAAACTCCCGCATAAGAGCATTAGTTAGCAGTAAAATTCGTCAATTGCGTTTCTGTGTGTTGTTCTCCGTAGTAGGTAACGTCTAAAATGGATGTTAAAAAAAGAAAAGTGGATTTTAAAGAAGAATGGACGTGGAAATATTTCTTTACTTTATTTAAAGAAACACCTGTGTGCTTACTTTGCAATACAACTGTTGCAGTTTTAAAAGAATATAACATTCAACGCCATTTCAAGAGCAAACATGAAAACCACTCCTACTCATCGTTAAGTGAAGAGGTGAAAAAAATTAAATCGAAAGATTTAATAAAAAATTTATCAAGTCAACAACAATTATTTCAGAGAGTTAATCATTTTCAAAGATGCGCTACGAAAGCCAGTTATGTGTTGGCTTATAATATTGCTAAATCTAATAAAGCATTTTCAGATGGTGAATTTATAAAGCAGTGTATGATAGATGTGTGCGATATTATGTGCCCTGACAAGAAAAAGGATTTTCAGTCACTGTCTCTCTCAAGAAGTCTCTCTCAAGAAGAACAATCACCGAGAGAATTGAAAATATTAATAAAAATCTAATTTCACAATTGACTACAAAAACTCAAAAATTTATTTTTTATTCAATTACCATGGATGAAAGTACAGATATCAGCGATACTGCGCAGTTACTCATATTTGTAAGAGGAATCAACGCCCACTTTGAAATTACAGAAGAACTTGCAGGGCTGGGAATTTGATTATATCCCGCCAAACGTAGCATGCCGAAATTCAAATGAATTAGAACCAATCAGATTCTATATAACTTCTATTTTCAGGAAACATATCATGTAGAGTTCGAATGCGGCTTTGTGATTAGTTCTCTACTCGCATTATGTTTCGGCACATGATTGGTTTCAAGAAAAACAATGTTCAATGTCAAACGTCAGTTTGCGGGTAGAACGCTATTAAAATTAGTGAAAACTCCGCATTGGAAGTGTTTCTCTTGAAGTAATTCAAGAAAAAGGGAAAGAGGCCCAACCAAAAAGTTTGGGCGGAGTCACTAACATGACCTGTACTCGGGAAGTCATTTCTACAATATTGGAAAACGGGGCACATAACGTGCGAAACGCGAACGGTACGTACTGTAAAGAAAATGTAAACTCCATATGGAATACCAGTGCTAAGTTAGTGCAAGAGAAGTACGTTTCTGATTTTTAAATTTTGTTTGATCCATTTAAAAATGTAATATTCAAACCGGCACGACACGCCCGCGATGACAGTAAATGTCATTCTATTTTGTTGTAATATTTTTGTTGGGATATAGTCTGATAAATTGCTCTCGTGCATTGTAAATTATCGCAAGTTTGCACTCTTTCGACAAACTCAGTCGCATTGTTTTAGGCAACAGCCCCTCGCCCTTCCGGGCTCGGGACTGTTGCCAAACAATACGACTTCGTTTGTCGAAATCGCACAAACTTGTTACCGATAATTTCCAATGCACTTGTGCAATTACTGTTGACAATTGCCCTCATTTACTTATTAACCAATGAAATCGAATAACGTTGATGAGATGATCCAATAAAATTCTAATTACGATGCGTAACAGACCACGCTCTATGTTATGCATGGCAATTCACCCTGGGTGGTATCTAATCAGATAATCTCTCATGTTGGTATTGCCTAGCAACGCGTTGGTTCATTTTCTATAACGTATAAAACGTCAGTTATTGCCGGACTTTTAAGCAGTTTGCTCCTGAATTCGATTTGTTTGTATTTTCGGGTGAAGTGTTAGTGCTTTCATAAGTAATAGTATTCATAGGCATTTCTCAAAATCTTGGTAAGCTCATTTTTACTACAATTATTGTGGCGCAGATTAATACACGTCTGACACTTGGTGTCAAAATTTAACTTTTCAAATTATGAAGTGTGAACTTTCTGTTCGGCCAATTGTCTTCTCGAATCTAACTCGTGACTGATTTTTCCTAGGCAATTATTAGCGTCTGGATCACTCTTGCTTGTTGCTTCTAGAAAATCGTGATCCTGCCGCTAATAATTGCCGGCAAAATCATAGGCACTCGTTATATTACTGTTGAAAATTGCATCGATAAACTTCGTTTACCTATCGACAAGCTATGTAATGTAACTAGAGATGGTGCTCCTAATATGGTTGGAATCAATCAAGGGTTTGTTGGGAAATTTAATTCTAAGTATCCGGAAAATGATGTTGTTTTTTGCATTGCCTTATACATCAGGATGCTCTCTGTAAATCGGCTTTAGATATTGACCATATACTTAATATTGTTGTAATACTAGTAAATATGATTCATTCCAGAGGATTATTACATCGCCAGTTTCAACAGTTTTTGGAGTCCGTACATGCTGAGCATTCCGATATCCTGTATTATTCAAAAGTTCGTTGGTTAAGTGCTGGAAAAGTATTTGAAAGAATTTGGGATTTAAAAGACGATATTGTGAATTTTCTTCTTGATAAAGACATTTATAATCAATTTGACGTCTTAGAAAATGAAACGTGGCTTTCTGATTTCGCTTTTTTCACAGACCTCCTCGTACACATGAATAAACTTAATCTCAAATTGCAAGGAAAAAATCAGTTTCTTCACGATATTTGGCAATACCTGAAAAGTTTCAAATTACAGTTATTATTATTTGCTAATCAGATCTCTAAATCTGATTTTTCTCATTTTCCAAGAATACAATCTTTAAAATTCACTAGATCAAACAATAAGATTAAAAAATACGAAATTAATTTGAGAAAACTATCTACAGAATTTGAAAGGAGCTTTCAGGACTAGAAAAATGGAACCAGAGTTTAGTATTTTTGCGACCCCATTCAATGTTAATTACGAAGAAGTTGATGCAAAATTTCAACTTGAGTTAATATAACTGAACTGTAATACTCTCCTGAAACAAACTTTTCATACAGTACCATTACTACACTCAGATGCAAAAAAAACGGGTCATTGGGTTATTTTTGCAAAAAACGGGGGTATATTTTTCTTTTAGTACTTTGAATAAAACTTTTAGTGTTTTACAATCTAGGCAGGTGTGTTAGAGGACGTGCAGTTGCACCAACCACAATAAACGAGCTTCGTGTGGCACTTCAGGAAGAATGGCAGAATATTCCACAAAATGATATTCGTGAGCTCATTAGTGGCATGGGCCGCCGCGCCGTATGTAGGCAATAGTTAGGGCTCGAGGAGGCAATACGAAGAATTACAATCATATTTAACAGAAATTTTCATTATTAATCCCTCTTAAGTTTATTTTGCAGAAATGCATTTTCTTTCGTGTATACGTATTAATGTTCATTAAATAAAGTAATAAGTACCATATGTTGTTTTTACCTACATTCTGATGGTCTCTTTGGTTGTAAAACACTAAAAGTTTTATTCAAAGTACTAAAACAAAAAATTACCCGCGTTTTTTGCAAAAATAACCCAAAGACCGACCCGGTTTTTTTGCATCTGAGTGTAGAATTTTATAAAAATTTAAGTCCAGATAATTTCCCAAATCTAATTACTCATGCAATGAAGATAATGACAATGTTCGGCTCATCTTATATATGCGAACAAATCTTTTCAACAATGAAGCTTAGGAAAACTTCTTTAAGAAACAGAATTACTGATGAGCACCTTTCATCAGTTTTAAGAATTTCTGTTTCGCAAATGGAAATGGACTATGATGAAATTTTGATGAAACAGTCTCAATTTAATTTTTCTCATGCACCATCAACCAGTAATGACACCAGAAAATAAAGTGATAATACTTCACATCAAGAACTACACTAAATTCATTTTATATTTTGTGCTTATAATTTTGTTACCTTTTGCTTTTTTACTATTAAAATAATAAGTGTATGTAATAATATATGTATATGTTTATAGAACACATAAATTAGTTAACGATTAAGCATTATTCTTTGGCCCGCTACGATTGTCTAGTTATTACAAATGGCCCGTCTTAAAAAAAGTTTCCCCACCACTGGTCTACGGCAAGACATTACGCTTACCGGGCGATTTTCTTTTAGGCGAACTAAAATTATTCCGTCTGGCTCTAAATTTATCGACAGCCTGAGGGACAACATGCGGGCGATTAAACCTCCTCAGACTCGTCTCACAATTAGTGTCAACTGTAAGGAGGACAATATCTCGGTGGATCGTTTGAAACCGGGATATGTATCCAATATTTCGACCATTTCCTTAGAAAATTCTATAAGTTCTTCCATTTCTCCTCCTACACGTAAATCTATTCTTAAGCCAGCTAGGTCTTCCTCTTCCACTTCTCACACTAAATGTGTCACTTTTTCTTGCTCCGTCTTTTCCTCTTTTTTTTAGGGGGAGGTAGTGTGGCGTCGCCTGGAGCATGGAATCAAGTGGCATGGCTGTGACGCGGGAGAGGTTGCGAGGCGAAGAGAGAAAAGGGAATCAACAAAGAGCACGAGCGGAAATTCGCCATATTCCCCCCCGCACTGCACGAAGCAACCAAAATTATTTTTATCAAATTGTGAATTGTATACAAGGTGTCTAAAAAAGACACCACCAAAATGATATGGTGTATTCCTGAGACAAAAAACAAGCAAATTAACTAAATTTATCTATATGAAAAATTACATACTTTCCAAGATACAGCATGTCAAAGTTTTAGATTTTTTAAATGTTTTAATCTATATCTCGAAAATGGCAGATGAGAATGATTTGTTTATTTTTCTCCGACAACTACATTAGGTGTACTACATTGTTTAAAAATTTCAAGAAATTTCTTCAAGTACAAAGGTGCTCCAGAGGACATGCTGTTTACATTATTACATAGAACTTTTTTGTTCTTCACATTTTTTACGATTCAATATTTTTTTCAATGCAACTCGTCACTTTTAAGGAATTTATAACTCTCAAAAATTTTTTGTTTACGCCTTATTTTTAACAAAAATAAATAAAAAAGAACTTATTGTTTTTGGAAAATTTCGTGTTAAAAAATGAAATAATCTAAGTAGGCGGGTGTCAATTCGTTGAAAACGTGTGTCAGTACAATTAAAACTTTCAATTTAAGTAAAACTGGTTAACACGTTGAGTGGTGGTGACCGAAGTATCGCCGGTGGTTGAAGCGCATCGACGCGACGCGCGGACGCATACAATGTGTACTGTGATTTTTTTTTATGAGGGTCATTTTGAACAATTTTTGTAATTTGTTAAATAATTTGATATGTTAAAATAAAAGCAGTTTTTGGATTATAGTTATTTTTAAGACTTTTCTTGCAGGACGAGCACAATTAAACAATGAACAATAAGTTCTTTTTTATTTTTTTTTGTTAAAAATAAGGCGTAAACAAAAAAACTTTAAGAGTTATAAATTCTTTAAAAGTGATGAGTTGCATTGAAAAAAATATTAAATCGTAAAAAATATGAAGAACAAAAAAGTTCTATGTAATAATGTAAACAGCATGTCCTCTGGAGCACCTTTGTACTTGAAGAAATTTCTTGAAATTTTTAAACAATGTATTACAATGTAGTACACCTAATGTAGTACACCTAATGTAGTTGTCAGAAAAAAAATAAACAAATCATTCTCATCTGCCATTTTCGAGATATAGATTAAAACATTTAAAAAATCTAAAACTTTGACATGCTGTATCTTGGAAAGTATGTAATTTTTCATATAGATAAATTTAGTTAATTTGCTTGTTTTTCGTCTCAGGAATACACCATATCATTTTGGTGGTGTCTTTTTTAGACACCTTGTATATCTAAATAAATCCAGATCGCAATATAAACAACAAATTATTTGTTAGTAATAAATAATAATGATAGAAAAAGTCAAAACTGAGAATACTTGATAAAATTCGCACAAAAAGTGCAAAAGTTATAAATTTTTTTTCATTATCTTGCTAATATACCGCCGAATGTCATTTGTTTTGCCTTTTTTGTATGTTTAATATCAAGCACCAACTTTTATAAAATAAGATTTTCTGAGAAATAATAATAAAAAAGTTTCCCATATGTTGCATACTTACGTGGACACGTTGTATACTGAAGGAAGAAAAATGAAACACTTGAAATTCGTGAAATTTCGACCATTTTCATACCGCCATAACTCGGCGTATTTTCAATTGATTTTGATAAATATTTGAGGGCGAAAAACTTTGAAGTATCTTCTTTAAAGTCATGCATGCGAACTTAAGCGTAACCCCTTCCGCTCCCCTCTAGCACCGCTGTGAAAAAAAATGTTTTTTCAGGAAACCATGTCCAACTTTGACGATGTATACGGAGTTGGAAAAATTTTGTCGACTCGATCCACCATGGGCATTAAAATTTGATCAATTATCTGTGCAGGACTCAAAGAAAAAAGTTCCTACGACGATTTGGCACAAAGTTATGGGTGTTTGAAAAAAAAGTGACTTTTCAACCAAAGTTGATGATTATTTCGGGAAGAAATCCCATTTTGGCTCTACTTTAAGAGGGTAAACTCAGATTGGAATGATCCCTTTTCGAACCCTTCAACCCCAGAACAAAAAAAACACGTTTTTGGGCAAAAAAACGTCCTACTTTGGCAACGTGTACCGAGTTTTTCCAACTCCAAATGTGTCGACTCAATCCACCAAGAGGGCATTGAAATGTGTTCAATTATCTGTGATGGGTGTTTAAAAAAAGTGCATTTTGTGGTCGTTTTATTTTTTCGTTTGGAGGGGCGTAGAGCCCTCTATTTGGAAGATAAACCCTCTCAAAGAAGACATATTTTGTTTTTGATTTCTCAAAAGATCGTCGAAATCGGATGGATAGAAGCCGAGTTATGGCCATTTGAAAATTACCTAAATTTTTACAAATCTGAAGTGTTTTTTCCGTCAGTGTAATTTGTTTGTTTTTATTGGACGAATGGAAAAATGAATGGTGGTGACTTAGGCCCACATTTTTTTTCCGATCCTACAGAGATCGTTAAAGTGAGGCTTTTTTGACCTAAAATAAAGTTTTTTGTTAATGGTTTGTCTAAGGTACAAAATGCGATATTCATGATTTGGCGCAAACAATCAAACCTCAATGAACATTTCATTCGTGAAAACGACAACAATTTCGTCGAAAAACTTCGGACTTATAAGTAAAAAAACCACAAAATTCGCTTTTTTTCAAACACTCATAACTTTGTACCAAATCGTAGGAACTTCGTTATTCGAGTCCTGTGCTGGTAGTTGAACACATTTCAATGCCCTTTTGGTGGATCGAATCGACATATTTTTTTTCAACTCGGTACACGTTGCCAAAGTTGGACTTTTTTTGCCCAAAAACGTGTTTTTTTTTTGTTCGGGGGTTGAAGGGTTCGAAAAGGGATCATTCCAATCTGAGTTTACCCCCTTAAAGTAGAGCCACATTGGGATTTTTTCCCGAAATAATCATCAAATTTGGTTGAAGTCACTGAGTTATGTGCGAAAGACCTCAAAATGCACTTTTTTTTAAACACCCATAACTTGGTGCCAAATTGTCATAGGAATTTCGTTCTTTGAGTCCTGTATAGAGAATCAAATCTTAATGCCTTTATGGTGGATCGAGTGGACAAAATTCTTCCAACTCCGTAGACATCGTCAAAGTTGGACATAATTTCCAGAAAACACTTTTTTTTTACAGAGGCGCTAGTGGGGGGCGGAAAGGGTTACGCTTAAGTTCGCATGCATGACTTTAAAGTACACTTCAAAGTTTTTCGACCTCAAAGTTATGGCGGTTTGAAAATGGTCGAAATTTTACGAATCTGAAGTGTTTCATTTTTTTTCCATATATAAAATATATTTGCAATTATTTTACATTTGAAATACTATTTTCGAAAAAATTGTATACTAATAAAGCTAGAAACATTCTTTAGCTTGCATATGAGGGCCTTTTTCAGGGCCTGGCGTTTGCACCTACATCACATATCGTAATTTTTTATTTTTGTCTTAATTTTTTTAACGTCCAATACAGTTTGCTTTGTATGCCATATTGCTCACATATATGTATACAAGACAAAGACACTCTACTTGAACTAAAACTTTATATTTTTTATTTAGAGTTAAATTAACTCTTTCCCATTTCTTCAACGGCACAGATTACACGAATTTTTATTAGTTTATACTAAATAGGTATTATTATAATTTTAATAATAGTCACAATTTTGCAGAATTACGAATTCATATATTCCTATATTCAGGCTACTTTTCGTCTTCTTTTAATTCATTATTATATTTTTTGCCGTTTCTTGATATTTTGATAAATATGAATGCATAAGTACTTTAGCTATATTCTGTGCCTTGAGGAATACCAAGCATGCTCAACTACTCGTGGTACCATGAAGGTGATTCGAGCGTCGGTCATTAGGCCGTTAAAGATGCTCCCATTTTCGGTTAAACAATTGACTACTAGAAAAGATGGCCCCCCGATAAGTTAGATTTGCATGCAGCAACAAGACCCATTTCCGCGGGTGTTTGTTTTCCATAGACGCTAATGTGCGTAATTACGGTGGAATTCCAAGAAACCACCTTATCGCATCCGTTTATGACCTTTAGGAGCGGCACCGAAAAACACCGGGCGAGCGAAAAAGAGAGACAGATCCAACAATTCGTCCAATTAAAAAGCACTTAATGTCGATGATCGTGAGCGATGCTGTCGAAGACGAGGAAGAAGAAGAAGAAGAAGAAGAAGAGGGCCATTGTGTTTCGCCATCGATTTGCATGTCCTCGCCGATTGGTGCGTACCGTTGGTTTTTCTTTTGGAATTGGAGGCAATTAAGACGCGGGATCGGGTCCGGTGAACAAATTTCGGGTCCGGTTGAGTACCTATGTCCTTGCCTTTTTTTCTTTTCTTTTTCACGGAATTTCATAACGAAGACATGGCACCGGAATCAGGGGCATAACGACGGTGGCGGTCGTTCGGCTCCTTTGTCACTTTTTATTGTTCTTGTCTTCGCGGCTTTCTGGAATTCCTCGTTCCAATTTGTTGCTTTCGTGTAATCAACTGTACTTTTGTATAAATGAAATTTATCATATTGAATTTGAATTAAAGCAATCCAACTAATACACTCGGCGTCAAAAAAAAGCGCAACTCGAAAAATCGCGAAAAAACTCTATTTTTCAAACCGTCGTAACTTGGTTTAATTTGGTCGAAAATCGATTAATCTTTCAGTTTGGGAAAGATTCAAGTTTTATCTTTAAGAATGTGTAGTTGATTTTGAAACCAAGTCCAACCCACCCCCCCGTAACAACGTGATGGAAAAAAATGTTTTTTATGTAAAAAATTGTCCAAATTTGACAAGCTGTACCGTGCGCAAAAAAAATCGGCGGGAAATTTCATCACAATGGCAGAAAAATGTAATCAATTTCCTTCAAATGCCTTAAAAATTCGAGTGGTTTCGATGATTTGGAGCAAAGGTATGAATTTTTGAAAAAAAAAAAAAAATTCTATTTTTTGGCCATAACTTGAGTAATTTTGCACCAAAATCGATGAACTTTTACAGTCTGAACAGTTTCAAATTTTCTCTTCAACTTCATGTGAATTATTTTGTTGCTAAAACGATTCCACCCCTTGCCACCCCCTAAAGGAAAAAATGTTTTTGAAGTTTAAATGTGCAAATTTGGTATCTTGTACCGTGTGCAAAAAAAAAATCGTGGACTCAATCGGTCACCATAGCAATAAAGTTAAATCATTTTCCTCCAATTTCCTCCAAAAAGTCGATGCGATGATTTGGCGCGAAGTTATGCAGTTTTGAAAAAAAATTGCGCCTTTTTGGCCATAACTAGACGAATTTTGCATGAAACTCACTCGATGGAATTTTGCGATCCAAGAAGTTTTCGAATTTCGTGACCCCCTGAAAACCCCTACAAAAAGTGTTTTGGATTGACAAAAAATGTTAAATTTTTACAACTTGTTTTCATTATCAATATCATTTTTTTTTTTTAATTCATAACTTTGCTCCAAATCATCGAAACCACTCGAATTTTTAAGACATTTGAAGGATATTGATTAAATTTTTCTGCAATTGTGGTGAAATTTCCCGCCGATTTTTCTTGCGCACGGTACAGCTTATCAAAGTTGGACAATTTTTTACATAAAAACATTTTTTTTCCATCTCGTTGTTACGGGGGGTGGGTTGGACTTGGGGTCAAAATCAACTACACATTCTTAAAGATAAAACTTAAATCTTTCCCAAACTGAAAGATTAATCGATTTTCGGTCAAATTGAACCAAGTTACGACGGTTTGAAAAATCGAGTTTTTTCGCGATTTTTCGAGTGGCGCTTTTTGTTTGACGCCGAGTGTATAATTCATAAATATCTATTTGTAGTTCATTTTATCAACATAAGTATTCCAAGTACTTTTAAAAATTTTGAAATTAGATAAATCATTTCTTTCATTAACATAATTTGGAAAAACTAGCGATGAAATAACAAAAATTTTACAAAACGCATTGGTGAAACGAGGGAAAATCCTTCAAATCATGTGTTATATTTTGACAACCTGTTTTGAGCCAATGACAACATTACAAGAAGAAAATATAGCAGCTACGGGCACAGTTGGATCCAATGGTCTGGACAACTCTCGTATAAAATGGGACCACGAATTCAAGGAGTGGCGTTGTAGTACAGATTTGATGTTATAAAATGAAATATTTTCTGTAGCATGAAAAGATAATAAATGCGTCAAACCGGCAAAATATAGAGTAGATGGTCTAAGGCTGAGAAGAAGCAAGTCAAAATAGTTCAACCTAATTGCATAAATAACTATAATACATTTATTGGAGGGGTTGACACGTTGGGTCGGCATATAAATAAATACAGAACAATAATTCGTGCAAAGAAGTGTTTTTTTTTCTTATTTTATTTAACTGTTACTTAAAATCACTCATCGACATCAGGGCTATAATATTAACTCAAAATATCAAAATATTCTGCAGATGGTTTTTGAGTTATTCAACGGAAAAGTCAAGAATGTCAATTTTATCTAATTAATTTTAAGAACATTTGCTTAAAACTAAAGCAAATCATAATTAACTATGACTCAAAATCAATTATCAACATCAGAGTTATAATATCCATTCAAAATATCAAAAAAAATCTGCAGATGGTTTTTGAGTTATTCAACAGAAAAGTTAGAAATGTCAATTTTTTGTAATAAATTTTGAGAAAACTTAAAAAAATTCATTTTTTATATTAAATCTTGACGAAAGTGAAAATTCGTTTAAAATCAAAACAAATCACAACGGACTGTTACTCAACGTTACCTACTAATATCGGAACTTTAATATTTATGCAAAATATCAAAACATTCTGAAGACGGTTATTGAGTTATTCAACAGAAAAGTCGGAAAATGTAAATTTTTTGTAATTAATTTTAAGAACATTCGCTTAAAATTAAAGCAAATCATAATTAACTATTACTCAAAATCACTTATCAACATCAGAGCTATAAAATCCATTCAAAATATCAAAAACATTCTGCAGATGGTTGTCGAGTTATTCAACAGAAAAGTTAGAAATGTCAATTTTTTGTAATAAATTTTGAGAAAATTCGCTTAAAATCGAAGCAAAGCACAATTAACTGTTACTCAAAATCAGTCATCAATATCAGGGCTTTAATATCCATGTAGAAGATCAAAACATTCTGCAGATTGATTTTTTTCAACTAGAAACTCAAAAATGTTCATTTTTTATATTAAATCTTGACAAAAAGTGAAAATTCGTTTAAAACCAAAACAAATCACAACGGACTGTTACTCAACATTACCTACTAATATCAGAACTTTAATATTTATGCAAAATATCAAAACATTCTGAAAAAAAGATTTTGAGTTATTTCATAAAAAACGCGAAAATATCAATTTTTGTAACATATATTGGAAAAAATTCGGTTAAATCATAATAAATTGTTACCTAAAATCACTTATCAATATTAGGGCTTTAAAATTTATGTAGAAGATCAAAATATTCTGCAGATTGATTTTGAGTTATTCAAGTAGCAACCAGAAAATGTATTTTTTTTTGTAATAAATCTTGAAAAAAATAAGAATTTTGTATAAAATCAAAGCAAATCACAATTAACTGTCACTCAAAATCATTTATCAATATCAAGGCTTCAATATTTATGCAAAATATTCAAGCATTCTGCAGTTTTTGAGTCATTCAACTGAGAACTCGAAAATGTCAATTTTTTGGAACGAATGTTTGGAAAAGCTAAAATTTCATTTAAAATCGAAGCAAGTCACAACAAACTGTCACTTAAAATTATTTATCATTATCAAGACTAATATTCAAACAAAAGATCAAAACATTCCGAAGTTGATTTTAGAGTTATTCAACTAAAAACTTGAAAATACTACTATTATTTGTGTGGAAACAAAATCATCTTCTTGTAGAGCACAAACATAAACATAATCATGCAACACGTAATAAAATAGATTTTGCCTATCGTTTTACAGAAAAAGGAGTTGAATACGGTGGCATCAAATTATTTAACAAACTTCCTAAAGAAATTAAAATTGGAAATAATTTTAATTTGTATAAGAGAAGTATTTTTGAATTGCTGATAAAAATTGAACCTTACGATGTAAATGAATTTTTAAATTATACTTTTACGTAATATCTATAATCTATATATCATTGACGCAAATTCCGATAATAAGTGTATATATTTTGTATGTTTATATGGGAATAAAGATTATTTGTATTTGAATTTGTATTTGTATAAAATATCAGTTTTTTGTAACACATATTGAGAAAAAGTGAAATTTCGGTTAAAATCAAAGCAAAGCCCAATGATATGTCACTTAAAATCACTTATCGTTATCAGGGCTTCAATATTTTTGCGGAAGATCAAAACGTTCTGCAGATTGATTTTGAGTTATTTAACTGAAAACTCGAAAATATTAGTTTTATTGTAACAAATATTGGAAAAAAGTGAAATTTCGGTTAAAATCAAAGGAAATCATAACTGACTGTTACTCAAAATTACTTATCAATATCAGAGCTTTAATAATTTTTTTTTTCGGACAGAGCAGATGTTTTAGAAATATTTTATCATAATCGCATTGCTAAAGGTCGTACCTAATATCGGTGGCAAAAATTCTTGCTAGTGATATGGCTCCTTGGCTCTATATAACGAGCCGCCCCTGGTAACTATTGTCGTTTCATAATTATAAACCAAAATCGGAAAACCATTTTTTTTTCGAAAAACAAACACAAAGGATGTTCGTTTCTTAGCTGTTTTCAATATTTCTTTAAATGTTTTTGTAATATTTGACATATTAAAAAAAATATTGGAAAAATCAAAACACGGTAAAGGTAAACATCCACTTTCGGTTTAGGAAATTTCACAAAAAGTTTTTCAGTTCTTCGGATGTCAAATAATACTTTCTTTTTTGTAAAAGGAAGGATGGTTGACAGGAATTCGGGTTGAGGAAGTGCGGATGATAGTGGGAATTGGCGTAGTCATCTAGGGCATTCTGCCACAACCGATAATTTGTATAATAATCATTTATAATGATGAAAGCGACATACACTGAACATCCATGGACCCGCACGGCCATTTTTCGTTCCGAAAAAATGACCGCGCGGATGGGATTCGAACCCACGACCAAGAGGCCCGTAAGCAGGAACTCATTCACTGGGCCACCGCGGCCCACTAAATAATACTTACGTTCCGAGTTTTATGTTAATTGCTATATTAGTTTCTCAGATACAGCGCACACAGAGACAAACTTATTTTTTTTCCAGAAATTTTTGAAATCGCCTCTAGGACGATTCTAATAAAGCAAATTGCATCTTTTGCTAATCGTTGTGTGTATGTGCTCCAAATCTGCCGCACACGCACCGTGTAAATAACAATTAGGTTCGCCACTGCAATTGGTGTTCATCGCGTGATTTGCGCTAATTATTAGGAAGGGGAAACTGGCGAATTTTCCCGCTGCGATTTCTCAGCTTTCGGACCGAGAAAATGGTCCTGGTGGCAAATTGAGGTTAGGATCGCGTGTCATACGCTGGGGGCCATTTTCCGTTATGTCACCGGCGATTTCCTACACGGACAGAAGATGTCGTCGCGTTTTGAGTTCGTCCGACCGAAACGTCGACAATTTAATTATTTTCAGAGGCAATTGGCTGCGGAACCGGCAACGGTTTCTCAACATATTTCAATGTTTATTGTTTCGGTTTCGTGTTCACTTTATTCTATAAAAAATATATGTTATTTGCTATTTATTTCAATTGAAATATTTCTGTCTTTCTCCCCATCCTCCTTGGGTTTTCGTTCATCAATCTTTTCTGTTTCTTGTCATTATTTTCATCTCCTGCAGCGTTTTGCCTCTTGTTTTTCCAGCCTCTGCTATTTGCTGTATTTTTTTAAATTTGGTCTTCCATTTTTTCTTTTTTTAATCTATTTGATTCATGTATTGTTTTTGTTAATCTATTCATCTGCATTCTTATCATGTGTCCATACCATTTGTGCATCTGTGTTATTTTGCTTATTATTAGTTCCTGCTTAATTGATTGTTTAATTTCTTCGTTAGTAAATCTGTCCCATTTTGTCTTCCCTGCTTTCCTTCTTAGGTGTCTGGTCTCCATTGATTGCATTGATTTTGCTGTCAGATTTATTCTGTTTATCCAATTTTCACTTACGTATAGTAGTGTTGGTACTACGATTGTATTACATATTTTTTAGCTGCGCTCGTCGCTCCAATCTCACTCGTGCCACAATTAAACTTGTATAATGACATACTAATAACCAAATAAACATATATTTTACAAATATCCAGAGCATTCGAAATAAAGTGAATGAATTTGAAGCATTTTTAGCTGAACATAATAATATATTCAAAATAATTTGTTTTTGTGAACATTGGCTAAATGAAGCAGAATGCACCCATTTGCGCTTTGACAATGTATCTTCCGGCCCATTTTTTGCACGTAGTAACTTTCAACATGGGGGTGTGATGCAACTTATAAACAAAAATATATTTTTTAAATCTAGCACACCTTAATAATTTATCTCAAGAAAAATGTTGCGAAATAGCCGCATCGTTTATTCCTCCTTTAGACTTAATTTTAATTATATTCTATCGTTCTCCAGATGGAGATTTTAATAATTTTATTTGTATATTGGGAAAGTTATTGGATAATCTTAACCTCAATAAAAGGATTGTAATTTGTGGTGATTTTAACGTAAAATTTAACAGTAGCAATTACCAAACATCCTGTACCTGTGATTTACTGGCATCGTATGGTATGTATCCACATGTAAATTTCCCGACAAGGGAAAACACTGTTTAGATAACGTTTTTTCACATATCAAAGATGATTTTATTGATGTGCGCCCAATGGATTCAGGTTCATCGGATCATGTTGGAATAAATATTCAACTTAATCTCGAACTAAATCGACATATTGCAAATCAGGTAATTAGACCTGTAACAGAAGATGGCAAATTTCGTCTATTTAATCATCTCGAAAGAACTAATTTCGCATTTATCGATAACCCTGAAATAAATGTCGACGATAAATTTTTAACATGTATCAATACACTAGAAAGTTACATACTTAAATGTTTTCCAGAAAAAAAACAAACGTCCCAATGACAAACAAAAATTTCATTGGTTCAATGATCTAAAACAAATGCGCGAAACACTTCTCCTGCTAAAAGCAGCCAGAACTTAGAAATAATTATAACAACTATAAATTGACTTATAAGAGGGCTCTAAAAGAATCAAGACAGTCCGCTACAAATAATTTCATTAAAAACAATAAAAATGTGCCCAAGGCTATGTGGTCTTTAATAAAAGATAACCCATCTAAAAATCAAAATCAAAATTCTTGTAACATTGGTGCTGAGGATTTTAACGTGTTCTTTAATAGTGTATCACAAAAATTGATGAATAACCTAATTCCTTCTAACATCGATCCTCTACAAATTATGTGCTCTAGTGCAAACTGCGCACAGAATTCGTACTTTAACTTCCATACAGTTAGCGAGATTGAAGTAAGAGATGTAGCACTCTCCTTAAAAAATTCACATTCACGTGATATTTATGGGATCACGGATGGAATTTTAAAATAAATTATAAATGTAAGAATCACCCCATTAACCAAATTAATAAATGAATGCATTAAAACTAATACTTTCCCTACAGCATTAAAGATAGGTTGTATTATTCCTATATATAAAAAGGGGTGCGAATCCGATCCTAATAACTATCGTCCAATAGCATTACTTCCTATTATTTCTAAGGTACTAGAAAAAAACTTGCTTAAGCAAATGGTACAATATTTAGACAAGCACAATATATTATCCAACGAACAGTTGGATAAGGGAGATGGGAGATGCGGTCATTGCTTTTGTGGAGGCTGTCCTAGATGGTTTCGACTCAAACATGTATGTACACAGTTGCATCCTTCCCAGACCTTAGTAAGGCATTTGACTGTGTCTCTCATGATATCCTACTGCGAAAACTGTATTTCTATAATTTTAGCCCGGAAAGTTGCCGACCTGTCTAAATAAATCGCAAGACCTAAAATCTGCAATAACCAACAGCGAATCATCAAATAAAAGTATCTTAGAATGCTTTAGTTCAAATAAATTATCTGTAAACCCCGAAAAAACAGTTGATGTAATTTTTTCACTCAAATGCAACAGTGACGTATCTTCTTCAAAGTTCTTGGGCATAACCCTGGATAGTAAATTAAATTGGCATGAGTATGGCTATGTAAAGCAATTTATTTATTGCGTCAAATTCAATTCTACCTACGGCAATCGGCCCTAAGAGCTAAGTATTTTGCATTTATTAATACACATATTACGTACGGTATATTAACTTGGGGGCACTCAACTATTAGTAGTAGGCTGTTTGGTCTACAACGGCGAGCAATTCGCGCAATTCAATCCCTCGGCTTTAGGGATGATTGCAAGGAAAGCTTTATCAATCTCAAAATACTTACCTTACCAAGCATTTACATCCCAGAATGTATCATGTATGTTAGGAGGAATATATCTACATACTATATCAATTCTGACAAACATGATCACCACACGCGGCAGAAATCAAATATATCTCTAAAGCCATTGCGATTATCGAAAAGTAGAAACGGTATCAACTATTATGGACCCATTCTATACAATGCACTACCCGCTTCCATCAAATCTCTAAACGATAATCAACTCAAAACTAGACTCAAAACGTATCTACAGAAAATGGCATTCTATGACATCCGTGAGTGTTCGCAATCTTAGTGTTTAGAACCTATTTTAGCAATATTATATTTACAATTATTTCAAGTCTTCTTACACACTAGTTTAAGCTCTTTTATTTCATCTACACTAATTTTATCGATTTTAACTCGAGTTATTAATTTATATTTTTTTATCTACTTGTAATTTAAGAATTTAATATATATCAACCTCCCTGTTTAATTTATTTTAACTTGTTGAATTGTTTTATACTCGTCTATTTTAGTGCTTTATATTTACACTCATTTTAATCATTTTATTTGTACACTAGTTTTTAGTCCTTTTACACTAATTTTTGTTTTCACATATTAATTATATTGTTTTAACTGATTTTAGTTTTCCAAAGCATCTTATATATACCTGCGTCTCTGTTTTTATCATATCTATATGTCGTTGTATGCGTTTATTTTTATTACTAATTTAAATCTGACCTGTGTAAACCTTGTAATAATACCAATAAACCATTATTATTATTATTATTATAATTATTACTACTATTTAAAATGAAATCAAATCTGTCGGAAAGTAAATAAGAAAGATACAAGAGTGTGAAGGTGAGAAGTGAAACACACCACAAATTAGACAAAAAAAACAACACAATTCAACTCTATAAACACACCCAAGAACTAAACTAAGAAAACCCTGATAATGATAAGCAACTTATTAATGATTTACAAAACGAAAAACAATTTAATGAAAACTACAACGTTACAAACAAACAAATTCATAATTACCAAATAAGAATGAAATCAGATTTAGAAAAAAATCACAACAAGAAAAGACTCACAACCTTGGATACCATACCATAAGACGATATAATGAACTAGATGACTACATAAAAAAAATGAAATATATTCCGTTTAAACTAAAACTCAAAAACAAAAATTATAAATGACCAACTAAAATAGAAACAAAAAAATGATAACAATGAAACAACAGACCATCCCTCAATACCGTTAGCACGATATGTTACAACACGTCTGCAAATCCTGAGGCGAGGACAGAGGAAGAAAACCTCCAAAATATAACATTTGCGCTTTAATTCATTTGTAGATAACTGATAAATTCAAAATAAACCATGAAAGCGTAAATATAAATGACTGTGATACCATCAAGTCGGAGAAAGTAACATGATGGCCACATCACAATTTTTTCTCTACATAACTGTCTGTCCGTGCTGAATTGCAAAAACTAATACAGAAATGACCATGAAACTTTGAACATAAGTGTTATTTCAGAGTCCGAAGAACTGGAAAAAGTTTGCTAAAACTCCGTATTTCCGAATATTTACCTTGACAGTTTTTGTGTTCTTTTAGCCTTTTTGAGACTTCAGGACAATGTTTTCAGAGCTTTTTTAGGTCTTTGTTATCGACTTTTTTTTTCTTTGAGAATTTTTTTCAGGACTTTTTAAGAAATTTCTTTCAAGACTTATTTTTAGGACTTTTTCTTTCAGGACCTTTATTTTCAGGATTTCTTTTCAAAATTTTATTAACAGGATTTTTTTCATGAATTTTTTCTCCAGGGCTTTCTTAAGAACTTTTTGTTCAGGATTAATTTTTGGGATTTTTTTCAGAAAAAAAATTTCAAAATTTTCTTCATGACATTTTTTATTTTATTTTTAGCATTTGACTATTTTCAAAACTTTTTATTTTAGGATTTTTGTTAAGGATTTATTTTAGGCCTTTTTGCAGGACTTTTTTCAACACTCTGGGATTTCCTTTTCGGGACAATTTCTTCAGATCTTTCTAAGGACCATTTTATGGACTTTTTACAATGCTTTTTTTCAGATTTTTTTTTGTTTACTTTGTTTATTTTAGGGTAATTTACAGGACAATTTTTTGTGGTATTTCATCATGATTCTTTGTCTTTCTTCAGGACTTTGAACTTTCTTCAGGACTTTTTAGAACTCTTTTTCGGAACTTTTATTTCTGGTATTTTGTATGGAGACTATTTTTCAGGACTTTTTTTCACAGCTTTTTTTCAATACTTTTTCTCACGATTTTATTTCCAGGACTGTTCCTCTAGGACATTTTTTCGAGACTTTTTCGAGATTTTCTTTGGAACCTTTTGTTCGGAACTTCTTTTCAGGATTCTTCTCAGAATTTTCTTCATTCCTTTTTCAGAATGATTTTTTCGGGACTTTTTTTCCTACGTTTTTTCAGTACTATATTTCAGGACATTTTTGAAAGTTATAATATTTTTAAGGACAATTTCTTCAGAAGTTTTTCAGGTCTTATTTAACCCTTTCGGCCCTGGTGGTGCCACCGCAACATTTACATGTCTCTACTTACTATGACAATCCATATTTTTGCTGTTTATTACTAGATGTCACTTCAACAAAGCCTCACTAATTAATTCCTATACTAGTTAATCAAATCAGTTCAAATTTGGTATTTATGGTCTTAAGAAGCTCCGCATCAATAATAATTAACAAAAAAAAATTTCTTTCAAATTTAAAAATCCAGGGCTGAAAGGATTAATGATCCTTTTACAGGGTTTTTTAGAAATGTTTTTTTTTTAGGATTCTTTTACGATGTTATTCTCATAACTTTTTTTCAAGACAGTTATTACAAGATATTTTATCAGCACTCTCTTTCGGGACTTTTTTCAAGACTTTCTTCAGGACTTATTTTAGGACTCTCCTTTGGGACTCTTTTTCGGACTTCTTTCGGGATTTTTTTAAGGAGATTTATTTCTGGTGTTTTATGTGAACACTTAATTTTTCAGGACTCTTTTTGTAGTACTTTTTTCACAACTCCTTTTCACAACTTTTTAACAGTACTTCAAGACTTTATTTCCAAAACTGTTTCTCCAGGACTTTTTCTCAGGACCTTTTTGTGTCAGAACTCTTTTTTCAGGTCTTTCTTTTAGGACTTTATTTCTGGTCTTTTTGAAGGACCCGTTTTTTAAGACATTTTTTTTCAGGACTCTTTTTTCAGGACTTTTTTATCAGGACTTTTTTATCGGGACTTTTTTCAAGACCTTTTATGACTTTTTAATCAGGTCTATCTTTAGAAATCATTTTCAAGACTTTCTTGTTGAGGATTTTTATTATATTTTTTTAGGACTATTAATCAGCACTATTTTTATAAATCTTTTTCAGGACTTTTTTTAGTTTTTCAGTAAACTTGCGGTAAAGATTATTATAATTTGAAAAATAATTCGTCATTTTTACCTTTCATAATTTTGACGTTCCAAACGTTATTACCATTCGATCATGTGAAACTCTCGATTTAAAATATGATTTAAATTGAAAATAATGAATGAATCTATAAACATAAATAATTATTATATCATCAAATAATCATCTTTTGCTTGAAAATATTTTTCATAAAATCATTGCTATTCAAGAAAAAAAAAAAATTATTATTTTTTTAATTTTTGGTTTGTAATTATGAAACGATACTAGTTAGAGCAAATTTATGTGTATAATAATTGTAGAGAATGCCAAAATGAACAACTTCTAAAGAATAAGTATTTTTTGAAATCTCGTTGGTTTTTAAGTAAACCGAGTTTTTGAATTTGTAGTATATTTTCCATCTTTCATAATTTTGACGTTTTAAACGTCAGTTTCATCCGAGTTTACAAAACGCTCGATGTACATTTAAAATATGATTTAAATTAAAAATAAACCATGAAAGCGTAAATATAAATGATACCGTCAAGTCGGAGAAAGTAACATGATGGCCACATCACAATTTTTTGAGGATAAAATAGTATTTAAATTGCCTACATTTATTTTTACGAGTACAAATTTTGCCCCATGCTATTTCCCTATGTTCAGATGTATTACCAACCACACGGTATACAGGCTACTTTTCGTCTTTATTGATTAAAAAAAAATCTTCTAATGATATCTTAAAATAAAGATACAGCTACTGTTAAAGAAACAATGAGAGTATTTTTTTTTTTTTGACTTTGGTAATTAAACCATTAGCCATCAGAGAGGTATTGAAAATAACTAATTCTAAATTCACATTCATTCCGAGGATTAAACGGGGTCACAAAGTCTTCTCGCCTGGGGGCTCGTCAAGGCATTTTTATGGTACATACTAAACTAAGCCACGGTTTATGGGTGGGCCACAAGGGGATAAAACAAAGGAAACTCATTTACACACTTACATCTATAAAATTACACAGTATTTATTATACCATAATTTTTATTTCATTAATATATGCTATAAGTTTTTCGTAAATGAATTTATTTCTCGATCCTAGCATACACTTATAACTAAACGGCAGAGCTAATTTCAATGAGAGTATGTGTAGTGTGCTGCAACTATTGAGCGATTTCATCGTAATTTTTGCAAACAATTGTCGCATTTTTAATGACAGCGTAGGGAAAGTCTCAATGGGCGTGTCTGTGGAGGCCACATTGCAAAAATCGATGTGTAATTAAATTAATCAAAAATATATGTACGTATGTGCCGGCCGGTATTAATTATCGACGCCGACTCTGTTTTTGTGTCCATTTCGCTATTGCAACTGCACGCCATAGTAAAACGGCCCTCGCCACGCGAAACTTTCCCATTTCCTAGAAAACTGTACACAACCACCACACACGACAATTGTAAACGGAAAACTGCATTAAAAATTGTAATGGTCTATTAGATCGTATAAATCGTTAACTATTGTGATTAAATATTATTCAATTTATCAAAAATTGAAATTTTGGCCAATTGTCTATTCAGCGAATAATCAATTTCAATATGTCGAAAGCACTCTGGTTGGAGATGATGCGTGAAAATGGGCCTTTCAGCTCCAGTTTCACGATTAGCCAAATTTCAAGCGGTAGCCAATTCGTATATTGTGTTTGCCTTATACACGGTATAGCCCTCCTGTAGGGCTATAAGTGCTTCGGACAATGCAAGGCGCCACCAGATTCTCGGGACATTTGCATAGCTAAAAGCTTCCGAGAATGACGACCAATTTCGATCGAGCGGAAAAGAGGATTTCGTAAAATAGCTACAGGATGGTATTGTATTTTATTTTTTTAAAGTACGCTAAATAAACCATACACTTATACAGTGGCGGCTCGTGGAACATGTTGATGGTAGAGCCACTATTACAATTTATTGGATCGGATGATACTGGCGTTTGAAACGTCAAAATTATAAAAGATGGAAATGACAAATTATACAAATTAAATACCGGCAAAAAAATCAAAAATTTGCACAAAAAAATCAATCACGTTAAAAATCTAAAGTATAGACCAATAAAAAATACGCTCTTAATTAAGATAAAAAACTAAAAATAGAAGCACAAAAAATAGAAAATTTCAACAAAGGTTTAACTAAAACAAAGAAAAACTCTAAAATTTGGAACGAAGAAATGAAAAATACGGATCAAAGATCTAAAATATAGGCCACAAAAATCAAAAATGCAAACCAAAAAATTGAAAAATAATTTGTCATTTTCAGTCCCCAAAATAACTCTTAAAAACCAAAAGACAAGCACAAAAAATCTAAAACTCAGGCAAATAACAAAAATTCGCGGTTAAAGAAATGTAGACCAAAAATCCAAAAGTTTCAACAAAAAAAAATCAAAAAGTTTAACCAAAAAAATATATAATATAAATACGGGTGAAATATCTAAAATATAGGCCAAAAAAAAATCAAAAATTTTAGTTTAAAAATAAAAAATTCAAACCAAAAAATTGAAAAATCACGGAAAACAAAAATAATTTTTCATTTTCAGTCCCCAAAATAACTCTTAAAAACCAAAAGATAAGCACAAAAAATCTAAAACATAGACAAATATCAAAATTCGCTTTTAAAGAAATGCAGACCAAAAATCCAAAAATTTGGACACAAAAAAATCAAAAAGTTTAACCAAAATAAAGAATATTCCGGACAAAAACTCTAAATTTTGGAACGAAGCAATGAAAAGTACGGGCCAAATATCTAAAATAAAGGCCAAAAAAATCAAAAATTTTGGTCTAAAAATAAAAAATGCAAACCAAAAAATTGGAAAATCAAGGAAAACAAAAATAATTTGTCATTTTCAACCCCCAAAATAACTCTTAGAAACTAAAAGATAAGCAAAAAATCTAAAACTTAGACAAATTTAAAAAATTCGCGGTTAAAGAAATGCAGACCAAAAATCCAAAAATTTCAACAAAAAAAAATCAAAAAGTTTAACCAAAATAAAGAATATTCCGGGCAAAAACTCCAAAATTTGGAACGAAGCAATGGAAAATACGGGTCAAATATCTAAAATATAGGCCAAAAAAAATCAAAAATTTGGTCTAAAAATAAAAAATGCAACCCAAAAAATTGAAAAATCAAGGAAAACAAAAATAATTTGTCATTTTCAACCCCCAAAATAACTCTTAGAAACCAAAAGATAAGCAAAAAATCTAAAACTTAGACAAATATCAAAAATTCGCGGTTAAAGAAATGCAGACCAAAAATCCAAAAATTTCAACAAAAAAAAAATCAAAAAGTTTAACCAAAATAAAGAATATTCCGGGCAAAAACTCCAAAATTTGGAACGAAGCAATGAAAAATACGGGTCAAATATCTAAAATATAGGCCAAAAAAAATCAAAAATTTTGGTCAAAAAAAAAAAATTCAAACCAAAAAATTGAAAAATCACGGAAAACAAAAATAATTTGTCATTTTTAGGCCCCTAAATAACTCTTAAAAACCAAAAGATTAGCACAAAAAATCTAAAACTTAGACAAATATCAAAAATTCGCGGTTAAAGAAATGCAGACCAAAAATCTAAAAAATTCAACACAAAAAAATCAAAAAGTTTAACCAAAATCAAGAATTTTCCGGGCAAAAACTCAAAAATTTGGAACGAAGCAATTAAAAATACGGGTCAAATATTTAAAATATAGCCCAAAAAAAATCAAAAATTTTGGATTAAAAATAAAAAATGCAAACCTAAAAATTGAAAAATCACGGATAACAAAAATAATTTGTCATTTTCAGCCCCCAAAATAACTTTTAAAAATAAAAAGATAAGCACCAAAAATCTAAAACTTAGACAGATATCAAAAATTCGCGGTTAAAGAAATGCAGACCAAAAATCCAAAAATTTCAACACAAAAAAATCAAAAAGTTTAATCAAAATAAAGAATATTCCGGGCAAAAATTCTAAAATTTGGAACGAAGAAATAAAAAATACGGGTCAAATATCTAAAATATAGCCCAAAAAAAAAACAAAAATTTTGGTCTAAAAATAAAAAATGCAAACCAAAAAGTTGAAAAATCACGGAAAACAAAAATAATTGGTCATTTTCAGTCCCCAAAATAACTTTAAAAAATGGTGATGTGGCCATCATGTTACTTTCTCCGACTTGATGGTATCATTTATATTTACGGTTTCATGGTTTATTTTCTATTTAATTCATATTTTAAATGTACATCGAGCTTTTTGTAGACTCGCATGAAACTGACGTTTAAAACGTCAAAATTATAAGATGGAAAAATTATACTTTAAATTCAAAAACTCAGTTTACTCAAAAACTAAAGAGATTTCGAAAAAAACTTATTTTTTATAAGTTGTTCATTTTGGCATTCTCTACAATTATTATTAACATAAATTTGATGTAAATATTATCGTTTTATTATTATAAACCAAAAATGAAAAAAAAATAATATTTTTTTTTTCTCGAATAACAATGATTTTATGAAAAATGTTTTCAAACAAAATCATCTCATTTCTTTATTGTCTTCAATATTTGTTTAAATATTTTAAAGATATTTTCCATATTTAAGAAAATATTGGCAAAAAACAAAAAACAGTTAAGGTAAACATCCACTTCCGGTGTACCAAATTTTACCAAAAGCTTTTCAGTTCTTCGGATTATCAAATAAGACGTATGTTCAAAGTTTCATATCAATTGCTCTATTAGTTTTTGAGATACAGCGCGCACAGACACACACACACACACACACAAACACACACACACACACACACACACACACACAGACACAATTTTCTTTTTCCAGAAATTGTTGAAATGGCATCTAGGGACCCCAAAACGGATATTTCCGTAAAAAAAAATTTTGAAAAAAAAATCACGATCACAATACTTTCTCGTACTTCGTAACGGAGAAAGTAAAAACTAAAAGATAATCACAAAAAATCAAAAATTTCAACAACAGAAAATCAAAAAGTTTAAAATAAAGAATATTCCGAGCAATGACTCTAAAATTTGGAACAAAGAAATGAAAAACAGGTCAAAGATCTAAAATATAGGCCAAAAAAATTAAAAATGGAAATCAAAAAATTGAAAATTTAAGGAAAACGAAAATAATTTGCCATTTTCAGCTCCCAAAATAACTCTTTAGCTCAAAATAAGTTGCCGATCAGAAACTCGAAAACGGTAGTCAAAAGTAACAAAAAATTTAAAAAAATGGTCCATATAAAATATTAATTCAAGTTAAAAAATCTAAAATGGAGGGTAAGAAATCAGAAACGGTACTTAAAAATATAGCAAAAAAAATTAAAAAAAAGTCGCGCATAAAAATAATTCATTTAGGTTGAAAAATCTAAAATATATGATAAAAAATTAAAAACTTCGATTTGAAGAATGAACATTTCTGACAAAAAAAACGAGAAAATTATTTTTTTTAAAATTTGTAAAGACATTATTCAAAATTAGTCTGTCAAAATTTTAACCATTTGTTGCAATAAATGTGGAATTTCCATGCAAATTTCTGAAAAAAACCGCTTTTTTGGTCATCAAAATTTGCTCTTCTAGTGCAACCATTTTTGTTATGGTAAACTTGTGATTGGTTTTTGCAGAAATTTGTAAAGGGACATTATTCAAAATTGGTCTGTCAAAATTTCATAACAATACATGTAGAATTGCCCTGTGAATTTCTAAAAAAATGCCTTTTTGGTGATCGAAATTTGCCTTTTAGTGAAACCATTTTTGTTGTGGTAAACTTGCGATTGCTTTCTTTGCAAATTTGTAAAAACACATTATTCAGAAATGGCCTGTCAAAATTTTAACCATCTGTTGAAATTATTGTGGTGTTAACTTTTAAAAAGTTTTTTTAAGAATCAGTTAAAAATTCTTGCTAAGCTTGAAACTACAGGTAGTGCCATGGCTCCGTGGCTCTTTATAATGAGCCGCCTCTGTACTTATACAAATAATTGTATGATCTGGATATTCTTAGAAGTTATAATAATTTATTTCTTAATAGACCAGGTACAATTACAGAGAAAAATTAATATAGATTACAAAATACAAAACATCAAACTACACACACATAATACAATAATAATAATACCAATATACCAACAGTGTAATAGTGTTTTTAAACATAAATCGGCACTATTGCTAACTTTGATATTATTGCAGCTACAAATACAGTTTAGGCAACCTAGTAGTATTTTTTTCGCTGATTACGATGGTGAAAACGGAACCAAAATTAAACATCGTGTTTAAGAGTTACGTCAAAAAGTTTAATTTTTTTTTAATGGGACACCTAGTATACAATATTCTCAATCGATCGGAAATTTAATTGTGAATAATAATTCCTAAAGTCAAAAATGGCAAAGCTATTGATGATTATTTCTTAAACAAAATTCGTTTGTTTTATTAGTGCCATCAAGATTTAACTGTTAAATTGAAGTTTTGCTAGAAAACAGTTTACAGCCACCGAGCTTTTGATCGTTATTGTGCTTTGTTTCCTATGCGTAACTTCAAAAAACTAGAACCAAGAAATTCAAAATAAGTGAAGCAACAGAAATTGACGTCTTAGGTTAGTTTGAAGCTAAAAAAGAACGTTTGTGCTGTACATGTACAGACCTACACAGAGAGTATCCAGGAGATCCAAAAAGACGCACCCAGTTTTACCAGTGGTTCCTTAATAGAATCTGATTTAATAATAATTTTTGGCGTTTGATTCTTTGGAGTGACGAATCAAATTTTTCCCAATAAGGGCATGGTTAACAGGAAAAACAACCACTATTTGAGTCGAGAAAATCCGATGCTCTTCCATCTTTGTAACCCGCAGAGACCTTTTAGTGTTAATCTTTGGTATGATTTGATCTGCTCAAAAATGGTAGGCCCTGTATTTTATCAAGGGGCATTAACTAGTGAAACGTTAACCGTCGCACATCGAGACTTCTTGGATAACCTGAATTTAATTGATGGATAACAGATCTACTTTCAACAAGATGGAGCTCCTGCCCATAATATTCGCCAGATTTATATCCTATTACAAATGTTTTTGACAACAGATATTTATGTTTGTAGTTGGTAATCCATGTTTATCAGGTGATTTAATATGAGAAATAGACTGTTGTACTTCCTGATATCTATTTCTATTTATTTTATTTACTGGACTAGTTTCGACTCCCTTACGTAGTCATCATCAGCAGTATACTACAAAAAATTATTTGTATTATATTTATGAACTAACGGCCCTATCCGTATGCTTCCTCGATCACCAGACATAACGCCTAAAATGAAAAAAAAAATTCCCGCCCTAACCTAATTAAAGTTTTAAATTATTTTAAACAGGCAGTTTTCGTTTTTCAAATATGTTTAGAAATGTGGCTATCGTGTAGCTTTCTCCGATTCGATGGATTAAAACGGATTTTTAAATTTCATATTTATCGATTTTTTTTTCAGAATTTAGTGGAATTTCGAAAAATATTTCTCGACGCAATCCGCGTGGATTGGAACTAGAACTCTGAACTGGAATTTATGTGAGTGAAATGTGCACCTCGTGATTAAAAAATTTCTAAAAAATATCATCGCACTTGAAATCATAAAATTTGAAAAATCTGCAAAAATCTTGAAATGACATTTTTTGACATATCAAAAAATAATTGACGCACCCACTTTGTTTGCTAAGAAAATGGCGACACTCTGAACTTGACTTTGAGTGAGTGAAATGTGCACTTCGCGATTAAAAAATTTCTAAAAATATTATTGCACTACGAATTACCTTCAAATTTTTCAAATTCACTCAGAAATTACATACTTTTGACATCACAAAAAATAATTGACGCACCTTGCTTGGATAAAAATTGGCAGCACTCTGAACTTGAATTTGAGTGAGTGAAATATCGACATCGTGATTAAAAACATTCTAAAAATATTATCGCACGAGGAATTACCTTCAAATTTTTCAAATGCGCTTAGAAATGACATATTTTTGACATATCCAAAAATAGTTGACTCACCTTGCTTATAACAAAATAGCGGCATTCTGAACTTACATTTACATGAGTGAAAATGAGTAATGAGTAAAAATATTATCGCACGTGGAATTACCTTCAAATTTTCCAAATTCGCTCAGAAATAACATATATCTTACATATCAAAAAATAATTGACGCATCTTGCTTGTAAAAAAAAATGGCAGCACTCTAAACTCGAATTTGAGTGAGTGAAACGTGCACCAGTTGATTAAAAAAATTCTAAAAAAATTATTGCCCTCGGAATTTGCTTAAAAATTTCCAAATTTGCTTAAAAATAACATATTTTTGACATATCAAAAGATAATTGACGGACCATGCTTGTAAACAAAATGGCAGCACTCTGAACTCGAATTTGAGTGAGTGAAATGTGCACCACCTGATTAATAAAATTCTAAAAAAATTACCGCTCGCGGAATTTGCCTCAAAATTTCCAAATTTCCTTAGAAATAACATATCTTTGACATACCAAAAGATAATTGACGGACCATGCTTGTAAACAAAATGGCAGCGCTCTGAAATCGAATTTGAGTAAGTGAAATGTGCACCACCTGATTAAAAAAATTCTAAAAATTTTACCGCTAGCGGAATTTGCTTCAAAATTTCCAAATTTTCTTAGAAATAATATGTTTTTAACATACCAAAAAATAATTGACGCACCTTGCTTGTAAACAAAATGGCAGCATTCTGAACTCGAATTTGAGTGAGTGAAATGTGCACCACCTGATTAAAAAAAATTTAAAAATTTTACCGCTCGCGGAATTTGCTTCAAAATTTCCAAATTCCCTTCGAAATAACATATTTTTGACATACCAAAAGCTAATTGACGGACCATGCTTGTAAACAAAATGGCAGCACTCTGAACTCAAATTTGAGTGAGTGAAATGTGCACCATCTGATTAAAAAAATTCTAAAAAAATTACCGCTCGCGGAATTTGCTTCAAAATTTCCAAATTTCCTTAGAAATAACATATTTTTAACATACCAAAAAATAATTGACGCACCTTGCTTGTAAACAAAATGGCAGCATTCTGAACTGGAATATAAGTGAGTGAAATCTGCACGAACTGATTAAAAAGATTCTAAAAAAATTATCGCCCGCGGAATTTGCCTCAAAATTTCCAAATTTGCTTAGAAATAACATGTTTTTGACATACTAAAAGATAATTGACGGACCATGCTTGTAAACAAAATGGCAGCACTATGAACTCGAATTTGAGTGAGGGAAATGTGCACCACCTGATTAAAAAAATTCTAAACAAATTATTGCCTTCGGAATTTGCTTCAAAATTTCCAAATTTGCTTAGAAATAACATATTTTTAACATACCAAAAGATAACTGACGCACCTTGCTTGTAACCAAAATGGCAGCATTCTGAACTGGAATTTAAGTGAGTGAAATGTGCACTACCTGATTAAAAAAATTCTAAAGAAATTATCGTCCACGCAATTTGATTCAAAATTTCCAAATTTGCTTAGAAATAACATATTTTTAACATACCAAAGGATAGTTGACGCACATTGCTTATAAGCAAAATGGCAGCACTCTGAACTCGAATTTGAGTGAGCGAACGGTGCACCACTTGATTTAAAAAATTCTAAAGAAATTATTGCTCTCAGAATTTGCTTCAAAATTATCAATTTTTTTTAGAAATACGATATTTTTGACATACTAAAAGATAATTGAGGCATCTTGCTTATAAACAAAATGGCAGCACTCTGAACACCTTCTTCCGGGTTTTTTACCAAAATCTTTTCAGTTCTTAAGACTGTCAAATAAGTTTTCAAAAATGATGACATGAAAAAATCGATAAATATGAAAGAAGTCACAAAAATTCATTTTAATAAAGTTACATGATGTCAAGATCAATATTTGTTTAGATTAAAAGGCCCATTGAAAAACAAACATTAACTTATAGAACTAAATTGCAAATATATTTAATAAAATATATTCTTATTAACTTGGTATGGTGGAAAGGGTTTCCTTATGGTCAAGAGACTAGGAAGTCCCGAGACTTTGTCCCGTGACAGGAATGAAACTTTTCACCGAGGTGTGTGTATTATTTTTAATCATTACGTTTGATGGAAGTAGCGGTCAATAATGTGACACTTCCCAACGTTTCAAAGGTCAGTAATGTTACCATTACACATACGGTTGTAAATAAACAAAATAAAATATATACGTAAAACGAAAAATCTACTCTCATTTAGTTAGTTTGTAAAATTTTCTTTTAAACTCGCAAAATCTGTTTTATCTATGGATCTTGCTATATTGTTTTCAATAGATAAAATCTAAACTTTTCTAGAATTTTTCATATAAATATTATTGCTTCTGAAAGCTGAATTCAATCAACATCTGTATTATTATAGTGGCTGTATCTTTAAGATCCGAACGATGTTTTAAAATATCCTCTTTTTTCGATAACTAAAAGATTATTTTATTTTATTTTATTTTATTTAGCATTAGATACTAATTTATTTATTTTAATTTATTTATAACTTATTACATGTACATTTGACTTGTGTAAAACATTTTTGTCAAAACACCAATAAATGATGATTATGATTATGATGATTATTGTGTAAAATATCAAATGTGTTTTTGTAAGTTGATAATTGTTAAAATTGTCCCTACGTAAATTAAAATGAACATCAACTTTAACCTTTTATGATGAATCTTCCATAGGGCTCTTGTTTGCTTCACAATGAAAATGATCAGTTATCTTTCAACGTCCGACCGGCCGGTGCCCCTGAATTTGACCACTTCTTGAGCTGTGGTAAGTGGTGTAGTAGGCCTTCTCCATATCAAAGAACATAGCAAGTGCATGTTTTTGTTGGGAGTACGCCTGTTTCTCCTCACAGTCCAATCTAACCAGTTAACCAATGGTCGTATACGCTTTTCTAAGACCAGCCTGCTATACATTAAATATTTTTTTGCTCTCTATGAACCAGTCCACCCTATTATTTATAATAGTTTAGAAAAAAAATCCTATGCTGCAGATTAGAGATATGGGTCTGTAGTTAATTGGTGTGATATTTTCCAAATTTTGGTCATGGGTCAATAATGGATTTTTCCAAGACGTTGGATGTTGAATTTTATTGCATGGTTTAAGTATGTCTTCTTTTATATTTTCTGGAAGGTGTTTGATGACATTATACATTATTATCGCTATACCGCACGGAAATTTGTGGCTCACATACATGACTTCCAAAAAGTTTTTCTTTTGGGATATGTGGGGATCTATTATGGTTACTTTTAAAAATTAATTTCATATTATACAGGGCGTTCCAAACGCCCTAAAAGTATCAAAGTTGTGTTCTTTAAATAGAACACTCTGTATTTTTTGTCATTTTTGAATTCTGGAGAACAAATAAAGGTGAGTTACTTTAATATTCCGTTTTCGAAATATTTAAACATTTGTTAAAATAAATGATCCGGGTAAAATTTGATATTTACCCTAGTGATTGACGTTGAACCATTACAATCATTTCTAATGTTTGATTGATGGTTCGAACTATAGTACCAATCATGGTTTTATATAGAAAATTATACAGGCTGATAAGAAAAATGTGGTACTTTATCTTAATCTATAAAGTTGAATACCATTGTTTTTCAAATATACACACACTATATTAAGTTTTAGGGTTTTCTATACCTAACCTCAATAGTTTTCTTGTATTCGGCGATTTTCATATCAGGGATTATTATTTGGCAGATTTTTAAATTTAACTAGCTTTGACATTGCGCAATTTTATCAGGAAGTCAACATTAATCAATTAAAGTTGAAGAAAAAGTCAAATTTAATAACCATAATTTTTGTAAATAATTTTAATGCAATAAAATACAGAACAAAAAACAACGCAAAACGCGAAGGATGTTAAAGAGACAATTATAAGTAGAATTTGTTTATAAGTCGTCAATAAGTAATAAATAAACTAAAGTAAGCGCTCACATGACGTCCATCTTCTTCAATGCTTAAATGAATTCTGTTTTCACAGGACTTTTTAACATTAAATAACATTTGTGAAGTGACGGTTTGGAAAGTCATCCGTATTCTCCCATTTATGTTTTCCGCTGTTGTTAGGGGGTTGTCATGAACAATATTTTTTATGTATCTCCATAAAAAGTCAAGGCAGGTTAAATCCGGAGACCTCTGAAGCCAATTTTGTGGACCGCTTCTCCCTCTTCATCTACTTAGACGCACCGACGAGGACGTTCAACATGAAGATGAAAACCATCTCGTAGTTGAAGCGTGGAGGCGATACAATTAATATGTAACCTCTAAGATGTATTGCTAGAAAATCATCAACTCCGGTTCAAGAGAACAGAAATGTGTATGCAAATTAAGTATGTCTTGTATCCTTAGGTATGTTTTTGTCATACAAAAATGAAAAGGCATTAAACCGAAATCCTAACGTATCTGTCCATTTCAGATTTTTCCATTTTCTCTATCTTTCGTCGTTCGTGTCGAAATTGAGCCAAAATAATCTTCACTTCTTTGCAGAAACAATATTGTTCTGACCAGGAACTAAAAACGAACAATATTTCGTTCGTTTTTAATCGGAACGAAAACGAAATTTTTCAATATTGCAGAGTAAGAGGCCATCAACAAGGAGGTTTTGATATAGCCACAATCAATTGGACCAAAGCCGTACTCGAAAACAGCAAGATTACTGCTTACTACTTAAGGTAACCGTGGCAAAAGGTTGCCCGTAAGGTGGGGTCTGATCGCCCGGTGCATCTTGGTAGATGACCACCTAATGAATTTAGCAGAAAAGAGTAATAAAACGCCGACGACATAGTAGTTGCCATAGGAGGTAAGTATAACACCTTGTTTTCCCTAGCTCAAGTTTCCCATTAACTTTAGACTATAGTAAAATGGTGTTTGAGGGAAAGCTTCAATATCAACCTGAACAAAACTGTGGTGGTACCTTTTACTGATCTTAGGAAACTGACCATTAAAGCTTCTAAAATAAAAGAACAAGAAATTGCGTAGTTTGACCAAGTAAAATATCTGGGCCTAGTACTGGATAGGAAACTTATCTGGAAAGGGCAACTCGAAATAACGATCTACAAAACATTAGCGGCACATTGGATATGCCGCAGACCCCTTGGCGGATCGTGGGGGGCAAGACCTAAAATGATACAATGACTGTGCATTATATTCAATGGTTCACATGGTTCACTAGTATGGTGGATCAAAACAAAACAAGTAACGACATAAAAGAAGCACAGGCACACATAAATTCTGTATCCCACTAAACCAAAGTTCTTGCAAATACCGTCGCATATAATGCCGACTAAATATGACTTCGAATCGTGCTTTGAAGTGATTACTAACAGTCGCTAATTTTTTTTCAAATGGCAACCACCACATTTTTCGATGGATTCTGATTCTCCTTACAATCCCACATAAAGCAATATGCAGTTTGGTGATGTTCATTTGATTAGTCAGCGAAACTATTGGGATTTATGAAAGAAACTGATTTATGTAAAATTGAAAACAAAAATTGAGATAGCTGTGGAATTTTTATCAATTTATTTGAATGAGACAGAAAATCAAATAAATAAAACAACAATTCAAAAAACATTAAACTATCAAATTAAGTGTTCAAAGTGAGTCCCATTCACTTCTTAGACCTTGCTTCTAAGATAACCCCACAAAAAATAATATAAAGGCGTGAGGTCGGGGGATCGTGCCGGCCATTCAATTGGCCCTCGCCTTCCAATCCAGCGCCCAGGAAAAACGTGGTTTAAGTAATCGCGAACAGTAACATAGTAATGAGCGGGTGCTCCATCTTGCTGATAAAATAAAGCATTATTGGGAATACCGGGGTCATCGTCATTTGGGTACAGTACGGCGAGAGCAGGAACGAGATGGTCTCTGAGTAGTTCCAAATACTTTTCACCTGTTAGTGTTCCTTCAATAAAATAGGGTCCTAGAATTCTGTTTCCAACAATGCTAGCCCAAACATTCAGCTTTTCTGGATATTGGGTACGCGCCTCATCCAGTGTAGATTCTGGGGAGCCCAATACTAACAATTCTGTTCATTAACCGTTCCGTTGAGATAAAATGTAGCTTCATCAGAAAATATAATATGATTGACAAAATCAGCATCAGCATTGCACCGTTCCATCATGTTATCGCAAAATTCAATCCTGCGATCAGGATCGTCTTCGTTCAACTCGTGAACTAAAGTCACTTTGTATGGATGCCACTGATGTTTTCTTAAATACTTCACAACAGAAGATTGACTGATTTCATTATCAGCAGCCAACGCTCGTGTAGTTTTATGCGGATTATCTTGCAATTCCAACAACATATTTAATGGTACTTCTTCAGGCACATATTGGTGGTGTCGTAAATCGCTCCTACAGATTCCCCTTTCAGAAAAATTTCTTTCAATTTTGCTTACTGTAGAGCGTACAATGGTACCCTGATTGGGATATTTAATACTACTATTAAATAAAACACATACTTCTTCTTGTGTACGCTGCCTGTCCCCATATCCCCTCATAATCAAAATTTCAATTCTTTGCCTTTCTGTTAAGTAACGAACCATGTTTCGCTAGATCAATGGCAATAAACAACAATAAAACACTACCGAAATGACTTTTCAGCAAATTGTCAATTGCGATTCATCAAATAAATTGATAAAAATTCCACAGCTATCTCAATTTTTGTTTTCAATTTTACATAAATCAGTTTCTTTCATAAATTCCAATAGTTTCGCTAACTAATCAAATAAACATCACCAAACTGCATATTGCTGTATGTAGAATTTTAAGGAGAATCAGATTCCATTGAAAAATATGGTAGTTGCCATTAAAAAAAATGGCGATGACGTCATTACGCAAAGGGGTGGCAGTATGAAAAATTGACAACTATCAGAAAAGATGCGCGTTCAAAAAATAAGGTTGACATTTCAGAGGATTTTGGCCGCAGATGATCGGGGATTTTTTTATTTTGAGCGTTCCACAGCCAACGTTCGCACTGTATAAGGGTCTACATTGCTTTCTGACAAGACCCTTATATTTTACAGGCTGAAACAATAGCCTTAGAGAGATGTGCTCATGTGTTTACCGAAAAGGGCTACAGATTAGAGATGGGCGAAATGACTCTTTTTTGTGTCGACTCGTGGAAAAGAGTCGACTAAAACGAGTCAACTCTTGACTCTTTGGAAGAAGTAATAAAGTATGTCAGGAAAAAAGTTAAAAAAAGGTCCTCACACATTTCAAAAATTCACTGCTTTTGAAAAGTTGAAGAGTAAATTTGCAGCTTTATTTGAGTCAAAAAAGTTACAACCTCCTTTTTGCGAATAAGCATGTTGTATTGCTTTTTTTGAGGTGAGACTTTCTTTTTTTTTTTGCTCAACACTTTTTCCGACTCTTTTCGCTGAGGCACCGCACCAAAAAGAGTAATTTGGCCCACCTCTACTGCAAACAACCTCTAAACCAAGTAGTCAAGAGCAACATCTCAATTTCATGTGGATTCCTACTCATACAAGTATAGAATTTCTTTCCAGAAATCGTTGAAATAGCTCGTGGGAACTTCAAAATGGTTATTTCCGATAAATCAATCTTTGAAAAAAAAATTGCAGATCACTTTCCAGTTTTTTGATTGTCTGAATTTGGTATTCCACAGGATACTATTATTGGACCGCTACGTTTTATAATACATTTAAATACCATATGTACAAAAATTATTTAGATAAAGGGTGGCTTTGTATTTCGGAACGTACGTTGCAGGTTTGATACGTCGCATCATGTCTTCGCCACCAGTTGTTAAAAGTAAGGTTAAGCTGATCTAATTGTCAAATAATACTTCGCAGCGCGGGGTGTGAAAAACCGCCCTCGACGACCTCCAGCTAGCTCTTAGAGTCGGGTCACTATGAAACAGCAGAAGAAATACACAAGGATGGGGGCAGAGGTAGAAAATTTCTGATATTCGATCGATAACGATCGCTATTATTTACACACGGATTATGTTATAGAAAAATATATACACACGGAAAGTTAATAAAATAAAAGTCACGAAAGTAATTGTCACAACATTTCACCTATAGTTCGCACGAAGTTGTGAGAATACCATGATTAAATCAAAACTACTTTTAATTGACATAAAGTCAACAACGTGCTGAACTAATCTAAGACCGTGATTTTGTTTCTCATGGCCATGCCTTATCTAAATATTTTTTATACATATCGTAGATTCTATTTAAAATTATGGAGATACTATCAGTTAGGCCAGTGCTTCCCAAACTGTTTTGTCCTACCGCTCCCTTTTCAGAAAAAATATTACTTAGCGCCCCCTGGAAATTATTATTTTGTTAAATTTTAATAGCAAAATGAACTGGGTATGCCGCTACCAATTTAGTAATTCTCGGCTCTATTTTCGTCAGCAGTAATCTTAAATCACCAAGATTGACTATTTGCAATTCCTTTTTTTTTTTGTTAATAAATCGATTACCGCACTGAACCCACGTTCCACTAAATCTTCTCTTCTTTCTTTTATACTATCACCACCGCCTTACAGTTATTCATCGCCTCCTAAATGCACATGTGGCTATCAGCGCCCCCCCTGAATCGCTGCAACGCCCACCAGGGGGCAGTGGCGCCCACTTTGGGAATCACTGAGTTAGGCGGACGATACCGCAATGTCTTGCGAAGAAAATAATTGGAACTTAAGCAGAAACTAGTCTAGCTTGCATCAAAACGTGGTTTAGGGGTCTAATATTTATTAACTCTTTAACTCTTCAGTTGTTTTCTTAATGACAAAAAATGCTCAATCATTGGAATTGAATATGTGTTCTACTTCAAGGACTGTTTTACATGATGGAAATGAACTTTTTGCTGTACGAGATTTCATACATTTTAAAGGGTGGTTCATAATTCACGTCGTTGTTCAGCTTCATACATACCGATTTGTAAGTGGTCTATTTTTTGACCCGATCTGCCAGAACTTGAATTTAGTGGTTTAAATTGTAATCCCATATGCACCAAAGAGTTAACCCATTTCCAAATAATTTGGTTTGGATTTATTGGATTAAAATAGGTTAAAATCTATATATTTAAAACGCAAAGGTTGCTCTGTTGAAGCTTTTATTGTGGCTCCATCAACCGATTCTAATGATTTTTTCTTTTAATTCAAGCTCTAGATTCGCAATTTGTCATTACTAATTTTAATATTTTTAAATTGTCGATTGCATATTAAAATAACGAATCATAAATTACAAACCGCACTGCCCAGCAATCTTCTGTGTCCCAACTCCAGCGCAGTACGAGCCCGGTAGAAGCGGAAGAAGCATTCCCATAGACCAAAATTCTCACATGATTTAGGCCGTTGTTATTGAAAGGACGTCGATAGCGAACCGTTGTATTTAGCGGACATTTGATCGACAGCGAATCATTGTATTAAGCAGAAATTTGTCAATGATTTAATACGTCCCCACACAAACACATTCACAAATACTCCGTCGAATTTTGATGAGCTTCATCATAATAGAAAATACAAAAAAAAATATTAGTGTGCGGATAGGTACGACCTAGGTTATTGTTTGTTACACACAAATTGTAAAACTTCGTGGATTCTTTATTGTAGAGAACTAGAACAATGATCTACCTAGCCATGATTGGAACAATTGACAAGACTCAGCTATTAATGTCTAAATATTGACATGAATTTCAGAGGTGTGTACAAATTTTAATTAGAATCCGCCAGTTATTTTTTATTTGATGAAGTGTTTTGTGTCTAAAAATTAGACTTTTGAAGTTGGAGAATTGAAATCTAAACAAAATCTTCTAAAGGAAGGCAACAATTCCAAAACAATCCGCTAATCCGATTGTAGTGTAGGGAGATGATGTTCCATCATATTTTACAATTCAAAACAGTTTCACTGGGAACGTGAATCTATTATATAAAGGATGCTCCCAGAAGTGAAAGACCTCTTGAACAAAGCGACAAATTATGAAATCGGGCAAGAAAGTCTAAGAGTCGCCACCATTGCTACAGAATTAGAAATATCTGAACGTTTTGACAATGCTGCACTACAAATTGGGTATGAGTAAAGTTTCAGCAAGACAGGTTTCCAGATTTGTTGTCCCCTGAGCAAACGCTGCGTAGATAGCAAATTGGTATTCTTTGGAAGCCGAACCAGACTTCTAAACGCGGATAGTGACTGGTGATGAGACTTGGCTACATCACTGGTGCATAAGGGTTGTCCTCCCCCAAAGAAAGGTCGCACGCAATCTTCAGCTGGAAAACTCATGTAAACATGGTTTGAGACATGCAAAGCATTCCTTTGATTGAATATATGCCCAAAGGCTCCACAGTAATTGCAGAAGCTTACGGTAACACCCTGAAAATGGTCCATGTCTATTGCCGAAAAACGACCAAAATTATTGCAAGATTGTTATGAAGAAGATGCACATTCTTCATATACGACCATGCATAAAGCAGCCAAAATCCAATCCATTTTGCAGGAATTTACCGTGCTAGATCATCCACCTTATAGTTCGGATCTGGCACCGTCCGATTTCTACCTGTTCAGAAAACTGAAAAGGAAACTAAGAGGGCGTCACTTTGGAGCAAACAAGGAGTTGAAGAATTACTTTGCGACTCAAGAAGAATCTTTTTCTACTGGTATTAACTTATTGCGGGATTTTGCATTTTTAGTTGATGTCACCAGTTACTTGAACGAGCTAAATACAAATATCCATAAATTTTCTATGAGCTATTCACTTATATAAAATCTTTTCAACGCAAACTTCGGTTGTAAGGAAATTCGATTCTCATGGGAAATACTTTATTTTCCCTCCGTGGCTGCTCATAAAATTTTCGATAAGAAAGCCCTAGCGCAGGAAACTTCATTAATACGGAACTTACATTCGGATTTCCGTTCACGTGAACTTCAATTCCAAATATTCAGGACGCCTTTTGGCAGAAGTGAAAATGTCGCTTCAAAGCGCATGTGCGTTGAAGTAGAAGGAGATTATATTGAAAAATAAAGTTCGTTTTATTTCTTTTATTTCATGGTTAGGTAGATATTTATTTACGGAATCATTAAAGCTGCAAATATAGGTATCTAAAATAATAAATAAATCTATGTTTTTATTAGTATAGATGCATTGAAAAGAAGATTTTTTTATTATTAATGCTCTTCATGGAAAAGCCCATCAACTAAAATCTGTCAGTAACAGCGCATTGATTATTCTAATAATAATGCTAATTACTTTCATGCATTTTAAAAATATTTTTTAAAGCCACCGGTGTGCTAAAAAGGAGGTGTAATTGATGGCAATCTCCCCTCACGATCGTGACCATCGGTAATAGTTAATTTATTAATTTGTAATATCGCCATTTTCGTTTATAAATTGGCGGCGGCAATAAATATTATTAATTACATCTTGTCAACTTAATGTGCAGGCGCGTGTATAATTAAATTAGCATGCCGCCTTTAATAACAATAAATAATGTTGCTGCTTGCGCAAAAAATGATCTTCAGACTGTAATGACGCTATTTAACAAGTGGCGCTCCGACGGGAATTCATTTGTTTATGTAATACTATACTTCTTATAGGCAAGGTGTAAGTAAAGAAAAATTTAATGATCTTACGCATTTATAATAAACTGCCACTTTGTAAGCTTTTAAAGAATTTATCTTAATGGTGATTTAGTAATTATTTATTAGTAAAGAAAAACACAAGATTCATATTTAACTCTGCAAACTTATATCAGTTTACTGTTGAATGTTAGAGGCGTTCATATCGATATAAATCTTGATGATTTTTAAATTTCTTTGTTAATTCTTGTTGACAATCATACTTATCTTACGTTCTTCCGGTGGTTTCGGTTGAATTGTTGGAAAATATGTGTTTCGTAAATAATAGGGCTAACATATTCTTCATTGTCCTGTAATAATAATAAATATACTTGACCGATTTCGTTCAATTTTTCACCAATGATACGTTGTTTTACACATTTACTCAAAATTTAGGATTATGATTCCATAAAAAACTGCAAATACTCCATGCATTGATTTTAAGGTAAATCCAAGTGAATGAAGCATAATTTATTGAAGATTTGTAATTACCTTGGTCGTTAAAATAAATGTAAAAACTATTGCCATCGGCTTGAAACTTTCCAAATTTAATATACAAATAGGTTTATATCTATGAAAAATGCGAACCCTTCATTTAGAGAATTTTAGATAAATTCATATGAAGCATAATGTCTTGAAAATCTGTAATAATTTTTCTGAATTTTCTAAATATAAAAGCAACTGCCAACGACTTGTTCTTAAAATTAATTTAGAATTATAAATCCATAAACACCTGCAAACATCCTATCCATAAATTTTGAGATAAATCCATGTGAATATGTATAGCATAATTTTTTGAGTATCTGTAATAATTTTGGTAAAAAATATATAAACTTGAAACTTTCCAAATTCACTCAAAATTAATTCAGAATTATAATTCCATGCAAACTATTAACAGCTGAACCCGCACATAGTTGAAATTTGAAATTTGAAATTTTAATTACTGATTTTTCTATAATTTTTCATAAATTTTGTAAAAAAATTAAATTCGCGAGATTGTTTGGATGTTTGAATGATTAAAATTGAACAGTACATTTGCTACTCAGTGGCGGCTCGTGGAATACGTTGATGGTAGAGCCACTTTTACAATTTATTGGATCGGATGATACTGGCGTTTGAAACGTCAAAATTATGAAAGTTGGAAATGACAAATTATACAAATTAAATACCGGCCAGGGGGCCGCGGTGGTCTAGTGGGTAGAGGTCCGGCCTCTGGACCCCGTTGGTGCGGGTTCGAGTCCCGTCCGGACGGTCACTTTTTCAGCACGAAAAATGGCCGTACGGGTCCCTGGGTGTCTAGTGTTTGTCCCCATTTCATCTAAATATGAATTATTACTATAAATTGGTTATGGCTGAATGCCCTAGCTGGCTAAGCCAAGTCCCCATCATCCTCGATTCCCTAACCCGAATTCCTGTCAATCATCTTTCCTCTAAAAAAAAAAAAAAAAAAATACCGACCAATGTGCATATGAAAATCAATTACGTTAAAAAACTCTAAAATTTGGAACGAAGAAATGAAAAAACAGGTCAAAGATCTAAAATATAGGCAAAAAAATAAAAAATGCAAACCAAAGTATTGAAAAATCAAGGAAAACAAAATTAATTTGCCATTTTCAGCCCCTAAAATAAGTCCTTAGCTCAAAATAAGTTGGCGACCAGAAACTCGAAAACCTCAGTTCCTGGAAGTCCCACAACAAAATTTTATAGACAAGTAGTGTTCAGAATGGTTTCAGATTTGAAAAACAACAAAAACAATTTTTTTTTTGAAGAAAAATTAAATTTGTTTTTTGTCAAAAAGTAACCTAAAAGTAAAAAAAAAACGCCTATAAAAAGTAGTAATTCAAGTTAACAAACCTAAAATGAAGGGTAAGAAATCAAAAACCACCAAAAAAACTTGAAAATATCGGCAAAAACAATAAAAAAAAAGTCGCGTATAAAAATCAAAAATTTTAACAAACAAATAGAAAATTTAGAAGAAAATTTAGGCTAAAAGATCAAAAATTCAGACCAGAATATCAAAATCCGGGCTTAACAATAAAAAAATAAAACAAAAATATTGAAAATTCAAGTACAAAAACTGCCAGTTTCAGTACTCGGGGCGATTAGCCCCAGAAAACAAAGGAAAATACTCAAAATTTGCTCTGTAGTGAAGGAAATTTGCACTCAATGTTTTGAAAAATTGTAAAAAATTAATCACTTGCAGAATTAGCTCTTAAGGTTAAAAACTGAAATATAAGCACAAAAATTTGAAAATTTACACAAATATCTAAAATTCGCAGTTAAAAAAATGCAGACCAAAAATCCGAAAATTTCAACAAAAAAAAATCAAAAAGTTTAACCAAAGTAAAGAATATTTCGGACAAAAACTTTTAATACAGGTCAAATATCTAAAATATAGGCCAAAAAATAAAAAATTCTGATCTAAAAATAAAAAATGCTAGTCTAAAAATAAAAAATGCTGGTCTAAAAATAAAAAAATGCTGGTCTAAAAATAAAAAATGCTGGTCTAAAAATAAAAAATGTAAACCAAAAAAATTGAAAAATCAAGGAATACGAAAATAATTATCCCTTTTCAGCTCCCAAAATAACTCTTTAGCTCAAAATAAGTTGCCGACCAGAAACTCGAAAACGGTAGTCAAAAAGTAACCAAAAAGTAAAAGAAATCGTTAATAAAAAAGAATAATTTAAGTTAAAAAATCTAAAATGAAGAGCAAGAAATCAGAAACTGTACTTGAAAATATTGGCAAAAAAATAAAAAAGTTGCGTATAAAAAGCAATTATTTAGGTTAAAAAAATCTAAAATATAGGATTAAAAATTAAAAACTTTAACCAAAAATTCGATCCTAAAAATCAAAATTGCGGACCAAAAGTTCGAAAATTTTTACAAAAAAATCGAAAATTTAGAAGGAAACTATTTTCTTTGGAAATTTGTAAAGACACATTATTCAAAATTAGTCTGTCAAAATTTCAACCATTTGTTCCAAGAAATGTGAATTTCTAAAAAAAGCGCTTTTCGGTTATAAAATTTGCCTATTTGGTGCAACCAATTTTGTTGCGGTTAACTTGCGATTGCTTTTTTTGTAAATTTGTAAAAACACCATCTGTTTAAATTAATGTGGAACTTCCACGCGGTGTTACAGGTGTTGTTTAACATTTAAAAAGTTTTTTTAGGAATCAGTTAAACATTCTTGCTGAGCTTGATACTAGGTAGTGCCATGGCTCCGTGGCTCTATATAACGACTCGCCCCTGTTGCTACTTGTTTCAAAAATACAATTTCTTAAATTCTTAAATTGTATTTAAATGGCTGCTATTTCACGTTTAAATCAATAACAAGATCGACACTAGTAAAATACAAACAAAAATACCTTCCGATATTTGATTTGGCAATATTACAGCCTCTTCATTTATTTCTACTGTAATATATTTTATTACTTCGCATCTTGCTGGTATTGTAATGTACTGATCGTAATTTGACTGCATTGGTATGATTACTTGATGTCCATTAATCCATAATGACAAACTGAATTTTTCATAGTCAATTACTGCGTTAAATTTTCCAAAAAAATCAGATCCTATTACTCCGTTGATATTGTTCTCGAAACATTTAATCAATAAAAATTCATGATACACGTTGTGTTCCTTTATTTCTAGTGAAATTTTTGTTCAACCCTGGGATGTCGTATATCCCGAAATTCCCTTAATCCTACTTTTATTTTCTACATTAATAACTTCATTTTTCGCTAAACAATTGTCAAAAATAACACTTATAAAAAATGTTTAGTGAAAAGCAACAACTTTGAATATGATATAATTTCAAGAGAGTTAAGTGCCGCCTTGTCCTCCCCTGTAGACACTGGCGGATTCAAAGGAGGAGGGTAATGGGGTCAACCCCCCCTCCCACATTTAACCCTAGTTTTTTTTTTAAGTCAGTAGTGAACAACAAAAATTGTCAGTGGTCATCATTAAAAAAAAAAACTAATGTGAATTTAGTGTAATTCATTAAATTCTTATAATTATATCTTCAAGTGCCTACCCTTATAAACCCTCCCGATTCACCACTATCTGTGGATGTCTATGTATATCTTATCTTATACTGTAAGCTTTCTGTTATTAACTTTCTCTACGCATAAAATTCACAAAATTCAATCATCTATCCATAAACTTGTAAAACTCACTCAGGATATATCAGTATATTCAGCACCCGAATTAAATGGATAAGTGAACAGTATTGCGAATTTTTATATATCACTAAAGGTAATACCATTTAGGAGATAATTGGTAGGTCCAAGAAAAATACATGCGACTTTGTAATTGATTCGACCTAATTGAAAGAAGTATTACGTAACAATTAAGGGCACCGAATATAGCGCCGATTGGGGCAGATAATCCTTAGCAGTCGAAGGCGCCATCGATCGACTCATCCGAAAACGAGAACGAAAACCTTATCGCGCTTCATTAATCGTTCCCGGCTCGCGCCTCGCCAAAAAGCGTCCGTACCTCCTCCGTTTCGAGGTCTGAAGAATGGAAGAATGGAGGCGCGAACAGTCAACAGGTACCAGCAGTAGTCCCGCTGCGAAGAAAGAGCGGCGTCTCGGCAGGTGACAAGTCATGCTGTTTAATGATTTACTATCTGGGAATGACTGTGCACTCCAACCAAGCCCGGTAGCTACTTACTTATCTATTTAATAGAGATGACGATGACGATGACGCCGAACGAACATAATGCCGACGGATCAAACACTCACATGACTGAGGAGTGCTGCTGCCGCATCATCGTCGTCATCGCCTTCTTTTGTTTCTCGTTTTTCACTCGCGTCTTCCTTTCCTCTCATTCTTTATCTTATTGTTATTATCTTCTATGTATGTATTCTTCCTGATGAATGTATGTGTGTATACGTGTGTGTGTGTGTGTGCAGTAGTTTTCGCTTTACGCAACCTGCCACCGTATAATTTCACAGTGGAATGTGTGGGAAAGGATAATTGTTGTCCGTTTCAGTTTTAACACATATAAAAATATCAACGCCCACGCTTTTGTAATTGGATTCGTTACGCAGCTCCTAAATGGAACTGTAATTTGACGGAAAAACGTAAAACATAACAGAATTAAAATTAAATTTATATCATATCTGCTGTATCCACAAATTATATCCATTTTTAGGGGAATCAAACTTTTCTGCGTCTTCCTCAAGGGATCTCCAAGTCAATCCGCTCAAGAGAGGAAAATGGTCCTGACTCTGTACGTCTTTTTAAAAATATGACATTTTCATTCAAAACTTATACTTAACACTACCGTCTCGTTCTATAAGCAAACATTAATCGGTTCAAGGGGCCAATTCGGTTTCTAAGACCCATGATTATCGGTAATTTCAAGATAAATAAAGTTATACAATTTATTAATAATAGATAAGTACAAATACTAAAGTACGAAAAACTATTTTTTGTTTTAAATTCAGGTAAAAATAAACAAAATTTCTGAATCATTATCAACAGGAAACTGAGTTCGAGATTATTGTGCATCAATAAAATTTGAAAAAGTCTCCTAGAAGGGGAATGACGTTATTCTTAAAAGATTGATGCTTCGTTTGGGCGAGGCATTTGTACGAATGTTGGTAATAGTTGCCAACTTTGCTTATTTAAATTGTACGACATGCAAATACGTCTCGTTAAATTCATAATCTCTGTCCTACCAATGAGTTTTTGATCCTTAGTAAATCTTTTGAAAGAAGGCAATAATGAAAACAAATAATATTTGTCTTCGTCAATTTCTTTATCTTGTTATTTTTTCTCTTAAAATCCCTAGTAAAGACCAGTGGCGGCTGGTGAAACATTTTGATGGTAGAGCCACTTAGTAAAAAATTAAGAAAACAAAAATTAAATAAAAAATTTATCCTACCGCTTCCTTTTTGAGTAAACCAACAAAGGTAATTCAAATTAAAAGCCTTTATTTGCTGCAGAAGCTTTCAATAAATTAAATTAAACCAAAAAGTAGTCTGCATATACCGTGTGTTCGATAAAAAACGCCAAACGCCATAACTCTGTTATTTATTGACCGATTTGAATGAACTAAAAAAGAAAGTCAGTGGCTGTTTAAATACTATAAAATGACGGTAAATATATATTTTTTCAATATCAACTTCATTGCCAAATGATAGTCAACTTTAAATTTTTAAATGGCAGCATATACTTTTCTAATTTTATAATATTAGACATTTATTTTCTGAATCCAATTATGTCTGTTAATAATAATAATAATAATAATAATAATACATTTATTTTCAATGTTCTTGGCATATCATACAAAATACATTCATATATACATATAGCAATCACATGAAAACAAGTCAAAGTAAAAACATATTACATTGCACAATATAACAATTATTGTTTAATGTTAGTGTAAAACTCGTCCATGTTATAAGGTTCTAACAGTACAAGTTTGTCGATCAGCATTCTTTTCATGATAGCATACGACTTTGCTTCTTTTATAGTACTGGGCAAACTATCATAAAGTTTGATACATGAATAATAGGGGCTTCTCTCGAATATATTTAATCTATGGGAAGGTAGACTTTGTTTAAATGTTTTTGTGACATTTCTTATATTTAAGAAAATATTGGCAAAAAACAGTTAAGGTAAACACCCACCGGTGTACGAAATTTTACCAAAAGCTTTTCAGTTCTTCGGATTATCAAATAACACTTATGTTCAAAGTTTCATATCAATTGATTGGTCTATTAGTTTTTGAGATACAGCGCGCACAGACACACACACACACACACACACAGACACAATTTTTTTTTTTCCAGTAAATTGTTGAAATGGAATCTAGGGACCCCAAAACGGATATTTCCGTAAAAAAAAATTTTGAAAAAAAAATCACGATCACAATACTTTCTCGTACTTCGTAACGGAGAAAGTAAAAAGGTTATTATTTGTGATGCTACTAGCGATTCAAAAATTTTCGAGAACGTAGTCAATATGTTAATGGCTCTATAATTCTCTTGTAATTGCGGATCTCCCTTTTTGTAAATAGGTGTGATTATGGCCCATTTCATTTTATCGGGAAAAGTGCCAGTTTGGAGTGAATAATTGAAAATATGTTTTATGGGTTCAATTATTGTATTAATAATTTTTTATTATTATTGTGATTGGGATCTCATCTATACCCTTGCTTTTTTTATTATCCATGCATTGGTATAGTACATACATTAGGAGTCCGATTAGGAATTTTCTGGGATATCATATTTGATGCAATCTCTTTAAAAAAAATATTAAAATTATTTGCCGGCTGAACAGAATTATCCGTATTGGGGAGTATTGTTTTTTTTTCCACATTTGTTTGTGAATTTTGATATTAATTCCCACGATGCTTTGGACTTATTATGTTGGTTTTAAGTTAATATTTATGCTAGAAAAAGATAATAATAAATCTTGTTCACATGATTTTTTTGGTAATAAATGTAATGCGCCTTAAAAAAAATTCGAATCGACAAATGTCATTTATTGTGTGAGTTATGTCAACCATTTGTTATTAGTGTGTGTCTCAGTAATAATCATGAACAATAGCGAATTAACAGACATGTTGCAAATTTAATTCTATGTAATAGAAATCGAAGAGCTGCGGCAAGAATTTATCATCTACGGTTTCCAGAGCGGCGAATACCAGAACCTAAATTTAGAAGTTTATAGTTCATCCGTTGAGAGCTGATGGTGACTCATGCATTTTCGTACTAAGAATTGCTTTGCATTTTATATCTATCTTTTTCTATCATGTACGAAACAGTATGAAATAAAAGACGAAACGTGTGTCTGCATGTTAAAGAATAGGGCAGCGTAAACGTAGGTCTAAACTCACGCATGACTCCTGCATCGCATTGGCACGCTTCATATAAACACACAAAACACGCGAGAGCTACGTCAAATAACATAACCGTAAAAAGTTTGCGCGAGAATTTTTAAATATCCCGCCAATGAAAATCAGCGCGGCACCAAATTTCATGCGATTTTAAGCGATCAGTCACAGGCAGCTCTCAGCGGCCCGACTATAGAAGGAAATTTGAGACGATATGGAGCCTTTAAAAAGTCGAAGACAGTGGATCGACAAGACAGTTAGACGTTCTACTTAGTGTTTACAATAATCACAGAACATATAAATCGCAAGTGAATTAATACTTGCGCTATTTATTTATTCTATTCTACATTGAGTTGTAACATAGGTATTTATTTATTGGGTCCTTATTATTCATGTTTGACATAACCTTGCAACAAATAACATTTGTCACTTTTTTTCCAAGGCACGCTAATTATAATTTTTGAAAAATATAATTTTAAATGGAAGATTTATTTAAATTTTTTTCGACCAAAATATTGAACGAAAAAATAACATATTGGGCATTATAGGATTCAGAAAAATAATGTCGAATGTAAAAAAAATAAAACATATGCTGCCATTTAAAAATTTTAATTTTAAATCATTTGACAATGAAGTTATTATTGAAAAAAATCAATATTGATGTCATTTGTTAGTATTTAAACCACCATTGACTTTGATTTTTAGTTCATTCATATCGGCCAATAAATAAGAGTTATGGCGTTGGGCCATAATAAATATTCACGTTGTTCGTAATTGCAAAATTAAATCTTACAGAAACTAAAAACAAATAAATGTAATACAGACGAAAAATAGCCTGAATATATAAATATTCAACCTGTCCGTGACTGCAACATTAAGTCTTGACTTTGCGAACAGGTTGAATATTCATATATTTAGGCTATATACAGGGTGTTTCATAGCTCTGGGAACGGTCAATCACGTGCTTATTTGTCAAAATTTCGAAAAATATTTTATACAAAAGTTGTGTATAATAGTGAGCTGCATGCCCTAAAAATATTTAAATTTATACAGGGTGTCTCATAACAAAGTTACAGACCAAACTTATGTTTTTTTTAAATAGAATACCCTGTATTTTTTGTCATTTTTGAATTATATGGAGCAAATAAAGGTGAGTTACTTCAATACTTCCTATACCTATTGTTTGCCGTTTTCGAAATATTTGAAGATTTGTTGAAATGGAAGGTCTGGGTGAAATTTTATTTTTGCTCCAGTGATTGACGTTGAAGGATTAAAATCATTTCTATTATTTCGTTGAAGGTTCGAACTATAGAGCCAACCATGATTTCATGCAAATAAATATACAGGGTGATAGAAAAAATGCGGTAGAAAAACCTGTATTTACTAACGTATTCTTAAGTAGAATCCAATTATCTTTCAGATTGTATAAGGGTTCCCTGTTCCTAACCTCAATAGTTTTCTTGTATTCGGCGATTATCATATCAGGAATAATTATTATAATCTGAAAGAGAATTGGATTCTACTTGAGAATACATTACTAAATACAGGGTGTGCCATTTGAAAAAACGAAGTTATTCAACTTTATAAGTTGGGTTTTTCTACCGCATTTTTTTCATCACCCTGTATAATTTTTTGTATGAAATCATGGTTGGCTCTATAGTTTGAACCTTCAAGCAAATAATTAAAATGATTTTAATCGTTCAACGTCAATCACTGGGGCAAAAATAAAATTTCACCTAGACCTTGCATTTCAACAAATCTTCAAATATTTCGAAAACGGCAAACAATAGGTATAGGGAGTATTGAAGTAACTCACCTTTATTTGCTCCATATAATTAAAAAATGACAAAAAATACAGGGTATTTTATTTAAAAAAACATAAGTTTGGTCTGTAACTTTGTTATGAGACACCCTGTATAAATTTAAACATTTTTAGGGCACGCAGCTCACTATTATACACAACTTTTGTATAAAACATTTTTCGAAATTTTGAAAAATGAGCACGTGATTGACCGTTCCCAGAGCTCTGAAACACCCTGTATACATAGTTATAAGTTTATCCATAGTACATGCTATACTATTTTATCGCATAGCACTTAATGGCTTAGGTGGATTTTTTTCCATTGCAACCGATGCCTTGTAACTTGGTTAATGTCAGATTTTATTGAATTGAAGATTTTATTTCAAATATTATTACAAAGGATTGTAAATAAGGAATATTAAATTGATCTGGGCGTTTTATAATGGAGCTTCGGATTTCGTTTAACCTTGAAAGCTTATGATTATTCTTTCGTTTATCGATACAGTTGTTACCATTGATAGATTTGATATTTTGGGGGTGAATAACTAACGAGAAGCCTGACTTCAAATACGCATCATCTTCGAAATTTTGAAAATTTCAAGTTCAAGCTTCAATTAAAATTTGTGAACTTCGGCAGCTAATATAATTATTTTCAAACAAAAATTTGAAGATGTTAATTCTATAAAATAATACAGCTAATTTAAAATCATCAAGAATTCTACAGGTTAAAAACCTTACATTACACAAAAAGGAAAAAGGAGAAACCAGCGAAACCTACACATGAGGTTAGTATATGGGTTAGTAGTAATTTAATTTTTTGTATTTTTTTTTTAATTTTGGCATTTTCTTTTAGGTGACATTTAAATGCAAGTATCGGTGTAAGAAGCTATTTTTGGAAATGAAAGTTAAACTTTTTGAATTATACCGTAAACAGTGGCTCAATGAGCAAGAAAGCTACTTAATGGGATTAATGCAAGTTCTACTGGTGTAGAGACGACGGAATGGTACCCAGTGGCGGCTCGTGGAACATGTTGATGGTAGAGCCACATCGAAAATTTATATAAAGAATGTTACATACAGATCAAAAATTTAGACCCAAAAGAATCGAAAATACATGTCAAAAATCTAAAAATTAAAAATTTGGCGGAAAAATTAAAAATGCGGGCCAAAAAGTCGAAAATTTAACAATGAAATCGTAAATTTAGGTAAAAATAAAGGATATTTAGGACAAAAGTTAAAATATTTTGACCAACAATATCGAAAATACAGGTCAAAAATTTAAAAACTAAAAATTCATCGGGAGAAATAAAAAATACAGACCAAATAATCGAAAATTTTAACAATGAAATCGAAAATTTAGGTCAAAATAAAGAATTTTTGGGCCAAATGATCAAAAATTAAACCAAAAAAAAATCGAAAATACAAGCTTAATAATAAAAAATGCTCAATATTAAAGTAAGAAAATGGTTTAAATTAGTCTCAAAAATCACTCTATTGTTCAAAATAATTTTCCAATTTTTTTAATAGGATTTTTTTTAAATTTTCGCTTTAATTGTCAAAACAAGTGAAACTAATTTGAAAAAGAATTCAAATAAAGCCATTAACTTTGTTGGGATTACCTTATTGTTTCAGTTTTTGTGCCGGCAGTTTCGTCAGCTTTAGATTTAATAGACACATTTTGAATAATTCAAATAATGATCAGGGAAGATAATATTCCAGTATAAAGGAATTAATATTGAAAATCCTGTGTTCCGTTTTGTTCCACTACATCCTGTATATAGCAGAATTACAGCAGACTTACAAAAAGTATTTTCGCTTCCTAAACTTACATATAGCAGCATGCACTAAAGTCACCAATTAACATGTTACAACTTTGGAATTCACGTGGCTGATACTTCAGATGGTATTATATGTGTTTGTGTGGCATGAAGGACAATCGGACAGGGGTGGTAACCAGACGGCATCATGTTTATTACAAGCTTTCAATGCAGGACTTTTCTCAACTTACAAGCGAAATCTTGTGTGTGAAGTGATAACTGCGCAGGACAGTGAAAAAAACAGGATGCTTCTATTTGACAGCATCAATCACAAGTTTGTCATGTCTGGTCACAGCTTTTCTTTATCAGATGGAGACTTTTCTCTCATTGAGAAACGTGCAAAACATTTCAGAATGCAGACAGTGAAGATGTTAAAAAAATAGTAACCGTTTCAAATTTTTCGAATTTAACAAAGCTTCATCTAAATATGTCGATACATCAAAGCTTGGCATTACTCAAGCTTCATGGTTGAGAGTGGCTAAAGAATATCCTAGTTTAGTTTTGTACAGAAAGAACTTCAGTCAATTACAAGATCGGAAGAAATGCCGTGTGTTAGAGAGGAGAATCACTCTCCAAGATTTCAAGTGAGCAGATCTTTTGTATATAGCAGGTATACAAAGAAAAAATATATTTGTGCTAAGATCGAATTTATTGAAGAACGGCTGGGACTTTTTCAAGGCATTTTAAGTGCCTAATAATGAACACCTCAGCGTTTCCCAAACTTTTTTAACCGCGGCCCGGTACAGGGTTTTACAATTTTTCGCGACCCACCTTACATTTATTTACAAAACAAATTTTATTTTTTAATAAAAATCAAGTTATTTGTTTGTTTATTTCATACACAAAAATTGCAAAATAATTATATGTATAAGAAAAATATATGTAATTAAATTCATTTAAAACTTTGGTAAATGAAGTAAACTTTTTTTTTAATAAAAGGAAGGATGTTTGACGCAATAGCGGGTTAAGGAGAGTGGATGATTCAGGGAATTTGAGTAAGTGATTAGCTATTCGGAATTTTAAAATTCATTTTTATAATGAATGGGACAAATACTGAACAACCATGAACCCGAACGATAACTTCTCGTTAATAAAAGCAATCGCCCGAGCATGGGTCTCGAACCCACGACGCCTCGCACCGAAAGCGGGAGCCAACCCGCTCCGTCACGGAGCGCCCCGAAGTAAACTTTGTTTTACATAGTTTGTCCTTAGTGCGGATGATGTTGTTTGTCATCACATAACAATTTAAAATTAGGAGGTAATCATGTTAATTTTATTCCCAAATTAGGTTCGACGTCCAATCTGTTTAAATACGTATTTTTTAAGTACACCAAGGCTGATAATGCAGCTTCACACGTATAAGTGGTGAAAAAAGGCATTAAAAATTGTATCGTTTTTTCGCTTGCGCTTGGATACTCTTTTTGACACTGCAACCAAAAATAAATTAGTGGTACAGTTTCAAACACTTTTAGATCGGTGTCGCATGAAATTTCAATTAAATTATCAACTTCTTGTTCACTAAGATTAAATATTTCTTCCTTTTCAATTCCGACAGAAAAAGAATTTTTAATTCACATTTAAATACTAAAAACTTACATGGGAATTCAACGTAACTTGGCAAATATGCAAGTTGTTTGATTTTAGAAAAGTTTAATAACATTTGGTTCTAATTTCGAAAGACGTAATCTTGATTAAATCTTTAGGCGTTTTGAGCCATCTTTGCAAGCTGGTGTTCAAAATGCATTCGCCCCCTACAAAATCAGCCTCCAAATACGGATTGTCAGATAAACGCCTAATTTACACGTCGCTCGTACCGCACTACTTACTCTTATAAAGGAAACAAATATTTCGTTGCTGTTTCGATCAAATTTTCTTCTGTTGCCCCACCGCCGAACATCCACGAGACGTCACTGGTCGTTGTGAAACACTAATCAAGCCGAATACGCATTTTTCACTTTCAAAATTGTTTCAGTTAAAATTTCGGTAAAACTAGCCCAAATGTTTTTTTTTTTATTATTTACTTTTTTATTATTGGAAGTCTACAGAGTGTACTTTTAAAGTTTGAAGATAATCCACTAAGAAATTTTCTTGGAAATTAAGAAAATCTAGGTGAATGCATAATTTTGCACTTTCAAAAACTTTTGAGTTGAAATTTCGGAAAAACTAGCTCAAATTATTTTTTGATTATTTACTTGTTTTATTACTACGAATTTATAGAAAGTGGTTGTAAAATTTAAATATATTCCACTAAGGCGTTTTCTAGGTGAATGCATGATTTTGCATTTTCAAAAATTTCAGAAAAACTAGCACAAATATATTTTTTTTATTATTTACTTGTTTTATTGCTAGAAGTATACAGAGCTTGCATTCAAAGTTTAAAGATAATCCACTAAGGGACTTTCTTGGAAATTAAGAAAATCTAGCCAAATGCATTTCAAAAATGTTTGAGTTGAAATTTTTGAAAAATTAGCTTAAACTATTTTGGGATTATTTACTTGCTTTATTACTAGAAGTCTACAGAATGTGCTTTTACAATTTAAAGATAATCCACTAAGGGATTTTCTAAGAAATTAGGAACATCTAGGTGAATACATAATTTTGCACTTTCAAAAATATTTGAGTTGAAATTTCAAAGAAAACTAGCTCACATTATTTTTCTATTATTAGATAGATAGATAGATATAACTTTATTCACATTAGCCACTATATACAGATATATTTACACATAAGGAAATATTCAAGCGGATGTGAGACGTCCAATAATTTAAGTCTAAAAATTTATAAAATTTTGTATAAAAAAACTAAAATATATATAAATCACACTTATAATAACATATACAAAGCATTCACATACTAAAGCGTATGATCATGTTACGGTACTAACGGTTTTCAATCCTAGTCGGACTTACAATCCTCTACAAATTCACTAAACGTATAATAGCATTTACCTATTAGAAAATGTTTCAGGTTTCTTTTAAATATTTTTATGTTTCCGGATATCTTCAAATGTTGTGGGATCAAATTGAACACAAGCATGCATGAAAACTTGGGAGATTTTTTGTAGAGCTCGCTGTTATGGGCTTGAATTCTGAGGTCGTGTTTATGTCGAGTGTCGTGATCATGGACATCTTGACTTGTGGTGAACGAACGTAAATTTTGGGCAGCGTATATTGCGCATTTATATATAAATATTCCAGTCACAGTTAGCAATTTGTTATCTTTGAAAAAGTCCCGACATGAATTTCTTCTCTTCAGATTGAAGATGAGGCGAATGATACGTTTTTGTGAAATTGAAATTCTTTGAACATTGGTCGCCCTGCCCCAAGATATGATATTGTACGCTATGTGGGGATAGGCTAGTGCATAATATACATTTAACAATGATTCTTTTGAATGATTAAATTTTAACTTTAAAATGGAGAAATATGCGCTACTCATCTTAGAGGACATTTCCTTTTTTTATTACTACGAATCTATAGAAAGTTCTTGTGAAATTTTAAGATAATCCACCAAGTTATTTTCTAAGAAATTAAGAAAATCTACGCGAATGCATAATTTTGCAAAAATTTCGGAAAAAACTAGCTCAAATTATTTTCTGTTTGTTTACTTGTTTTATTGCTAGAAGTATACATGGTGTGCTTTTAAAGTTTAAAGATAATCCACTAAGGGACTTTCTTGGAAATTAAGAAAATCTAGCTAAATGCATATTTTTCACTTTTAAAAATGTTCGAGTTGAAATTTTGGAAAAATTAGCTTAAACTATTTTGGCATTATTTATTTGCTTTATTACTAGAAGTCTACAGAGTGTGCTTTTACAATTTGAAGATAATCCACTAAGGAGGCTGAAAGACCGGAGGTCGATAGCCCATTCGGACTCAGTTAATTACAGTTTTATATGTTACATTGTTGTGTAATAAGAAACCGAATAAAAATGGTTATGTATGTCCACTAAGCAACTTTCTGGGAAATTAAGAACATCTAGGTAAATGCATAATTTTAGACTTTTGGAAAAACTAGCTCAAATTATTTTATTATTATTTAGTTGTTTTATTACTACGAATCTATAGAATATGCTTGTAAAATTTGAACAGAATCCACTAAGTTGTTTTCTAGGAAATTAAGAAAATCTAGGCGAATGCATGATTTTGCGTTTTCAAAAATGTTTGAGTTTCGGAAAAACTTGAAACCGAAGATTATGTTTTGAGTAAATTTAGGTAAAAAAATGCTTTTTTAATGCACGTGTGATTATTTCAAAATTTGGGCCTAGGATCTTTACCGATTTTATTATAGAAATGAAAATTAATCCAACCCCAAAATTGAATTCAGTGTTTAAGGGTAAATATTTCAAAATTGAGGCTAAGAGCGTTGACAGATTTTAATAGAATCTATTTTGATTAAATTGGAAAAGGTTCGAGAATGCTGCAACTGTTTTTATGTTTTTTTTGGGGCTTGTAAAATGTTCGACATCAACATTGAACAGGAGTATGATTATTTCGAAATCTAGGGTAGGAATGTTTGCAAATTTTTTATAGAAAAACGAAGTTGCAATCCATTTTGAGTGAAAATAAAAAAATCAATTGGTTTTATATTTTTTGGCGATTTGGAAAATGCTTGAATTGTTCAAGTGTGATTATTTCTAAATCTAGCTTAGTAACGTATGCATTTTTGTTCAGAAAAAATAAGTGCAATATATTTTAAGTGAATTGAAAAAAAATTGAGAGGTTGTTTCAATGATTTTTTTTCCATTTTTTGGCGGTTTGGAAAATGTTCGACCTCAGAATGTTGAAATGTGATTATTTTGAAACCTATAGTAGGAATGTTTACAAAATTTAGTAGATATTTAAAGTGCAATCTATTTTAGAGGAATGTCAAAAGTTTAAGGTTTGTTTCAATTGTTTTTTTTTGCGGTTTGTAAAAAGTTAATCAGAATTGAACTGGGAGTTGTTCAAGTGTGATTATTTTAAAATCTAAGGTATAAATGTTTTCCAATTTTTATAGAACTATAGAGTGGAATCTATATCTAGCTCAGTCGTTTTAAAACGTTTCTCTTTGAAAGCCATCGTGAATTACAATACAAAAGGAGGTGTTTATGATCACATAATTTGGTAAAAAGTCTGCTATACGAAAAACTATAAAAACATACTTTGCCACCGTTCCTAGTGTTTAACTGTTATAAAACAAATAATATGTAAAAAACTTTTTTTGTGTTTTTACAATATCTTTTCGCGACCCGGCAAAATTCTTCTGCGACCCAGTGCTGGGTCGCGACCCACACTTTGGGAAACGCTGCCTTATGGAATTAAACCATTTCAAATTGTTTACCATAAGGACTTAGATCATTTCCAACTTTGTCTGAATTTTGACTTCATTATATTGCATATTTTTAATAAAATTATGTTTAATCAACTCATGTACATATTGTTGATGTTAATCATCATTCAAAAAATAAATCTTGCTTTCATTTTTTTTTATATCCAGAAAAATACTTTTTAGCAGATAGATCATTTAGCTTGACTACCCTACAAATTTCCGTACTTTTCTTCAAAGGCGTAGCATGCAGTGCCATATCTCTACCAACGCAAAGAAGATTACAACAGTGAAGATACTTTATGTTCGTAGCTACCCTTCTCATACTATAAGCACATAGGCATATATATTATTGATTGCTCATAAACCTCGTACCAAACAATTCTGGCAGAAGTATAAGGGAGAAAATACTCTCACTTATGCCAACTTATCGTAAACTTGACTTTAGTTAGAGTTCTTGCACTGATGTCTTAAAAATATACTAATGATTGTAAAAAATGCGTTTTAAAAAATTAAATTCATTTATCCGATCGTATTTTGGCAGAAGCTTCCTTTGCTTCCATTTTTTTTAAATACGTAAGTGAAAATAACTATCAACTAAAAATAAAAATAAAAAATATTACATATAATCAAAAACTAAAAAACGTATAAACAAATTATCACTTAATAATTATTCTTGTTTTTTCTTTACCACAAAACTTTATTGCACCAAATAAAAAATGTTTTCCGCTTGCCGAGGAATTCCAGGCTATTCGGCTCCCTGAATTCTCGGAGGTTTGGTAATAAAATCAGATAACCAGATACCGAAAATTAGTCGGAGGATACGGATCGGATAATTAGATCGTGGAGCAATTAAATTTATTAGTAGACCGCCGTCGGACGTTGCGGATTAATTGATTGTACTCGATCAAATTAGATACAGAATATTTTAAAAAATTGAGATGCAAAAAAATTACAAAACAACACTCCCTGGGGGATACCAGGAATAATCCTAATCATCTATAATAAATATAATTATTTGAATGATTCATATCTCAGATATGGATATGCAATGATAACATTTAATTTTAATTAGTTTGATGTCTAATAATATTTAATTATTTTAATTAGTTTGATGTCTAATAATACATATTAGGTAAGTACTTACGTGTAAGTAGTCATAACATTAAAACAGGTCTAAAAGATTACTATAATTTTAGTTAGCTAAAGTATAGTATGCTATTTGAAATGTTATTATTGATTTTTGAATATTTTTTTAAGGAATTTATCTGCCATATAATGTTTACTTTATTTATACTTATCATAATTGTCAAAAAAAGGTAATAGAAAGTAACTGAATTAAATTTGATGTTTGAGATTTCATTGATTTGAAAATTGTTTTGATATTTGGTTCCATTTTTCTAGCAAAATTGATACCAAATTTTCAAATTTTAAGTTTTCAATATTCCAGATCTAATATTTAGTCAACGTTTAGTAACATTTTTCATATAAACTTCTCAATTTGAAAATGCAAGTTCTTGTGCTAAAACTGTCTTCACGTTAAAGAAACAGTCGGTGTAAACACAAACACGTGAGCGGTAGGATTACACAGGGTCACCGCACGCACCCTTTTACAAAATGCACGGCGCGCTCTGCAATCAACAGGCACAAAATACTGAATCCAGCGAGAACTCACATCATTGAACTGACCAATCTAAATGGTCTAATAAAGTGATCACGTGGCTCTCGTTTTTACTTTCTCCGTTACGAAGTACGAGAAAGTATTGTGATCGTGATTTTTTTTTCAAAATTTTTTTTTGCAAAAATATCTGTTTTGGGGTCCCTAGATACCATTTCAACAATTTCTGGATTTTTTTTTTTGTGTCTGTGTTTGTGTGTTTGTGCGCGCTGTATCTCAAAAACTAATAGAGCAATTGATATGAAACTTTGAACATACGTCTTATTTGATAATCCGAAGAACTGAAAAGCTTTTGGTAATATTTCATACACCAGAAGTGGTTGTTTACCTTAACTGTTTTTTGTTTTTTGCCAATATTTTCTTAAATATGAAAAATGTCACAAAAACATTTAAACAAATATTGAAGACAACAAAGAAATGTGCTTATTTTATTTGAAAACATTTTTCATAAAATCATTGTTATTCGAGAAAAAAATTATTTATTTTTTTTCATTTTTGGTTTATAATTATAAAGGTAACTGGTGACGAACGACGGCTCCGCTGCGCTGCGCTGTCGTCCGTGCATGGTCCATATATATTTATATATATTAAGGCAGATAACTGGTGACTGACGACGTCCGTGTGTGGCCCATTAAAATTAAGCAAATAAACTGGTGCGTAGACCTTAAAAATTAAGCAAGGGTGACGAACGACGGCTCCGCTACACTGCGCCGTCGACCGCGAATGGTCCATATATATTAAGGCAGATAACTGGTGACAGACGACGGCTCCGCTGCGGTGCGCCGTCGTCCGTGCGTAACCCTTAAAAATTAAGAAAGGTAACTGGTGACGAACGACGGCTCCGCTGCGCTGCGTCGTCGTCAATACGTGGCTTATTACTGGTGACGAACGACGGCTCCACTGCGCTGCGCCGTCGTCCGTGTGTGGCCCATTGAAATTAAGCAAATAAAGTGGTGACGATAATGGCCGAAAACGGTTTAGGCTCTAATTTTTGAAATTCATGATCGCTTTAACGTGCAATTATAGCTTCAAAAATTCATAACTTTTTTAATAATCAACGGATTTGAATTAAATAACAAAATCATTAAAGTTAAAGAATGTAAGAAGTATATTGTTACTAATAAAAACATGTATCGGCAGTTGAAATATTTTTTTTTAGAATTTTTAAATTCATGATCGCTTTTACGTGCAATTATTGCTTCAAAAATTCATAACTTTTTTAATAATCAACGGATTTGAAATAAATAACAAAATTATTAAAGTTAAAGAATGTAAGAAATGTATTGTTACTAATAAAAACATGTATCGCAAGTTGAAAAATTTTTTTAGAATTTTTGAAAATTCATAATCGCTTTAACGTGCAATTATTGCTTCAAAAATTCATAACTTTTTTAATAATCAACGGATTTGAACTAAATAACAAAATTATTAAAGTTAAAGAATGCAAGAAGTATATTGTTACTAATAAAAACATGTATCGGTAGTTGAAATATTTTTTTTTAGAATTTTTAAAATTCATGATCGCTTTTACGTGCAATTATTGCTTCAAAAATTCATAACTTTTTTAATAATCAACGGATTTGAACTAAATAACAAAATTATTAAAGTTAAAGAATGTAAGAAGTATATTGTTACTAATAAAAACATGTATCGCCAGTTGAAATATTCCTTTTTAATTTTTGAAATTCATGATCGCTCTGACATGCAATTATTGCTTCAAAAATTCATAACTTTTTTAATAATCAACGGATTTGAACTAAATAACAAAATTATTAAAGCTAAAGAATGTAAGAAGTGTATTGTTACTAATAAAAACATGTATCGCCAGTTGAAATATTTTTTTTTAGAATTTTTAAAATTCATGATCGCTTTAACGTGCAATTATTGCTTCAAAAATTCATAACTTTTTTAATAATCAACGGATTTGAACTAAATAACAAAATTATTAAAGCTTAAGAATGTAAGAAGTGTATTGTTAATAATAAAAACATCTATCGCCAGTTGAAATATTTTTTCTCGAATTTTTGAAATTTATGATCGCTTTAACGTGCAATTATTGCTTCAAAAATTCATAACTTTTTTAATAATCAACGGATTTGAACTAAATAACAAAATTATTAAAGCTTAAGAATGTAAGAAGTGTATTATTGATAATAAAAACATGTATCGGCAGTTGAAATATTTTTTTTATAATTTTTAAAATTCATGATCGCTTTAACGTGCAATTATTGCTTCAAAAATTCATAACTTTTTTAATAATCAACGGATTTGAACTAAATAACAAAATTATTAAAGTTAAAGAATGTAAGAAGTATATTGTTACTAATAAAAACATGTATCGCCAGTTGAAATATTCCTTTTTAATTTTTGAAATTCATGATCGCTCTGACATGCAATTATTGCTTCAAAAATTCATAATTTTTTTAATAATCAACGAATTTGAACTAAATGGCAAAATTATTAAAAAAATTCTCAACCGCGCACAGAATCTTCCGCAGAATATTTTAATTCGGAACACCACCGCGAGCGACATTCCAACCAGAGGCCTGCATGGGCCGGGCTTTGGCCCGGCCCGGAAAGCCGGTCAGTTTCAGTTTCATCCAAGTCTACAAAACTCTCGATGTACTTTTAAAATATGATTTAAATTGAAAATAAACTATGAAAGCGTAAATATAAATGATACCATCAAGTCAGAGAAAGTAACATGATGGCCACATCGCCATTTTTTTATACTAACTTTTTATATCTTTAACGTAAACAGATTATAGGCAACGCAATGCGCGAGAAAATACATGTATGCACGTGTTCTGGGTTATTTTGATATTTCATAGTATTGTCCACGATGCCCCTCGTATATTTTCTATACGAGTTATATTAGTTTTTAGTTTATTTAATTTCGAATTGCGCGCCAATTCCGTGTGTCAATTGTTGAGTCAACCATATTTAGTATTTGTTAAAACATTAATTAAAACATTGACATTTACAAAAATGGTGCATTATAGCTTGGAAGAACGTTTGTTAATAGTGAAAACCCATTACAAACATGGAGAAAAAAACTGTGACGATTCGCAAGTTACGTGATCATATCGGCATGCATAATAGACCATCGAGGCCTGCTATTGAAAATTTTATCAAGAAATTTGAGCGGACGTTTTCATTGAAAGATGAAAGAAACATCATCCGTAATCCTTCACAAACATCGGCAGAAAACATCGCAGCTATGAGTATTAGTGTGGCAGAACGACCAAACACCAGCGGCGGCTCGTGGATTTCCGTAGGTGAGGCAAAGACGAAGATGCCGCTCGTGCTGCACTACTTACTCTAATGGAGGAAGCAAATATTCCGTTGATTTTTCGGTCAAATTTTTTTCCGTTGCCTCACCGCCGAACATCCACGAGCCGCCGCTGCCAAACACCTCCATCCGACATCGTTGCCAGGAATTAAACGTCCATCGCAGCACTCTTCATCGAATTTTGAGAAAAGATTTACGCCTTCATGCTTACAAGATCCAGCTGACTTAACAGATGCAGCCTAGCGACCATCGACAGCGCAGATACTTTACCAACTGGATCTTGAAACAACTGCAAACTAACGATGAATTCCACAACAAAATAATCTTTAGTGACGAGTCTCATTTCCATCTGAACGGCTTCATTAACAAGCAGAATTGTCTGATCTGGGGAGATGAAAATCCACATGTCTTTCAAGAACTTCCATTATATTCTCAAAAAGTGACAGTTTGGTGTGCCATATGGGCAGGTTGGATAATCAGACCGTACTTTTTTGAAAATAATGACCGTGACTGTCTCCGGCAATCGTTAAAGGGCCATGTTGACAGACTTTTTCATGCAAGAATTGAACATAATGGACTTAAATGAGATGTGGTTTCAACAGGATGGCGCCACCTGTCACTACGTCCGCGAAACAATGACGTTGTTGCAGACAAAGTTTCCAGGCCATGTCATTTCTCGTTTTGGAGACTAAAACTGGCCGTCAAGAAGTTGCGATTTGACTTGTTTGGATTATTTTCTCTGGGGTTTTTTGAAAAGTAGGGTCTATGTGAACCATCCTGAGACAACTGAGGAACTCAAAGAAGAAATTACATGCAAAATTCTTGAAATCCAGCAGCCCATACTGCAAAATGTACTTCGAAATTTTGTCAATAGAGTACACTCCTGCCAACAGAGCAACGGAGGCCATTTAACCGATATTTTGTTTCATGTGTAAATGTCACTACTACCTATGTACATATCAAGAACATACTGTAAATAAAACATTAAATTTATATATATTAATAAGTTATTAAAATTCATGTTCTTGCTGAGATACCCTTTAGTTACTTAATACATGGTAAGGCGGCCCGCCAACAAATCAACGTAGGGCTGCATCTGGCTATCGGGTCACGTTCTGTGCATCCCTGTACTAGACCACTTCGCAACTACATTATTGTTTCATTGTACATTGGTATAAATTTGATTTCTTAAGCCGATAAAAAAGTATATTCATGTTTGGTGTTAGGTTTTCCTTTTTGCAGGTCTGTATGAAGTTAATGTTGTCTTGAGTCTTCATTCTATTATATGCTAGCCTCTTGTATGTCACTATGTCTGCCGTACTTGCATTGATATTCATGTTGTAGTGTATTAAGGTGTGGTATTTGTATATATGAGATATTAGTACTTCCTTAATTTTTCTTTATTTATGTCGCGACCGGTTTCGGTTTGTTAGACCTTCATCAGGCGAAATTCTAGAATATAATATACAGAGTTTACATTTTTATACATTTACAATGATATAGTTATAAATTTACAGGTTTTATATACATATACAAAAAAGTATATGTTTAATCTAAAATAGAAACAAATATCTTCTCATAACTTTTTTGTTATTTAATGATGATGTTAATACCCCTATCGATGCAACTATAATAAAATGATATTAATAATCCTTGTGGGATACCATATAATAAAATAAGTCTGGCATTATAAGTAAAAAATGTAATCTGATTCCCTTGCAGGATACCAGGAATTATACTAACAAGCTTTCGCAAAAGTGTTGATTTCTCGATTATGATTAGTACACATCGCAATTTGTACCTAACCCATCCGCATTTCCTGACCACCTGACCCTTATAATTAAGTCGGAACGCACACACTTTCCCTCTTTCTGTTCGCTACAAAGCGGCTGACAATTAGACATTTCAAAACATTAGCCGCAATAAATCACCGGCGGTAAATCGCACGCGTTCCATCGCCACAGACGAAGAAGAAGAAGAAAGGCGAAGAAGAGCGGATGGAACGTTGGAAGGCCTTGGTCGAAAAAGGGGGAAAATTGACGTGTCGGCGCTCAGAAAGAAAAGACAGGGAGGTGTGTTTCGGTGGCGCCGCTCATGTCTCTCAGGTAGACAGACGGTGAGACACGGCAAGGCCAGGGCACGCAACCAGCCTCACCTCTTTTACTCGGCAGAGAGGCCCTCCTCTGCCGAAACGTTAAAGAGGCCCACCGCTGAAGCGGATCTCCTGATCCGATCGGTTCCCAGATAGAGGAAATCATTTACAAATTGCATTTCCTCGAGTGGAAGAGATGGACAGATATCATGTTGGGGCATAATGGAAGTTCTCACAATGATTAAGGGAATTATTAAACGCTCATTAGCTTCCTTTCGCATGTACGCAAATACTTTTAGGCGAATAAAAAATATCTCGGCTAACACGTCAGGGTGGCCCATCGTTTTTAGCGCGCACTATCAGAATTTATCAAAAATTCAATGCAAACTAACTGAGTTAACCCGCTCAGGGATCTAAGTGATAAATTAATTTTGCAACATTTATGCATGGACTGTTTGAAAAATTCAGAATGAAAAAGAAATTTGTTTACAAACGCTATTGCAATTAATATTTCTAACATATTAAAATGTGCTTGATAATATAAAAATATAAAAGTTGGAATTGGTTTATCTAATTTTGCTCTTTAACACGGCGATCGGCAACCTAAATGCAAGTACCGGACACTAAGTGTACCAGAAAATCTATTGTATAGACATTTTTATTTGACTATAATAATGCTGACGTTGGTGACTCCCTTGAGGTTCAATTTTGGAAGGTAAAACATCAATATTTGGTTCATAGTTTGAAGTTTCTAATTTTATGCACATTTCCGATTTTTTTCACTTTTGAGGCATGCCTCCAAAAAAACCTTTTGCGTGCCACGTAGTAGCACGCGTGTCATAGGTTGCTGGACGCTGTCCTAACATATGATGTAGAAAAAAATAAGAATTTTATACACGACGATAATTGTATAATATTATACAAGTCCAATAAGAGGGCCTGTAGTGGCACTAGTGTTCCAGTGGAACAAGTGATTGTGTATTAAAACACCCGAGCAGAAAAATTACTTCTTTGGAGAAAATAGTGACACCAGTAATTGTTTTTTTTGTGTATATTAGAGCACTTGTTTTGAATCCTAATTTAGTCTTGGTTGAAAATGATAATTTTTCGATGTTAAGAATTCTTGTCACTTACAAGCGGCTCGTGGAACATGTTGATGGTAGAGCCATTTATACAATATATCCCCCCCCCCCCCCCCCCTTGAACGATTTATCTTCCTAGAGCAAAGTAACTGGGGAAAAAGTGTTTAAGTCTTTCACAATTTTTCTCGCTTTTAAAATTAAAATATCCCAAAATCTGATAAAGGGCGAATATGGCTTTTTATAGAAAATAGTGACATATAAATTTTGAGAAAATTTGGAAAATCTTAAATCAATAGCAATTTATTTTATATTTTTTCTCGAGTCGCAAAAACTGTTTTTTTTTTCGCAAATTTACTCACTTTTAAGATGAAAATATCTCAAAATCTAATTAAAGGATGGATGTGGGGTTTTACATTTTTTGATAACAAATAAATTCTTAGTAAATTAAAAAATTGTTTTTATATTTTTAATCCAGTCTTCTAAAATTTCAAAAATTTACTCACTTTCTATCATAGATGAAAATATCTTAAAATCTAGATGTGGCAGATGTGGCTTCTTAGAAACTCTTCAAAATAAATAAATTTAGAGTAGATTTAGAAGAATTTACATCGATAGCAATTGTTCTTATATTTGTCTCAAGTCGCCAAAACTGCTTCCATTTTTCACTAATTTACTCGGTTTTAAGATGAATATAATAAATAATAATAGGTTTATATTATATATCGGTTCAAAGGGCTTGCATTTTTTTTAATGAAAACATATTTTGAGTAAATTTAGGAAATTTTAAATCAATACCAATTGTTTTTATATATTTTTTCGAGTCGCCAAAACTGTTTAAATTTTTTACTAATCTACTTGCTTGAAAGATGAAAATATTCAAAAATGTAATAAAAGGGCGGATATGGCTTATTATGAAAAATTACTATGTATACTAGAGTGGTTTTAGCATATATGGTGGAGTTTCGAAGTATGTGAAAATCAATGGGACAACCCGGAAACTTGTTCGTATAGATAAAAAACTAATAACTGTAAATTTTGAGCCATATCGAACATAGCGTAACCGGGCCCTAGCCCTCTAAAATTTGAAAAAGTAGTTTTTTTATTTTAATTTTATTTTGGTTTTTTAAGTAAAGTTTTAGTTCATTTAAACAGTTTGAAATCAATTGCAATTATTTTTACATTTTTTCTCGAGCCGCAAAAACTGTTCCAATGTTTCACAAATATTCTCACTTTTAAGATAAAAATATCCCAAAATCTAATTAAATGATAGATGTGGGTTCTTATAATACTGAATAACAAATAATTTTTGGTATTTGGATTTTTAGTAAATTGTTTTAATATTTTTAATCCAGCCGCCAAAACTGTTAAAATTTTCTACAAATTTACTCGCGTTTAAGATGGAAATACCCTAAAATCTAATTAAAGGACAGATGTGGGTTCTTATAATACTGAATAACAAATATTTTTTTTTGTAAATTGAAACACTTTGAACTCAAAATAATTGTGTTTATATTTTAAACCCAACCGCTAAAACTGTTTAAATTTTTCACAAATTTCTTGCTTGTAAAATGAAAATATCACAAAATCTAATAAAAAGGCAGGTGTGGTTTTTTACAAAATTGAATGATAAATACATTTTGAGAAAATTTATATAGTTTGAAATCAATAGCAATTGTTTTTAAATTTGTTGTCGAGTCGCAAAAACTGTTTAATTCTTTCGCAAATTTAATAGCTGAGATGAAAAGTTCTCTAAATTTAATAAAACGGTGAATGTGAAATTTTACAAAATCTCAATAACAAATAAGATTTAAGTAAGTCTGGAAATTTTTAAATCAATAGCAATTGTTTTTATTCTTTCTTTTAAGTTGCAAAAACTTTGCTTTTTTAAGGTGGAAATTTCCCAAAATGTAATAAAAAGGCGGATGTATTAAAATATAATTCAAAATTCTTACTGATCTCGAAACTACAGATAATTCCATAACTCCTTGGATCTATAAGGGGCTAGTGCTCCTGACGATGGTCATTGTGGATAATTTTTTCAGACTTTGAATGGTCGCAGCGGCTAAACGAAGAAAGAATATAAATCGAACGCGGATTTCTAATCTGTGTTCATTGGGTGCAAATTAGTCGGGCTCGATTAAAATTGGCGATATTTAATTTTTGACGAAAACTTGAAAACCTACCCCAGGTCTTACTTTTGCCCAAAAAATGCATTTAAAATTATTTTGAAACCACTAATTCGATTAGCGGTTTCTATACATCACTGGAAAGATCCTTTCAAGAGGCTTCAGAAAATGTACTTTCGCAAAAACAAATGTCAATTTTAAGCCCGTGACGCGTCAGCAAAGAATACTCGAAAATGGAAAAAATCGAAAAAATCAACTTTTTTAATAATCATCGTAGACCTTCATGTAATACCTTCTTTTATCAGAGAAACGAGCTAAATCGTTTGTCGTTAGAAAAACTTCATCCAGAAAAAAATGCAAAAAAGTTGAATTTTAGTTTTGCTCGAAAATTGCATTTAAAATGATTTCCTAAAGAAACCGCTGGTTAGATTCTGGGTTTCTATACGTCACCAAAAATATCCCTTCAAGACTCTTCAGAAAATGTTTTTGCGCAACAACAAATGTCAATTTGAAGCCCGTGACGCGTCAGCAAAAAAACTCGAAAATGGAAAAAATCGAAAAAGTCGAAAAAATCAATTTGTTTAATAAACATCCTAGACCTTCATGTTATACCTTATTTCATCAGAAGAGCGAGCTAAATAGATTGGCTGTAAAAAATTTCATCTAGAAAAAATTGCAAAAATATAAAATACGAGACTAAGTACATGATTATTTTTTTTGTCGTACGGAGATGTTTTTGTTTTGAAATATTTTATCATAATCGCATTGCTAAAGGCCGTTCCTAATATTAGTGGCAGCTCGTTACGGTAGAGTCACTTATACAATATATCCAACCCCCTCCTTTTTTGAAGAAATAGAAAACTATTTATCTTCCTGGATCAAAGTAACTGGCGAAAAAGTGTTTTAAGAATTAACAAAATTCTTGCTGAGCTTGAAACTGCAGGTAGTGCCATGGCTCCTTGGCTCTATATAACGAGCCGCCCCTGCTTACAAGGGAAGGTTCCCAGGTGATTCGCGGTTTTCGATTCAAGCTTTATGTAGAAATGTTGTAGGTGATGCCAATAGGACTTTCTGAAAGTTATAGCCGTCACCTTTGCGTTAAAAGAAAATGGTGATATGATTATTTCCGCAATTTATTTGTTCTGCAAATTTTTGCAAATTTTCTAATCGTTGAATGCAATTTTCGTCTTCTCCAGTTTAAGTTTAAGGTGTTGTGGTTTTGTTTCTAGCTTAGATATATCAATTATTTTGATAAGAAATCAGAAATACAATATTTCTTAATGGATTTAGAAACTCTGAAGTTAATTCCTTAATTTATTATTTCTGTACAAATTTTCTTACGTTGAATGCAATTTTCGTTTTCCCCAATTTAAGTTTAAGGTGTTGTGGTTTTGTTTCTAGCTTAGATACATCAATTATTTTGATGAGAAATCAGAAATACAATATTTCTGAATGGATTTAGAAATTCTCAAGTTAATTTCTCAATTTATTATTTCTGCACAAATTTTCTAATCGTTGAATGCAATTTTCGTTTTCCCCAATTTAAGTTTAAGGTGTTGTGGTTTTCTTTTAGCTTTGATATGTCAATTGTTTTGATGAGGAATTAGAAATACAATATTTCTAAATGGATTAGGAAACTTTCAAGTTAATTCCTCAATTTATTATTTCTGCACAAATTTTCTAATCGTTTAATGCAATTTTCGTTTTTTCCAGTTTAAGTTTAAGGTGTTGTGGTTTTGTTTCTAGCTTAGATATATCAATTATTTTGATGAGAAATCAGAAATACAATATTTCTGGATGGATTTAGAAACTGTCAAGTTAATTCCTCAATTTATTATTTCTGTACAAATTTTCTAATCGTTGAATGCAATTTTCGTTTTCCCCAATTTAAGTTTAAGGTGTTGTGGTTTTGTTTCTAGCTAGAAATATCAATTGTTATGATGAGAAATCAGAAATACAATATTTCTGGATGGTTTTAGAAACTCTTAAGTTAATTGCTCAATTTATTATTTCTGTACAAATTTTCTAATCGTTGAATACAATTTTTGTTTTCCCCATTTTAAGTTTAAAGTATTGTGGTTTTGTTTTTAGCTTAGATATATCAATTATTTTGATAAAAAATAGAAATACAATATTTCTAAATGGATTTGGAAACTTTCAAATTAATTCAAGGTATAAGTTGTACACTCGGCGTCAAAAAAAAGCACCACTCGAAAAATCGCGAAAAAACTCGATTTTTCAAACCGTCGTAACTTGGTTCAATTTGGTCGAAAATCGATGAATCTTTCAGTTTGGGACAGATTCAAGTTTTATCTTTAAGAATGTGTAGTTGATTTTAACCCCAAGTCAAACCCACCCCTCGGAACAACGCGATGGAAAAAAATGTTTTTTTATGTAAAAAATTGTCCAACTTTGACAAGCTGTGCCGTGCGCAAAAAAAATCGGCGGGAAATTTCATCACAATGGCAGCAAAATGTAATCAATTTCCTTCAAATGCCTTTAAAAATTCGAGTCGTTTCGACGATTTGGAGCAAAGTTATGAATTTTTGAAAAAAATTACATTTTCACTTGTCTTTTGTTTGAAATTTCAATTAAAATGAACAAATTTGATCACCCTGTCGAAAACCTTTTTTGCACTAGGGGTGACAGAGGGTGGAATGAAACTTATGCTTTTCAGGTCGCAAAGAATCATCGGCTTCTGAGCAAAATTGACCGAGTTATGACCGAAATGGAATTTTTACAAGTTGTAAAAATTTAACATTTTTTGTCAATCCAAAACACTTTTTGTGGGGTTTTAAGGGGGGTCACGAAAGTCGAAAACTCCTTAGAACGCAAAATTCCATCGAGTTTCGTGCGAAATTCGCCTACTTAAGGCCAAAATGGCGCAAAATGTATTTTCTTTCAAAACTGCATAACTTCGCGCCAAATCATCGCATCGACTTGAATTTTGGAGGAAATTTGAGGAAAATGATTGAACTTTATTGCCATGCTGACTGATTGAGCCCACGATTTTTTTTTTGCACACGGTACAAGAAACCAAATTTGCACATTTAAACTTCAAACACATTTATTTTCTTTAGGGGGTGGCAGGAGGTGGAATCGTTTTAACAACAAAACAATTCAAATGACGTTGAAGAGAAAATTTGAAACTGTTCAGACTGCAAAAGTTCATCGATTTTGGTGCAAAATTACTCAAGTTATGGCTAAAAAAGTGAAAAATGTCATTTTTCCTCAAAAATTCATAACTTTGCTCTAAATCATCGAAACGACTTGAATTTTTAAGGCATTTGAAGGAAATTGATTAAATTTTTCTGCCATTATGGTGAAATTTCCCGCCAATTTTTTGCGCACTGTACAGCTTGTCAAAGTTGGACAATTTTTTACATAAAAAAACATTTTTTTCCATCGCGTTGTTACGGGGGGTGGGTTGGACTCGGGGTCAAAATCAACTACACATTCTTAAAGATAAAACTTGAATCTTTCCCAAACTGAAAGATTTATCGATTTTCGACCAAATTGAACCAAGTTACGACGGTTTGAAAAATCGAGTTTTTTTCGCGATTTTTCGAGTGGCGCTTTTTTTTGACACCGAGTGTATTTTGACAAACATACTAATTTTGAAAATGAATACACTAGGGTATCTTCGGATATTGGCTTTTTATAGCCAACATTTCATTTCTTCGATTTTATTTTGTTCGCAGATACGTATTTTTAAAGTGAATTATGAAAAATGGTGTTACTTTCTCCGATTTGATGGTACCATAGTTATTTGTATTTACACTTTCATGGTTTATTTTCAATTTAAATCGTATTTTAAATGTACATCGAGCGTTTCGTAGACTCGGGTAAAACTGACGTTTAAAACGTCACACGTATGAAAGAGGAAATCACAATTTTTACTTTAAATTCTAATGGTCAGTTTACTTAAAAAACAATTCGAAAAAAAACTTATTCCTGTTAGCATTCTTTAAAATTATTAATCATTTAAATTTGCTGTAACTATTACCGTTTCATAATTATAAACCAAAAATGAAAACAAATTTTATAATTAAATTTTAATTTTCTCGAATAAAAATGATTTTATAAAAAATATTTTCAAACAAATGATGTTCATTTCTTTGTTGTCTTCAAAATTTGTGTAAATGGTTTTGTGATATTTTTCATATTTAATTTAATTTAATAAAAAATATTGGAAGAAATTAAAAAAAAACTGTCAAAGTATACGTTCACTTCCGGCGTACGAAATTTTACCAAAAGCTTTTCAGTTCGCACAGACGCACATACATAAACACATACACACATACTGACATAATTGTTTTTTTCAGAAATCTTTGAAATCGCTTCTAGGGACCTCAAAACGGATATTTCCGCAAAAAAAAAATTGAAAAAAATTTCACGATCACTTTCTCGTACTTCGTAATGGAGAGAGTTTTGTGATCAATCAAAATCACTAAATTTAAAAAATGTCAAATATCTCGAAAACTGTTAAATTTAGAGGTTATGTTATTTATGATTTTTTTCACGGAAGTTGATATTAACTTCCGGTATAACCGGAAGTCGTATAATCTTAAAAATATGTTCATTCGCACATTCGATTACATAAATGCTGCAAATCTAATTACAATACAATAATTAGAAGTCCATACAGTTTTAATGTGCGGTTTCGGTGGGACACCCTGTATACAGTGGCGGCTCGTGGAACATGTTGATGGTAGAGCCACCTATACAATATACCCCCTCCCTCCCCTTTGAAGAAAGAAAAAAGATTTATCTTCCTAGATCAAAGTAACTGGCGAAAAAGTGCTTTAGGAATTAATTAAAAATTCTTGCTGAGCTCGAAACTACAGGTAGTGCCATGGCTCATTAGCTCTATATAAGCCCCTGCTTTCGACAGCGAAATATACTACTTTTGACAGCTGAAAAATACAATTTTTGACAATTAAAAAATGTTGAAAAAAACTATTTTCATTAGCTGAAAAATAGTGTTTTTGACAGCTAAAACATACCATTGCTGAAACACGAAAAATACTATTTTTGACAGCTGAAAAATACTAATTTTCAACAGCCGAGGAATATCATTTTTGTCAGCTGAAATGTACCATTCCTGATATACGAAAAATACTATTTTTGACAAAAAAATACTATTTTGGACAGTAAAAGATGCTACTTTTGACAACAAAATATACTACTTTTGGCAGCAAAATATACTACTTTTGATAGCTGAAAAATACAATTTTTGACAATTCAAAAATGTTGATAAAAACTATTTTTATTAGGTGAAAAATACTGTTTTGGCATATTTAGTAGCTGAAGAATACCATTTTCTACAATTATAAAATACAACTTGAGACAGCTGAAAAATATTATTTTCAACAGCCGGGGATTACCATTCTTGACAGCCGAAAAATATTATTCCCGACAGCTGAAACATACCGTTATTGGCAGCTAAAAAAAACAATTTTTGACAAAAGAAAAACAATTTTTATCAACAAAATATACAGCTGAAAAATTCCATTTTTGACAGTTAAAAAAATTACAAAAAATGCTGCTTTTGATAGCTGAAAAATACGATTTATATAGGTGGGCTGAAAAATAGCATTTTTGACAGCTGAAAAATTACATTTTTGACAGCTGAATAATACAATTCTTAATAGCTGAAAAATACCAATCTTGATAAATGCAACATACCATTATTGACAACTGCATCATACCATTATTGTCAGCCAAAAAATATAATTTTTGAAAACAAGAAAACAATGTTTGACAACAAAAAGTACAATTTTTCAAAGCTGAAAAATGCCATTTTTGACAATTAAAAAAAATGTCGAAAAATGCTGATTTTGATAGCCGAAAATACCATTTTTATAAGTGGGAAATACCATTGTTGACTGAAAAATATTATTTTTGACTGCTGAAAAACATAATTTTTGACAGCTGAGAAATATCATTTTTGACATCTGAAAAATACCATTTTTAACAGCTAAAACCTACCATTCTTGAAAACTGCAACAAACCATTATTGACAACTGTAACATACCATTATTGTCAGCGGAAAAATGTTATTTTGACAATAAAAAATGACCAAAAATGCTGCCTTTGATAGCTGAAAAATACCATTTTTATAGTCGAGAAATACCTTTGTTGACAGCTGAAAAATATCATTTTCGACAGTTGAATAATACATTTCTTAACAGCCGAAAACTACCATTTTTAACAGCTGAAAAACAGCATTCTTGACAACTGCAACAAACCATTATTTACAACTAACATACCATTATTGTCAGTTAAAAAATACAATTTTTGACAGTTGAAAAATGCTATTTTTACAGTTAACCCCTTGGCCGGGAATAACGTGTGTTGCTTGTGATGAGTTAAATGTGCCTTGCCAGGCAATCACGTGCTACGCACGTGATAAAGTCGCGCTCGCGTAAGCGTTTCGGTGGACGGCTGCTTCCAAATATTTTCGAAGCAGTAACCCGCATTAAGAAGAAATCATCCCACGTTCGCCGTTTTACTTTTGAATGGTCTTTATTAACACTACCTGGCTTGATTCATTTCCCGGTCAAGGGGTTAAAAAAAAATGTCGAAAATTGCTGCTTTTGATAGCTGAAAAATAACATTTCTATTGGTTGGAAATCGCATTTTTGACAGCTGAAAAATATCATTTTTGACAGTTAAATTATACACTTGTTAACAGCTGAAAATTAACATTTTCAACAGCTGAAAACTACCATTGTTGACAACTGCAACAAACCATTGCTGGCAATTACACCACACCATTATTGTCAGCTAAAAATACAATTTTTGACTACAAAAAGTCAAATTTTGACAGCCGAGAAATGACATTTTTGAATGACATTAAAAAAATGTCGAAAAATGCTGGTTTTGATAGCTGAAAAAATACATTTTAATAGGTGAGAAATACCTTTTTTGACATTAAACAAAAACATTTTTGACAACTGAGAAATATCATTTTTGACATTTAAATCATACACTTTTTAACAGCTGAAAAATACTATTTTTAACAGCTGAAAAATACCATTCTTGACAATTGCAACAAAACATTATTGGCAACTGTAACAAACCATTATTGTTAGCTATAAATACCATTTTAATGGCTTACAAATGCCGTTTTTGACAGCTTAAAAATAACTGTTTGACAACTGAAAAATATAATTTTCGACAGTTGAATAATACATTGCTTAACAGCTGAAACATACCGATTCTTGACAACTGCAACAAACCATTTCTGACAATTACAACACACCATTATTGTCAGCTAAAAAATACAATTTTAGACAAGAAAAGAAAGAAAGAACGATTTATCTTCCTAATCCAAAGTAACTGGCGAAAAAGTGTTTTAAGAATTAATTAAAAATTCTTGCTGAGCTTGAAACTACTACAGGTAGTGCTATGTCTCCTTGGCACTATACAGGGTGTATTTGAAATAACGAACAGGCATTTAAGGGCACATACACAAAATATTTGTAAACCCTTTTCCGTCAAAATTTATTCGATTTTTTTTTTTAATTTTCCCAATTTTTCGAGTTGTTTTAAACATTTTGAGAACCGATGCTTTTCTCATTTAATTAGATCTGCATGGAATGTGTGTTTGTTTATTTAAAACGCGAGATACGATTTCTTGCTTCCGAAATTTGAAGTGTTATCGCAACTTTTTTTTTTGTAAAAGATAAACAGTCCTCAAGTTCATTGACGCTTAAAGAGCACTCAGATATTTCCTACGCGCTTGTTGTAATTCGATATCTAAAGCCGATGCCGTTTAAAAATGAGGTCACATTACCACTGCCCCCAAACATGTTGAGTATTTTCACTCATTCACTTTAATGATTAATTGCGGGCTTTTTGTTACAGTTATAAACAAAAGAATTGCGAATATTGTTTAAAAATAATATAATCTCTTTGTGGTTACGAGCCTGTTCGTTATTTCAAATACACCCTGTATAACAAGCCGCCCCTGCCTGTATATACTTATATTTAAATTTAATGGCTAATCTCTGGAGTGAATGCAATTTTCATTTTGCAGGTCAAATTTTTTAAGTGTTTTGCTTCCAGATGGGGTATGTTGTTGTTTTATTAATACATCACATATTTGATAATATTAAAGCAAATTTGTCGATTGTTTTATTTTATAAAATCTTCAAAATTTGGTTTTTGGTTTTTAACTTTATTTTTTAACTGGTGTGGTTTTATTTTTGAAAGTTGTGGGATAGGATAGGTCAGTTGTTTCGTTTAATTATGTAAGATTAGATATTTATGGTTGTGTTTTATAATTTTGGAGTGATTAATTTTGCATAATTTTTAGAATTCCGAAAGTAATTGGTTTTGCATATTTTTTTATAATCGTTGAATGTAATTTTTGTTTTTTCTGTATCTATTTGATAAATTATCTATTTGTTGTGACTTTGTTTTCAGATAGGGCGTAACCAATGCTTTGCTGTTAAATTAAAGGTTAGCTATTTTTGGATTTTGCTAATAATTTTATTTTTGAACATTTTTCTGATCTATATTGAGATTTGAATCCATCTTTACTGGGTGTAGTTTTATAAAATGATGACGAAATTATACTCCAATTATACTTCAGTATTGTAAATAATTTTATTTCTTCAAACTAATTTTCTGATCGTTTTTCAGGTCATATTTTAAGTGTGGTGTTTTTTTTAGATGGGATATGTCAAATATTCTATTAATAAATCAAAGATGATTTATATCTAGATAGTTTTGACAATTATGAAGCGAATTTGCTTTTCATTTCGTAAAATGGAAAAAAAAACACTTGAAATTCGTGAAATTTCGTCAATTTTCAAACCGCCATAACTCGGCGTATTTTCAAACGATTTTGATGAATCTTTGAGGGTAAAAAACCTTGAAGTGTCTTCTTTAAAGTCATGCATGTGAACTTTAGCGTAATCCCCCCCCCCCACTCCTCTAGCATATCATAGTTTTGTGCCAAATGGTCGCAGGAACTTCGTTTTTTGAGTCCTGCGCAGGTAATTGAACACATTTCAATGCCCTTTTGGTGGATCGAGCCGACACATTTTTTTCCAACTCGGTACACGTTGCCAAAGTTGGACGTTTTTTGGCCGAAAAACGTGTTTTTTTTTCGTTGGTTGAAGGGTTCGAAAAGGGATCATCCCAATCTGAGTTTACCCTCTTAAAGTAGAGTCAAAATAGGATTTTTTCCCGAAAGAATCATCCAATTTGGTTAAAATGTCGCTGAGATATGTGCGAAAAACCTCAAAATGCACTATTTTTTCAAAGACACATAACTTGGTGCCAAATCGTCGAAGGAACTTCCTTCTTTGAGTCCTGCATAGGGAATTGATCAAATTTGAATGCTTTTATAGTGGATCGAGTCGACAAAATTTTTCCAACTCCGTAGACATCATCAAAGTTGGACACGGTTTCTAGAAAAAAAAACATTCTTTTCACAGGGGTGCTAGAGGGGGCGGAATGGGAAATAGTCGAAATTTCACTAATTTCAAGTGTTTCATTTTTTTCCACCAGTGTATTATATCATATCAAACTACGTCATTGAATAGAATAAACCAAACTATAAACATTTATTTTAAAAGTAATAAGAAAAACAGACGTTTAGCCAGAAATCAGATGCTCCGACACATTTGCCCAACCCTGTATATTAACGAATGTAACCCATTTATTTATATTTATTTATATTCATTGCCTACAAAATTAACTTAAAATATTCTTTTCATATTGTAACACACTTATTTTGGTTCCCACTCTTCGCTGTATCATAATGAATCATAATTGTTAATTGTTCCAAACGCCCACCTGAAATTAAATGCATTATTAGACCTAATTGATTTATGTGTGCACCTAATGGCCATTAATCAAAAAGGCTTAAGCCGGGTTCTAGCCGAAAAAAGTGCAAGTCACCACTTTGTCACCATCCATGAAAGAGTAACCGTAAACAGAAGTCCTTTGAGATATTGATGGTGAAAGTATGATTTGCGAAATGTCTTAATGGATTTCAAGTGAAGGAATGGGGCGTGTTACCACAACACTAGAAAAAAAGTCAATTTTGGCACGTGGGAATATTATATTTTGCTGTGATGATTGTATTTGTTGGGCTTAAACGTTATTAACTCACAAGTTTGTGTTTGTGTTAATCGCCTATTATATTGAAACAGTTTTTGAATAAACTCAATAAATATGAAAAATATCTTTAAATACCCTAAAATAAATAAATAAATAAATAATGTTTTAATTCATATTTTTTAATACATGACATACTTTGGATTTCCTTTTATTTTATAAATATACTTTGTGAATGAGCTATCGACCGATGGTCTTTCGGAAAATGTTTATACAATAATTGTCAATTATTCAGGGAATATTACTAATAAATTCATACAGCTTTGTTTTTGGGAATTTATGTTTGGAGGGAATATTATGTTTGCGTTTGATGCAATAGTTTTTTATTGGAACGGCGCACTGCAAAATTTAGTAAATTAGTCCATACCAGCATCGATAGTGGTTGTGTCAGGTCGTAAAGTAGGGTATTGGAAGGGTTGAATAGTGGATTAGAAAGATTCGGGGATAATACCACAAGAGGTTAAATTTGGCCGGATAAATTTTATTTGTTTGCACGAGCCATTGAATCGATACAAATATCGAGAATGAATTGATCGCTTTAGTGCGAGTGGATTTTGCCTATCTCAATTCATTCAAGAAATTTGCGATAAAATGACAAGTGCTTAAAATAAAATGTATCCTGCTGAAATTATAACCGCGAGTGGTATTTGTTGAGATAATTTAACGAGTAAGAACTATATTTATATTAGCAATTTATATTAATTAAAAGTACAATGGGTGAAAGAGCATTGTTTATTTGTAATGGCATTGGATTAAGAACCAATCGTCAAAATCGTGTGTGGGTAAAATGAAAATGGTTGAGTGCCACGGGAATCACGAAATTCAAGCCTGCGCGTTTGCAAGTTATCAAACACTGGGTTCTAGCCGGTAAAATGATATTTATAATTATTGTTTTGTATAAATATATATTATTACTTACATTTAGTATAAATTCCACACATTTCTGGCGTTTATTATATTATATTATAGGTTATAACCTCTCTCTTTCACACACACACACACACACACACTACAAGCGACATGATGTTAGGACACCAATGATGGCTGATCGTTCAATCGCCGGTACACTTATTTCCGACACACATAAAAAAGAAGACGCCAAATACACTAATATATAAATGTCTATTTCATACTATCAGAAACATACATGATAGAACAAGATGGATATTAAATGCAATCCAATTCTATAATTCACGAATCGGTGGTAGCGCTACCGTACGCTTGCGACATCTCGCGGCCGAAATACGAAATGCAGTTCTGTCAGTGTCGCCGGCTTTAATATCAAATGTACAAAACTAAATCTATAATTGGTAAAAAGACAATATCTACCTCCCTGGCAAATGGACTGGAATGACAATCGTGAACAATTTTTCACGCAGAAGCGTGTCCGAAACGGATTTCAATTACATTCCACCACAAAGGTATTCAGAACTGACACGAACTGCAAGAGTACAACTGAAGTCAGCTGTTTACTAAAATTGTTAATATAGAGATCGTTGTCATGGTGAAGGTAAATAAATTTTTAACCATTTGCAAACTTTTTTGTCCGCCGTTTTAAATGCACCTTTTTATACATGAGTTGAATTATCATATATATTTTTTTTCGTCAGTTTCAATGATTTAAGTTTTAACTTCTTTTTGTCAGAGTAAATGTTGGTATTTTTAACTTTTTGTGGCAAAATGGTGTTTTAAATTTTTAAGTTTCGTCGGAGGAATGTTTCTTTTTGGCAGAATTTTTCAACTTTCCTTTTCCTCTGTGTTTTGATTTTCCTTGGTACCATTTTCCATATGGAGATTTTGTTTGCTGCAAAAATAAGGATACACTTTTTTAAATTTAATTTTCTTGAATTAGAATAAAATCAAGAATTAAAAAAAAAATATTGCCAAAGATTAATTTGGGAAAGAGAGGGTTAACGGTATTTATTGCTTTTTAATACACCAACATCTTTTGATAATTACACTTTCGACAAATACTATTATCCAATTTTTAAATTATCTCTGAATACATTTTTTGGCAATCAACTTTCCACAAATAAAATTTTTCAGTTTTCAGCTTTTTTAATGAATAAAATTTATTAATAATAAATTTTTTGTCATATATAATTCTTACATTTTTACCTTAATTTAACAAACGATTGGAAAAAAAAATTCTCAATTTGTTTAGGGAAATATGTTGTCAGTATTTAACTTCTTTTTGTCAGATGAAATTCTCAGATTTTTTTCTGTGATAATTCATTTTTTAACATCAAGTTTCAACTTATTTTAACAGATATGATTTATTAATACTCTTTTGCCATATAAAATTTTTGGATTTTTCGCAAATATTTTTTTAAAATTTGAATCCATTTTGGGCAGGTATCATTTGTCTCTTGTTAATTTCTTTTCGCCAAATGCAATTCCAAACTTTTTTTTGACAAATTGGATGTTTTTTTAAATTTTATAGCAGATATGTGTTGTCATTATTTAACTTTTTGTCCAATTAAATTTTGAGATTTTCAACATGTTTTGATAATTACATTTTTAATATAAAAAAAATATTTTTTTTAAATTTGCTACTATGTTAAAATATATGATTTTTCAATGTAAGTTTCTAAATTTACAACTGCAATTAATAACCATTCTCTAGACAAATAAAAACTTTTCATATTCTACTTTTTTAACACATATTGTCAATTTTGAACTTCTTTTTACCGAGTGAAATTTTTAACTTCTATTAACAATCTACTAGTAGCAAATAACATTTTTAAATTTCAACTTTTTTCGATTTTCCCTATATTTAACTTTTTCTTCATATAAAACTTTTCTAATTATTCCTTTTTGGACAATTAAACTTTTGACAAATTATTTTATTTTTCATTTTCTATCTACAGTGGTCATGGAGTCCTTTTGTGTGACTGCTTACCTGTTCTATTGTTTATTAAACATTTTAAGTTTATCAAAGTTTAGTTTCTATGTTAATAGTTAGTTGTTTTTTTACTTTTTTACTCCACGGCATTCACAACGTAAATATATATATTTTTTGGTTCCCTCCCCCAGAACGAAAATCTGAATACACCACTGACCACGGTCCCTAATTTTCAAGTAATATTTATTTTTTAATACATTCATCATTTAAAACCATTATTTTTACGTTTGAAACTCAACTTTTTTTTACTGAATTTGAACTGTTTTTGTGCATTTTAAACTAAAAACGACGCTTTAACTATAATTACTTAGGCCCAAAAAATGAGATTGATACAAACTGAAACTTTTAAATACGTCCATGTATTATATTTAAGGTTTTACTCTTATTCTGGATGACTTCAATACCATAATTACGCCAATTAAGGCCCGTATCAGATACAATACATTTTTTTAACAAACAGAGATGATTATTTTAATGGTTGTTATTTTATATCCAAATATAATATTCAGGTGTGGTTTTCTTAGGTGCCTCACCCTGTAAATGGGTATGGTGTGGTGACCGGTCGACCGGCGCCACGGGCGTGCGCCAGACCCGTCACGCGACCCTCACAAAGGAAACCACATAGCCCCCAGGAACACCGACCTCCCCTACAAAAGAATTCTTCATCCTCCTATGATTGACACTTACCTTTCGTTATTACAGGCGCCGACGACGATTAATCCACCGAAACATTTTTAAATACACACCATCAATTCTTTTGCGGAACAACTACAATATTTAAGTATAAACGAAAACTAAATCAATTTAGAATATCGACGTATAGTACATATTTGGTAATTTAGATGTGACAACAGAAATCAAACTAAAAATTCATTTTTTTTCTCCGCTTAAAAATAGCTTTTTTAAAAAACTCAGTTGCTAAGAAACACTTTTTATTCCTTAAATCGGACCCCAAAATAGATATTTCCGTAGAATTTTCGAATTTGAAAAAAATCACGAAAACAATACATTCTTATACTTTGTAGGGATAAAGTAATAGTTATTTATTATACGAATGTGGAATGTAGGTAATTAGTCCCGCAAGAAAAAGTTTATTTTAAGGTAATTTTCTTAAGGGACTAATGAGGAATTCCACATGACTATAATATAAAATTTTGTCCAAAATTGCATTAAATATTGAAATAATGTTTATAAAATTTTGAGAATAAATTTGGTGTCAATTTGAAATATTTCAAAAATCTTATAAAGGATCTACCGGGTGACCCAGGGATCTGTAAAAGCCCCATAACTGAATTGCTATTTGAGATATCGACTTCTAGTTTTCTTGAACCTGTATCCACACTTATTCTACATATTTTAAAAATATGTATGTTTTTGTACAGGGTGTCCCAATATACATAACAGACCAAAGTTATGTTTTTTAAATGGAACACCCTATATTTTATACTTTACTTTCCCTCTTGAGAAGCTGATAAAAATAGTATAAGATAGTATGGGTTTATTATGGACGATTGGTTACTTATGGGCAAATTTCTGGCAAAAACAAGGAGACATTCAAAAAGTTTCAGAAGCGCTCCTAGCAATGCTAGTGCCGTTTTTTATACACTAAAGAATTTTCATCATGAAAAATACTACAAATCGGCTTTAGTTCTTTTTTGTTCATACTGCTATACAGGGTGTCAACATACGCAAAATAATGGATAACTATTTTTTTTCAAATAGAACACCCTATATATCTTGCCACCAATGCATGGAATTTTTAATAAGCTTTCCAATGATGTACAATTTGTATAATGAAATATTAAGGATTCTTAAGATTTATCCATAAAAACATTTTTCTTTTGTCACCTCCTGCTCATTTTTGGATTTTCAGCCAAAACTATGCATTTTCTGAAAAAATAATAGAAGACCAAAGTTGTAGAGCGGAAAATTTTCGATCGATATAGATCTCTCGACTTTTCCAATAATGCGTGAATTGTCCGCCAGAGTGCGCAAAATCGTGACCGTATATGCATTTTAGCGTTTTTCTCAAATTTTTTGTTAATTAATTGCACTATACCTTATTTTCCACGTCCTCTAGCAGAAAAACGGGTAATTATAGATTTATTTAAATGACCTACATCGATTGAAAATATTCCGCTCTACAACTCTTAAAAGAAGCAATTTTTGCCGAAAATGCATAGTTTTCGCTAAAAATGGAAAAAACCATTGAAAACGCAAAAATTGATATATACATTTTCAATTTGCATTTTTAGGGAAAACTATGCATTTTTGGCAAAAATTGCTTCTATTCAGAGTTGTAGAGCGGAACATTTTCAATCGATATTTCCCTATAATTTCCCGTTTTTCCGCTAGAGGGTGCGGAAAATAAAGTATAGTGCAATTTATTAATAAAAAAATTGAAAATAAAACGCTAAAATGCATATACGGTCGTGATTTTGCGCCCTATGGCGGGCAATGCACGCATTATTGGAAAAGTCAAAAGATCTATATCGATCGAAAATTTTCCGCTGTACAACTTTGGTGTCTTATAATTTTTCCTGAAAATAGACAATTTTGGCTGAAAATCCAAAAATCAGCAGAAGGTCACAAAACAAATATGTTTTTATTGATAAATCTCAAGAATTCTTAATATTTTGTTATACAAACTGTATATCATTGGAAAGCTTATTAAAAATGCCATAGATTGGTGGCAACTTATATAGGGTGTTCCATTTGAAAAAAAAAGTTATCCATTGTTTTGCGTATGTTGACACCCTGTATAGCACTATGAATAAAAGAGAACCAAAGCCGATGTGTATTATTCTTTATGATGTGGGAAATTTTCTAGTGTATAAATAATGATGCTATCTTTGCTAGGAACGCTTCTGCAATGTTTTCAATGTGTACATGTTTTTGCCACAAATTTGCCCATAACTAACCAACCGTCCATAATAGACCCACACTATCTAATACTATTTTCATCAGCTTGTTAAGAGGGTTGAAAATAAAGTATAAAATACAGGGTGTTCCATTTAAAAAAAACATAACTTTGTTCTGTTATGTATATTGGGACACCCTGTACAAAAACGTACATATTTTTAAAATATGTAGAATAAGTGTGGGTACCAGTTCAAGAAAATTAGAAGTCGATATCTCAAATAACAATTAAGTTATGAGGCTTTTACAGATTGCTGGGTCACCCGGTATGTATTCCGTGAGAGAAACTTATTCTCCCACTAGGGGGTAATGAGCAACATTACAAGGCTGAAATGACCACTGTAATTCGATTATTACACCCGATTTTGTATAAAAGTAATTATTTATGGCACAGAAATTAAAAAAATATATATTTGATGGTTTCTACCGTTCACATAATTTGTGGTTAAAATATAGGTAATTACTCAATGCATTAAAAAAAATCCGATAATAATTGAACTTTGCAAGAAGCAAATTTGATCGTTCAAAATTTCTATTTCTTACAAGCGATTAAAAGCGTCATTGCAGATGAGATTAAAGCAATGTCATAAAAAACTCAGTTAAGAATTTTAAATATTCAGAATCTAAACTGAGCTTTTTTTTGTTAGAATTAATATCTATTTCGTATTACTATCCTTAACCCATTTACCCAAGATTCTGTTTGTTGATTTAACATAATAATTTAATTAATTATTTGTTTGTCACAGTTAATTTCACTTCACTCGGCACTAGGGCTGTGCAAAATAATCGATTAATCGATTAATCGACAGTTCGATAAATTCTAAAAAATAATCGATTAATCGATCATTTGATTAATCGATTAATCGATCATTTGATTGATCGATTAATCGATAATTTGACTGATCGATTAATCGATTAATCGATAATTTGATTAATCGATTAATCGATAATTTGATTAATCGATTAATCGATAATTTGATTAATCGATTAATCGACTAATTGATTAATCGATAAATTGATTAATCGATTAATCGATTATTTGATTAATCAATTAATCGATCATTTGATTATTTGATTATTTTAATAACCGCCCAATCTGTTATATTAACATTAAGCCATCATATCCACTTTATTCATTACATTTATTAAGTTGGTAAGCTGTAAATATGTGGGTATAAATACTAATGGAAGCGTATTATAAGTTTTCGAGTTTCATCCGAGAAAAAAACGTCCGTTTATAAAGAAACCCATGATTCGGCCGCCGCCACCGTAGACTTTAAAGTTGCTTAATCGACAAAAAAGTAATAAGAACCATGTGTGAAATGTACACTTTGGTATGTCAATAGAGTTATAAATCATGTGAATATAAATAAATACACCGGTGTTTATACTTTCTGCGAAGAAAAGTCTGCACCAGCAATGCATATCAATGAAAAACAATTGTAGTCTATCGGTTAAATCTCATTTTTATGATGCCGAGCTTATATGTATTAATATACTGTGACAATTATTTATAATAATTTATTAATATGAATTAATGTCTCCATATTAAGTGCGTGTTTCTAAATATTGTCTATTTTTATTCGAATAAAGATTATTATTATCAAAATTACAGAATTTTGACTCCAGTGTCCAGAGAATAATAAATTGATTCATTATTGGTAATGATTATTTTAATAATCTATCAATAGATTATTTATTTTTTAGATCCTTTGAATAATATATGTATTTGAATTATCGGACTAAACGAACTTATAATAAGGAAAACAAAGAAAATTGGGAACATTATAAATATTTACATAAGACTAATACTAATGAGATCGTTGGCCTTTCATTTTGGCAATATTTTCAAAGGCGGGATCATCCGATAAAAGAGATATTTATAGACACTGATCGGATAGTTAAATAGTTATTAGTTAAAGAATTTCTTATTTTTAATTCTGGAATACTCGTCAGAAAATGAGGATTCCGCCAAATAAATCCAGCCAAAGCAAGACATTTGTCAAGATTGGGTATTTTTCTTAAGTGTATTTCCTGAAACAATTTTTGTATTTCAAATACAAATAAATTTGATGTTTGATTATTTCCTTTTCTATCAATTCTGATTTGCATCAACTATTGTAGAGATTTGACTTACAATTCCTTCAATGTTGATATGTTATTGAAACACATTTGAAAAAGATAGTGCAATATTTTCAATCTTCAAATTTTCTATTGAATTTTTCTCTTCTCAGCAACTTTAATTTCAAGAATTTTGCTTGGGTTAAAGTAAATCATTGTTTGTTTGTCTGGATATATTTTTCAATGCTTGGGAAATGCTTGAATTTTGTATCCCCAACAGTATCATAAGTTGCTGATGAACACAATATGAACATTGCTGAGTATACGCAGAAGCCCTAATTTTAACTTCTGTCAATGCCAAGACTATTTTAAACTGATTCCAAATCAATACTCAAAAAGCATTGCGACATTATTATATTACGTCTGTTACATTAATTTAAAATTCTGCGATAGTCTTCCGAATATCCCGCGTGCTGGATAATTTTTTCTGGTGCATTTTTACCATTGTAATCGGTTCTTGTCTTCGTCTCGTGCCTCGTGATTATGAACGCAAAGTACTCGCAAAACATGATCCGTAATATTTGAAGCACTACGGATGTTATATGTGATAATGTCCTAATTCAGTCGAATTGATTACAGCTTCCAATTTACATTAATTAGATTGAAAAACAGTATTCACGAGGCTGTGCAAAACTTTGATGTTTTGATTATTACTCGAGAAATATTCAATTAATCGATTAATCGATAATTTGATTTTTCATTAATAGATTAATCGATTAATCGATAATTTTATTTCGATTAATCGATTAATCGATCAGTTCGATTAATCGATAATTTCGATTAATCGATTAATCGATAATTTCGATTATCGATTAATCGATAATTTCGATTATCGATTAATCGATCAATTCGATTAATCGATATAATCTATAATTAAAAATAATCGAAAATCGATTATTCATTTCCATAATCGAACACCCCTACTCGGCACTCTTATGTCAAAATCAAAGCTGTAAATGACAAATTTATCCTCTTGTAAAAATGTCATACAGGTATAGTTTGATCAACTGATCTTTGCGTGTGCGTCATTACCGAAAACGGAGGGTTCTCGCTTTAGACGACATATGTACATACAGTGCGAGTCTCTAACTTGGAATAAATTCAGTAAATCAAACAAAGTTTATTTTTCGGAAATATGCTCGGACACGTCGATTAGTATTTTAAATTGCGCTCTTTTTGTTGTAATAAAATTTTATAGAGCGTATCCCAAATTTGAGACATGACGTCATCGACTATTTTTTTTAATAGCAACCCTAATTTTTTTATCACTATTTTTAAAGAGTATATCAAGTTACACATGTGTGCCAAATTTCAAATTTTTATTTCCTGTCATTTAGAAGATATTTAACAAACAGTATCAAATTTGAAAAATGAATTCAACTTAATAGTCTTTCTTCAATAAATGCTCAAAATGTTGTCCATTTTCTAACTGACAATACCCTAAAGGGAACTGAAACTCGTTTTGAATATTTCTAATTACTTCGGGGGAAATTAGTCTACACTCCTGTCTTATTCGTTCTTTCAACTCCTCAAGATTTGGCGGTTTGGTCTTAAAAACTTTGCTTTTCAAGTACCCCCATAAGAAAAAGTCCATAGGGGTTAAATCCGGAGACCTGGGTGGCCATTCAACTGGTCCTCTTCTGCCAATCCATCTTCGTGGAAATACATTATCTAGGTACTCACGGACACGCCTTGCAAAATGAGGAGGCGCACCGTCCTGTTGAAACCAAATGTTTCTATTCGGGACGTCAGCTTCTACAGGGCAAGGAAACAAAATAGCCAAACTCGGAATTAGCTCTTCCTCCAAGAATTGTAAATATCCCGCTCCATTGAGATTATTTGGAAAGAAAATTGGTCCTAAAATTCGATCACCAACAATCCCTGCCCAAACATTAACTTTTTCTGGATATTGAGTGTGGCCTTCCTTCATCCAGTGTGGGTTCTTGTCTGCCCAATAACGGCAATTTTGACGATTTACCTCACCATTTAACATAAACGTTGATTCATCGGAAAACAATATATTTTCTATTTTTAGAACAATTCTATCTAGTAGATCCATCATTTTTTCGCAAAACTGAAGTCTTCTATCCGGATCATCTTCGGTGAGTTCCTGGAGGTTTGTCATTTTATAAGGATGAAATGTTTGCTCTCTAAGGATTCTTGACACTGAAGACTGGCTAATTTTGAGTTCCCTAGACATCTGCCTGGAGGAGACATGATGATTTTCCTGAACAGAGAGAAGTACATCAATTTTGACCTCTTCACTCAGCGCATTCTGACGATGATTATTCGTTTTTCTTAAATGCCCATTTTCCCGAAACTGACTTTCAATCTTGCTTACGGTACTTTGAGATATGGCTGGTAAGTCAGGATACTTCTCTCTAAATAAATAAATAACTTCATTTTGTGTTCTTGTCCTATCTCCATAGCCAATCATCATTAAAATTTCGATTTTGTGGGTTTCAGTTAAGTACGGCATGTTAGTATAATTTTTCGACCAACGGTGAACAACAGTCAACACAACAATGGAACGACTAATACTCTCCTCACTCGAATATGCGTGGAATGCGATGCTACACTTCTTACTTGTTTTAATAACTAAACGTCAAAATGATAAACGTCAGTTTGAAAAAAAAAGTCAAACCAGCACGTTTTGGCATTCCACTTTTAAAATGCATAAAAATTCGATTAAGGTGACTTGATTTCTTTATTCTACAAATTTGATAATGTTTGTTAAATATCTTCTAAATGACAGGGAAAAAAAATTGAAATTTGGCACACATGTGTAACTTGATATAGTCTTTAAGAATAGTGATAAAAAAATTAGGGTTGCTATTAAAAAAAAATAGTCAATGACGTCATATCTCAAATTTGGGACACGCTGTATAAAATGTTATTACATCATAAAGAGCGCAATTTAAAATACTAATCGATGTGTCTGAGCATATTTCCGAAGAATAAACATTCTTTGATCTACTGAATTTATTCCAAGTTGGAGACTCGCACTGTATATCATTGCGCCTCATTTAACTTATCGTAGAGGGAGTAAACGCATGAAAATATTGTCGAAACTAGATTCTGCTATCTATGACGTGCACGCAAAGATCCATTGACCAAAGTATAGAAACATTTTATTTATTTTTTATAATTTGATGAAATTTCAAAAGTACTGTGTTAATAATATAAACTACCAATACGTAATTTCAAGCATTTTTTTATTCCCTGTACCAATCTTCTAAAATTGCAAAATGGTTATTTATAGGAAATTAGCAGTAAGAGCAATTGATTCACTTGGTGTTGGTGGCCAGAATCACATCAACGGTATTGTTTTGTAGGAAATACAACTGTCAATCTCTTTCATTTGAAGTACTTACTTAAAAATTACAAAAATCTCTTACTAATATCAAATTTAAAAAATATATAAAAATAAATATTTTCGATGTATTCTAAAATAGGCACTATTAACAAATAATTTTGACTATTATGAATTTTGATTTTCAAAAATTCAATTCAATTTTTTCGTTTTCTTTGCGAGATGGATTAGTTCAAAACACACCCAAGACTTTTGTGGTGTGAATGCGCATCTAATCCCAACATGTTTGACAGCAGAACGCGGGTTAATCCCCGACAACAAAGTTAATCAAAAGGCAAAGTGAGAGGGCGTGGAGTGTCGGACGCGGACGGCCATGACAAATTTTCAAAATCCTAAACCGCTTAAGTCGGACCGCACACGCATTTTGCACGTCTTCACGCCCCAAAAAAATAGAGTCTTTTCCTAATGAGAAAGAACGAACAGGTATAGCCGGGGACCACACCAGATCCGCGATTCGCGATCGGTAGCCCTCTCGAAAATGACCTCTGATAAATAGACTCTTTCTCTGTTTGCTCAGAGAATTGCGTCTCGAAAGAGAGTCGACAGAATTATTTATGTGGGTCAAGAGCGCCGAAAACGCCCTCCTACCTGGCGGTCCCCTTGAAGTGGGGTCCTCCGAAGCACATTAACGTCGGCGGAAATGCGCCAAATGCTAAATTACGACCAAACAAAATTAGAGCGGCTAATTTTTTATGCCCGTTAAGGTAATCAGAACTGACAAAATCGGCATTAACACAGTCGGGTTTTAACTGTTTATGGACCGTGCTGAATTGCTTATAGGCACAACTTAAGTAACACTAGTTTGAAAATATAACTCTATACGAAGGAGTACCAAGAGGAAATTGAAATTTTATTCTTTGAAAATTATAACAATAATTCCTGAATTCATCATTATTTTTACACTTAATTTCACTATTGTATTTGAATTTATTTACATAAGAGATTTGAATTTTAACATTATTCTAGGAAATAAAATTAATTCGGCAGTCAATCTGTCTTTATTTTCTTTCAATTGAAGGTGTGGAACTGAGGTTGTATTTCGCAATTGTGGCAACATTTATGTTGCGTTCTATTATGAAGTTTACTTTTATTGAAGTTCATTTGACTAAAAAGTATTTCGACTTCAGCGATATTAGAAAGGATGGGGCAAATTCCGACAATTCTTTGTAGGGATTTTTGTAATTTAGATTTTTAAATGTTCATTCAGACCCGATCAAAATTCTAAAATTGTGTTATTGTTATGCCAATGAACCAGTTTTAAGTCTTTCCATTGATTTTAAATGCGATGTATCATATGTTTAAAAATTATTTAGATAAGGCATGGCCATGATAAACAAAATCACTGTCTTAGATTAGTTCAGCACGTTGTTGACTTTATGTCATATGAACAACTGGTGGCGAAGACGTGATGCGACGTATCAAACCGGCAACGTACGTTCCGAAATACAAAGCCACCCTTTATCTAAATAATTTTTATACATATGGTATAAGTTCGAGATCGTACCTTACATGTTCTTAAATTGGTACTAAATGCGATTTAAATTGCTATAACAGTATTTTTAATAAATCAACTGTTTTCTTTGAAATACAAGCGGCTTATGAAAAATAAATGATGTTCAGTTTTTGGTTAGATTCGACATTTTTTTTAATATTTTTCATTTTAAAATAAAAATTTTGGAAAAATAAAAAAAAGTGAACTTTCGGTGTACAAAATTTTACCAAAAGCTGTTCAGTTCTTTAGATTGCCAAATAAAATGTTCAAAATTTAATTTGAAAATATTTAGTAGTTTTAGAGATACAGCGCCCTCAAACAAACACACAGGTATTTTCCAAAAATAGCCGGACTCGTCTCGGAGGATATTCCTGTTAAAATTTTGAATTAAAAAAAATTAAGAAACCAATAGTTTCTCGTACTTCGTATGGAGACAGTAAATATACCATAAATCGGCTTAACCAATACAAAGTCCACTAGATTTTCTACCATCCACTAAACCAGTGGTCGGCAAACTTATTAGCTAAAGAGCCAAATATGAACATAACAACAATTTAAAAAAAATGGGAGCCAAATCTGCTTGTAAACTTTTATTACACTAAATAAGTAGTACACTAAATAAAACTAAATTTCATACTTAATAAATATTTACAATGTGCTTGCATCTCCTTGGAAAGTTTGAGTAAGTCAGGTTTGTATGTTGTTGTTTTTAATTTTAGGCATGATTCCAAGTTCTCATCAATAAGACTTCTCAGTTTACTCTTGATAATGTTCATGCTTAAAAAAGATTGTTCGCATATATACGCAGAACCGAAAAGGGAAAGAGCAGCAAACGCGAGCTTTTTCAGCTAATCGTAAGAGCAGGGGCGGCTCGTTATATAGAGACAAGGAGCCATGGCACTACCTGCAGTTTCAAGCTCAGCAAGAATTTTTAATTAATTCTTAAAATTATTTTTAGTTCCATATGACTTAATACTTGATTGGCTGTAGACAAGATTCTTATGCCAGGCTCAAATGAGCCAAAAAAAAAAGTTATTTTTGTTTTCCATGTGTATTGTTTGTTGTCGAAGAATGGTGTTACAGTCTGGGGCAAAATGTAAACTCGCGATAAGTACTCATAAATCACATTTTCAGCTTGTTTGAATTTGGCTGTTTGAAATTATGAACCTTTACTTTAGAACTCAAAATAATCTTGGACTATGAAGATTAATCTTTCTTTCTTTAAAAAAAAAAAGAGGCGAGGGCCTGCCCATATTGTAAAAGTACCATCAACATTTTCCACGAGCCGCTACTGAGAGTCATACCAACCAAATGAATTGTTTTATTTGAATTATTGAAAATGTATCAACTAAATCTAAAGTTGTTGAAACTGCCCACACAAAAGGTGAAACAATAAAGTTAATGGTTTTATTTGAATTATTTTTCAAATTAGTTTCACTTTTTTGGACAATTAAAGCAAAAATTAAAGCAAAATATTTTCCTATTAAAAAAAAAATTGGGAAATGATTTTGAACAATAGAGTGATTTTTAGGATTCATTTAAACCATTTTCTTACTACAATATTCTGCATATTTTATTATTAAGCCTGTATTTTATATTTGTTTTTTTGACTAAATTTTGGATCAATGGCCTAAATATTCTTTATTTTGACCTAACTTTTCGATTTAATTGTCAAAATTTTCGACTATTTAGTCTGCATTTTTGATTTCTGGTTTTTTGAATGTTGACCCGTATTTTCGATATTTTTGGTCAAAATATTATAACTTTTAGCCTAAAGATCTTTTATTTTGACCTTTTGCGATTTAATTGTTTAATTGTTTCCCGCCGAATTTTTAATTTTTAGATTTTTGACCTGTATTTTCAATTTTTGATCTGTCGACCTAAATATTCTTTATTGTGGCATAAATTTTCGGTTTAATTATTGAATTTTTTGATTTTTTGGTCCACATTTTTGATTTTTCGGGCCGAATTTTTGATTTGATTTTGGTTAAAATATCTATAACCTGAATTATTAATTTATATGCGAATTTATTTTAATTTTTTCCGGTATTTTCGAGTTTTTTTTATTGAAATTTTCGATTTTTTGTCTACATTTATTATCTTCAGGCCCGAGTTTTCGATATACTGTCTAAATGTTCGACTTTCTGGCCAACATTACAGATATTTATTATTTTTTAAATCTTTCGACCTAAATTTTTCTTTACTTTGACCTAACTTTTCGATTTCATTGTTAAACTTTCGATTTTTTTGGCCCCCATTTTTGATTTTTCGTTTAGTTTGCATTTATTATCTTTAGGTCCGGGTTTTCCATGTTTTGTCTAAATTTTTGACGTTTTGATCAACATTGTGGATTTTTTAAAATCTTTTGCCCTAAATTTTTCTTTATTTTTTTTTATTTGTCTGTTAAAATTTTTCTTTCCTTGGTCCACTATTTTTATTTTTAGGCCAGAATTTTAGATATTTGGTCTGAATTTTTTAACGTAGGTATATATTTTTTGATTTTTGGTATATTTTGTATCCTAAATTTTACATTTTTTAACTTGGACTATTGATTTTATTTCGTGAATTTTTTTATTTTTTACTATTAATTTCTGATCAGAAACTTATTTTTTGCGGCTGAAAGTGGCAAATTATTTTGCTTCTGCCTAAGTTTTCGATTTTTGTCTGCTTTTTTTATTTTTAGATCAGGATTCTTGATACCTTGGCCCATATTTTAGATTTCTGTATTTCCGATTTTTTTTATTTATTTATTTATTTATTATTAAACGGGTAATCCCAATAATACAAAATTAAAAACAAAAGCTAACATACAAATTAAATTAAATTTAAATCGGAAGAAAACAAATTAGCCATAAATTTAATCTTTTTTTTTTCTTTATTTTGACCAAAATATTCAATTGGTTTGTAGAAATTTTCGATTTTTTTTGTCTGCAATTTTTATCTTTACACTCGTTTTCGATGTTTTGTCTAAATTTTCACTGTTTCAGGCTATATTGTAGATTTTTTTATTTTTTAGTCTTAATATTTATTATTTTGACGATAAAATTCGATTGGTTTGTAGAAATGTTGGATTTTTTGTCTGCATTTTTTATCTTTACGCCCGAGTTTTCGGTGTTTTTTCTAAATTTTCACCTTCTTAGGCCCTATTGTAGGTTTTTACTTTTTTGGCCTATGTTTTGTATTTTCGTTTATTTTGGTTTCAATATTTGGTCTTTTGGCCCAAATTTTCTTTATTTTGACTTAAATTTTCGATTCGTTTGTTAAAAATTTTGATTTTTTGGTCTACCGCTTTGATTTTTGGGTACAAATTTTAGATTTTTGGTCTTAATTTTTTATTTTTTGTCCCATATTTTAGATTTTCTTGCGAATTTTTTTTTATTTTTACATTTACAAACATCTTTATTCACAGAAATAACATTTAAATACATTATGTTAAAAACTTGAAATCCGCTTTCCGTTGTCTGTGAAAAGGCTGTCGATTTTTACTTTTGCTATTATTTTCGAATTTCTCGTTGGAACTTATTTTAAGCTAAAAAGAGTTATTTTTGGGGCTGAAAATGGCAAATTATTTTTCTTTTGCTAGTATTTTCAATTTTTTGGTCTGCATTTTTATTTTTAAACCAGGTTTTTTTTATTTTTTGGCCGATATTTTAAATCTTCTTCCAAATTTTTGATTTTTTGGCCAAAATATTCGATAAATGGTTCTTTGTTTCTTCAAAAAAGGAGGGGGGATATCAATATGTTCTACGAGCCGCCACTGCGTAAGAGTCAGGAATACTATTTCAAGCGTTGAAAATGATCATGTCTTCCTTCTATAGGTCAATCAAAGCAGACCACTTATGTTGTGTAAGATGTAATTTTTTTCTTACCAAGTTTTTTTTTAATGAAAATATTATTGCGCCTTCCGTGGATATTTGTGCGAGAGCCGCACTTAAAGAGCCAAAGAGCCACATGCGGCTCTGGAGCCGCACTTTACCGACCACTGCACTAGACGAACAATTAAGACACTAAATGTACAGTTGGTTGCGCAAATCTATAGAACATGTTTTATGCTGCGTAGATAGGATTTTAGAATATGTGACAACCAAATACCAAAATACAGAATATTCAGAATTCTTGACAAGTTTCGCCCTATCGAGGCATTTTTAATATAATTTGAAATTAAATTTATTGAAACAAAAATATAATTGTGTTTGGAAGTGGAAGGTAATCAATTTGAGTATTTATTATATAATATTCAGTTTGTTTCTTTTAATTTTGTTGTAATTAATTTCAAAGCAAACTCCATTAAAATTTTCAGAATAAAATGATCATATCTTGACAAATTATAATTACAAGTAATGCATGAGAAGTTTCTAATAAAATATAGCCATGTAACAACAATTATTTGAAACATCGATGAGTTTTGAATTACGGAATATCAGAAATTTCGGAAATGGCCGTGGCACTAAAGTTGGAACTAGGAGCTCGCATTATTGGGAGAAAAGAAGGACAATACGAGCCACAGCAAATCATCTAAATGTAAATAAAAACATGTTTGCCTCATACTGATTAAAACGTATCAAATGTCAGGTAGGTTTACACAACTTAAAATTTGTCAAATATAATTTTGCAATAAAAAATGTTATACATTTTTGCAACCAACTGTACCGGTCATTTTACCTCATGCATATACGTAATCGAATTTAAAAGTCGTTTTCGGTTTTCCCAGTACTAGGAAACAATAGTATATTATGCAACAAGTGTTATAAACGGCACTTTAGTCACGAGTTTATTAGGCACGAGCGGAGAAAGTGTTTAATAACGAGTGTCTAGAGAAGTTTATAACACGAATTGCATACTGTAATACTATACTTTTTCTACAACTAAATTGGTAAAATGTTGTAATTATTTTATTATCTTAAATGAAAATGGTAATAGTACAATATTATTAAATTAGCCTACGTGGGTAAATATACATTAACAGTTACGTTAGAGACATTATGGCAATTGCTAAAGGAAATCATTGATTCTCCTAAATTTCTTTGATGTTGGGTATTATTTATTTGATTTAAATTGAAAGTATTCCTTCTATAATTTATTCATTTTTTATTTTGACAGGTTGTTGATAAGTGACAACTAACTTGATTTTAAGTTTCAATTGATTTTTGTGATTTAAAAATCTGGAGCTAACTTCAAGTCACAGTATGTCAAGGTGTATTTAAAGAATCACTTAGCGTGTTGGAAACATATGCAATAAATGGCATTTTAGAGGGAGGAGTAGAAAAAAAAAAGTTTTTTCCCCCTTTTATAATCTCGTTCTATTGGATTATTTTTGAGATTTACACATTTTTCTACGAATTTGTGAAATAAATCGACGCTAGATGGTCCTATCTGCTAATATAATGTTAACTATCGGGGCAAGATAGATTTTAATACTTCCCATAGGCAGTGTTACAGGTCAGCGAAAAATCCTCTAGATCTGGTGGATTTTGAATCCGCATTGCGGAGTAATTTTCGTGTTAGCGGCTGGCGGGTTTTCTAACGGAATTGTGTTGGATAGTTGAGAAAACTACCGTAATTCAATTTAAATTTGAACTTTATTTTCGAAACGTACATTCTACAAGAGAAAAAGCACTAACATTAATTTTTAAAAAATAGCTCACGGAAAAATTAATACATTTTCGAAAAATAAAGGTAGATGTTCTGTGAATATTCTAAAATATTTGAGGAACTCTTATCATATTAGACCTTATTACTTTTCGATTTTGGTTTTGTTTAAGTGTTCAACAACTTAAAACATTAATTTTCAAAAATTCATAATTAAATATTGACTAAGTTTCAAAAATCAAGATTAAATTTAAAGGTAAATGTATTATGATTGCATCAAATTTTTTTTTATGGAATTCACTCATAGCGATATGATTTTTTTCTGTTTTTTCCTTGTTTAAAAAATGGTTTTTAAAAATTGCAAAAAGTGACACATTTTCAAAAATTAAAGTTAGTTTTAAAGGAATATACATTTGTTATTTATCCATGTTACAGTTTTCTTTCTGAACGCATCTTTTGCATATTTCTACACCGTGTAAGTTTAGGTTTTTTTTATATCTGTTATGACTCATATTTTTTTTATTTATCGAAACCACTTATTTATATTATGTATATTGACCTGTATAAACCCATTATAATTGGCACATTAAATAAATTAAATTAAATAGATGTTTTGTGAATATATGACAAAAAATCGACTTTTTGTCTTCAACAACTTTAAATATTAATTTTCAAAAATTAATCTCACGCAAAAATTGACACATTTTCAAAAGTCCAAGTTGATTGTAAAGGCAGATGTTTTGTGAATATACTCACTAAAATTTTTGAGAAATTCTATATTAGTTTTTTTTTTGTTCGACAACTTGTAAATAATTAAAAAAAACGATTTTTTATTCAAGTCTTCGACAACTTTAAATGTTAATTTTCAAAAATTCATAACACGCATTTTCAAAACTCAAAGTAAATTTTAAAGGTAAATATATTATGATTGCATTAAATGTTTTAAGGAACTCAATCATATCAGTATTTTTCTCTTTGTTCAAATATCCGACAAATTAAAGAACATCATTTTTAAACATTTATAACTCACGCATTTTCAAAAATTGAAGTTAATTCAAATGTTTTGTGAATATACTATTTTTTTTTAATTTTTGATATTTTCTAGCATGTCATGTAATATATCAAGTGTAGGCCAAAAATGACAATTTCCAACTGCCAAAAATGCCAATTTTTAACTGGCAAAAAGGCCAATTTTCAAGTGTCGGAAAAGGCCATTTTTAACTGCCACAAATGACAATTTTTAACTGCCAAAATTGACAATTTCTAACTGCCAAAAATGACAATTTTCAACTGCCAAAAAGGCCAATTTTGAAGTGTCGGCAACGACCATTTTTAACTGCCAAAAATGTCAATTTTTAACTGCTCAAAATGACAATTTTTAACTGCTAAAAAGGCGAATTTTCAAGTGTCGGCAACCACAATTTTTAACTGCCAAAAGTGACAATCTTTAACTGCCAAAAAATGACAATTTTCAACTACCAAAAATGACAATTTTCAATTGCCACAAAGGCCAATTTTCAACTGCCAAAAAGGCCAATTTTCAAGTGTCGGAATCGACCATTTTAAGCTGCCAAAAATGACAATTTTCAACTGCCAAAAATGATAATTTTCAATTTCACAAAAAGCCAATTTTGAAGTGTCGGCAACGATCATTTTTAACTGACAAAAATGACAATTTTTAACTGCCTAAAATGACAATTTCAACTGCCAAAAACGACAATTTAAAACCCAAAAATAAACACGTTTTCAAAAATTAGTTTTTTTTGAAGGTACATAAATGTGCTATGATAGCATTGGACTTTTTAAAGAATTCAATCATATCGATGTTATTTTATTATTCAATTTTTTCTTTGTTCAAATATTTCGACCAATTTTTTTTTCTATTTTTTTCTAGTTTAAATATTCGACCAAATAAAAAAATGCGTTTTTAAACATTTTTCACTCGAGCAGAAATTGACACATTTTCAAAAATCCAAGTGTATATTAAGGTAATTCCATCATATAAGTATTTATTTTTATTTGTTCAATTGTTCGACAACTTAAAATATTACTTTTCAAAAATTCATAAGAAATTGGCAAATTAAAAAAAAAATAAGTTAGTTTTAAAGGTAGATGTATTGTAAAGATTTAAAATTTTTGTGGAATCCTTTAATATCACTATTTATTTTTTTAGATTTTGTTTTCTTCTACTACAAAAATATTAATTTTCAAAAATTCATTCAAATTCTAGGAATTTAATCATATCTGTATTTATTTTTCTTTGCATTGGTTCATTGTTTTACCTTTGAATATTAGGAAATTCGTACGCAAAACGTACTGCTGAACATTATGTTAAAATAAGATATTTATTTCGTACTTTATATTTTCTAGCGGAATTCTAGTGGAATTACCGTGCGATTAATTTGTCGAATTAAAAACGCGGTAAAAATGCTTTTATACAGGGTGAAAATTACCGTACAATTGTGTACGGTTTTAACATTTGGACCGTATACTGTACTTTCGCTCAGAATACCGTACAAGTACGGTAATTGCGTACGTATGGCAACACTGGACCCCACTCTTGTTCCGAGTCACTCCGACTGCGTCTCCTGCGTTCCCAGTGTTCGTCGAATTATTGAAAGCACGGTATAATAAATTATAGGGAACAAAACAAAAAAAAAACGTTTAAGGTAAGCACCCACTTCTGGTGTTCGAAATTTTATCGTGTTAGTTCTTTGGATTCTCAAATAAGACCGATTTATTAAGTTTAAAATATTTAGTGGTTTTTGAGATAGGCACAAACACACCCAGACATTTTTTTTTAAAAAATTGTTGGAATGTAGAAACATCAAAAAGGGGCTTTCCGTTATTTTTTTAAATTATTTTCGCTAGCACAATACTTTCCAGTATTTAAAAACATGAAAGTGAGAATACGAAAACCCCATACCAGATTTCCAAAATACTTTGTTGAGACAATTGTGAAAAAACAAACAGAAGTAGCATGTAAGGCAGGGCGTAAGGTTCTGCAAGGGTGGTGGGTGTAGCCTATCTCACCAGACATGATTCGCATTTAACCGAAGCTACAGAAAACTGTTTTAGTAAAATATTTTCTTTTTTTGGAACCATGATATAATAGTTATTTATGCAACAAGTGAATAAAGTAATACTTTTTTAACTAGTAGGAAAGTGAAAAAAGTTGCTTTACTCTCGAGTTTCATCCAATTTTTTTTTCTACTTCCGTAACTTTAAATAAATTCGATAAGATCTTAATCAATCAAGTTAAACTCTTTTTAAATGAAGAAAATAATAATAATCATCAAGTTTTCTTGATCGGAAACGAATGTTTGACGTTTATCGGCGGAACTCGCGGCGTGTTGCGAAGCGTTCATGACACATTTTGTGTGAACAATTTTTTTGGCTGCGTTAAAAAATGAACAGCTACGGCACTTTTTTCACGCAGAAGCGTGAAAAAATGAACTGTTTTGGCACTTTTTTTCACGCTCTTTGAAGGCTTCGAGAATCACATATTTTATTAACGCAAATAAATGAAAAAATGCACATTTTATGACGGACGTAGAAAAAAAAATCTAAATCACTAGAAAACAATGTCTGTAGTTTGAGTAATTGAAATTAAAGAAGGTGTGGGCGTCACTGAGGGTGGGCCATATCCTACAATTCAACCAATTGAACTGACAACATTGATTTTTTAGTGAAGATCCAGAGGATCAAATAAATTAAGAAGAAAATGTTGATTTTGCTGCTCTTTAAAATGGCACACTTTGTAAAAGTCTGTTTTGTGATCTGAAGAAATTGGAGGGTGGTAAAAATCACCTACCTTTCTTTGTATTTTAATTAAAGTTGAACTATGTTAAACTAATTTTTATTGTTGATTAATACGAAACACATATTAGTAAGACAACCAGTGTTTATAAGTTTACTTGAAGTAAAGAGTGGTGAGTGGTCCCTTTCCCATAATCCAACCAGTGCAACACCAGTTATGATTTTACAACTTATTAAAAAAATACTTAATTTAAAAAAAGAAACAGTTTATTACAGAATTAGAGTAAATAGCAAATTATGCGCAAATTACGCGCAAGTGAGTGAAATTTTACGAGCGCGTAATTGCGTTACAATTCGCGTTATGTACTATACTTTACCTTCGACCTTAAATTTATTCGGCACTTTAGTCACGAGTTTATTAGGCACGAGCGGAGAAAGTGTTTAATAACGAGTGTCTAGAGAAGTTTATAACACGAATTGCATACTGTAATACTATACTTTTTCTACAACTAAATTGGTAAAATGTTGTAATTATTTTATTATCTTAAATGAAAATGGTAATAGTACAATATTATTAAATTAGCCTACGTGGGTAAATATACATTAACAGTTACGTTAGAGACATTATGGCAATTGCTAAAGGAAATCATTGATTCTCCTAAATTTCTTTGATGTTGGGTATTATTTATTTGATTTAAATTGAAAGTATTCCTTCTATAATTTATTCATTTTTTATTTTGACAGGTTGTTGATAAGTGACAACTAACTTGATTTTAAGTTTCAATTGATTTTTGTGATTTAAAAATCTGGAGCTAACTTCAAGTCACAGTATGTCAAGGTGTATTTAAAGAATCACTTAGCGTGTTGGAAACATATGCAATAAATGGCATTTTAGAGGGAGGAGTAGAAAAAAAAAAGTTTTTTCCCCCTTTTATAATCTCGTTCTATTGGATTATTTTTGAGATTTACACATTTTTCTACGAATTTGTGAAATAAATCGACGCTAGATGGTCCTATCTGCTAATATAATGTTAACTATCGGGGCAAGATAGATTTTAATACTTCCCATAGGCAGTGTTACAGGTCAGCGAAAAATCCTCTAGATCTGGTGGATTTTGAATCCGCATTGCGGAGTAATTTTCGTGTTAGCGGCTGGCGGGTTTTCTAACGGAATTGTGTTGGATAGTTGAGAAAACTACCGTAATTCAATTTAAATTTGAACTTTATTTTCGAAACGTACATTCTACAAGAGAAAAAGCACTAACATTAATTTTTAAAAAATAGCTCACGGAAAAATTAATACATTTTCGAAAAATAAAGGTAGATGTTCTGTGAATATTCTAAAATATTTGAGGAACTCTTATCATATTAGACCTTATTACTTTTCGATTTTGGTTTTGTTTAAGTGTTCAACAACTTAAAACATTAATTTTCAAAAATTCATAATTAAATATTGACTAAGTTTCAAAAATCAAGATTAAATTTAAAGGTAAATGTATTATGATTGCATCAAATTTTTTTTTATGGAATTCACTCATAGCGATATGATTTTTTTCTGTTTTTTCCTTGTTTAAAAAATGGTTTTTAAAAATTGCAAAAAGTGACACATTTTCAAAAATTAAAGTTAGTTTTAAAGGAATATACATTTGTTATTTATCCATGTTACAGTTTTCTTTCTGAACGCATCTTTTGCATATTTCTACACCGTGTAAGTTTAGGTTTTTTTTATATCTGTTATGACTCATATTTTTTTTATTTATCGAAACCACTTATTTATATTATGTATATTGACCTGTATAAACCCATTATAATTGGCACATTAAATAAATTAAATTAAATAGATGTTTTGTGAATATATGACAAAAAATCGACTTTTTGTCTTCAACAACTTTAAATATTAATTTTCAAAAATTAATCTCACGCAAAAATTGACACATTTTCAAAAGTCCAAGTTGATTGTAAAGGCAGATGTTTTGTGAATATACTCACTAAAATTTTTGAGAAATTCTATATTAGTTTTTTTTTTGTTCGACAACTTGTAAATAATTAAAAAAAACGATTTTTTATTCAAGTCTTCGACAACTTTAAATGTTAATTTTCAAAAATTCATAACACGCATTTTCAAAACTCAAAGTAAATTTTAAAGGTAAATATATTATGATTGCATTAAATGTTTTAAGGAACTCAATCATATCAGTATTTTTCTCTTTGTTCAAATATCCGACAAATTAAAGAACATCATTTTTAAACATTTATAACTCACGCATTTTCAAAAATTGAAGTTAATTCAAATGTTTTGTGAATATACTATTTTTTTTTAATTTTTGATATTTTCTAGCATGTCATGTAATATATCAAGTGTAGGCCAAAAATGACAATTTCCAACTGCCAAAAATGCCAATTTTTAACTGGCAAAAAGGCCAATTTTCAAGTGTCGGAAAAGGCCATTTTTAACTGCCACAAATGACAATTTTTAACTGCCAAAATTGACAATTTCTAACTGCCAAAAATGACAATTTTCAACTGCCAAAAAGGCCAATTTTGAAGTGTCGGCAACGACCATTTTTAACTGCCAAAAATGTCAATTTTTAACTGCTCAAAATGACAATTTTTAACTGCTAAAAAGGCGAATTTTCAAGTGTCGGCAACCACAATTTTTAACTGCCAAAAGTGACAATCTTTAACTGCCAAAAAATGACAATTTTCAACTACCAAAAATGACAATTTTCAATTGCCACAAAGGCCAATTTTCAACTGCCAAAAAGGCCAATTTTCAAGTGTCGGAATCGACCATTTTAAGCTGCCAAAAATGACAATTTTCAACTGCCAAAAATGATAATTTTCAATTTCACAAAAAGCCAATTTTGAAGTGTCGGCAACGATCATTTTTAACTGACAAAAATGACAATTTTTAACTGCCTAAAATGACAATTTCAACTGCCAAAAACGACAATTTAAAACCCAAAAATAAACACGTTTTCAAAAATTAGTTTTTTTTGAAGGTACATAAATGTGCTATGATAGCATTGGACTTTTTAAAGAATTCAATCATATCGATGTTATTTTATTATTCAATTTTTTCTTTGTTCAAATATTTCGACCAATTTTTTTTTCTATTTTTTTCTAGTTTAAATATTCGACCAAATAAAAAAATGCGTTTTTAAACATTTTTCACTCGAGCAGAAATTGACACATTTTCAAAAATCCAAGTGTATATTAAGGTAATTCCATCATATAAGTATTTATTTTTATTTGTTCAATTGTTCGACAACTTAAAATATTACTTTTCAAAAATTCATAAGAAATTGGCAAATTAAAAAAAAAATAAGTTAGTTTTAAAGGTAGATGTATTGTAAAGATTTAAAATTTTTGTGGAATCCTTTAATATCACTATTTATTTTTTTAGATTTTGTTTTCTTCTACTACAAAAATATTAATTTTCAAAAATTCATTCAAATTCTAGGAATTTAATCATATCTGTATTTATTTTTCTTTGCATTGGTTCATTGTTTTACCTTTGAATATTAGGAAATTCGTACGCAAAACGTACTGCTGAACATTATGTTAAAATAAGATATTTATTTCGTACTTTATATTTTCTAGCGGAATTCTAGTGGAATTACCGTGCGATTAATTTGTCGAATTAAAAACGCGGTAAAAATGCTTTTATACAGGGTGAAAATTACCGTACAATTGTGTACGGTTTTAACATTTGGACCGTATACTGTACTTTCGCTCAGAATACCGTACAAGTACGGTAATTGCGTACGTATGGCAACACTGGACCCCACTCTTGTTCCGAGTCACTCCGACTGCGTCTCCTGCGTTCCCAGTGTTCGTCGAATTATTGAAAGCACGGTATAATAAATTATAGGGAACAAAACAAAAAAAAAACGTTTAAGGTAAGCACCCACTTCTGGTGTTCGAAATTTTATCGTGTTAGTTCTTTGGATTCTCAAATAAGACCGATTTATTAAGTTTAAAATATTTAGTGGTTTTTGAGATAGGCACAAACACACCCAGACATTTTTTTTTAAAAAATTGTTGGAATGTAGAAACATCAAAAAGGGGCTTTCCGTTATTTTTTTAAATTATTTTCGCTAGCACAATACTTTCCAGTATTTAAAAACATGAAAGTGAGAATACGAAAACCCCATACCAGATTTCCAAAATACTTTGTTGAGACAATTGTGAAAAAACAAACAGAAGTAGCATGTAAGGCAGGGCGTAAGGTTCTGCAAGGGTGGTGGGTGTAGCCTATCTCACCAGACATGATTCGCATTTAACCGAAGCTACAGAAAACTGTTTTAGTAAAATATTTTCTTTTTTTGGAACCATGATATAATAGTTATTTATGCAACAAGTGAATAAAGTAATACTTTTTTAACTAGTAGGAAAGTGAAAAAAGTTGCTTTACTCTCGAGTTTCATCCAATTTTTTTTTCTACTTCCGTAACTTTAAATAAATTCGATAAGATCTTAATCAATCAAGTTAAACTCTTTTTAAATGAAGAAAATAATAATAATCATCAAGTTTTCTTGATCGGAAACGAATGTTTGACGTTTATCGGCGGAACTCGCGGCGTGTTGCGAAGCGTTCATGACACATTTTGTGTGAACAATTTTTTTGGCTGCGTTAAAAAATGAACAGCTACGGCACTTTTTTCACGCAGAAGCGTGAAAAAATGAACTGTTTTGGCACTTTTTTTCACGCTCTTTGAAGGCTTCGAGAATCACATATTTTATTAACGCAAATAAATGAAAAAATGCACATTTTATGACGGACGTAGAAAAAAAAATCTAAATCACTAGAAAACAATGTCTGTAGTTTGAGTAATTGAAATTAAAGAAGGTGTGGGCGTCACTGAGGGTGGGCCATATCCTACAATTCAACCAATTGAACTGACAACATTGATTTTTTAGTGAAGATCCAGAGGATCAAATAAATTAAGAAGAAAATGTTGATTTTGCTGCTCTTTAAAATGGCACACTTTGTAAAAGTCTGTTTTGTGATCTGAAGAAATTGGAGGGTGGTAAAAATCACCTACCTTTCTTTGTATTTTAATTAAAGTTGAACTATGTTAAACTAATTTTTATTGTTGATTAATACGAAACACATATTAGTAAGACAACCAGTGTTTATAAGTTTACTTGAAGTAAAGAGTGGTGAGTGGTCCCTTTCCCATAATCCAACCAGTGCAACACCAGTTATGATTTTACAACTTATTAAAAAAATACTTAATTTAAAAAAAGAAACAGTTTATTACAGAATTAGAGTAAATAGCAAATTATGCGCAAATTACGCGCAAGTGAGTGAAATTTTACGAGCGCGTAATTGCGTTACAATTCGCGTTATGTACTATACTTTACCTTCGACCTTAAATTTATTCGCTTAAACTAAAGATAAATTGAAAGTGAGTCTTGTCAAGGTGACGTTTAAATTTTCAAGGCTCTACTTAATTATTATAGTCTATCCACATCAGCAAGAGGCAGCAAGTGTAATAATCACATTTAATTTAGAATCACTGAATAAAACACAAGTTTTTTACCACAATAAATTGTGGTAAGAAACATAGTAAGTGTTTTATTCAGTGATTCCATAATGAATTACCACGTAGTAACAGTCGCAACCATCACCATGATCACATTTAATTTGTTTAATTGAACATTTAATAATATACTAGCGATTAAACCATCAAATCGGAGACAGTTAACATCTGCGAATTTATTGTAGTTTTGAAAAGACTCAAATTGTAGAAGTCGGAAAGAGTTCCATTGTTTTTACTATTATTTTATTTACAGACAATTAAGTAAGGGAATTGTACAATTGGCAAAGGATTGACTAGTGAAGGTTATATACGTTAAAATAATGTTTTAATGTGAAATCCATTAGAAATACAGGTAGGTAGAGCGTATTTTTTACATGTCTCACCCTGTACACAGGGGGCTTCGAATTATTTCCAAGCCCTACGGAGACGAGAACGAGCAGACACCTTTCGACCCCACCCATCCGACCATTGGGACACCTCCGGCTATGATCCCATCTTTATGCCGACATCTAACCCCAACCCGAATGTATACCCTTATGGTATTTTTTAAGGACGCCCTCCGCAATTATCTAATGCCCTACGCGTACGCAAGGTGCTGCACGCGAATATTTCCAGGGATGGATATTTTCGCGTGACTCGAAACCGGGGACTTAACCGCAACACGTACAAAAAAAATAAATTTATAAAACGTTGCCGCCTGTGAGCCGTCATTAAAATTCCAATATAATAACAAAATTTGTGAATTCACTATGCGTCACCGTCAAAATACGCTACTGATCAGGATTTAGTCTTACTCTAACGATGGATGAAAAATGTTGGTTAATTGAATTTTTATTCACTTGTATACAGAGAAAAACAAAGAGATATAAAAATAATTCCTTGCATTTGCTGGCATAATTCGAAAAATCTTTCAACCATACGATAACAAAATATGTCTACCTGAAATGTTATAGAAAATACAATGTTATAAATTAAAATATTTCAGTTCATTTTAATAATTGCACAAATTGAAACTTAGTTCTTACATTTTTGCGTATTCCAACTAAACGTAAATATGAACAATTGACAATACCACTGCATTTTTAGATTCATCGCCAAGAAAACTTTATTTCGAAGTACAGAGTCGAACCGGAACCGAAAACCGAAATTATCCGGAAATTTCCGGAAACCGCAACTAGAACTAAAAAATGCACAATTGAAAAATCTAAGCCGAAACGAAATTTTAACGGTCTGTGCGCTGTTTGACGTGATTTATTAACACATATTAAAAGACCGACTTGATATAAAGGCAAGACCAAGAATTTCGTTCCTATTTTTCAATTTGACATTCTCTACAATTTTCTTGAAAACTCACATTGTCATTTAACAAGTAAATACCAAAAATGACAAAATTGATTATCTCATATTTATTAAAAAGTTTTTGTTTTTCATATTTCAAATTCAAATTCAAATAATTTATTTCGTGATGAATAAAAACATTCATGTGAAACATGTCAATACAATTGTAAAATGTATAAAGTATAATAAACATAAAAGCTAAACACATTAAAATAACATTAGTCACAATTACTCTTAAATTTTAAATTTTAAATCTAGATACTCATCTACGGAATAGAAAGTTTTTGATAATAAAATGCCTTTAAGTTTCGATTTAAACTATTTTATGTTATCTATTCCTCTGACATCCTCGGGCAGTGGCGGCTCGTGGAACATGTTGATGGTAGAGCCACTTATAAAATATACCCGCCTTTTTTGAAGAAAGAAAGAACGATTTATCTTCCTAGAATAAAGTAACTGGCGAAAATGTGTTTTAAGAAGTAATTAAAAATTACTGCTGAGCTTGAAACTACCGAGCCGCCCCTGGCTATAACCCATTAAACAATTATTGGAATTTAAGAAGTTGCTTATATTCTTAAAATATAATTATTTTTGAGTTGTTGAATTTTTAAACAATTTCTACCATTTTTTATATATTTTAGAAAATGCTCAATTTTGAACGCAATTAAAAAATGCATGTTTAACAACGAACAGTTATAACCCATTAAAAAAATTATTGGAATTTAAGATTACATTCTCAAAATATAATAATTTGGGAGTTGTATTGAATTATTTCAGAATTTTTAAACAATTTCTACTATTTTTTATTTATTTTAGAAAATGCTCGATTTTAAACGCAATTGACAAACACTTGAAATTGTCGAAAGCCACTGAAACAATACTTTATTTCACTTTCGGTGAAAGCAAGAAATACAAGAAAATAAAAACTTACGAAAAAGGAGAAACCTTTTGGCGGTTAAGATTTAACCTAGATGATGATTCTTTGCTTCCCTCACGGATTATTGGGGCGGAATGGAGCGGAAAACACAAACACCAACACACACAAATCCTGAAGATGTATCACAACACAACGGGCACTAAAACTTTGGAAAAATCAAAATTCCGAACCAGAACAAACGTCTTCCGCGATCAACAAACTGAATTAATATCAACAGGTGACCCGTGGATTGATGATAAGAATTTAATGTCGTTCCGAGCGGAGAAAAAAAATACGAATTTTGATAATCTTCAATCGCCCGGGGCAAATTTAAAACTGGTCGAATTTTAACACGGAGGTCGAGATAAGATGAAGAACATTAGAAACACTGCTAATTATATACTTCACGAGGATCTTAAAAAGTTGATTATATTCTTAAAACATAATGATTTGGGAGTTGTGTAGAATTATTTCAGAATTTTTAAACAAGTTCTACTATTTTTTATTTGTTTTAAAAATACTCGATTTTGAACGCAATTAAAAAATGCATGTTTAACAACGAACAATTATTACCAATTAAAAAATTGTTGGATTTTAAGAAGTTGATTATATGCTTAAAATATAATAATGTAAAGGTTGAGTGGAATTATTTCAGAATTTTTAAACAATTTCTACTATTTTTTATTTGTTTTAGAAAATGATCAATTTTGAACGCAATTAAAAAAATGCATGTTTAACTACGAACAGTTATAACCCAGTAAAAAAATATTGGAATTTAAGAAATTGATTATATTCTCTAAATATGATAATTAAGGAGTTGTACAGAATTATTTCAGATTTTTTAAACAATTTTTAATAGTTTTTATTTATTTTAGAAAATGCTCAATTTTGAACGTTATTAAAAAAATGCATATTTAACAACGAACAGTTATTACCCATTAAAAAAATGTTGGATTTTAAGAAGTTGATTATATACTTAAAATATAATAATGTGGGGGTTGAGTGGAATTATTTCAGAATTTTTAAACAATTTCTACTATTTTTTATTTATTTTAGAAAATGCTCAATTTTGAACGCAATTAAAAAATGCATGTTTAACTACGAACAGTTATAACCCAGTAAAAAAATATTGGAATTTAAGAAATTGATTATATTCTCTAAATATGATAATTAAGGAGTTGTACAGAATTATTTCAGAATTTTTAAACAATGTTTAATAGTTTTTATTTATTTTAGAAAATGCTCAATTTTGAACGCAATTAAAAAATGCATGTTTAACAACGAACAGTTATAACCCATTCAAAAATTGTTGGAGTTTAAGAAGTTGATTGTATTCTTAAAATGTAATAATGTGGGAGCTGTGTAGAATTATTTCAGATTTTTTAAACGATTTCTACTATTTTTTATTTATTTTAGAAAATGTTCAATTTTGAATGCAATTAAAAAATGCATGTTTAACAACGAACAGTTATTACCAGTGGCGTCTCGTGGAACATGTTGATGGTAGAGCCACTTAAAAAAAGCATGTTTAACAACGAACAGTTATTACCAGTGGCGTCTCGTGGAACATGTTGATGGTAGAGCCACTTAAAAAATGCATGTTTAACAACGAACAGTTATTACCATTGGCGTCTCGTGGAACATTTTGATGGTAGAGCCACTTATACAATAAACCCCCTCCCCTCCTTGTTTGAAGAAAGAAAGTACGATTTATCTTCCTAGACCAAAGTAATTGGCGAAAAAGTGTTTTAAGAATTAATTAAAAAGTCTTGCTGAGATTGAAACTATAGGTAGTGCCATGGCTCCTTGGCTCTTTATAACGAGCCGCCCCTGTCCTCGGGTACATGATTGATTTTTTTAAACAATATCGGAAAGGAACAAGAAACGATTAAGGTAAACATCCATTTCCCGTTTTCAAAATTTTACCAAAGGTTTGTCAACTTCTTTGTTCAAGATTTGAAAATTCGGGGATAAAATTCAGTTAAAATTGTATTCAATTCAGAAATGATTCTTTTCAAATATTGTTATACAGGGTGTCACAAATTCGATGCATTATCATTACTATCTCGGTAACTATAAGAGATAGAGAATTGGTTAAAGTAAGGCAAAGTTGCGCATTTTAATGCTGAATAATTTGTTTAAACAAATTTAAAATATTCCGACTACTCCAGAGATATTCTATAAACAATTTTGTAACAAGTGTGACACATCATTAGTTTTAAAAAGCGAAAAGCCACTTAAAAATTAAATACAAAATTCAGGTCCGTATGTAAAAAAATAAAGTTGATGCAGGTATCTAAATAACGAACCGTCCTGCCTGAAAAATAAAATTATTTTCTTGAAGAGCATACAAAAGTGTCTTAAACACATTACGGTCCGGCTAAAATTCGGACGAAGTTATGCCTGTAGCCGGTAATTTTTAAGGTTTGAAGGTGTTGCGTAACCACGTACAAAAATGGGCATAACTTTTGCAATAGTATTTTTTTATTATAGAATTAAAATACGCACTAATTTCATAGTAACCTTTTGAGAATTTTTGCTATATTCAAAAAAGTATTTTTCATACAAAATTTATTCCAATTTTATTTTATTTCGATGCTTTATACTTAGAGATTTTGATGTTTAGCTTTTAAGCAAAATACATATACAGGGGTGGTCAAAATTTGCGAAACACCTAAATAATTCTCCAACCGTTAAAAATTTTAAAAAAAGTTTTCTTAGATGTAAACAAGCTATCGTTTAAATATATTTTTAAGATATGGGGTGTTCATTTTATTATGCAAATTTGGTAACTTTTCCTTTTCAAATAGAACATCCTATACATTTTTTAAAGTTGATTCTAAGAACTTTATGTAAGAATCATTTTCTTTTTAAATGCATCATTTTAAAGTTATAAGCAATTACAGATTCCTGAACTTTAAAATAAAAATATTTTGCCACATACATTCACATTTATTTCAACCAACCTAATAAAACAATATACAAAATGCACACTGCATTGGAGAATTTCAGACAGCCAACATAATATTACCAGAAATATATCCCTATTGTTAGAAAATGTGCTGCCAACTATTTTCGACTGTTTTGGTCTAACCCTCTGTCTGTTTTCAATATGTGAATTTTTAAGATCGTTTTGAATTTTAAAATTTTTTAAATTTGTGAAAAGATTATTAAAAAAAAAATTTGGTAAAATTCTACAAAAATTACATTAAAAGCACAATTTTTCGTTCTTCGAAAATCGCCTGGATTTTTAAAATACACCGACTTTCAAGTGAGTTATGATGTTTTGGTCGTTAAAAGAAATATTTTTTTTATATCGTTGTATAGAAATTATTCAATTGTTTTGACACCTACATATTGGTAGTTCTGTAGTTTATAATACGTTATTTATACATTCAAATATGACACTTTATAAGGATATATTAATTTGCAATCAATATTTGATTGTAACATAGTTAGATCTATAGAAATTAAATGGAAACGCCGTTTGTAAGATTTTTGGATGTCTGTAATTGTTTCCTGCACAGACATCACTGGAAAACTACTAAATCGATGGGTCTGAAATTTTGTATAGTGATTATATGGATCTTATGGTTTTAAGCTAACACGATCTATAATTTTTTTTTGACTTAGGCATAAGCCATTCAGTCACATCGAATAATTGATTTTTGCATTTTTAATTTTTCGGATTAATAAATTAACAAATGAATAAATGAATAATGTTAGACGTATACACAACAACCATGGAGCCGACCGAATACTTCTCGATCCCCGAAAAATCTTTCGGCCGGGCTGGGATTCGAACCCACAGGGCACGCGGTGCAACCGGCACAAGCGCTCGCCTGTACCCACTACACCAATTTTCTTTTTAATTTGTGAAAAAAAATCGAAAAAAAATTGTTTGATAAAATTCTACAAAAATTACTTTGAAAGCGATTTTTTTTGTTTTTTCGAGAGTAACTTGGATTTTACACCGTTATAATATTTTGGTCATTAAAAACAAATTTAAAAAAATCACAGATAAAATTATACAAAGATCAAAATCAATTGAAACACTATTTGCTTGACTACAATTATTATTTTAGGTTAAACAAAATTTCATTGTTCGTTTATTAGATGATATGTATTAATAAGAACCATGTAATTTAAGTTTAATTGAACTTGAAAGGATTTTACAATCTAACTAGTAGAACCGGGAAAATGGTGAAAACGCTGAAAATTATAGAAATAAATTTTGACTTTGCTGCTCTTGAAAATTGGACAATTTGCAAAACTTAATTTTGTGATCTGCTAATTGGATGGTCGGATAGGGTCAAGTTGCACTTTGTTTGGGTTGAACAAAATTTCCTTCTTCATTTATTAGAAAACAATGCGTTTAGTTGATGTTTATTTGAACTCAAGGATCCTAAAATCCAAATAGTGGAACCCAAGCCAATGGCCTCCTAGGTGAAAAATTGGAGAAATAAATGTTAGCTTTGCTGCTCTTGAAAATTGGACAATTTTCAAAACTCTTTTTGTGCTCGACAAATTGGAGAGATGATAATTTATTCTAATTCAGACCATAAAGGTCGGAAACGTCTCGGTGGACCTCAAAATGGATATTTCCGTTAAAATTTAGAACCGTGTTTTTTAGTGTGATATCGCCCCCTGATGAGCAATCGACAATTAATATGGGCGATTATTTTTTTTTTAGTTAATTCGTGAAATGAACGCAAAAAATTGCATTTTTTTTTTCAAAATCGTGATTTTGGTGTTTGAAACTGAATAACTGCCAAACATTTTATCTGATTTTGATAATTCTAACGTTAAAAAGTAGAATATTTTGTGAAATTTAAAAACGAATTAATAAATATTTTCGTGAAATCAACGCAAAATATCAAAATTGCACCTTTTCAAAGTCCGAAGATTTAAAATTGCGATGTTGATTTTTTTAAATTGGACAACTGCCAAATGTTTTGTCTGACTTTGATGATTCAAATGTAAAAATGTGGAAAATTTAGTGTAATTTTAAAACTAATTAATTTTTTTTCGCGAAACTGAAAAAATAGCACTTTTTTAACGTTCGAAGATTGCAAAATCGTGATTTTGGTTTTTGAAACTACGTAACTACCAAACGTTTTGTCTGTTTTTGATGATTCTAACGTTAAAAAGTAGAAACGGATTAATAAATAGTAGTAAACGATGTTTTATTAGGGTTATCGACCTATCGGTCTTTCTGCCCTCATTAATAAATATTTTCGTGAAATCAACACAAAACGTCCAAATTGCACGTTTTCAAAATACGAAGATTCAATATTCCGATGCTGATTTTTTGCACTGACAAACGCTTTGTCTGATTTTGATGACGCAAACGTCAAAATGTAGGAAAATTTAATGTAATTTCAAAACTGATCACATTTGTTTTTTCTTGAAATTAGTACAAACTGCAAAAATCACACCTAAAGTTCGAAGATTTAAAAATCATGATTTTGATTATAACTGCCAAACGCATTGTCCGATTTTGATGAATCTAATGTCGAAAAAGGTAAAATTTTGTGCAATTTAAAAACCGGTTAATAAATATTTTCCTGAAATCAACGAAAAACCTCAAAATTGCAGGTTTTCAACGTCCGATGATTTAAAATTGAGATTTTGATTTTTTTTTTAATTATACAACTGTCAAACGGGGCGGCCCGTCGGTGTAGTGGGTGAGCGCTTGTGCCGGCTGCACCGCGGCCGTGTGGGTTTGATTCCCATCCCGGGTGGAAGATTTTTCGACGTTCGAGAAGTATTCGCTCGGGTCCGTGGTTGTTGTATATGCCTGACATTATTAATTTCTTCATTTATTCATACAAAAATACAATTAAAAATCTAGCCATGTGTGACTGAATGGCTCAGCCTAATTTAACAAAGAAACTGTCAAACGCTTTGGCCGATTTTGATTATTCAAACATCAAAATATATAAAACTGATTACAAATTTGTTTCGTGAAATTAAAACAAACTGCAAAAATCACACCTTTCAAAATTCGAAGATTTGAAAATCGTGATTCTGGTTGTGAAACTACATAACTGCTAAACGCATTGTCCGATTTTGATAATTTTAACGCCAAAAAAATGGAAAATTTCGTACAATTTAAAAACCAGTTAAATAATAAATATTTTCGTGAAATCAACGCAAAACCACAAAATTGCACGTTTTCTTCAAAGTCCGAAGATTTAAAATTGCGATTTTCATTTTTTAAATTGCACAACTGTCAAATGCTTCATCCGATTTTTATTATTCAAATGTCAGAATGTGGAAAATTTAATGCAATTTTAAAACTGGTTTTGTTTTCCGTGAAATTAACACAAATTGCAAAAATCGCACTTTTTCAAAGTTCGAAGATTTCAAAATCGTGGTTTTCAGTTTCGAAACAACATAACTGCCAAACGCATAGTCCGATTTTGATGATTCTGACACCAAAAAGTGAAAATTTTTGTGCAATTTAAAAACCGGTTAATAAATATTTTCGTGAAATCAACACAAAACTTCAAAATTGCACGTTTTCAAAGTCCGAAGATTTAAAATTGCGATTTTGATTTTTTAAATTACACAACTGTCAAACGCTTTCTCTGGTCAACATGTGGAGAATTTAGTGTAATTTTATAATAATAATAATTATTTATTTCTTGCTAATACAGAGTTTACAAATGTCAGGTTATTACAATTTCAGAGAAAAAAAAGGGAAAATATAAATCTCCATGTATGAATAATTTAAGACGATAATACAGAAAAACGGATTAAAATTGTTCCACGACGTTAATTAGTAAAAAATAAATTAAATATGTAATATGATAAAATGGATGTATAAATAAAATACGAAAGACTACAAACATTAAAAGTAAATTTACAGAATTAAAATTAAATTAAATTAAAATTAAAATGAATGTATACATAAAAATACGAAAGACAACATAAGCATTAAAAAGTAAAGTTAAATTACAACAGGAAGTCATTCAGTAAGATATAAATTAGATAGGTCATATGGTAAAATTATTGTATAAATAAAATACTGAAGACAACATAAACATTAAAAGTAAAATAATAGAATGTATGATTCTTAGAATAAAGTACTAAATATTAGTTTATATTACTTTTATTCCTTTCAAATTTCTTTGTCTATGTCTTTATCATCTAACTTACATTATTTTAGGGATTATCATGTAATTTTATGTTATTGAAAATTAAAGTGGGCGAATTAAGAAGCTGACGTGCAAAGTGGGCGTTTGGTCAAAAATGTTGAGAAATACTGACGTAGAATAATAGAAAAGCACGATTACAATACTTTCTCCACGACCACCGTAGAATTTAAGCATTCTGAAATCAATTTTGATTATAGAACGTACACATTCTCACTCTTGTTATGGAACAAAACACAATGCGCTTATGCGTTTTGCATGTAATTCATTCCATAACGAGGGATAGAATGAATATTCTAGTACTCCATTCGGAGAAAGTAAAAAATGTTGACTTTCCTGTTCTTGAAAATTGTACAAATTGCAAAACTCTTTTTTGTGATCAGCTGATCGGAGAGTGGGATGGGCCTACCCACCGCCCTTTATAATGTCAACTGTAACTTAAGGTAGATTTTGTTAAGTGTAAATTGAATTTAATTTTTTATTTATCAGAAAACCTGCGAAAACAATGTTTGTAATTAAAGTTTTGAACTCATAGGTGGTTGGTGGGCCCTATCGAATAATCTATCCAATAGAACCCAAAACAATAGTTTATTAGGTGACCATCTAGAAATTTAAAGAAATAAACAAGAAAATGTTGATAATGCTGTTTATAAAATTTTACAATTAGAAAAACTCGATTTTGATTTCAATTGATTGGAGGCAAAATACAGCCTACCCACCACGTATCAATTTTAATTCAACTTGATCTTTGGTTCGGTTAAATGAAATTTCATCGTTAATTTATTAGAATATGGATTGGTGAGAACCACCGAAAATAATGCTTATTATTGAAGTTTAGCTGAGCTCAAGGGTGATGGGTACAATCCAATCAGTAGAACAGTGGTGAAAATTTAGTGAAATTCATGAACGAATTAGAGTCATCCTTAGAAATCATCAGAAATCATCCTTAAATGCCGTGACGCCTGGGCGGTAAAGTTTGCGCAGAGTGAGAAAGTATTTGGAGAAAACGCGATAACAAATTTGGTGAAATTCATGAACGAATTAAAGCCATCCCAAAATGTCGTGACACCTGGGGGTAAAGTTAGCGCAGAGTGAGAAAGTATTCGGACAGAATGCGATAACAAATCTATGCGTAGTCGCATCACTAAATTAAATATGAATCATCACTTCGTGACGATTTTGTGACTATATTTACATTATATCTACGCGGCGTTCGCTGAATAATTATAAGTTTCCGGCGTCCCCTCTCTTAAAGTTTAAGATGTTCACTGCGCGTGTCACGACATTTTGGGATGGCTATACGTAACAATAATAATAATTATTATTATTATTTATTTACGGGTAATCCCTTTTACATAAATAAACACAAAATACAGCAATACAAAACCAAAAATAAATATTTAAATTAAGAAAAAATAGTAAAAATATTTAAATGAAATACAAATTTCTATTTAAATTCCTTTTAAAAGAAAAATAAGAGGAATTAAATAAGTTGAAATAAATAAAATAAAATAATGATAATAAAATAAATGTTGTAAAACGGAGGAAGGCAGAGCAACAATCCCAATGTAGACTATAGCAATTGTAATAAGTAGATTATACATTAAATTCATGCTTTTTCCTCCATTTTAAACATCATTAATTCGAAATTTAATACAAAAATGGATGCATCGAAGATTGCTGAATGTTATCGAATTAATCTGCCAGCACGTGCCAAGAACTCGAATTTAAAACCAGATAGGGCCATTCGTGTTGCGTTTACCAGCGCAAAAACCCGTGACAAAATTTTCAACAATAAAAAAGTTCTAAAAGGTAGTGGAATTGTAATACGTGAAGAGTTAACCCCTTTGAGAATGAATCTACTCAGAAGTTGCCAAGAAAAATTCGGTAAAACGAATGTTTGGACTTTAAATGGCTCCATAGTTGTACATAATAATAATAAAAAGATTAAAATTAACACTAGTAATGATTTGGTAAAGTGTAATGTAGCCGCAAACTGTAATACAATAATTAATAAATAGATTATTTAAAATTGTATAAGATATAATTTGAATTTATTTCTTTCTTTGTAAATTAAGTAATATGCTCTTAGATAAATTAAACATTTGTCACATTAATGCTCGATCGATTTTAAATAATTTTGATTTATTTAGAGATGAAATTCTGGCTAGTAACTTTGATATAATTGGCATAACAGAAACATGGTTACAGAATCATTTTCCTTCAAATTATATTGATATCCCGGATTATAATTTAGTACGCCTGGACAGAGTTGGTCGCGGTGGTGGCGTAGCTTTCTATATTAAAAAATGTTTCAACTTTACGACCTTAAACCAAACGATGGAAACTTTTCTAGAATGCTTATGTATTCAAATTAATGTTAACAGCAAGGCTTATTGTGTGGTTGTCGTATATCGCCCTCCGCGGGGAAATTTTGATTTGTTTTTTAATTACTTTGAAAATATTATATCTGATTACATTCTTGAATTTGAGAGCATTATTTGCATGGGGGATTTCAATATAGATTTTCTGAAGCATAACAATGTTTCAACGGCCCAATTGGAATCAATGTTTCGTTCATTAACTTTGAAACAAATCATTGATACACCTACGTGAATTACTAATTCTAGCGAAACACTAATAGACCTTATCATATTAAATGAAAATCTTACTACAATTGACACTGATGTTGTTCCGCTTCCTGAAATAACCGATCATGGCTTAATCAAAACTACTATAGTATTTGAATCTCAAAATAATACTAATAATTTTATCTGTGCTCGTGACTTCAAGAACTTTAATTATGATAATTTTATGACAGATTTATACGCAATTCCGTGGTTTCACATATATGATATCGATAATGTTCATGATAAAGTATATTTTTTAAATAATAACATTTTAATCTTATTTGATATCCACGCTCCTTACAAAACATTTTTCAGTAATCGTCAGCCAAAACCTTGGATTACTTATAACATACAACAGATGATCAAAACAAGAAATAATGCTTTAAGAAAATATAAAAGAACAAAAAAATTATCTGATTTAAACTACTATAAAAGTTTGAGGAACCTAACTACTGCAGCTATTCGAAATGAAAAAAAGCTTACATTGCGTTTAAGGTTAACTTAAATAAAGCTAACAAAAATCAACTGTGGTATGATTTAAAAAACCTAGGTATCTATAAAAAAAAAATAAGGGTTCCATTCCGGATCATCTAAATGATGTTAATGCAATTAATACGCATTTTTCGTCTTATCTAACGCAAATCAATCCAGATCCTACTATTCTAAACTTTTATAACACTGCAAATACTTTTGAAAGCAATAATAAATTTCAATTTTCAACAGTAAATGAAAATAGCGTACTGCTGGCTTTAAGTAAACTTAAGCCGTCACAATACGGCAGTGACAATATTAACTCTAAAATGATCAATCTTTGCTGTCCTTTTTTAATACCTTTTATCATGCATATCATGAATGAAAGTATTAACACTCACACTTTTCCTGATGCGTGGAAACTATCTCTAATCATTCCAACTCCTAAAAAAAATAACCCACTAGTACTTGATGACCTGCGACCTATAAGTATTTTACCACTTATATCAAAGTTGTTTGAAAAAATTCTGGAACAGCAAATTCAAGAGTATATAAAACTACACAAAATTCTGCCTGAATTTCAGTCCGGATTTCGCTCCTCCTATGGCTGCTCAACAGCACTATTAAAAATTACGGATGATATTTTAAAGTCAATTAATGATAATAAAGTATCTGTCTTAATTTTGCTAGACTATAGCAAGGCCTTTGACTGTGTCAATTATGAAATACTGGAGGCTATTCTTAATTTATTGGATTTAGTTTATCATCGCGTGAGCTTTTAGGATCTTACTTAACAAATAGACAGCAAAAGGTGAAATGCTGCCAGAATATATCAGGTACAGCTAATATCCTGTCAGGGGTGCCTCAAGGCTCAATCCTGGGACCACTCTTATTTTTAATTTATACCTCTAACTTACATACTTACATTGAACATTGTCAGTATCATCAATATGCTGATGACACACAATTATATTTGTCATTTGATATAAATGTTTTAGCTAACTCTGAACTTAAAATAAATCAGGACTTACAAAATATATCTGAATTTTCAAGGCTTCACTTTCTAAAAATTAATCCTAAGAAAACAACTGCTATAGTGTTTGCATCGGAGCGAAATAGAACGGCTATTATGCAATCTATTAATATTAATTTAAATGGCATACCAATAGTATTTTCAGACTCTGTTAGAAACTTAGGTCTTCTAATGGACTACAAGCTCCGTTTCAGGGAACATGTTGAAATTGTAAACCGCCGTGCCTTTATTGCGCTCAAATCGATCTATATGAATAAAGACATCCTAGGTAGAGAAAGTAAGACCATTCTCTGTGAAGCTTTAGTTTTATCTAATTTCACTTTCTGTGACTCGATATATGGCAGCTGCATTGATAAGCTTTGCGAATCACGTATACAGAGAATGCAAAACTCATGTGCAAGGCTTATCTTTGGTATACGTAGAAAGAAAACAGTCCATCCATATATTAATAAACTTAACTGGCTTATAATGAAAAAACGTAGAATTTTGCATACTGCATGTCAATTTTATAAAATTATCTCTTCAAAATCACCTCCATATTTATTCGAAAAACTAAGTTTCCGTACGGATATTCATAATATAAATATTCGACGCAAAGACGCCTTAACAATTCCTTCTCATCGATTGGAACTGTATAAACGAAGTTTCAGCTATAACATCTCTTACTACTATAATAAATTCAACTTTGGACATGCCACACTGCCCTCATTTAAACGTTATTTAAGAGATAAATTATTAATGGAACAAAGTAAATTCACTTGATTACTAGGAGCATATTATTTAGTCCAGACTTTTTTTTTATTATTTTCTTTTTGTAAGTCATCTTTTTTTTTTTAATTCTATTTTTCATCTTTTGTATATAATATTTGTTTTAGATAATCTTAGAATCATCGGATCTATTCATTGTTTATAAACTTAATATATTAACTAACTTCGATTTAGCGATCTAGAGGAAGTAACAGCAGTATCAGATATGTACTATGTACTTAGTACATGTGTCTGATATATAAGCTGATCTAGATTGTGTTTGCTGCTCAGTTATTTAAACTTTATTAAACTTTATTATTTTCATGTATCATATATCGTTTATTAGTTATATCTCTTTTTATGTATATCTTTGAGTTAGCAAATAAACACATTTATTATTATTATTATTATTATTTTATTTGTTGTGTGTACAACATCACACAGCGGGTGCAATTTTCTTCAATTTTCGATGGATGATAACAGAGTACAAGACCATTCGTAAATGCTTATGCAAATAACACTCCATCTCTATCGAAATCTCGCGAGCAACTCCTTGCACTAATTAGCATAGATAACAAAATATATAACATTCGTGCAGTTATCGCCATACATTTGCAACGAAACACAGATTTTGCATGAAATGCAAAACCTTCTAAGAGGGAAAACAAAATAATATGCAATAAAAGGCTAGAGAAAAAATAATAATAATAAACTAAAATAAATTACAAGAAGGGAGGATGCCTAAGGAATATTTTTCAAGTCACAGGTTAAGTTTTTTTTAGAAAGGTCTAAATATATAATATAAGCCTATGTTGTGAAATAATTGAAAATAAATGTATTATTATTATTATTATTTATCATTTATTAATTAATTAGTTAATCATTTTTAGATCTGTGTGTAGTTATTTTGGTGTTTAATTAGCCGTTGTGTTCGATAAATCTTAAATATGAATTTTAATGAAATATTGTACATTTTTCTTTAACTTTGTTTTTCATTCGGAATCATTTTATTGGCGATTTTAAGTTATATTCCACATCAAAGAACATAACGTCATACAGTAATTAGTGAAGCTATGGAAAATTTCATACATAAATGGAACGTGTTACCAGTTCGGTTGTAACTTAAAATCTATAAGATCTAAATAATCACTATACAAAATTTCAGCCCCACCGATTAAGTACTTTTCCAGTGATGTTTGTACAAGAAAAAAAATCACTAATCTTATAAACGGAGTTTTAATTTAATTAACAATGATCAAACCATATTATTATTATATTTTGACTACAACTCAATATTTGATTTTCTATTTATAACACCGAAAGTAATTTAAAATGTAATAAATCCTTATAACTATTAACATTACTGATCGTATTGATGAACAACCGAAATGTAGGTGTTAAAACGATTGAATAAAATGTATAAAGCGATATAAAAATGCTAGTGATTCCACAAAATTGGGCGATAAATGGCGTTAATAGGATACACGATGGTCAGTCCGGTCAAGTCGGTCGGTTTTTGTGATGACTGTACACACACACACACACCAGAAAAGGCGTTGATGCCTTAAAAGATATATCCTGTTAAAAATGTATTATTTTTTAAGGTTCTCTTTAGGATCGCCGCCCGCCCTGACGCCGTCAAAAGAACTAATTTATTAATTATCCCAACGACTACAAACAGACACTCACTAAACTCTCGCCAACAACACTCACGTTCTGCTCATTACCGTTATTGTTATTAATGCTGTTAATGTTGCTTGCGCTTTTCCGATGGATTTTATGAATATTCAGACTTTTAATGAAGACATTTATTAATTGGTGCAATACTGCAGGAATTATGATCTATAACCAAGTGATGCTACAGAACTGCTTATTAATCCGGTTAATTGCCCGTGAAGGGATTAACGGTATCATTTGTTTGGTGGACGGTAATTTGAAAACCCTCATATGAGGGTAGATGGTGTGAAATATTAAATTTATTATTTATATAATTAAATAATTACTACTGCAATCTTGCGATCGATGGCCAGTTTGCTCAACAAATACCACTATTCTACAATGTGATTATTTTGTACTCTTGTACAAAACTGTAACACATTAGTAAATTATTTGGTTGTGTATAAAAATAATATAGAATAAATAATCTAAAAATTACTCAATTATATCATTAAATCTCTATTGTAGATTAACCCAAATTAATTATATTCGTTATGACTGTCCGACATATTTTATAGTGTCGGTTTGCGTTAACTATCATTCTGGTTATAGTTCTTGTCAGTGGCGGCTCGTGGAACATTGATGGTAGAGCCACTTATACAATATACCCCCCCCCCCTTTTTTTTGAAGAAAGAAAGAACGATTTATCTTCCTAGACCAAAGTAACTGGCGAAAAAGTGTTTTAAGGATTAACTAAAAATTCTTGCTGAGCTTGAAACTACAGGTAGTGCCATGGCTACTTGGCTCTGTATAACGAGTCGCCCCTGGTTCTTGTTACCATTCTGAACTTTAATGATTATTAAATATAATGCTAACAGAGAAATAAAAATGTAAACCCTTTACTAGTTACAGATGCATTGAATAAATGTAATAAAAACGAAATATATGAATATTGAAGCGGTTAATAATAAGCTTTTTACATTTATTTCATCTGGAAGCACTAGGCACGTTTATCACTGTCTGTTCTTGCTATTATATTTTCTAGTTTTCTCACTTTCATAATATTAGTTTTAAGTTTCTAAATTGAAGTTTAATTCAATTTCCTCAAATTAGACCTAGTTTTATATACAGTGTTTTCAATAATTCGGCGAATCTACGGAACGCGGGAGTGACTCGGAATAAGAGTGGGGGTCTGCGCGAGTCGTGCTGCAAATCCACTCGTGTCACAATATACCCTCTTATTAAACTTGTATAATAATGCACTATTGTACTTACATAATATGACCTAAGTAGCGAGGAAAGTAAATAAATAAATTCACAATTATAAATTGAAAATTAACTTAAAACGGAAGTTTTAGTGCTACAAAATTATTAGAAGGAAGACTCAGCTTTAATTTTTTTCTTGCATAGATTTATTATACGACTACTTGCTGTAGAAGTTTCACGCTTGAGAACTTTGTCATTTTTTCTATATAATTTTTTCTAAATGCTCAAAATCGTATTTTGGCAATATTTAAAATGTTCTTAAAAGGTACTGAGTGAAAAATTGATACAGATAACACGTCTCTATGACATAAACAAATAGTAAAAATTTGGTGACTGAGATTCAACTAATTCCAGTGGTATAGTGCATCAAAGTTGACCAAAAATTGTGTTACACGCACACAAAATTTAACAGTAATTAATGGTAAACGTCCTCTTAAAATATAAAATTTTATAGAAACTAAGTGTTACATAAAAAAGTTGTATATGTACATGCATCAGTTAGCATCGGTTAAAATGGGTGAAATGCCTCCCATCACGAATATCCAAATAACCCAAAAAATATTTATCTACCATTGAAAAAATATGTTTGGTGCGATTTGAAAATTTCGTCAACGCCTTTTCTATGTTCGGAATGCGTTGTTGTAAAAAGTGGCATTTTTTTCGTTTTTTACTTTCTCCGTTACGAAGTACGAGAAAGTATTGTGATCGTGATTTTTTTTTCAAAAATTTTTTTTACGGAAATATCCGTTTTGGGGTCTCTAGATGCCATTTCAACAATTTCTGGAAAAAAAAAATTTGTGTCAGTGTGTGTGTGTGTGTGTGTCTGTCTGTGTGTGTGTGTGTGTCTGGCTGTGTGCGCTGTATCTCAAAAACTAATACAGCAATTGATATGAAACTTTCAACATGCGTCTTATTTGATAATCCGAAGAACTGAAAAGCTTTTGGTAAAATTTCGTACACCGAAAATGGGCGTTTACCCTAACTGTTTTTTGTTTTTTGCCAATATTTTCTTAAATATGAAAAAAATCACAAAAATATTTAAACAAACATTAAAAACAACAAAGAAATGCACATCTTTTTCTCGAAAATATTTTTCATAAAATCATTGCTATTCGAGAAAAAAAATTATTATTAATTTTTGAATTTTTGGTTTATAATTATAAAACGATAATAGTTACAGCAAATTTGTATGAATAATAATTGTAGAGAATGCCAAAATGAACAACTTTTAAAGAATAAGTTTTTTTCGAAATCTCGTAAGTTTTTGAGTAAACCGTGTTTTTGAATTTGAAGTATAATTTTTCCATCTTTCATAATTTTGACGTTTTAAACGTCAGTTTCGTCCGCGTTTACACAACGCTCGATGTACATTTAAAATATGATTTCAATTGAAAATAAACCATGAAAGCGTAAATATAAATGATACCATCAAGTCGGAGAAAGTAACATGATGGCCACATCAACATTTTTTTGTTTTTTGCCAATATTTTTTTAAATATGAAAAATATCACAAAAACATTTCAGCAAACATTGAAGACAACAAAGAAATGAACATCTTTTGCTTAAAAACATTTTTCATAAAATCATTTTTATACTACTAGAAAAAAAATTATTATTTTTTTTAATTTTTAATTTATAATTATATAACGATTATAGTTACAGCAAATTTATGTTAATAATAACTGTAGATAATGCTAAAATTAACAACTTATAAAGAATAAGTTTTTTTTAAATCCCTTTAGTTTTTGAGAAAACTGAGTTTTTAAATTTGAAGTATAATCTTTCATATTTTTTTTTCATCCGAGTTTATACAATGCTCGAAGTAAAGTTAGAATATGATTTAAATTAAAAATAAACCATGAAAGCGTAAATATAAATCATACCATCAAGTCGGAGAAAGTAACATGATGGCCACATCGCCATTTTTATTTCTTTTCTCCGCATGAGAACTGAAGAATTCTAAAAAAATTGTGTGCGCTGTATCTCAAAAACTAATAGAACAATTGATATGAAACTTTAAACATACTTCTTATTTCATAATCCGAAGAACTGAAAAGCTTTTGGTAAAATTTCGTACACCGGAAGTGGGTGTTTTTGTTTTTTGCCAATATTTTCTTAAATATGAAAAATATACAAAAGCATTTAAATAAATATTGAAGACAACAAAGAAATAAACATCTTTTGCTTGAAAATATTTTTCATAAAATCATTGTTATTCGAGAAAAAAAATATATATTTTTTTTAGTTTTTGTTTTATAATTATGAAACGATAATAGTTACAGCAAATTTATTCGAATAATAATTGTAGAGAATGCCGAAATGAACATCTTATAAGGAATAAGTTTTTTTCGAAATATCTTCAGTTTTTGAGTAAACTCAGTTTTTAAATTTGCAGTATAATTTTTCCATCTTTCATAATTTTGACGTTTTAAACGTCAGTTTCATCCGAGTCTACAAAACGCTCGATGTACATTTAAAATACTCCTATGATTTCAATAGAAAATAAACCACGAAAGCTTAAATATAAATGATACTATCAAGTCGGAGAAAGTAACATGATGGCCACATCACCATTTTTTATTTCATGAGTAATTGAAAAATCTACATCCATGAATTTTTTTCTCGTGTGGAGCGCCGCTATTAAAAATCAGGCAGTAGAGAGGTCTAGTTGGTCTTAAAATGTTTCTGACAAGTTGTTCTTTATGACTGCGTATTTAATTTTGTGACATGACCAGTGGCGGCTCGTGGAACATGTTGATGGTAGAGCCACTTATACAATATACCCTCCCCCCTCTTTTTTGGAAGAAAGAAAAAAACGATTTGTCTTCCTAGACCAAAGAAACTGGCGGAAAAGTGTTTTAAGAGTTAATTAAAAATTCTTGCTAAACTTGAAACTGCAGGTAGTGCTACTCTATATAACGAGTCGTTGATTATATTCTTAAAATATAACAATTTGGGAGTTGTGTAGAATTATTTCAGAATTTCTAAACAATCTCTACTATTTTTTTTAAATTTATTTTAGAAAATGTTCAATTTTGAACGCAATTTAAAAATGCATGTTTAACAACTAACAGTTATAACACATTAAAAAATTATTGGAATTTAAGAAGTTGATTATATTCTTAAAATATAATAGTTCGAGAGTTGTATAGAATTATTTCAGAATTTTTAAACAATTTCTACTATTTTGTATTTATTTTAGAAAATGCTCAATTTTGAACGCAATTTAAAAATGCATGTTTAACAAAGAACAGCTATAACAAATTAAAAAATTATTATAATTTAAGAAGTTGATTATATTCTTAAAATATAATAGTTCGAGAGTTGTATAGAATTATTTCAGAATTTTTAAACAATTTCTACTATTTTGTATTTATTTTAGAAAATGCTCAATTTTGAACGCAATTTAAAAATGCATGTTTAACAAAGAACAGCTATAACAAATTAAAAAATTATTGGAATTTAAGAAGTTGATTATATTCTTAAAATATAATAGTTTGAGAATTGTATAGAATTATTTCAGAATTTTTAAACAATTTCTACTATTTTTTATTTATTTTAGAAAATGCTCAATTTTGAACACAATTAAAAAATGCATGTTTGACAACGAACCGCTATAACAAATTAAAAAAATTATTGGAATTTAAAAAGTTGATTATATTCTTAAAATATAATAGTTTGAAAGTTGTATAGAATCATTTCAGAATTTTTAAACAATTTCCAATATTTTTTATTTATTTTAGAAAATGCAATTAAAAAATGCATGCAATGAACAGTTATAACCAGTAGCTGCTCATGGAACATGTTGACGGTAGAGTCACTTATACAATATACCCCACCCCCTCCTTTTCTGAAGGAAGAAAGAACGATATATCTTCCTGGACCAAAGTAACTGGCGAAAAAGTGTTTTAAGAATTAATTAAAATTTTTTGCTGAACTTGAAACTACAGGTAGTGTCATGGCTCCTTGGCTCTATAGAACGAGCCGCCCTGGACATGACAATAATTTTATCTTAAAAATGGCTTATAAATAGATAACCTAAAATCGATTTAAATCCTTCTGGAATACTTTAGGGGTCTATAAAAGGGTTCGAGCGGCTGAAAACATCAATTTTTGAAAACCACCCAAAACAATACTGTCATGAATTTTTGTAGAATTTTTCATTCAATACGTATCGAAAAAAGAAAAAAAAAACGAAAAAATATTTTTTTGCCCCCTAGGGTGGAGGGGATGTGGTGTTTTAAATCCCACCAAACATATTTTTTTTCGATGCTAGAAAAGTCATTTTTGGGGTTATTTGAAGATTCGCAATGGGAGGCATTTCACCTATCTTAACCGGGCAGCCCTTTGTCATGCTAACTATTGAAATTTACATATACAACTTTTTTTATGAAACACACACAGTTTCCAGAATCCACAGAATCCACACTGGATGTGGAGGCCCGTACCCAATATCCAGAAAAGAAGCTGGATGTTTGGGCTGGCAATGTCGGGAACAGAATTCTAGGACCTTATTTTATTGAAGGAACACTAACAGGTAAAAAGTATTTAGAACTACTCAGAGACCATCTCGTTCCTGCTCTCGCCGTACTGTACCCAAATCACGATGACCCCGGTGTTCCCAATAATGCTTTATTTTATCAGCAAGACAGAGCACCCGCTCATTACCATGTTACTGTTCGCGATTACTTCAACCACGTTTTTCCTGGGAGCTGGATTGGAAGGCGGGGGCCAATTGAATGGCCGGCACGATCCCCCGACCTCACGCCTTTAAATTATTTTTTGTGGGGTTATCTTAGAAGCAAGGTCTACTTTAACAGACCAAATTCTATTGATATATTGAAAGAAAGAATCCGAAATGAAATTCAGGCAGTTACCCCAGAGATGCTTCAAAATGTTAGGCAGGAATTCATGCATCGACTTGCCTTCTGCCAAGAAGTAAATGGGACTCACTTTGAACACTTAATTTGATAGTTTCATGTTTTTTGAATTGTTATTTTATTTATTTGATTTTCTGTCAAATTGCTATTCATCTGATTCAAATAAATTGATAAAAATTCCACAGCTATCTCAATTTTTGTTTTCAATTTTACATAAATCAGTTTCTTTCATAAATCCCAATAGTTTCGCTGACTAATCAAATGAACATCACCAAACTGCATATTGCTGTGTGTAGGGTTTTAAGGAGAATCAGAATCCATCGAAAAATGTGGTGGTTGCCATTAAAAAGAATGGCGATGAAGTCATTACGCAAAGGGGTGGGGTATGGAATATACACAACTATCAGAAAAGATGCGCGTTTAAAAAATAAGGTTGACGTATCGGAGGATTGTCGCAGATGATCGGGGAATTTTTTATTTGGAGCGTTCCATGGCCAAAGTGCGCACTGTATATACATAGGACCATCTATTTCAAGTAACTTCAGAAAGTTTTATTTTTGTAGCAAATGCTTTTAAATTTTTTAGTTGAATTTCAAAAATGTAACTTAAAAATGAACACAAGGATGTTCCAGTAGGATTATCTTGTAATTAAGGGGAGGGCTATTTTAAGATGTTTAGGATATCTCGTGGTAGCATCTATTACCATCATTATAAAAAATTTTAAGCTTGTTGCCAATGTTTTTCATTTTTTTTAACGGAAACTAAAACATTACTTCGAAATGAAAACTATCGCATTTATTTTTGGATTATTTTGTAATTAAGAGAGGGGATATTTTGGGAGATTTATGGAATCAAGTAGTAGCATCTATTTGAACTAAGTTTAGAAAGTTTCATTCTTGTAGCGAATATTTTTCAATTTTTTTCAAAAATGTAAATTGGAATTAACACCAGTACGTTCATCTTGTAATTAAGGCAAATAATATTTTGAGTGTTGAAATCACGCAGTAGCATCTATTCTAAATAATGTTAGAAAGTTTCAGGTTTGTAGCCATTATTTTTAATTTTATTAGCAGAATTTAAAAAATGTAATTTTGGAATGAACACTATGACGTTTATAACTTGGATTATTTTAAATGGGGTTATTTTGTAATTGGCGTTTGGGGATTTTTATGGAATCACGTTGTAGCATGTATTTGATGAAGTTACTTGTAGCAAGTTTTTTAAAATAATTAACCGAATTTCAAAAAAAGTTAACTTTGTGTTTCAGTGGGATTATCTTGTAATTAAGGCAATGGTTATTTTGGATTTTATATGAAATAACGTCATAACATCTATTCTAAATGATTTTAGAAAGTTTCATGATTGTAGCTATTGTTCTTCAATCTATTTTAACCGAGTTTCAAAAATTATAACAGGATGGACGCAAGGATGTTCAAGTGGGAATATCTTCTAATTTAGGGATGGGATGTTTTGGGATTTTTATGTAATCATGTAATAGCATCTATTTAAGGTAATTTCAGAAAGTTTTATTCTTGTAGCAAATATTTTAATTTTTTTAGACGAATTTAAAAAAAATGTATCTTTAGAATAAACAAATGGACATTCAAGTCAGATTTTCTTGTAATTTAGGAATGGGATGTTTTAGAATTTTTATGGAATCAGTAGTATCTATTTGAATTATTTTAGAAAATTTTATCCTTATTGCAAATGTTTTTCATTTCATAAACGTAACTTAGAAATGAACATAAGTGTCTTCCATTGGGATTATCTTATAGTTAAGGGAAAATATATTTTGGGATTTTTATGAAACCACGTGGGAACATCTACTCTAAGTATTTTTTTTAATTTCATGCTTGTTGGCATGGTTTAAACCGAATTAAAAAAATGGTGATGTGGACATCATGTTACTTTCTCCGACTTGATGGTATCATAGCCATTTATATTTACGCTTTCATGGTTTATTTTCAATTTAAATCATATTTTAAATGTACATCGAGCGTTTTGTAGACTCGAAGATGTTTAAAACGTCAAAATTATGAAAGATGGAAAAATTATACTTCAAATTTAAAAACTCAGTTTACTCAATAACTAAAGAGATTTCGAAAAAAAGTTATTTTTTATAAGTTGTTCATTTTGGTATTCTCTACAATTATTATTAACATAAATTTATAAATAAACTATTATCGTTTCATAATAATAAACCAGAAATTAAAAAAATAATAATTTTTTTTCTCGAATAACAATGATTTTATGAAAAATATTTGTTCATTTCTTCGATGTCTTCAATATTTGTTTAAATATTTTTGTGATATTTTTCATATTAAGAAAAATATTGGAAAACATCAAAAAACAGTTAAGGTAAACCCACTTCCGGTGTACGAAATTTTACCAAAAGCTTTTCAGTTCTTCGGATTATCAAATAAGACTTATGTTCAAAGTTTCATATCAATTGCTTTATTAGTTTTTGAGATACAGCGCGCACACACACACACACACACACACAGACACATTTTTTTCAGAAATTGTTAAAATGGCGCCCAGGGATCCCAAAACGGATACTTCCGCAATTTTTTTTTTAAATTTTCACGATCACAATACTTTCTCGTACTTCGTAACGAAGAAAGTAAAAATAATACTTTGCATTGAACACTTTGGCGTTTGTAATTGAGGGAGAGGATATTTTTATGGTACCACATATAAGCATAAGCATCTATTTGAAGTTACTTAAGAAAGTTTGGTTCTTGTAACAAATGTTTATAATTTTTTTTAGCCGATTATCAAAAAATGTAACTTTGAAATTAACACCAGGTTGTTCTAGTGGGTTTATCTTGTAACACTGGTCTGCATGAAATGCGCTGATATTATCCCTGCCGATTCTTATGTAAAATGACCTCCTGAATCCGAATATCTCCCCAAATGATCGAAAAGTGATCAAAATAGGTTAGGGGCGTCATATTCGGATTCAGGAAGTCATTTCACATAAGAATCAGCAGGAATGGTGTCAGGCCTCGAAAATGTTTTCTAATTTGCAGACCAATGTAATTAAGGGAAAATTTATTATATTTATGTACAAGAAGTCAGGGAATTTTTATTTTATTGAAGGGAAAAGATGTTTTGGGGATTTTATGAAACCACGTAGTAACATCTCTTCTAAGTAATTTTAGAAAATTAGTTCGTGCAACATGCGCTTACATTTATGTAGCTTGCCACCAAGTTTACTTAAAGAATTTTTCTTTAATAACTTAATTTTTATGAGTACAATTCAGTGCAACTTTAATTATACAAATATAAATCTTTAAGCTAGAAATTTATATATTATCTACAATTAAAGTTAATTTGAGTGTTTATTAATTAAATTCATGATTTAACAATTCCTCGTTTATTAAGGAGTACATTTTACTTAATACTTTATTTAAATAAATCTAAAATATCGCTATTAAGATAGTTATGTTTATATTGAATTTAAATATATTTATAACCGGTATTAACCGTTATTTAATTTCCTTTTTCGAAAACGAAAACGATATATATTTTGTGTGAGAACGTAAAGAACGAAAACGAAAAATTTCGTTTCTGTTCTGATCAGAAACGAACCACAAATGTTTCGTTTTTAGACGCTGCTTATCAATGAAAATATTTTTTATTAACTAATTTTATAAATCTATTTTTATTTATATCATATTATTTATACATAGAAACAGAAAAAAATACATTTGAACATTAATTATTATTAACAAAAAAAAAATAACCCGGAGTCAGACTTGTGGACGCCCTGTATACGAATGCTAGATTATGATTATTATTATATTTACGAAATAAAAATAGTATGTGTAATTCATGTTACAATTATAAATTGCCAGTTCGTGCTTTGATAATGCTTGCAAATTTTAACTTTTATTGCACAATTTACTATTCTAAATAACAAAAAAATGTATAAACTTACAAGAAAATAAATCGCAAAGTAACGGGCGGAATTCATCATTAAAGATGATCTTCCACTCTGGCAGCTCTGCCTAGTGACGTCTCCTTCAAGAGATTCTGCTAGGGTCAGCATATTTTGTTTGCTAATTTTCCAATTTTAGCTTCAAGTGTAAGCTATATTTGTCCCCACAATAAATTTAATATAAAACAGATGTTTTTATTTCCATTTTCGGTGTTTTCAATTACAGTAATCAATTATTTTAATTGGAGTTAGTGTTGTGTGTGTGTTCCAAAAATGGGGTTATGTAAAAATACAGGGTGCGTGCTGGCCGGTTGTAATTAAATGAGTGTTTCCTATTCGTTTTAATTCGTGGTGGGAATTGGGATGGGGATGGGAACTACTATTAAGATTAGGGAATTTAATGTGGATTGAATATATTACGTGTATACATCGTGAATGGCATTTTATTAAATTAGAAAAAAAAAAACGACACGATAATAAAAAAAAAAACAGTACAATTTTAAACGAGTAGTTTATATTAACACCATTTATTTTAGTATTCCTTATAATAATACTTGCCACGACTTTGTAAATGTATACCGTATAAGTCAAGAATTAGCATTAGATCTTACATTATGTAATCAATAATGTGTCATGAAAGTGTTAATATGGAGAACGGTCAATAATATTTTATACTGGATCCAAGTGATTGCTCCTACCCGTCACAATCCTTTATGTATGAAATAGTGGGCACAAGGTAGCCTCGACATGGAACAGGGAACATGACATAGCCTATAATTTAACAAAAAAATTGAGTAAACGTCATTTAGAACAGTGTTCTTCAACACTTTTGCACTTGCGGGCACGTGAAAATAAGATAAATAAATAAGTAGCGGGCCCGCTGAAAACTAAAATAAATAAAAACCAATAAACATAGTATTTTATTTATCATATAAATATTTGTTATTTAATTACAATTTTCTGCTTCCTTAATAGAAGAGTTGATGATATATGAAGCTGCAGAGTTGTTTCTGAGACACGAAGCGCTGCATTAATATTTATTCAATATCTATTCGGTTTCTCTGTTTGGCTTTTGTTAATGACACGCCTGAAAAGTTCTTTTCACACAAATAGGAAGTCGAAAAAATGACTAATAATATGATAGTTCTATAACTATCCAAAATTGAGGCAATGAATAACAATAATAAGTGTATTTATTCGATGTAATCAATATTACATGAAACGTCATGAATGCATATAAAATAGCACTAACATATTATACAGGGTGTTTCAGAGCTCTGGGAACGGTCAATCACGTGCTTATTTGTCAAAATTTTGAAAAATGTTTTATTTAAAAGTTGTGCAGAATAGTGAGCTGCATGCCCTAAAAATATTTAAATTTATACAGGGTGTCTCATAACAAAGTTACAGACCAAACTTATGTTTTTTTAAATGAAACACCCTGTATATTTTAGCATTTTTGGATTCCTCGTTACTTGGAGATTTAAATGACCTAGGTTGTAGGGGTTGACTACCAATATTTTGTTTTCTCATGGCACACTTGGGAACGGAAAACGTTTCCCGACATTTGCGATGAAATTCCTTTTTTCCCCGAAATTTTGTTATGCAATGTGTAATTTTTTTTACACCAATGAAAAATTTAGAGTTTTGGCTGTACAACGCCGTAATTTTTTTAGGGGGGTGCCATTTGAAATTTTCGGAAAAAATGACAACATACGAAGATCAACCAAAAATTATTTTTTTTCCATAAATTACCCGAAAAAAAATTATGTGAAGGTATACGAGGTCTTAACCTGTACCTCAATTCAAAATTTAGGCGCCGGCGTCAATTAGTTTCTCTACAAAAAAATCTCAAAAATGGGGCGCAATTTTGAAAGAAGGGGTTATAACAGCGAAACCGCTAAAGTGAAGGGTATAACATGTTAGATAAAAAAATAAGTACTCGTCGAGCACTTTCCAAATCTGCAATAAAAAATAGGGCATTCCATTTAAAAAAACATAAGTTTGGTACGCCACTGGAGTACGGCACGCCACTGATGATTAGAAATATTTTTAAAACATAGCGACGGTAACTATGCACCACTTTGTTCTTAGATTTTTTTCGATAGCTTTTATCGTAAAGGAGCTATGGTCCGAGGCGTCTTAAGTGCCACACCCGGTATATTAATGTTTACATTGGAAAAGTTTTGACAATTATTGAAGATTACATATTTATCCAAATTTTGGGCATCAAGTTTTATTTGCTTTGAGGTTAAGTAGTTAGTATTGGAAGTGGCAGAACTCTTAAAATTCAAATTTGTTTTTTCTGCTGTTTTAGTAATTTCAAAATTGGTCTGGTCGTTATTATTGTTCTCGTTTGTGTTTGCATGTTTTCCAAAACTCATGTCGTCAGTATTTTCAACAGAACGCAATATTTTGTTAGCTGTTTCAATTCTATTGTTTAAGGAATGATCGATATAACTCTCTGCTACAGTAGATGAGCGCCAGCCCCCATGACGTTTCAACGCTGTAATGTCAGCTCCAGCATCCACTAAAATTGTTGCAGATGATCTTCGGAGGCAATGACCAGTATAACTGTTAGAATTTGGCAATTTTAAAAATTCGGCCACTTCTTTTGCCAAGTTTCCAAATTTATTTATACCAATTGGCAGCCTGGTACATTTCCCTCTATGATAGTTTAGGAAAAATCGTGTGACATTATTATTATTTTTTGCAAATATGGTAGAAATTACCTCCAATTACAAATTGTCGCTCAGTTTTCATTTTTGTGTCGGGGATTCTAACTAAAAATGCCGTTTTAAGGTCTTGAACATGGGAAACGTCTACTTTCATCAATTCTTGACGACGACAAGCGCTCATAATTCCAAAAATTATTCCAACCTGAAGTAAGAAAACATACAGATATTACTTTAATTTAGTATCTATTTATTGCTGCTATACATACCTGTGTAAATAAGTATCTATCTTCCGGCGCGGACAATAAAAACTCTCTAATTTGCTCCGGTGTTAAAAGTTAGATCTTTTAGGAGAATACCCATCTGATGTTCGCTTTAGGAATCCTCGCAGTTTAAAATATTTACTTATATCTAAATTGTGTTTGAGGTGAATTGTTGATCGTAGCATAGAATATATTGACCATAAAGACGAGGGCTTCATATCTTTCGAAAGTTTACTGAAGTATGCAAGCATAACTTGCTCAGAAAATGATCTCACCTGGTTTTGTTTTCGCCATTCATCGAAAATATTGTAGGCTCGATTGTATTGATCCCTTGATTTTTCGGGTAATAAATTGTTAGTTACTTCTGCTGCTGCTTCTTTAATTTTAGAAAGAGTGCCACTAAAATTTTGCTCTTTATTATCGCTTTGCGTATTCATTTTCAATAATGACACAAACTGACGTGAACTGACGTACGCCACCCGCGTCAACCAAGCGAGTTGATTAGATGAAAAATATTCCAGATGTGCATAATGAAACATCGGTCCGTTTTTAATAGCGGGTCGATCCGAAACCTCCCGAATCGGTATCAAGCCGTATTTAAATTGCTGTCATGTTTAAAACGTCATTTATAGCAATATATGTCAGTGCACAATTTGTCATTTTTTAGAGGTGGAAGTAGAAAATAGTATATTATGCAACAAGTGTTATAAACGGCACTTTAGTCACGAGTTAATTAGGCACGAGCGGAGCGTAGCGAGTGTCTAGAGAAGTTTATAACACGAATTGCATACTATACTTTTTCTACGACTAAATTGGTAAAATTTTGAAATTATTTTATTATCTTAAATGAACATGGTAATTGTATGTACATTATTATTAAATTAGTCTACTATGGGTAAATATACATTAATAGTTACATTAGAGACAGTGCTAATGGAAATCATTGATTCTCCTAAATTTCTTTGATGTTGTGTGTTATTTATTTGATTTAAGTTGAAAGTATTCCTTGTTTCAATTATTTACTTTTTATTTTGACAGATTGTTGATAAGTGACAACTAACTTGATTTTGAGTTTCAATTGATTTTAGCGATTTAAAAATCTGGAGCTAACTTCAGCCCATGACTAAAATGCACAAAGTCACTGTTTGTGGAGGTGTATTTAAAGAATCACTTAGCGTGTTGGAAACATATGCAATAAATGGCATTTTAGAGGTGGGAGTGGAAAAAATAAAAAAAAACAGGTGATGCGTAATGCAGAACACCATGTCCTTAATATAGCCCCATAGAAAAAAATATAATTCAGTGAGGTCCCGAGACCTTGATGGCCACAGTACTGGTCCGCCGCGACCTATCCATTTATTAGCGTAACGGTCGTTCAAAAATTGTCGTACACTGCGAGCAAAATGTGGTGGTGCACCATCCAATTGGATCCATATATCTCTTATTACGTTGAGTGGTACATCAAGTAGGTACTCTTATAAATGATTCCTGGATTCAGATCTAAAATGATTCCGAAGAAATTATTCAAACGATTCCGCATTCAGGCTGCCTTCAAAGAAGCACCCCATACATTCCATCTCCATCGTTTTTGATTATTTAGTGTCCTTGCAAAATAAGGATTGTGCTCCGAATAATAATGAAGATTATGTTTGTTTACCTTGCCTATATTATGAAATGTAGCCTCATCAGTAAACAGCAAAAAATTTAAAAAAAATGTTTATTGTTTTCCAGAGTATTAAGGGCACAGTGACAGACTCAAGCTGTTGTAAGTGTATGTGGTAAGGGTGAAATTTATATTTTTTCACAAGTCTATGTGAAATCCAAGTGAGTATTTAATTCGGATAAAAATAATTTAGGATTTTAAATGACCGATGCCAAAACCAGGAATTCGTTGCATTCGTTAACTACAGAATTGATTTGCACAGGTTTTGCATAGTTACCGTTACCTGTAGCCTCAAATCGCTCTTGTACTCTTTGAAATGCTTCTTGTTGTGGATACGGCAAGACGAATTTCGTGTATCGTGAATGGACAGCGGTATCTGGGCTCTATATACTCGCGAAGGAAATAACGTCTGTTAAGATAGCAGGGCCGTATGGGCAGAACCCACTTAAAAGTATACCTGAATTAAGGGCTCTTTAAGGGCTAATTTAGTGCCCTATTCCCGATTTTAGTGCTCAACCCCTTAGGGTGAAAATCACAACATTGCTACCTTAACGTTAAGCTAGCAAGGCAACATCCGCAATTCGAGATTTGAAACATATTTCTGTACCACATAATTAAGGGCTAATTAAGTGCTCTATTCCTGATTTTAGTGCTCCACCCCTTTGCTAAGAAAAAAAAAATTCTGCACCCTGTGTTTCATATCTCCTAAAGGAACGAGCAGACCTCCATGAAACTATACATTTATTTAGAACATTGCATGTACTAACCAAATAATATACCCACGATTTAAATGCTCCACCCCTAACTGATAAAAAATATTTCCACCACCCTGTACTTCATATCTTCTAAACTAACGAGCAGACCTCCACGAAACTATACATTTATTTAGAACATTGCATGTACTAACCAAATAATATACCCACGATTTAAGTGCTCCTCGCCTAACTGATAAAAAAATATTTCCACCACCCTGTACTTCACATCTTCTAAACTAAAGAGCAGACCTCCACGAAACTATACATTTATTTAGAACATTGCATGTACTAACGAAATAATACACCCACAATTTAAGTGCTCCACCCCTGACTGATAAAACAAAATATTTTCACCACCCTGTTCTTCATATCTTCTAAACCAATGAGCAGACCTCCACGAAACTATATATTCATTTAGAACATTGCATGTAATGACCAAATAATATACCCACGATTTAGGTGCTCCACCCCTAACTAATAAAAAAATATTTTCACCACCCTGTTCTTCATATCTTCTAAACCAACGAGCAGACCTCCACGAAACTATACATTTATTTAGAACATTGCAAGTACTAACCAAATATTAAACCCTCGATTTAAGTGCTCTTCCCCTAACTGATAAAAAAACATATGTGGAACACCCTGTATTTTATATCCCCTAAACGAACCAGCAGACCTCGACGAAACTACACATTTATTTAGAGTATTGCATGGACTAACCATATAATATACTCAACCCCTAACTAACAAAAAAAAACAATTTTTGAACGCCATGTGTTTAATATCTTCTAGGCGAACGAGCAGACCTCAACAAAACTCTACTCACATTTAGCTTTTACTAATTATGTATTAGATTCCCTATTTTGGTGTCCTACACTAACTTATTTTTATTAAGTATCTTGCAATAAACGTTTTATTTCTACATCTTGTTAGCCTTAACATTTTAGAAATCGTATATCCCCATGTAACAGCAAAATTTTGCCCATTTAAATGTGTTTCGATCCGTTATTCTGTTAAATCATGTGTGGTAAAAGTAAATTTTTACATTATTTAATTCGTTTCTAAATTCTGGGTTTATAAGTGTATTATAAGTGACCTTTCAATTGTTAGTTTTTGGTTTAAATTGTAGTTAAACAAAAGCAATTTAAATTGAACTTAACCCTCCGTCTACCGCATAAAAAACTTTCAATAACTACCGCTCGGGGCCATTGGACCCATGTGCCTTCAATGGTGTTTTTCTATAAATACATTAGAAACAACCTTACTTATTGCAGAAAACATTAAATAAATTCAATAAAACGAAATATAGCCTGAATATATCAATATTCAACCTGTTCGTAACTCTGCAAGCAATATTAAGTCTTACTAAGACTATAAACAAATAACTTATTGAAACAACTACTTCCCTGGTTAGTGCCACGCCGGATATTGAATGATACAAAAGAAATTTGCGTTATTACGAGTACCATGGAAATAATATTGGTTTAACATCGTTTATTTCCACTCACAGGATTAACTTGAAAATTAAACTAAATTGAATTTGAAAACTTTAAACTATAAAACTGAACCCTAAAATATGTAAAAATTAAGTTAAAAGCCATCTGCAGCCCCGTTTCGAGATTTATCTCTCATCAGTGCAGCTTCGCGTTTAAATTGAATGTTAAAGAATAAAATACACTTACGTGAATGGAAGGTGTGAACGAGTTTTATACCTGAGTTTTAGGTGATTAGTGAAAGTACAGATGTGAAGAAATAAATGATCTTTAGCATTAAATAAATTTAATAAAACGAAATATTCCATAATCTCCATAATTTTTATTTTGTATATTTTAGTTATATTTAATTAAAACAGTTTTTACATAATGTTACAGAATGTTATCCGCATACATTTTGATTACATTTATAGCATGCTGTTTTAGTGTTTCGATCTTTTTTAGCAATGCATAAGCTGCATCATCTTTTTTTTCGGAGGTTCATATGCTGTGCTTATGCTTGGTATTGGTTCTTCAAAATTTTCATTATATTGCGCTATCTAACTTTTTAACGTAACTTTTTGCAACAATTTCTATTGAGAGATGACCACACAATGTATGCATTCATGACGCTTATATCAATCAAATTGTAAAAAACGGTCATCCTTTTTACGCAATATGTCCTTGTCATTTGATCCATAGTGTCGACCCCAGCTTAAGTTCTGTTATAGTCCAGAATTATTTCAGGTTTCTTTTTGGATCCGTTATCGATTTGCTTGTTATTATGTAGTGTACTAAGTAATGTTACAACTTTTCCTCTTTTTGGGCAGTATGAAATTATTATTTTATCGCTTTGAAAACCAAATAATGTGGAAAGGATTTCACGGTTCTTGGGATTTGTAAAACAACTGGGCAAGTCCAAATTCCAACTTAATTAGTAAATGAGCTATTGAAGACGGGAGGTGAAATGCAGGACCATGTATATTGAACTCTACGATTTAAATTTATAGAAAATAAACCTTAACGGACACCATCATAACGGTATCTCCTAGTAATCATAACCAAATAAAACTCCGTACATTCTATTTCTACCTTCCTAGACTAATTCCACAAAATTAATATGTTTTGAGCCGCCAACTTTCCAAAAAAAATGAAGAAAATAACAGTGGTAATACCAACAAACAGTAACCCTAGGGACCCTATGTGTTTACACTTTTGCCGATAGAAATTCGGGAATGTAGTGTTTTCAATATTCGTTCAGGTCCCTATTTGTCAAAATATTGAAAATTTAATTTGTGAATTTCGTGAAGCTGTTGATTTAGAAATATTAGAATTTCTATCAGGGAAAGTCATATTTAACATATTGCACACATCTTGTAGACATCTTTGCCAATCTCCAAAACCAAACACCATTAACAACGCAACTCTTTCATGTTCAGCTAGTTCACCTACGATTGAACGGCAATATTAGTATTTCAAATGGAAACTATCTGTCACTGACGGGAAACATAAAAACACGAAGTTGTTTCATCAGAGACCCGTGAAAAAACATGAAAAAATCCAATTCACTATGGAATTATTTTATTTAATATTTAAAAAACCACATGTCGAACACCCACGAAACCCTAAATCATTGTAATTGTTAAAAATATTGTTTTAAAATGTAAAAACATACAGGGTAATTTATTTAAAAAAACTTAAATGTCATATCTCGAAAAATAGGGTACCTGTTTAAAAAAAATTGTACGTCACTGAACAGAATAAACAAAACTATAAACATTTATTTCAAGAGTAATAAAAAAAGAAACAGACATTTAGCCAGAAATCAGGTGTTCCGACAAATTTGCCCATTTGTGCGTGTTTCTTAAAAATGATATAACATCGGAATAAACTTATAATTTGTGAAACATACCAATTGATTTTTATTATGAGTATTACATAGACAATATATTTTCAAAAATAGCTATTTCACACTTTTTTGTACTCCTTCAGTACAACCCATAAATAAAATCAAAACTCATACAAGAAATATAAAAAAAATAGAGGGATAAGTACAATATCTGGATCTAATTAATGAGTTCAATAATTCTCTCACAAATTCGACAGAATCACTTTTTATTGCAATTTTAAATAAAGTTAATTCGTAATACCGATGTCTTGCCATTTAATCGTAATTTGTCATTAGAGAATTATTATTAAAACCTCTTGAGTACAACCCGTAAGCCAACTCATAGAACTATTAAAAACATCCGAATGGAAAAGAAATGGACAAGCCCTACTTATTAGTATTAAGTATTGGGCGTCGTAATTTATTTACATATTGATTCGTTGCACATGTTCTGAGGTGGTATTTATGTCCAAAAATATAGTTCTTATTAAATAAATAATAATTCACTTACCATTAATGTAACCGGATTCCAAATCATTGCTTATAAAATGAGTTTTGAAATGATTGCACAACATCTCACGGGTGTTTGTTTTATAATTTACTTACAAAAAATATCTTGCCTAAGACCTGGTTTAAAAATATTGTAATGTCTAGTAGAAATTGTTCCATTGCGAAGTTTCTTCTTCTTTGATTTTGTGATAATTAAATCAAAGAAATCAGTTTTTGAAATTATTACTTTATGTTATCTTTGGAAATCATCATCTACTGATATGTCACTGCAGCATGACGACACACTTTCCACACTAAAACTATCAGAGACTCTCATATTATTTTTTCTCGCAACGCCCAAAAGTTCACAGATTTTGTCACGAATTTTATACTTGTTACAAGTAATTATGGAATTAAGCGAACTTTTAGCAATAACTTTATTTAGTTTATGCGAAATTATCGTCCATATCTTACTATTTTTCGAAACAATTTGCCCATTTTCCGAAATAATGCCTTTTTTAAACTTAATGCTCGTTGGCTTAGGATATATAAAGTACTGGGTATTGAAATTATTCTTTTCAACAGTTAGGGGTCGAGCACTTAAATCAAGGGTATATTATTTGGTTAGTACATGCAATGTTCTAAATAAATGTATAATTTCATGGACGTCTGCTCGTTGGTTTAGAAGAACAGGGTGGTGAAACATTTTTTTATCAGTTAGGGGTGGAGCACTTAAATCGTGGGTACATTATTAGGTTAGTACATGCCATGTTCTAAATAAATGAATATTTTTGTGAAGGTCTGCTCGTTGGTTTAGAAGATATGAAGAACAGGGTGGTGGAAATATTTTTTTTATCAGTTAGGGGTAAAGCACTTAAATCGTGGGTATAATATTTGGTTAGTACATGCAATGTTCTAAATAAATGTATAGTTTCGTGGAGGTCTGCTCGTTAGTTCAGAAGATATGAAGTACAGGGTGGTGGAAATATTTGTTTTATCAGTTAGAGGTGGAGCACTTAAATCGTGGGTATAATATTTGATTAGTACATGCAATGTTCTAAATAAATGTATAGTTTCGTGGAGGTCTGCTCGTTGGTTTAGAAGATACGAAGAACTGGGTGCTGAAAATATTATTTTTATCAGTTAGGGGTGGAACACTTAAATCGTGGGTATTATATTTGATTAGTACATGCAATGTTCTAAATAAATGTATAGTTTCGTGGAGGTCTGCTCGTTAGTTTAGAAGATATGAAGAACAGAGTGGTGGAAATATTTTTTTTGTCAGTTAGGTGTGGAGCACTTAAATCGTAGGTGTATTATTTGGTTAGTACATGCAATGTTCTAAATAAATGTATAGTTTCGTGGAGGTCTGCTCCTTAGTTTAGAAGATGTGAAGTACAGGGTGGTGGAAATATTTTTTTTTCATCAGTTAGGGGTGGAGCACCTAAATCGTGGGTATATTATTTGGTTAGTACATGCAATGTTCTAAATAAATGTATACTTTCGTGGAGGTCTGCTCGTTAGTTTAGAAGATGTGAAGTACAGGGTGGTGGAAATATTTGTTTTATCAGTTAGGGGTGGAGCACTTAAATCGTGGGTGTATTATTTGGTTAGTACATGCAATTTTCTAAATAAATGTATAGTTTCGTGGAGGTCTGCTCGTTAGTTTAGAAGATGTGAAGTACAGGGTGGTGAAAATATTTTTTTATCAGTTACGGGTGGAGCACTTAAATCGTGGGTGTATTATTTGGTTAGTACATGCAATTTTCTAAATAAATGTATAGTTTCGTGGAGGTCTGCTCGTTAGTTTAGAAGATATGAAGAACAGAGTGGTGGAAATATTTTTTTTGTCAGTTAGGTGTGGAGCACTTAAATCGTGGGTGTATTATTTGGTTAGTACATGCAATGTTCTAAATAAATGTATAGTTTCGTGGAGGTCTGCTCGTTAGTTCAGAAGATATGAAGTACAGGGTGGTGGAAATATTTGTTTTATCAGTTAGAGGTGGAGCACTTAAATCGTGGGTATAATATTTGATTAGTACATGCAATGTTCTAAATAAATGTATAGTTTCGTGGAGGTCTGCTCGTTGGTTTAGAAGATACGAAGAACTGGGTGCTGAAAATATTTTTTTTATCAGTTAGGGATGGAGCACTTAAATCGTGGGTATAATATTTGATTAGTACATGCAATGTTCTAAATAAATGTATAGTTTCGTAGAGGTCTGCTCGTTAGTTTAGAAGATGTGAAGTACAGGGTAGTGGAAATATTTTTTTATCAGTTAGGGGTGGAGCACTTAAATCGTGGGTATATTATTTGGTTAGTACATGCAATGTTTTAAATAAATGTATACTTTCGTGGAGGTCTGCTCGTTAGTTTAGAAGATGTGAAGTACAGGGTGGTGGAAATATTTTTTTATCAGTTAGGGGCGGAGCACTTAAATCGTGGGTATATTATTTGGTTAGTACATGCAATGTTCTAAATAAATGTATAGTTTCGTGGAGGTCTGCTCGTTAGTTTAGAAGATGTGAAGTACAGGGTGGTGGAAATATTTTTTTGTCAGTTAGGTTTGGAGCACTTAAATCGTGGGTGTATTATTTGGTTAGTACATGCAATGTTCTAAATAAATGTATAGTTTCGTGGAGGTCTGCTCGTTAGTTTAGAAGATGTGAAGTACAGGGTGGTGGAAATATTTTTTTATCAGTTAGGCGAGGAGCACTTAAATCGTGGGTATATTATTTGGTTAGTACATGCAATGTTTTAAATAAATGTATACTTTCGTGGAGGTCTGCTTGTTAGTTTAGAAGATGTGAAGTACAGGGTGGTGGAAATATTTTTTTATCAGTTAGGGGTGGAGCACTTAAATCGTGGGTATATTATTTGGTTAGTACATGCAATGTTCTAAATAAATGTATACTTTCGTGGAGGTCTGCTCGTTAGTTTAGAAGATATGAAGTACAGGGTGGTGGAAATATTTTTTTATCAGTTAGGGGTGGAGCACTTAAATCGTGGGTATATTATTTGGTTAGTACATGCAATGTTCTAAATAAATGTATAGTTTCGTGGAGGTCTGCTCGTTAGTTTAGAAGATATGAAGTACAGGGTGGTGGAAATATTTTTTTATCAGTTAGGGGTGGAGCATTTAAATCGTGGGTATATTATTTGGTTAGTACATGCAATGTTCTAAATAAATGTATAGTTTCATGGAGGTCTACTTGTTCCTTTAGGAGATATGAAACACAGGGTGCAGAATTTTTTTTTTCTTAGCTAAGGGGTGGAGCACTAAAATCAGGAATAGAGCACTTAATTAGCCCTTAATTATGTGGTACAGAAATACGTTTCAAATCTCGAATTGCGGATGTTGCCTTGCTAGCATAACGTTAAGGTAGCAATGTTGTGATTTTCACCCTAAGGGGTTGAGCACTAAAATCGGGAATAGGGCACTAAATTAGCCCTTAAAGAGCCCTTAATTCAGGTATACTTTTAAGTGGGTTCTGCCCATACGGCCCTGCTATCTTAACAGACGTAAGGAAACGGACAGTTTTTGCGACATTCCCCAAGAATGAAAATTATATCAACCAATTCCTCTTGGGAAAAATTCATAATTATGAACTGAGATCACAACTTGAATGGTAAAATTGATTTTTGAGATCAATATAGTAAGTATTGTCACCTGTTTTTTTTTTAATTTAAAATGATTGGTACCTAGATTTTAAAACTAATAATAAAAACATGCAAATTACGAACAAATTTTGAAATATTAAAGTAACCATCGACTTCAGATATATGAAACCTGATATGAAACGAAAGCTTACTTAATGAACTTTTAAATTATGAAATAATATATAGGGTGTTCCATTTGAAAAAAATAGAAATTGTGCCGATTGCGAAAGGCTATCACCCTGTATAATACGCTGAGTTATGTTTTAGCTGATAGAGTAATTTTAAAGACTAAAGTTCAACTAAACTTTACCACTAAATTAGAATGAATTATCTTTATTAGTTTCAGGGGAGCACTTTAACAATTTTGTTCAAATTTTTGTATAAACAACTGAATAACACGAAAACGGCCCGGTTTCAATCGCCGAAACCTAAGTCATTTTAATCTCCAAGTAACAAGGAATTCAAAAATGCTAAAATATACAGGGTGTTCCATTAAAAAAATACATAAGTTTGGTCTGTAACTTTGTTATGAGACACCCTATATAAATTTACATATTTTTAGAGCGTGCAGCTCACTATTCTGCACAACTTTTATATAAAACATTTTTCAAGCATAGCGGCAATCGCTGAAGTTGTAGAGTTTCTGGTCCTGAAGCCATATTGACAGTTATTGAGTAATTTGTCTTTTTCTAGGAAACTAAGTAGTCGTGATTTTATTACACATTCCCAAATCTTGGAATGCATTTTATGTCTGGACACCAGGGCGGCATCAGAAGACAACTCGGTAAGCTTTTATTTTTCACGAAGATCAAGGGCACAGGACTTTATATCTTCTAAGAATGGATTATTAATCCAGAGGTTACCTTTATGAGTATCTTAATTTTCAGGAAAATAATTATTATTTTTTTTAGTTAATGCTCTTAAATGTTGTGTTATTATGTTGAATATGATTCTTTTGTTGATATCAGTAGCAATCAAAAATCCATCCAAAAGAGGAAACATTTCTACATCTTTCTCTTGTTACTGTTCCATATTCCAAAAATTAGCTTCTTTTTGAACACTTCCATTTTATTTCTTAAAGTAAACATATTTGTACATAAACCCTGCAGAGAAAGATTCATTTCATTGAGTAGACTAAATATGTTCGCCTTGTAAGCAAGAATTGCCAGCCATTCTTCATTCAACAAAGGCTCCACTTCAGATTTTCGCTTTCGCAAAAACTGTTTTACTTCTTCCCTCGGTTCAAAAAGTCGCGAAAGATAACCACCTTACTTCTGCATGGAGCAGAAGATGTTGGTGGGTGAGTTTATGCTTAAAAGTCACGAAAAGCCTCGACTACGAATTTCATTAATAATCTTCACCGCGTCATTCATCACATTGTTTAATTCAGTACAAAGCTTCTTTGCAGCTGGGTGCTCCAGGTGGATCATACAGTGAGCGGACAAAACTTCAAGGTGCGCTACTTCTTCTAATTTCGCAACTACTCTTGAGCGACGTCTAGTCATGCACTGTTAGTAAACACTCCGACGCATTTGCTACAGCTGCGCCGAAAATACTCATCAAAAGCAGTGAATATTTCTGAACCAGTGGTTCGTCCAGGTGAGTTGAGACAACAAAGAAGTTCTCCCATTCAGTCTTTATCTTACCTCAGGAAATATTTACCCACTCCACTTCTTCAAGACGCGCTACATAGAACTAGAATCTTCGGGATCGTACTAGCCCTAGCACCGAGCATATGAGGCGAGGTTTTAGTTGGTAGGCGCGATCCCAGCGAATCCAACACTATCCCAATATAGGGGTGTCTATGAAGATCTCCTCTCCTCACATAAAAAAAAAAACGGGATTCGTTCGTGTACGTTCCGGTCTGGAAGCTTCCATTCGTGAATTACCGAATATAGAGTGTGTCAAGTTGGTACCCCAATGAAGAGTTCTGATAGTTCTGAATAGAGTTCTTAATTTATTTTTATTTATCTAGAAGTACTATCAACTTTTAAAAAAAGAGTTCTGTAAAATTTAGCTGTCAGGATACTTTTGAAAACTAGGGTGCAACTTGTCACCGCACCCCAAAATTGTAATCGAATAGTTGTGAACTAACTTTAAGATAAGTTTTGGCTAGTACTATAGTTCCTGATACTTTTAAAAAGAGTTCTGTTGAATTTTCAGTGATTCGAAGTTGGAAATTCGAAATATTCAAACTCATATTCACTTAATATTGGTGTAATCAAAATATTTTGTAACAACTAAGGATACAACTCACAAAGAAGTTCGGGACACACCAATCAGAACTTTGAATAACGTTGAAAATTGAAAAGAGACAATTTAATTTCAAAAATAGGAATTTTTTTATTCTTTAATGGCAATTTGTCATTAGAGTTTTCTTTAGAACTCTTTTAGTACAGCCCTTAAGTCAAATCTGACCTCCTTACATCCTGGAACTATAAAAAAATAAATTAAAAAAAAATTAAGGAGAAAAAATGGGAGTTCCGTGACTTCTGACTATATCTAATGTATCTAATTAATGGATATAGTAATTCTTTCTTAGACAAAAAAAAAATTTATACAATCACTATTTATAGGATTTTTAACTTAATTAAGTTGAAAATTGAAAATGGACAATCTAATACCTATTTCCTGTCATTTAATAGCAATTTGTCATTAGAGTTCTCTTTAGAACTCCTCCAGTACAACTTATAAGTGCAATCAGAACTATTAAAACAAATATTTTGAAAAAAAAAATCAAAGGCCAGAAGGAAAAAGAAAATGAGAGTTCCATGAGTTCTGAATACATTTTCTGTGTCTAGTTAATAGATAAAATAATTTTCCCTTATAAATAAATTCAACACAATCACGATTTATAGCATTTTTAAATAAAGTTCAAAATTGACAATTTTTCAATATTTTCGAAATTAAATTGTCTACTTCCAATTTTCAACATAATTTAAAAATTAAATTTCTTATAATCACCCAATACTCTAATTTTTATATGAAACCTAAAATATCCCACAAACTAAGTTAAAATCTTTCCAAAAATCAATAGACACTTATTTAGAATAATTGAACAACATAGCCACTGAACTTGTAGTCAGGCAAATTTTAAGTAAACACTATTATTATTATTCTAAAATAATTACTAACATCTGCAATTTAATTAAAACAATTATTAGCGTTCCAATTATAAAATTAAAATATAACTATTCATCTGCCACAATTTCACCAAAATTGCTCCAAATTGACCACAATTTGACTAACAATTCCAAAAAACCCCGCACACTTTTCTAAAAGGTCATCACGATTACAATTAGCGGTGAAAATTAATTAATTAATACTCCAACATCTGCACACATTACAACTATTAATAAATTATCTTCGAATATTATTTGCCCAACATCTGCACAATCGCTTGAAACTATAACTTCTGCACATGATCTGATTGCGATTTTCTTAAATGTCACCACTCAATTCGGTTACATAATCTCCACATCTGCAGCATCTGCGCAGAGAATTTCCTGAATTGTTCAATATTACTATATTCAGTGTAATAATTGCTGTACTTACAGTAATACTGATTATAGCAGGCGTGTGCGGGTAATGATTTTGGCGTGTGTTTGCCTTTTGGGACGCAGCTTCCACTTAATTGTAAAATGTCATAATGTTTCTTCCCCGAGGTGAGCAGCTTCCGCATTATCAGTTTCTTAATTGAGAAATGTGTTAATGGTGATTAGATCGTGAGATGTCTGCAAAGATAAAGGCATGCCCTCGCAGGTATCTATTATTATCATTATTATAATTTTGGATAATTATTGATATCATGTCTCGTTGAGGGTTATTATGTGTATTATTGTAATTTGGATAAGAATAGATTACTTTATTTTTCACCTGCAACCAATTACGTAATAAACATTTTCCATTTTTTATATTATTATCTAATTCTGGTTACGAATGGGTGGTCCAATTTGAGTTTCCTATGTTGGCAGCACTGTCAATAAGCACGTGTTTTCAAAGTGTCAGATGTAAGGTTGTAACAATACATATACGATATGTTACTAGTACTCAACCCGTTAAAATTATTCAATTGTTCTGCAGAAATTACAATTCTGTACGAACCGTGTATCAAAATTTACGTGAAGATTATACAAGGCTTTTGCCCTTTTCCGGTGAGTTTAGCCGAGGTCTAGGTCAATTTTGAACGCAATTAAAAAATGCATGTTTAACAACGAACAGTTATAACCCATTAAAAAAATATTGGAATTTAAGAAGTTAATTATATTCTCAAAATATAATAATTTGGGAGTTTTATGGAATTATTTCAGAATTTTTAAACAATTTCTACTATTTTTTATTTATTTTAGCAAATGCTAAATTTTAAACGCAATTGACAAATACTTGAAATTGTCTAAAGCCACTGAAACAATACTTTATTTCACTTTCGGTGAAAGCAAGAAATACAAGAAAATAAAAACTTACGAAAAACGAGAAGCATTTCGAGGCGTTTTGGCGGTTAAGATGTAACCTAGATGATGATTCTTTGCTTCCCTCACGGATTGTTGGGGTGGAATGGAGCGGAAAACACAAACACCAACACACACAAATCCTGAAGATGTATCACAACACAACGGGCACTAAAACTTTTGAGAAATCAAAATTCCGAACCAGAACAAACGTCTTCCGCGGCCGCGATCAACAAACTGAATTGATATCAACAGGTGAGCCGTGGATTGGTGATAAGAATTTAATGTCGTTCCGAGCGGAGAAAAAAATCCGAATATTTTGATAATCTTCAATCGCCAAGGGCAGATTAAAAACTGGTCGAATTTTAATACGGAGGTAGAGATAAGACGAAGAACATTAGAAACACTGCTAATTATATACTTCACGAGAATCTTAAGAAGTTGATTATATTCTTAAAATATAATGATTTGGGTGTTGTGTAGAATTATTTCAGAAGTTCTACTATTTTTTATTTGTTTTAAAAATACTCGATTTTGAACGCAATTAAAAAATGCATGTTTAACTACGAACAGTTATAACCCAGTAAAAAATTATTGGAATGTAAGAAATTTATTATATTCATTAAATATGATAATTAAGGAGTTGTACAGAATTATTTCAGAATTTTTAAACAATTTTTAATAGTTTTTATTTATTTTAGAAAATGCTCAATTTGGAACGCAATAAAAAAATGCTTGTTTAACAACGAACAGTTATTACCCATTAAAACATTGTTTGATTTTAAGAAGTTGATTATATGCTTAAAATATAATAATGTGGGGGTTGAGTGGAATTATTTCAGAATTTTTAAACAATTTCTACTATTTTTTATTTATTTTAGAAAATGCTCAATTTTGAACGCAATTAAAAAAATCATGTTTAACTACGAATAGTTATAACCCAGTAAAAAATTATTGGAATTTAAGAAATTGATTATATTCATTAAATATGATAATTAAGAAGTTGTACAGAATTATTTCAGAATTTTTAAACAATTTTTAAAAGTTTTTATTTATTTTAGAAAATGCTCAATTTGGAACGCAATAAAAAAATGCATGTTTAACAACGAACAGTTATAACCCATTAAAAAATTGTTGGACTGTAAGAAGTTGATTGTATTCTTAAAATGTAATAATGTGGGAATTGTGTAGAATTATTTTAGAATTTTTAAACAATTTTTACTATTTTCTATTTATTTTAGAAAATGCTCAATTTTGAACGCATTTAAAAAAATGCATCTTTAACGACGAATATTTATAACGAGTGGCGTCTCGTGGAACATGTTGATGGTAGACCCACTTATACAATATACCACCCCCCCCTCCTTGTTTGAAGAAAGAATATACGATTTATCTTCCTAGCCCACCCATCAACCTTCTTATCAACTTTATTTCAACAAGCAAATCTTCGTCGAGTTTAAGAATTTTCTTTGGAAATTCGTTGGAGTAGTTGAATGTTTAAAAATAATTCGAAACGTGATTTTCTGGCGTCAGTAAGAGGTGAAACAAGGGCTGGTGGGTGGGCCCTATCCCACCCTCCAATTCATGGATGATAAACGAGAGTTCACAAATAGAAATCGATACATAATAAGAGAAACACAAAAGGTTTTAAGTTTCTTTAATAAACTTATTTATTGGAGGAAAATTTGGCGCGGGAGCAACAGATTGGATTGTAGGATAGGGCCCACCCACCACCCTTCGTATCAACTTTATTTCAACAAAGAAAATTGTCCAGTTAAGAATTTTTTAGCAATTTGTTGGAGAAGTATGTTTAAAAATAATACGAAACGCGATTTTCTAGCGTAAATAGGGGTAAAACGAGAGGCGGTGGGTGGGCTCTATTCCACCCTGCAATTCATGGATAATAAACGATAGTTTACAAGTAGAAATCAATACATAAGTGTAATAAAAAAAAACACGGAAGGACTTAATAATTCTTAATAAACTTATTTATTGGAGGAAACCTTGGCGCGGGAGCAGCGGATTGGATTGTAGGAGAGGGACCACCCACCACTCTTCGGATTAACTTTTACTTCAATTAAAATCCCTGTTTCGGCTGCTGTTAAACCTCCAACATCACAAATGACTTTACAATGAAATTTGATTACACGAACATGGTTTTGTAGCTTGAGTTAAGGTTTATATAAAGGATGGTGGGTGGGTATTATCCTACAATCCAACCAATTTAACACGAGAAAAAATTGCACACGTGTAGAACAATATCGAAAACGTAGCAACGTTATTTTTTAATTTATTTCTGTAAATCAATTCATGCAACAAATATTTCCATAGACTTACTATATAAATATTTACTTTGGCCTATTTCCGAAAGATAAAAATGTAAAATCAATATTTAGAAAATATTTCTAGCTCGTATTGTTCTACTAGGGTTCTTATCTAAGTCTAATTTTAGAGAAATACGCAAAATAATTTTTATAAGTGTTTATTACAATTGTTTGTTAAATATCACATTTTATTGCAGATAAAGTCGTAAAAACAATTGGAGACCATTTTTAAACTTGAAGTTTTCAAAATGTATGGCGACGATTGTGATTTCATAAAAAAACTGCATTGCATTTAAAAACCTAAAAATTAAAGTGTTCTGATTATTATTGAACAATTTGTTTATTTATGTTTTTTTGTTAGAATGATTATTATTTGTGTTTTTCAGTTTTTTTTTCCTAGAAACGGTTTTGAGAAATTTTTAATATCTTCTTTAGGTGCATACTTATAGAGCATTGCTCGTTTTTTAATAGACACCCTTAATTAATGTATATTATTAACACATGCGTTACTAATTTAATTTACCACAGTTTATTTTACTATGCGATATTTTTATGAATTGTTAATTAATTTGATAACTCAGTGATAATTAGAGAGAAGATTTTATGCAAAATACATATTATTGCATATTTTGCATATTTACCCCTATAATGCATATTTCGTCTTTTAATGCATATTTTAACATATAATGGTAACATTTTGTTACACGGCACATTGCAACATGTGCAATTTTCTATTTCTGGCATGAACCAACTAGTCATTCAAAGAAATACCGGCCAAATGTTATCAAAATAATTGCCAATTCGTCCTGCGGAAACGTGTAGAAGAAATTTTACATAAATTAAACCTAATTAAGAAAACATTACTCTTTTAAAACAACTTTGTTTTTTTGAAAATCTATTTATTTTTAAACGAGTTAAATTTTAGATTTTCGAACAAGTAATTAATACTTGGACGTTGGAAAATAAAAAAAATAAAAATAGGAAACGTACAGAAAAAAATGCAAAAATTAAACCTAATTAATTCTCCTAAAGTAACTTTGGTTTTTGAAAATCAATTTATTTTTAAACGAGTTACAATTTTTTGAAATTTTTGATTTTGGAACAACTATGGATGCTAGAAAAAAAATTTAAAAAATAGGAAACGTGTAGAAGAAATTTTACATAAATTAAACCTAATCACTCTTCTAAAATAACTTTGTTTTTTTTTTACTTTTAAACGAGTTACAAATTTATGAAATTTTTGTTTTACAAACAACTAACATACATTGGAAAAGAAGAAAATAAAAAAGGAAACGTTTAGAAGAAATGTTACATAACTTAGACCTAATTAAGAAAACATCACTCGTCTAAAAAAACTTTGGTTTTTGAAAATCCATTTATTCTTAAACGAGTTACAAATTTTTTATTTTTTATTTTATTTTCGAACAACTTGTAGTTGACGTTGGAAAAGAAGAAAAAATTAAGTCTTATTAAAAAAACGTATCTTTTTTTTTTTAAATGAGTTAGGGTTTTGAAAACCCACCTCTTCTCAAAATAGTTACAGATTTTTGAAGATTTTGATTTTTGAAACTTCCGACATTTGGACAAACAATTGGAAACGTGTAAGAATATTTTTTAAAACATTAATTTGAATTTAAAAAAAATTGCTAATTTTCAAGTGAGTTTCAGATCAAATATTTGATTTTCGAGTTGTCTAACATTTGAAAATTGAAAGAGAAAAATAGGAAATCATTTCACAAAAATTAAACCTTATTAAGAAAATATCACTCTTTTCAAAAAAGTTCGGTTTTATCTACTTATTTTTAAACAAATTACATTTTTTTAATTTTTAATCTTCGAACAAATAATGCACTTTGTGCGGTGGAAAAGAAAATAATATTTAAAAAAAAAATAGGAAACGTGTTGGAAACATTTCTCAAAAATTGAGTCTAATTAACAAAACTTTATTCTTCTAAAATAAGTTGAGATTTTGAAAATCCACCTCTTTACAAGAGAGTTACAATTTTTTGAAATTTTTGATTTTCGAACAACTAATACTTTGAAAATATAGAAAAATTAAAATATAGGAAACATGTGGGAAAAATTTTACAAAAATTAGGTCTAATTAATAAAACTTCAATATTCTAAAATAAGTTGGGGCTTTGAAAAACCGTCTCTTTCCAAGAGATTTTTGAAACTTGATTTTCCACATTCGGCCAAAAAATTGAAAACGTGTGAAAAATTTTTTTTTCGAAAAATTATTTTTATTTCAAAAATCTCGCTCTTCTAAAATACCTTTGGTGTTTGAAAATTCACCAATTTTCAAGCGAGTTGCAGATGTTTCAAATGTTTATTTTCGAGAATCGAACATTTGGATATTCTACGAAATCATTATTCGATATTAGAAGTTGTAAATGTGACTTGCAAAACGACTGATATATACCGGGTGACCCAGGGATCTGTATAAGCCCCATAACTTATTTGCTATTTGAGATATCGACTTCTAGTTTTCTTGAACTGGTACCGACACTTATTCTACATATTTTAAAAATATGTATGTTTTTATACAGGGTGTCCCAATATACATAACAGAACAAAGTTATGTTTTTTTAAATGGAACTCAATATTTTATATTTTATTTTCAACCCTCTTGAGAAGCTGATAACAATAGTATAAGATACCGTGGGTCTATTATGGACGATTGGTTAGTTACGGGCAAATTTGTGACAAAAACAACGACACATTGAAAAAGTTGCAGAAGCGCTCCTAGCAATGCTAGCGTCGTTTTTTATACACTAAAGAATTTTCCACATCATGAAGAATAATACAAATCGGCTTTGGTTCTTTTTTGTTCATACTGCTATACAGGGTGTCAATATACGCAAAATAATGGATATCTATTTTTTTTCAAATGGAACACCCTATATATCTTGCCACCATTGCATGGAATTTTTAATAAGATTTCTAATGATGTACAATTTGTATAATTAAATATTAAGGATTCTTAAGATTTATCCATAAAAACATTTTTTTTTTGTCACCTCCTTCTCATTTTTGGATTTTCAGCCAAAACTATGCATTTTCTGAAAAAATAATAAGAGACCAAAGTTGTAGAGCGATCGATATAGGTGTTTCGACTTTTCCAATAATGCGTGCATTGCCCGCCAGAGTGCGCAAAATCGTGACCGTATATGCATTTTAGCGTTTTTCTCAAATTTTTTGTTAATTAATTGCACTTTGCTTTATTTTCCACGTCCTCTAGTAGAAAAACGGGTAATTATAGAATTATATAATATTATATATATAATAAAGATTATTTAAATGACCTACATCGATTGAAAATATTCCGCTCTACAACTCTTAAAAGAAGCAATTTTCGCCCAAAATGCATAGTTTTCGCTAAAAATGCGAAAAATCATTGAAAAACGCAAAAATTGATATATGCATTTTTAGGGAAAACTATGCATTTTTAGCAAAAATTGCTTCTTTTAAGAGTTGTAGAGCGGAACATTTTCAATCGATATGGGCCATTTTAATTATTTCCCTATAATTTCCCGTTTTTCTGCTAGAGGGTGCGGAAAATAAAGTATAGTGCAATTTATTAATAAAAAATTGAAAAAAAATACGCTAGAATGCATATACGGTCACGATTTTGCGCACTCTGGCGGGCAATGCACGCATTGTCTTAAAAGTAGAAAGACCTACGTCGATCAGAAATTTTTCGCTCTACAACTTTGGTCTCTTGTAATTTTTCCTGAAAATGCATAGTTTTGGCTGAAAATCCACAAATCAGCAGAAGGTGACAAAACAAATATGTTTTTATTGATAAATCTCAAGAATCCTTAATATTTTGTTAAACAAACTGTATAACAATGCCATAGATTGGTGGCAATTTATATAGGGTGTTCTATTTGAAAAAAAATATTTATCCATTGTTTGGCATATGTTGACACCCTGTATAGCAGTATGAATAAAAGAGAACCAAAGCCGATGTGTATTATTTTTTATAATGTGGGAAATGTTCTAATGTATAAATAATGATGCTATCTTTGCTAGGAACGCTTCTGCAATGTTTTCAATGTGTCCTTGTTTTTGCCACAAATTTGCCTATAACTAACCAACCGTCCATAATAGACCCATAGTATCTTATACTATTTTTATCAGCTTCTCAAGAGGGTTGAAAATAAAGTATAAAATATAGGGTGTTCCATTTAAAAAAAACATAACTTTGTTCTGTTATGTATATTGGGAAACCCTGTACAAAAGCATACATAGTTTTAAAATATGTAGAATAAGTGTGGGTACCAGTTCAAGAAAACTAGAAATCGATATCTCAAATAGGAAATAAGTTATGGGGCTTTTACAGATCGCTGGGTCACCCGGTATATCTATGTGAAAAATTCCAAATAATTTCAGAATTCATTAACATTCAATTCAACAATAGAAAACCAACGATACCACAATATGTGCCAGAAATTTTTCTGGACCGCCTCCAACATGACACCTTGCGTACGAATACTTAGCATTAGACGAAAGACCGGTTCATTTACTCGATTCAAACATTCTTTGCCATATTCAAGGCACAGAAGCGAACGTTCAATTGGTAGCCAAAGTTGCTAAGCGTGCGATTGATAAAAATCTGGAAGGAAATATGACATTAGGTAGTAGAGAAAAAGTACCACGTATGGAGAGCAAAAAAAGACCTCCAAACTAAAGAATTAAATCATTATTTTTACTTCTCCACATGTTTATGTAATATCATACTTTGAAACTTTTTACTTTCTCCGTTACGAAGTACGAGAAAGTATTGTGATCGTGATTTTTTTTTCAAAATTTTTTTTTACGGAAATATCCGTTTTGGGGTCCCTAGATGCCATATCAACAATTTCTGGAAAAAAAAATTTGTGTCTGTGTGTGTGTGTGTGTGTGTGTGTGTGTCTGTGTGTGTGCGTGTGTGTCTGTGTGTGTCTGTCTGTGTGCGCTGTATCTCAAAAACTAATAGAGCAATTGATATGAAACTTTGAGCATACGTCTTATTTGATAATCCGAAGAACTGAAAAGCTTTTGGTAAAATTTCGTACACCAGAAGTGGGTGTTTACCTTAACTGTTTTTTGTTTTTTGCCAATATTTTCTTAAATATAAAAAATATCACAAAAACATTTAAACAAACATCGAAGACAACAAAGAAATGAACATCTTTTGCTTGAAAATATTTTTCATAAAATCATTGCTATTCGAGAAAAAACATTTATTATTTTTTTTTAAATTTTTGGTTTACAATTATGAAACGATAATAGTTACAGCAAATTTATGTGAATAATAATTGTAGAAAATGCCAAAATGAACAACTTCTAAAGAATACGTTTTTTTCGAAATCTCGTTAGTTTTTGAGTAAACCGAGTTTTTGAATTTGAAGTATAATTTTTCCATCTTTCATGATTTTGACGTTTTAAACGTCAGTTTCATCCGAGTTTACGCAACGCTCGATGTACATTTAAAATATGATTTCAATTGAAAATAAACCCATGAAAATGTAAATATATAGTCGGAGAAAGTAACATGATGGCCACATCACCATTTTTTAAATGTATAAAACATGTTTCGTTTTCATAGGATTTTAAGATTTTTATAATAAATAAATTAAAGTATTTCAAACGTTTGTATGAACTGTTTCCTTAAAAATGGCCAAAACAGATGGAAACAATTTGTACCACCCCATTGTCGATGCTTAAGGCAAAAATAAACATCAAAATTAGGTTCTCCATGCCCAAAAATCCCTATGAACAACCTAACGTATGAATAAAAATAGGAAATATTTCAAATCAGAACTGAAATCGAAATAAATATTATCACCAGCTGCAGTAAAATATACTATTAAAATTAACTTACCTCTAAATTTACCGAAGACCCATGGTCCATGGACATTTTTTCTTAGACTTGAACGTAAAGTTAGAAAAAAAAAATTGACTTGCTCTTTGAAAAAAAAAAATCTCACAATTCGGCCCACCCTAGTGAACACACTCAAAAGAAACGCAATATTTACAAATTTACGATCTCCCCTATTGGCACAATAAACATTAACTGAAAGTGGATAGCGTGAGATGGGGTAACTATCTACCGTGAGATCAAAAAGTCGAAAATAGTTGACAGCCCTTAAAATATAACCTAACTAACAGAAGTTCAGTGGCGTTACTAAGAATGGGAATTTTAGAATGGAAAACTGAAATTTAAATAAAACAGCTAGATTATGAATTCTAAATGTATTATTAATAGTGATGATCAGTTCTAGAAATACCTGCTAATATATAAAATAGGCAAAATCGGCAGATAAAAACACACAAAACTATTTTTGAAACATGTAAACTTAAAAAATGACAAGATGTCAAAATTAACAAAATATACACTCCACTGCATTGGGGAATTCAAAACAGCCAATATAATTTTACTTGAATAATTATAGGGATTTTCAGAAAATGTGCTGCCAACTATTTTAGACTTTCTAATCTCAATGTATACTCCAGTGCAGTAAAGTCTCTTTTAAAACAATTAAGTACTCGAAGAAAAATAAAAACTTAGCCGTCCTATAAATAGGACGTTGGGCGCTAATGGGTTACAATGAATGAATCTCTATCACCTAAGGAGATTCAAGAGCTGCCCTTGGTAATTAAGTATGTTGTGAACGTTATATGTATATAAATCTTCTATATACAATACGGTAAGTAAATTTGTAAAAACATATATAGGAAACAAACAAATAATCAGGTAATTTCAATGGTCTGTGCTAAAACTAGACGCTTTCGTGTTCTATCCACCACCGATCTTAGGCACAAATTAATTCCATCTCATTAAAGATAATCCAAAACTCAATAAAGGGTAACCAGAGGATGATCTGTAATATATCTACGGGCGGCCAAAATCTAAGACAAATAGAAGGTCCGAAGAACAAAGGGGACGCGCGCCTCCTAATCCTCGTATCAGATCTTGCGGCATGTTTACACTAAGTAGGGTCGTTAAAGCAGCAGGGAGTCTTGTAGTCTTGTAGCCTGTCCTTGTTACACCCGTCTCCCCCTTTAATTTGCCCCTCGGAGCCGCTGCTCTTTCTCTTTTGTGGTGCAAGACCGCGCGTACCTGTCACCTTTCCACTTTTCGCAGGTTTGTTTTTTCGGGCACGGGAATTATGTCATTTTAGTGGGTCATTATAAAAAATAATTAGAGATGTTAAAAAAGAAATACCGACCGTGCTGAATGGAGTACCTGTGTGTGTTCTTGTCATTTTTTACGATTAATATTATATCAACTGGATGGAACTCTCCACTTGTTGACATTGGGATAATTAATTTGTGTTCTATTTCATAAAGCCTTTAGATTAGCTTTTGCGTTTTGTTTTCGTGTAATTTAATCTTTATTAAATGCGCTTAAATGAAGGCTACTCTACATGAAACTATTTAAAAGTATCTCAGTTACAGAATTAACCTATAGTTCATGGAATTAATGAGGAACAGCAACATACATTATTTACCATTGTAAATTTTTCAAATTGTTTTAATTATTAATTACCACGTCGTACAGCGCAGTAGTAAGGGTGGGGCAGAGGGGGAGCCGGCACCAGGAGCAACAAATGCTTACTTAGATTTTTAAAAGCTTGGCCTGCATTCAAAGACCGGCCCGGCCCGACTAAGTTGAACATGTTTAATTTCGATTATACCATTTCGAAAAAAGTTAATAACCAAATCAAATAATATTCTTTTAATAATATATAATTTTTGAGAATTTTTGAAATAACACAGTTATTATTTTCCGGACTCTATAGTAAAATTTGATTTATCCAATCTCGGCCTGGTCTAAATTATCCATCGGTAATCCTGGCCTGGGCCAAAGCCCGGGCCAAAGCCCGGCCCATGCAGGCATCTGCTGTGATGTGCCAAGGGAACTCCAATGCGTAATTCTCTTCAACAATCAGTTCAATCAATCAATCAATGTTTATTCACGTATGCCACCTAGGTTTACATTTCAGTGTTAGTGGATGTGTAGGTCAATAATCTTATAGTTAATATTAAAATTTAAATCTTACATATAGTAATTGTCAATTATTATAAAATGTATAGATAGAATGAAATAAAACAATGCAAAATAAATAAAATAAAATGAGATAAGAAATTTACGGCGTTCCCTCCATAAAATCATTAAATTTGTAATAGCACTTCTCTACAAGAAATTTTCTCAGGCGTTGTTTGAAGACATTAAATTTTGTGCAGTGCTTGATTAGATCCGGTATGTTATTGTATATTGTTACGCAATTATACATGGCGGATTTCTCATAGAGAGCGCTAATATGTTGAATGATTCTTAAATTATTGGAGTGTCTTGAATAATAATTATAGTTATTCACGTCGAAATTATTTTTGTTATTAAAAACATATACAGCGCACTTATAAATGTATAGGCTTATAACAGTTGATTCCTTATTTTTGAAGCTCGAAGGTTCCAATATCTTCGTCTATTGGTAACTTCGAAGTATATACCTATAATCTTATAAAAAAAATTGGTGCAGAATGTAAGATATAAAAAATTAGAAAAAATTGTAAAAATTTGTCTTTGCTAGAAGGAGCTTCGAAATTTCAAAATCCATTCAAAATGAACCTACATTTGACATCTCGGTTCAACATTCATAACTCGAACAGAAGAGAATCACATTGCATTCAGCGCGATTAAAAAAACTGTAAAATAAACATTATCGCCGGAATTAGTTTCAAAATTTATCTAGAATGAACTTATTTTTAACATATTGTTAAAACAGTTGATATATTACAGCTGAAAACAAATTCTTCATAAAATGTTTCCAAAATAACGAGGAGCTTTAAGACAACGTCAAGACACATTTAAATTCATTGGCGGCAACATTTTATGAAGAGGGTATTGGAAAGCTCGTTCACAGGTACGACAAATGTCTTCATCTCCAAGGTGATTATGTCGATAAATAACCATAAGTGTACATAACTTTTGGTATAAAAATAATTGTTTTATATACACTTTTCTTCTTATTATGGCCCATCGGAGGTTGAAAAAAAACGACCCTCGTACATGTGTGGTCTTTAAATGAACTAGCTTGCAAAATACTCTACCAGATGGCACAAAAATGTCGATTTCTGCAATTTTGAACATATGAAATCAACGCCTCAATTATAAAAATTCATCTCTAAACGAGTTAGATTCAAGAAGATTGGCTGAACAGAATGTTTACATTTCAAGTTTTAAGGTATTACACTGTCAGTCACATATTAATCTGCGCTACAATAATGTAGTAAAAATGAGCTTACTAAGATTTTGAGAAATGCCTATAAATACTATTACTAATCAAATCAGTAACACACTGACCGAAAATACGAACACAGATCGCAACATTCAGTGTTGGAAAGTTTGGAAAGTCTGGAGATAACTGACACTTTGCAATAGAAAATGTGGCGTTGCTAGGAAATACCAACATGAGCAATTACGACGGCATGATTTTCGTCGTAATCAGAATATCATTGGCTCTTATCAACATTGTGCGATTTAATTGGTTCAAAACAAGTGAGGTCACTTGTCAACAAAACAGCACTAAAATTATAAAATTTCGTTGTATAGTTCGCATGATCCAGGAAATCAATAACCGGTTAAGGATGTAAAATTAAATGTAATTTAGAATCCTAATTTGCAGAAATTAAAAATGTTGAACAATATGCCTATCCTAATAAAATCTGGGAGTCTTGGCTACGTTTCCATCATTAAGGAGAGATGATTTCAATATAGTAATATAAAATAGCATTTTTAATAAATACATTTTTGTGACAGTAAATGTTATTCCAAATTTCTTTAAAAATGAGTTGAGAATTTTAATAACTTATTTTATCAACATTGCCTTTTATGGTTTTAGTACATTGACATTTTAAAACTATTTGTAAAGTTTCACTGACCCCATTGCCGTCCCTTGGATCTGCCAGTGGCATATTAAATCAAGAATATTACTTACACACCTCCAGAAATAAGGGAAGTTGCTAAGGGTGCGATAAACAAACTATTTCTAAGTGAGTTGTTACCAATTTAAGCTTATAAAATAATGCAACGCCTAAATGATAATCGAAATTTAAGGTTATATTTACATTTGTTTCTCATTCCTCGTGCCAGGCATCCATCGACGCTAATTAAAAATCCACACCGAATTAACACACCGACTGAAATGGCTCTTTTTCGCCGCGAATAAAACATAAATTATACTCTCGCTGTTTCTTCCGTGATTTTCGTTTTGCAAACAAAGTGATAATATAATAAATGACAACCTTTCCTCTGTGTATGTCGCCGAGCGCGGGATGAATTCATGCGTCCGGCCATTGTCACCGAGTTCCTACGTTTTACGCCGGTAAAAAGTGGACAATATTACGCTTCCGTTTTTTTTTTTTCATCTTAGTGGTACTGGTGGCTAACCCCCCAATATGCATTATCGAACATATTCAGTAAATAACGCATTGGAGGGTTCCAATTATCCTATGAATTAACGGAAATTTTACATTTTGATGTCGACACATGTCACGTTTAAGTACTGCCAATCGCGACAACTAAAATATTACCACAAATAGTTTAATAATGAGCAAAAACTTTAAAATAAAAAGTCTCATTATTAAACTATTTTTGATATAACAAATGGTCGATTATTAAACCAAAGTAGAAAAAGTAATTCTGAAGATTAAAGTTTAACTAAACATTACCACTGAATTAGAATTAATTATCTTCCAATAAAATAAAAATTCCCGTACTTCTTGTAGATAAATACAATACAATGAGAAATACTATACTTTTCGTGTTCTAGAAATTAAGAGTCTCTGTAGAGACTACAATTAACAAATTATCTACCGAAACAACTACTTTTCTGGTTAGTATCAAGACGAATATTGAATGATAGAGATAATTTGTGTGTTAAAAATATCAAAGATATTAAATTAACACTTGAAGTAGTTCTGAACTGTTTCGTCTGTGATTATGAAGAAATATTCAGCAAACGTGTTGGCAACTTCTTCGGTATTGTTTATTAATTTGCCATGCTTATCTGTAACATTTATGCTTGTAGTATTTTTATATTCTCCCTGTAATTCTTCTCCGACTAATTTCCACACCTCCTTTTGTTTATTAGATGCATTTGTTATTCGTCCATCATAATAGTTCTTTTTGGTGCGCTGTATAAGTTCTTTGTGTATTTTTTATCATTCTTATACTTTTCCCGTATAAGTTCCGATTGCGTTTCGATCATTAGTGTGAAAGTCGTTTTTTAATTTTGACTTTAAGTTCTTATTCCATTATTGACCCACTTTTTCTATATAGCCGAGCACCGTTTTCTTATTAGTGGACAAGATATATTGTAGTAGTGTAGGAATTCTTTTATAAACAGTTCAAAAGATGTATCTACGTTATCAGATTTGATAAACGCCCAGTTCTTTGTTCGCAGGTAATTTTGTAACTCATTTAAATTAGTACCTCGAAGTTGCCTAATATTTCTGAATTTATTAGCTTGTGTGTTTCGACTACCTTAAGTGCTAAAATATAGTTTTATAATTTGTGCATGGTGATAATGTTGTAAAAAACATTATTAGAAATTTTGATGAACAAGCACGCGATTTGCCATTGCCAGAGCTCTGAAACACCCTGTACATAATATACTAAATATTTAGGAATAAATTAATTTCAATTAAATTGTTTTTAATCTATCGATTTTTTATGTTCTTTGGTTTGAAAATATTCTAAAATTGCCAAAAATAATAATACACTGCTGAAAGACCCCAGGTCTGTAACCATTTAGCAGAAACCTATTTTTGTAATTATATATTATAAACTTTTGCTTTTGTACCATATCTGCATAATAAAGATGTGTGTATATACAGGGTGTCTAGTTTCGAGTGTGCCAAACAAAAACAGGAAGTAGATAATGTTATTCTGAACAGAAAAGTTTAAATAAACACGTGTCCGATTTTTTACCGTTATCGAGATAAATAATCTTAAAGATTTTTCGATCGTAAAAAAAAATCTTACGACTTTTGAGTAGATTGCTATGAATTCAAACAATCATATTTGAGCAGATTAATGTTTATTTACCAGTTGTTTATACAAAAATAACACAGCAACCTGTCAGTTACACCAAGTAAAATTAAAGTCATTTTTACCATTATCCGAGAATTGACAAACATTTTTAATAATATGAATGCTATAACCAATTTAATTTTATTAGGTCATAAACAAAAGTAATTCAAAGAGAAAGAAAAAAAGCATTAAAGTAAATATTCTAATTACGCCCCATGTGCACTAATGCAACAATTACATCACCGACTAAAGGAACAATACGTTCTTGTCACATAAACCATAAACATACACATCAGCATATTCACAATTATTTATACGAGACACAATTAACAAACTGGCGAGGGAAATAAGTTTTGTTTAAACAATTATCAACTAAGCAATAACCTGCTTAAATATGTTTGTTTAAATTCATGGCAATCTATACTGAAAATTTGTAAGATTTTTTCACGATCAAAAAATCTATTTATCTTGATAACAGTAAGAAATCGGACATATGTTTATTTGAACTCTTCTGTTCAGAATAACATTATCTATTTCCTGTTTTTGTTTGGCACACTCAATAAGAAACAGCCTGTATGATAATACACTAAATATTTAGGAATAAATTAAATTTAATTCAATTGTTTTTGAAATTTGTTTTTTTTACATTTTTCACAATTATTTGAGATTTTTTGAAAAAGGGCAGTGTTTTTCTCAATCATGATTTAAGAAAGGAACAATCAATGAGTTTATAGTTCTCTAGCTATTTGAAAAAATAGCCAAAAATAATAATACATTAATTATAATTTCAGAATAAATTAAATTCGCAATTATTTGATATTTTTGGGAACATCGCTGTGTTTTCCTCAATCATGATTTAGAAAAAGGCGAATTAACTAGTTTAGACTTCTCTTGATGTTTGAAAAAAATTCTAAAATACCAAAAAATAATAATACTTTAAATATTTATGTTTTTTTTTTATTTTCATGTTTGCCAGCGGTTGATAATCTATCAACGTTTTTTCATCATCTGTAAAGGGGAAAGGAAAATAAAAACTAAATTTAGCGAAAAAAATATGATATTTTTACTTTCACCGTACGTAAGTTTTTTGAAAATTTTCGAATTCTGAATTTCAACGGAAATATCCATGTTAATGTGCTCCAAGACGGTTCCGACTATTTTCTAAAAATGTATGTCTCAATAACTAATAAATATTTTTGAATGAAATTTTAATTTTGGGGTTTTCTCGATGATCCGAAAAGCTTTTGATAAAATTTCGTTCAGCGTAAGTGTGTAAGATTTTTTTGAATGTGCAAAATATTATAAGAACATATTAAGCAGTATTAAAGATAACAAGGAAATTAACTTCTTTTGATAAACAGTATTCATCATAAACTATATAAAAATGGACACATTTTGTCATGTTCGATCTATTATTATGAAAGGATGATAGTTAAATAAGATGTGTTTCATTACACAATTTTATATATTTTAAATTTTGTATTTTATGTGAAAATTGTTCCTGTGTATTTATGTCATTCTAAAATTATCTTTAAAATGCTCTGATGGCATGGAAGTAGTAGATCATTTAAAACATTCAGACTGTCTTTTTTATTTTGTTGTATTAGTATTCTTTATACATCGTTTATACGAAAAATCAGTTTTTAACACTCACCGTTTCCATACGACAATTTCTAAAAATTGATCAAATGAGCTCAAATTCTTATAAATACTTTGTGTGGGACCATCAGTTGAATAGGTACTTATTTATGTATATATTCAACATTATTGTTTTAGAGAATGGTAATATTTATCTATTAGAAGCAACAATATTTTTTTTTCTAAAATTATCTTTTCTTCACAGATTTGAATAAAAGTTATATAATTATTGATTGCAATACTTTTATTATCAACTAACGTAAAATCCAATCATGGTGTATTCTATCTAAATAACCATTTAATTAGATTACGTACTTGATTTTACAGCAGTGGCTGCCTCTCTTTGTCGAAAAATGTATTCACTCACGCCACTTATGTTTGTCTATCCAATTTAAAAAAATGTATCAGTTTTAACCAAAATGAATGAACAATTTAGGTGCACACTACGTGTAAACAAGCACCGCACGAATCACTGCACTCAACTGACCGTGGGTCGTTGTTTACGCGAAACTGTGGCATCGAATGTCTTATCTATCAATGAATTTTAAATCTTTTTTTGCAGGTCAGATATTCCTATCAACCTTCGTTTGTTCAAATTTTTGTTTTCTGCAATGCACTAAGTCTGTTTAAAAATATAATAAGTGAACCGTAATGGTAATTTACGATACAAGAAACGTTATGAAGGTTTTTACATTACGAGAGAAAAGTTTGAAAGCACGAACGACGTAGGAGCGAGCGAGAATAACATTACAATTTATTTTATTCTATTTCAATTTCTTTTTTCATTTAAAAAAATGTTTAATGAAAACCGCCAAAAAGCGAAATCATGTTTGTTTGCCAATATCTCCATAGCAACGAGTTGTGTTAAGGTACATATAACAACACTAGTGTTGTTAAAGGTACCTTAACGTTACTCGTTGCTAAGGAGTTATTGGCATGTTTACATTATAAGATAAAATAAAATGATTAATTAACCCGTTGCATCATTAATATCTAAAGGATTATATGTACAACAAAATACAAGAAAAAAATCGTGATGGGGCCATCATGTTACTTTCTCCGACTTGATGTGATAATAAATATTTATATTTATAAGTTCATGGTTTATTTTCATTATAAATGATATTTTAAATAAAATTACACACCGTTTTTTGTTTACTATGAATCAATCTCTATTTACATTTTAATAGTAGGTAGCTTTACAACGTCTATCAATTGAATTTATAATATGAAAGCATGTTGTGGTTTCGTATTTTAAAATTATTGAGAATGGTTTTTTCAAAACTAAAATTGACCTGTCTAAGTATTTTAATTTATTAATTCAAAAATTATTTCAATACATACAGAATTATAATGCTTTCTGTATTACTATAGTAAAATAAAAAAATATATACTAGGTTATAAATAAAGTTATTACTACATTTTGATAAGAAAATATTGACTGCCGATTCAAAGAATCTCACGTGACAAGCGATTGACAGCCATCGCGTCAAATAAAAAAAGAAAAAAGAAACGTATCGTAGCCGTGAGACCGACCTTATTCCTTTTTACGAAAGCCACATAGAAAAAAGACCGCGTGTACGTGTTATAAAAAAAAACGCACGAGGCACACACAATCGCGTAACATCACGAAACAACGAAATACGAAATGCTGTATCAATTTTAGAAAATCTCAGGCGAGGCAGACACGCACGCCGCCAGACCCATCAAAAAATCTTTCCTGCGGTCCCTTCTTATTGTTTTATTACATGATTCGGCAATTGTTTCAGTAATTACCCGTCGAAATGCGCAAAAAAACGAAAACATCTTCTTCACTTACCCACGAGGTAAAGAATAAATAATATATTTAAATTTATACTGTCGTTCGAATATTTAAATGTGCTCGAAATGAGGAATGTCTGAACGTTATTTCAAAAATGTTGCAGGTCGATTATATAACTACAAACCGCGTTACCAGAGTTGGATGCGGATAGCGTTTGAAATGTAGGACACAATTATGAATTATACGTTTTTGTTGATATAACTGATCTTAATGTTAAGTCAAATTACCTATGATATTTTGACAAAACCATATATTATAACCTGATATTGTAGCGATACGAAGGCGGTAGAAGTAGTAAAGTAAATATTCTAAAAATGTCATTATAGTACATTATTATATCGTGTTCATTAAAAAAAAAACCTCAAGTGTGCCATGACTTCTTCGTTTTAAAAATTTAAGTTGGCACACTTGTTAGGAATTGACATATAAACGTCAGATCTTTCTAGAAGTCACAATTATTCCATGCTCACAATGGTTTACAGCAACCAGCGAAAAACGTTTCTAATTGAAATTTATTTCCGAAATGGGACTAAAGTGGACGAAATTGGGTGTATTCATTCGACGCACCTTTAGCAGAGTTTCAGGAAGAATTTCCTAACGTGCCCATTATTTATGATGAATTTAAAATAGTATATTATTCAGTGGCGGCTCGTGAAACATTTTGGAGCCACCGTCTCCTTTTTGAAGAAAAAAAATGATCATTTAACACCTTTACTTGTTACAGAAGCATTCAAAAAATTAAATAAAGACGCAAAATAGCATGCATTAAATCTGCAATACCGTTCTTCGTCCACGTTAAAATAAAATGGATATCAATTAAACAACGAATTTGATTTTGTAACCTTATCTACAACTCTTTAATGAGTGCAATACTTTAAAAATATGAAGTTCCGTTTTTGTCTTTTAAAAAATGGAAAACAATTACACTGCGAATTTATTTTTTGATTTTATCTTCATCTTTTTAATGAGTACTGAAAGAATTTGCAAAATCTGTCCTTTCGTTCAAGAGTTATCCTCAAACAAAAAAAAAACAGAAAACAATTGAACTACAAATTTAATTGTTTGTGTCTTCCGTTCAAAAGTTATCCTCAAAAAAAACAATCGAAGACTATTGACTTTTTTGGTTCTGTCTACATTTATTCGATGAGTACAACACATTTCTGAACGAATTTTTAAAATCTGCTATTTTATTCAAGAGTTATCTGCTCAAATTTTTTTTAAATATTTTAGACATCTTTACGGTGAGTGCAATTCAAAATTTTCAAAATCTGTTGATCCGTTCAAGAGTTATCCTTAAAGACCAGAAAATAATTGAACGACAAATTTATTTGTTTGGTCTTATCTGCATCTATTTGACGAGTACTTTTTACTTTGCTGGAAGTTTGTGCTTTTGAAGCAAATTCCTGGAATAAATTTTTAGAATTTTTCAAATCATTGAATGCATTTTTTGTTTTGTTTAAAATCTGAGATGCACCATTTTTTACATATTTTGTGCTTTTAAACGAAATTTGTCAAGTGATTAATTTTTTAGATTCTTTTAAATCGTCGAAAATATTTTTCGTTTTCCCGGTTGAAGTTTGGATTATTGCCGTTTTGTTTCCACTTGTTTTGTAGGAAGATCGAAAATGTATTGCAGTTTTATTGATTTTGAGCACAAATTCCTTGGTTGATAATTAATTTAGAATTATTTAAATCGTTGAATGTATTTTTAGTTTTTCTAGTTTAACTATGCATTGTTGCCGTTCTGTTTCCTCCCAAAATATGGCAATTTTTTTGATCGCAAATCAGAGACGCATTGTTGTTTTATGGATTTTAAGCTTTTCAAGGAAAATTGAGTTGATTGATATTTTTCAGAATTTTTTAAACCGTTGAATGCATTTTTCGTTTTTCTAGTTCAAATTTGGATTGTTGTCGCTTTTGTTTCCACCTAGGATATGGCAATGGTTTTTATCTAAAATCTAAAATGCATTGTTGTTTTATGTATTCTAAGCTTTTAAAGGAAATTCATCGAATTATTAATTTTTTAGAATTTTTCCAATCGTTGAAAACATTTTTCGTTCTCCCAGTTTAAATTTGGATTGTTTTACGTTTAGTCTCCTCTTAGAATATCAGTTGATTAAATTTGTTTTGAATTTTTTAAACCGTTGAATACATTTTTTTGTATTCCTAAGTTTGGATTGTTGTTGTTTTGTTTCCACGGAGGATGTGGCAACTGTTTTGATGAAAAATAAGTCATGTATTATAGTTTAATTGATTTTGAGCTTTTGGCGCAAATTCCTTGATTGATAATTAAGTTAGAATTTTTCAAAAATGCATTTTTTTGATTTCCTAGTTCAAGTTTGAATTGTTGCCGCTTTGTTGCCATCTAGGATGTGGATTGTTTCTAACTAATATTTGAAATGCATTGTTGTTTTATATATTTTGAGCAATTAAAGAAATTCGTCAAATGATTAATTTTTTAGATTATTTTCAATCGCTGAAAACATTTCAAGTTCTTTGGATTGTTGTCGTTTTGTTTCCACCTTGTTTTGTTATAAAATCAAAAATACATTATAGTTTTATTGATTTTGAGCTTTTGGCGCAAATTCCTTGATTGATAATTAAGTTAGAATTTTTCAAAAATGCATTTTTTTGATTTCCTAGTTCAAGTTTGGATTATTGCCGCTTTGTTCCCACCCAGGATATGGCAATTGTTTTTACCTAAAATCTAAAATGAATTGTTGTTTTATGTATTTTGAGCTTTTAAGGGAAATTCATCGAATGGTTAATGGTTTAGAATTTTTTGAATCGTTGAAAATATTTTGCGTTTTCCTAGTTTACGTCTACATTGTTAACGTTTTCCCAGTTGAAGTTTGGATTGTTAGCGTTTAATTTCTTCTTAGAATACGGCAATTATTTTGATCGCAAATCGGAGATGCATTGTTGTTTTATAGATTTTAAGCTTTTGAAAAAAATTATAGGTTAATAATTTTTTCTTAGAATTTTTTAAATCGTTTAATGCATTTTTCCAAATTCAAGTTTTGATTGTTGCCATTTTGTTTCCACCAAGGATGTGGCAATTGTTTTGTTGGAAAATCAAAAATGCATTATGGTTTTATTGATTTTGAGCTTCTCGAGCATTTTTTTTTTGGTTGATAAATTTTCTTAGAATTTTTCAAACCGTTGAACGCATTTTCCGTTTTCCCAGTTCAAGTTTGGATTGGTGCGGTTCTGTTTCAACCGGGATGTGGCAATTGTTTTAATATAAAATTATAAATACATTCTTATTTTATCGATTTTGAGTTTTAGAAGTAAATTTCTTGACTCATTATTTTTTAGACTTATTCACAAATAGTTGATTGCATTTTTCTTTTTCCCAGTTCAAGTTAAGATGGTTGCCATTTTGTTTTGACCTAGGATATGGCAATTGTTTTTATGGTAAATTATAAATGCATTCTTTTTCATCCGTTCAAGAGCTGTAACCTAAAAACAATTAAACAACGAATTTAATTTTTTGTACATCTTTCGGATAAATATAAGACTATGCGGAAAGTATTTTACAAATCTGGTCAGCGGTTCAAAAGTTATCTTTAAAACACCAGAACCTAATTTAACGAAAAATTGTTTTTTTAGCCTACATATTTTTTATAGGAAAAACACTTTACTCGTGTCTTTTCGTTTAAGAATTATACTCAAAAAAACAGAAAAGAAATGAACTACAAATGAATTTTATCTGCATCTATTTGATGAAGAGAGTTCAAGAGAGTTCAAGAATTATCCTTAAAAAAAAATTAAAAACAAAATAATTGTTTGGTCCTATCTACATTTACTAGATGAGTACAACACATCTCTAAAATCTGCTATTTTGTTCAAGAGTTATCTTTTCAAAACCGCAAAACAATTAAACGACGCATTTAATTTTCATTTTCTATTCGACGGGTGGAACACTTGGCAGGATGAATTTTTAAAATCTGGTTATCGTTTGAAGCAATTGCATAACGAATTTATTATTTGTTTTTATCAGCATCTATTAGATGAGAACAACACTTTAAGAATTTTCAAAATCTGCCCGTTCGTTCAAAAGTTATCTGAAAAAAAATTAAAAAAAACAATTGAACGTCGAATTTCCTTTTTTTACTCAAATGACATGTGAGTACATTGCTTGCCTGCAAATTTTAATTTGCACTCTTTTCTCAATAGTGCATAAGCAAGAAGGCTTATTCGGCAATGAACTAAGTTTATACATTGTGTGTTATTGTCGTCACATGGGAGGTGCCATTAATTTGGCTCTAAATGCCGGTTCAGAACTCGACCCCCGAACCGTGCACCTCCCTGCCGCTGCCTATATTCTGACGAAACGCCGTGCCAGAAGTAAGTTGGCTCCGTTGCGAGCGCGGCATTCGCCGGGGGAACAAATGCATTGCGATTTTTCTCTACTCATTAAACTTTTGCAGGCATTGTTTAAAAATTAAAATGACGCATCAGTGTTGTTATTAGAATTAATAAAAAAATCTTTCTGAGCTTGACATTAGATGTAGTGCCATGGCTCCTTGGCTCTACATAACGAGCCGCCCCTGATATTATTAAACGAGTGAGAAAGTTGGCCATTGCCACTCGGGTGAAGTTTGCAATTCACCCGAGTGGCAATGACCAACTTTCTCACGAGTTTAATACTATACTTTTTCGCATTATATTAAATAATTACCTAAAGATTTTTCTGTTTATATTAAATTATAACGAAGCATTTTTCTCATATTTGGAAATTGAGGCATTCCGCTGATACAATTAGGATGTTTATGAATTCATGTTTTCAATGGTAACCGTATTAACAAAACAAATATGGTGGAGCACAGGCTACTACTTAAAAGCGGCACTCACATGTACGCGCAATCCCGCACGATTGGACTGGCCCTTTCCAAGCCCGGGCGAAGGACCGTAGGTGCAAATGCAAGAACATCGCACAATATAAAAATGCACACTTTTGTCTCCGCCCGTCTACGCGCCACGCCAATCGCGACGGATATAACACAGTTTTGGCATTTACACACTAGAATTTGTCCTGTACGACCTGTGTGAGTAACGCACGATTAGAACGATATTCAATAACCCGCGAAAGAGTATATGTGAACGTACCTAAAACACTAATCTGTTGAGCACTCCACTGGAGAAATTTTGACGTTTATGAATACGTGTTTATACAAACAAATGGCAACCATAACAATAACTAAACTGTTGGGCAATGAAACTGCTATCATTTCATTGGTTTAAATCTGTTGGGCAATGAAAATGCTATCATTTGGTTGGACGTCACCTGTGGAGAAAATGATTCGACCGAGTAATGGGCAACTTTCTCAATCAAAAATGATTCAGCAACGTTTATATTATTTAATAAGATGCGAAAAATACCTTATCACGATCTGTTGTATTATTTCATGAAATGGGTAGTATTCTCCGTAAACCAGGAAGTGGTGGACCAGTGAAACGTACTTAGGATGCTATTAACACAGCCCAAGGAATTTTGGAAGGTGATCCTACGTCTTCTCTGCGTCGTTTATCACAGCAAATTAATTTAACGGTAGGAACATGCCGCAAGTAACATAACCTCAATATGTGTTACCAACAAAAAAATTTAAAATTAAAAAATCATGGCACACTTGAGGTTTTTTTTAATGAACTTACTTTACAAGTTTAATAAGAACGTATATTGTGGCACTCGCTGCGCTAGTCGTGCTCCAATGCAACGAGTGCCCCACAGTGCCTCTTATTAAACAAGTATAATATACTATTTTTTCTACTTTGGTTTTAGTTAAGCATTTATTTCTAAAATAAAATATACAGTTTTTTTCGATGTTCTCTATGGGGATCTCAGAAACTATAAGAGATAAAGAAACGGTTAAAAGGGCAAAGAAGTGCAGTTTTATGAGCCCAATAAAATAACACTTTCAAAGTTATATTATATAAATTATATAAAGTATATAATATAGTGTAACTAGATATTTTGAAAAATGTAACAAATGTCAATTTTTTTTAAATAAATATATGTCGGTTATTATGACAGATAGAAAAAAACTGTGAAGAACAAAGTTGTAGATAATTTTACGTAGCTTAATAATATAAATTCAGAAAATTTAGAACGCCATTATTTTCCGAGATATGACTCAAACTTACATTTTTTTTAAATGAAAACCATAGTTGGCTTGAGCTCATTAGAAAGAATATTTTTTTCCCTTTAATCCGATATCACATATCATATAGTCATTTCTAAAAATAAGTGAGTTACAGTCATTTTTAAGTTTTATTATAAATAGAAAAATAGTTAGCCATGAAAAAATTTAAGTAAAACAATTGCATTTGTTTATAACAACAATAAAATATTGTAATTATTATTTTTATAAAGATAAACAAAATTGCTAAAAAACAACATAACGTATAATAATTCTTTAATTATCAAAATAATAATAGGATCGTTTGATCGGAACTGCAATAAACAGTGTGATATTAACTAACAAGGAGAGGATCAGGTGTGTGACTCACCGATTTGATCCATCTTTGGCACACGTGTAGCTCATGACTAGGAGTGTAACAGGTGCAAGTAATAGGGCGCACTATTCAACCGTTTTCGAGAAAAAAATTGATTGATTCTAAAATTAAAATATTTAAATACACATGGATTTATAAAAACAATAAAAAGAAAATGAATGAACCCAAACTTCAACAATGGGGTTTGATCCTTCAACCTTCCGACTACGAATCCGAGGTTTTATCGATGCGCCAAAAGGTCGGTATATGTTTGTTAACGCAAAAGGTATATAAACATACGAATTTCTCGAAAACGGGTGAATAGTGCGCCCTATTACTTGCACCTGTTACACTCCTAGTTATGACCTACACGTGTGCCAAAGATTTATCAAATAGGTGAGTCACACATCTGATCCTCTCCTTGTAAGTAAAAGTGCGTTTTATTTCAATAATAATAGGAGACACATTTTAATATTATGGTATAAATTATATTTTTTTTTTATTGAATTTGTCTCTTATTATTATTTGAATTAATATTTTGAATCGCGGCAGCCATTCCAGATAAGATGACAATTGTTTACTCAGTGGTGTAGGGCCGTAGCACCATCTTGCTGAAATAATATGTGCCATTGTGATTGTCCGTTGGCAAGAGTGTAAAGAGGAAGTATCAAAGCATTGTTCTGTAGCGATCTCCATTGATCGTAATGCTTGCGCCTGCAGAAATACGGTGCATAAAGTTAACTCACAAACATTTTTAAAAATGGCTGGGGACCGTAAATTGATATTTCTATTGACATCTATAATTTGAAGAAAAAAAATCATTATCACGATACTTTTTTGTACTTCTAAACAATAAAAAGATGATTTTACAGATACCTACTCTATGTACAGTAGCCATATGTTTTTAATTTACTTTAAAGGGCCTTTTAATATTAAATACACAATTATTCGTATATGAAATATAAATTGAGCGCTACATTTTTTGATCATGATTTTTTTTTAATTCAAAATTTCAACATTTCAACGGAAATATCCGTTTTGAGGTCATCCGGCCATTTTTGAAACATGTGAACTAAAAATTTGGAAAAGAAATTTTAAACATAACACTTATTTGACAATTTTAATTTTTCCCGGTACTTTTTTAAATGTGACAAATATTGGAAGATAACCAAGTTTTCGATATCTTTTGATTTAGAAAAAAAAATAGTTTATAATTATAAATTGATAATAGTTCCATCAATTTTACATTAACAACAATTGTAAAGATTATCAATATGAACAACTTATTTTTTTCTTATTTTGGAAATCTCACTAAATCCTGAAAAAGAAACGATAAATATGAAAGTTATCATAAAAGTCCCTTTTATTCCATGAAATTGGAGAATGTTACATGCAGGGGCGGCTCGTTATGTAGAGCCAAGGAGCCATGGCACTACCTGTAGTTTCAAGTTTAGCAAGAATTTTTTAATTAATTCTTAAAACATTTCTTCGTCAGTCACTTTGGTCTAGGAAGATAAATCGTTCTTTCTTTCTTCAAAAAGAAGGGGAGGGTGGGGTATATTGTATAAATGGCTCTACCATCAACATGTTCAACGAGACGGCATTGGTTATAACTGTTCGTTGTTAAACATGCATTTTTTAATTGCGTTCAAAATTTAGCATTTTCTAAAATAAATAAAAAATAGTAGAAATTGTTTAAAAATTCTGAAATAATTCTATACAACTCCTTAATTATCATATTTTAAGAATACAATCAACTTTTTAAACTCCAACAATTTTTTAATGGGTTATAACTGTTCGTAGTTAAACATGCATTTTTAATTTGCATTCAAAATTCAGCATTTTCTAAAATAAATTAAAAATATTAAAAATTGTTTAAAAATTCGGAAATAATTATATACAACTCCTTAATTATCATATTTTGAGAATACAATCAACTTTTTAAACTCCAACAATTTTTTAATGGGTTATAACTGTTCGTAGTTAAACATGCATTATTTAATTGCATTCAAAATTCAGCATTTTCTAAAATAAATAAAAAATATTAAAAATTGTTCAAAAATTCGGAAATAATTCTATACAACTCCTTAATTGTCATATTTTGAGAAAATAATCGATATCTTAAATTCCAATAATTTTTTACTAGGTTATAACTGTTCGTAGTTAAACATGCCTTTTTTGAGCATTTTTTTAAATAAATAAAAAATACTAGAAATTGTTTCAAAATTCTGAAATAATTCTACTCAACTTCCCACATTATTATATTTTAAGAATATATTCAACTTCTTAAATTCCAACAATTTTTTAATGGGTAATAACTGCGTTGTTAAACGTGCCTTTTTTTAATTGCTTTCAAAATCGAGTATTTTTAAAACAAATAAAAAATAGTAGAACTTGTTTAAAAATTCTGAAATAATTCTACACAACTCCAAAATCATTATATTTTAAGAATATAATCAACTTCTTAAGATCCTCTTGAAGTATTTAATTAGCAGTGTTTCTAATGTTATACATCTTATCTCGACCTCCGTATTAAAATTCGACCATTTTTTAATCTGCCCCGGGCGATTGAAGATTATCAAAATATTCGTATTTTTTTCTCCGCTCGAAACGACATTAAATTCTTATCACCAATCCACCGCTCACCTGTTGATATCAATTCAGTTTATTGATCGCGGCCGCGGAAGATGTTTGTTCTGGTCCGGAATTTTGATTTTTCCAAAGTTTTAGTGCCTGCTGTGTTGTGATAGATCTTCAGGTTTTGTGTGAGTGTTGGTGTTTGTGTTTTCCGCTCCATTCCGCCCCAACAATCCGCGAGGGAAGCAAAGAATCATCATCCAGGTTACATCTTAACCGCCAAAATGCCTCGAAAGGATTTTCTTTTTTCGTAAGTTTTGATTTTCTTGTAATTCTTGCTTTCACCGAACGTGAAATAAAGTATTGTTTCAATGGCTTTAGACAATTTAAAGTCTGGCAACTGCGTGTAAAATTGAGCATTTTCTAAAATAAATAAAAAATAGTGGCTGAAAGACTTAGGTCGCTGGCCCATTGTATTCCTCTAAGGAGGGCAATAAACGATTATTAAAAAATAGTGGAAATTGTTTAAAAATTCTGAAATCATTCTATACAACTCCTTAATTATCATATTTTGAGAATACAATCAACTTAAACTCTAACAATTTTTTTAATGGGTTATAATTGTTCGTATTTAAACATGCATTTTTTAATAGCGTTCAAAACTGAGCATTTTCTAAAATATGTATGAAAAAAATTCTGAAATAATTCTATACAACTCCAAAATCATTATATTTTAAGAATATAATTAACTTCTTAAATTCCAATAATTTGGAACTGTTCGTTGTTAAACATGCATTTTCTAATTGCGTTCAAAATTAATAAAAAAATAGTAGAAACTGTTTAAAAATTCTGAAATAATTATACACAACTCCCAAATTATTATATTTAAAGAATACAATCAACTTCTTAAATTACAATGATTTTTTAATGGGTTATCTGTTCGTAGTTAAACATGCATTTTTTAATAGCGTTCAATTTTCCAAAATAAATAAAAAAGTAGTATAAATTGTTTAAACTTTCTGAAATAATTCTATACAACTCCCAAATTATTATATTTGAAGAATATTATCAACTTCTTAAATTCCAATCTTTTCTTAATGGGTTATCTGTTCGTAGTTAAACATGCATTTTTAATTGCGTTCAAAATTGAGCATTTTATAAAATAATAGAAATTGCTTAAAAATTCTGAAATAATTCCATACAACTCCAAAATGATTATATTTTGAGAATATAATCAACTTCTTAAATTCCAATAATTTTTTAATGCGTTATAACTGTTCGTTGTTAAACATGCATTTTTTAATTGCGTTCAAAATTGAGCATTTTATAAAATAAATAGAAAATAGTAGAAATTGTTTAAAAATTCTGAAATAATTCCATACAACTCTAAAATTATTATATTTTGAGAATATAATCAACTTCTTAAATTCCAATAATTTTTTAATGGGTTATAACCAGGGCCGGCTCGTTATATAGAGCCAAGTAGTTTCAAGCTCAGCAATAATTCTTAATTATTTCTTAAAACACATTTTCGCCAGTTACTTTGGTCTAGGAAGATAAATCGTTCTTTTTTCTTCAAAAGGGAGGGAGGGGGGGTATATTAATAAGTAGCTCTACCAACAACATGTTCCACGAGCCGCCACTGGTTACATGATGATCACATTTCCTCAAGAATCCGAAAGGCGAAAAGTGGATGATAAAAACAATTTCGCAAAACTTTATATAGGGTAGGGCGGCGAAATCTCTTTCGCCTGTAGCGGCGTAAACCCTTGCACCGGCATTGGAAATAATTATTGCAAACACATATAATAAATATATCATATGAGATACATAATTTTGTTTCAGAGTTGGCTGTGAGATAAATAAGGTATGCCGCATATTTTTACGTCATGAGACCAGATTAGTTCAATTGAATATTATTTAAAAAAAAATACTTCATCTCACAAGGAGAGGATCAGATGTGTGACTCACCGATTTGATCCATCTTTGGCACTTGTATAGGTCATGACTGGGAGTGTAACAGGTGCAAGTAATAGGGCGCACTATTCAGCCGTTTTCGAGAAAAAAATTGATTGATTCTAAAATTAAGATATTTAAATATACATGGATTTATAAAAACTATAAAAAGAAAATGAATGAACCCAACTTCAACAATGGGGTTCGATCCTTCGACCTTTCAACTACGAATAGGAGGTTTTATCGATGCGCCAAAAGGTCGGTATATGTTTGTTAACGCAAAAGGTATATAAACATACGAATGAATAACAAATTGAAAAACCATTTGTTCTCGAAAACGGCTGAATAGTGCGCCCTATTACTTACACCTGTTATACTCCTAGTTATGACCTACACGTGTGCCAAAGATTGATGAAATCGGTGAGTCACACATCTGATCCTCCCCTTGTCAGACATGACTGCTATGTTTCTCTCTCTCAGATGGCCAAATCAGCAACAAAATGCTGTAGCTCACACCCTATCTTTGATAGTTAGAACTAGTCACTTATTCAAACAGTGTTACATACATAAAGGGTCTCCCAATAAGAGTGCCCGATTTAAATTTTTTGCCCTTTTTTTCTGTGCCAGCTCTGAAATTTGTCAGCTATCATCTACGATTGGCCCAAATATTAATTATGGAGCGCTACACAAAGGAACAACGCGTTATCATTAGGAAAACCCAATACAAAAATTGGGAAAGTTACGCTGAAACCGCTCGCGAATTTTCGGTCGAGAAAGTGTACCAAATGTGTCAATGATTCGAAGAGTGCTCAATAAATTTGAAGAAACTGGGTCGATTATTGATAGTTAGTCTCCTGTGCATCGACGTACCGGCAGGTCTCTCGAAAATATCGCTGCTGTAGAGGAGAGTGCCGCCGAAAAGCCGGTAACATCAATTCGGTATCGTTGACAACAACTTCAAATTTCGATAAGCACCACGCAGCGATTTCTCACGAATGACCTCCATTTTCATCCCTACAAGGTTCCGCGACCCAGGAGCTCAAACCAAGAGACAACGTGCAGCGCCGTCAATTCGTTGAATGGGTGATTGAACAAAATTAAATGAATGCTGATTAAAAAAAAAACACTTCACCGATGAGGCGCACTTTAATTTGAACGGGTTCGTTAATAAACAAAATTGCCGAATTTAGGGCCAAAAAATCCGCACGTGATCCAAGAGAAACAAATGCACCCCCCAACGAGCCACAGTTTGGTGCGGATTTTGGGCAGGCGGGGCGATTGGGCCATATTTTTTTGAAAATGAGGCTGGCAATGCTGTGAACAGTTTGCGGTACCACATAACGTCATCTGGACGGTATGGATCTGGAAGACATGTGGTTCCAGCAGGACGGCGAGCATGAAACAATCCATTTATTGGAGGAACGATTTCCGAAAACCAGAAGAAGTGCGAATACTGCCTCGATTCAGGCGTCGGAATGAAGAGAAGGGTAGGAAGGTGTGGATGGGCGAGGGAAAACTCGAAAAAAAAAAAATAAATAAATTTAGATTTCACCATTGAGTTTATTGTAGTTACCGAGATCCCCCATAGAAATGTCGAATTTTGCCCGCCCTGTACATGGAAATTACCATTATAATTTCATTTTTCTTTAATTTTGATCTTCATTATGTACTTTAGCGTGACGTATCGCCGAATTGTCGCAGCGGCGGCGTTCTGTCGCATCGGCGTATTGCGTTTGGCGTTCTGTGGCGGTACCTTTCATTTCAGGTAGGATATGTCCGAGAAAATTACACTCAGACAACTATGCTTCAAACACTTAACGGATTTACAAATTTTTCTGTATTCCAAAAATTTTATATCTATAGGCGAGCGCCCGGTGGGCGGAGCATAGTCTCAAGCGAAGCAACGAGAACCGCTGAAATAGTAGCAGCATCAATGAGGTAGACCACACATGTAAATATGATTGGTTTCCGATAAACCTCGCACCAATGAATTCCAATTCATGTGCCATATTATCACGGTTCTGACTATACTCGTATACTCTAACACAAATATCTACAAGATTCTCTCAATTATTTAAGATTGACATGCTCCTTTAATTCGTTTAATATTTTATGTAGATGTTAAAATTTTGTATTATTTTCGTACTCATTCAGAATATTTAAAAATAATGTTGTTAGCCTAGTTTCATCTTTATGTTGGTTATTTGAAAATCAAATATGTACAATTGGGGAAAAAAATAGGACACGTTTGTAATGCAGTGTGTATCTATTTTCTTCAATTTATTTTTGTAAAATTGGGCTGCAATTCCTAATAATAATTATTAAATGTCAATATCTATCTAGAGTAAAAAAAGATAATGTTTTTATTAAGGCTAACATTATTCCTAAAGCGGAAGAAGAGGATGGTTGCTATGGAGAATTGCTGGACATTACTGGACATAGCGCCCGGTTTCCCCAACGAATCTTAAGTAGATAAAACCTATCTTAAAAATAAGACGTTCTTAAAGTGTTGCACCAACCATAAATCAGATCTTAAAGTCGTAAGAAGGTCTTACATTATAAGACGCCAAAAATGGCATCTTAAGATTCGGATTCTAACCTATAAAATTAGCAATTTTCAACAACGTATGTCTGTTATTGGAAGTATTCATTGAAATGGCTAATAATTTATTAGAAGTGATGGATGCATTTGGATTTGATGTAGATGCTGTAGAAATTCCAAATAATCCACATTACTGACCAAAGGATTTGACAACCCAACCACTGATTTCTCATTCATTAATACCTCCGACAGTCTAAACAGTTCTCTTTTACTTTCAGCAACACTTCCTTATTCCATGCTTCATGTTTCTCTCTGCACGTGTTTAGTGTCTGGATTATGAAATCCCATGCTTCTTACTTCTGTTTGTTTGTGGCAGCATTTGTTGTTGTATTTTCCACAATTTTGTACACCGATATCAACGACGCTAATAAATTTCCCTCTTTCGTGAAATTTTCACGCTTCGCTTGCACGTTCGCCATTATCAAACCACTCTAAACTCGACAACAGGAGGGTTAAAAATGGTTAGAAATGAATTTGACATAGAACGGCTTGTCAAGTTTACACGAAAATATAACGTTGCCACGTGTAATAAAATCTTATCTAAGATATGTATAAATTTGTTTGGTGCAACAGAACAAAAAGTCAAGAAGTACTTAAAAATAAGACATACTTAAGTGAGACGTATTTTAAGATTCGTTGAAGATACCGGGCGTAAGGTATTAATAAATAAATAAAGATTCGTTCAGAATTATACCAATATTGTCTGAGGATGTGCACGTGCATGAATTTGTGTTATGCATTATTTTTTTAAATGTTTTTATTGATTGTAAAATTGGGATTGCCGAAATTACCAAAAATAATCTAATCTAATTAAGACTAATCGAAGGAACAATTAATAGTTATTTATTACAATTAACACGTCCTTACGTTCCTTGTTGCTTATTTTTTTTCCGCTACCGGAAATATAATACTTAAAAAAGATCAGAAAATATTCTAAAATACTGCTTGTAACACTTGGAATTCAAATCGCCTATGCGTCCTATGGCAACCCAGTAACCGATAAAACAATGTCAAACTTTGTTTGTGTCAATCCAGTGAAACTTTCTGCGGGTATGAATGCAAACGAAGCTACGAATGTTGCGTGTTAGAACCTGTTACCGACAAAATCGAAAAAGGTATGTGCCCTGTTACGACTCTTTTAAGCAGTGATTATGTAAAAAGGATGCCGATGCCATAGGTATGGACGAAAATGTGTTGCTTGCCTATATGCCTATATATTGGAGCGTTACGTTTCTGTTTATTATTTTCCTAGGTCCGTAAGTAAAAATTAAGTTCCGTCGCCAAGAACAACAAACACCACGAATGTTATCAACCACTTACGGTACGTGTAACTATGGATGCAATGCTTATTTACGCTGTCGGTAGCGGAAAAACTAATATTACACGTACCTACACCAACAATCAACATTTATTAAATGTTTACTCTGTTTTTTTTTTATTGGCCAACTAGATTTGGGATTTATTTTTCTTGGGTTCTTTGATTATTTGGGTGTCGTTAGTGTTTGTCAAGTAATGACATTGATATATGCATGCCATGTTGCAATTGATTAATTACTTAATAGAAAAGTGGTAATAAAATGCCGAAAGTAATATCCAATATTGTAAAGAAATATATTAAAAATGCGTACAGGAATATTATATCTAACAAAATTCAATCCTCGAAGGCAATAATGCAGACAACAATAATTTTTGGTGTAAATAAAGTATACACTTAATTTATATAAAAGTACAAAATTTGGTCGTCCTTGTACTATAAAGCTAAGCGCACACTTGTCGGAAGCAGGCGGGCGGCACGCATCGGATAAAATTGCTTAACACAGTTGTAAACGAGTCAACGCACATTTATCCGTTCCATGACGTACCGATAAATGTGCGTTGACTCGTTTATAACTGTGCTAAGCAATTTTTGCCGATGCGTGCCATCCATCCGCTCCGACAAGTGTGCGCTTAGCCTTACTGACAATTCATTCGAAAATTACATTACAATTTATTTGGCAATACGATTTTAAATCGGAACATATCTAACAAACTTTTTACGGACAGCCGGGAACAATTTGGTTAGATTAATCTTTATGATAGGATAATTAAGCACGTGGCAACAATGTGGAAAACATAACCACAAATTTATTTTGAAGGCAAGTCAGAATTATAACCAGAGTATCCAACCAAATATCCAAAATTATAAAAAAAATCAATAGATTTGGCTGGCGAATAAAAAAAATCAAGTATAACTGTGTTTAGGGTCATTCCATGCTATTTTAACAAAAGGTTGTGCTGCACCATTTTTATTTATTTTTTTAATATTTTATACATGTTTATTGAGTTCCAATTTTAGAAATTGAAAAAATCGTGCCATGTGGCAGATATGTTCCCAGATGGAGCTTGAAGCATGTACGTATATTTTTGTGATTACAAGCATTTGCGTATAATGGTATAACTTTCTTTCCAGTTGAGCAAATTTAATAATTTAAAAATATCTTTGTATTATGGATGTTGTTTATGTGCAGGGGCGGCTCGTTATGTAGAGCCAATCTAAAAATGTAACATGTGTATTGTTAAAAACGCTTCGATAATTTAAAAATAATAACTTATTTTTCTGCGAGTCTGTGATTGTTTAAATATTGCTTGTTTTTGCCTTAATACCCAAAATAACTCAGTAACGATTAAATTTAGCCCAATAAAAGTCATTGTCAGTTTAATTTGCATTAAAAACTATGCATAGAAATGCAAAATATACTTAGTGTAAAAAAAAAAAAACATAAGTTTGTGTTGGCTCTCCGTTGTGGGGCACGCTGTATACATAAAAATATGTATATATTTATATACCTTTCTGTATTTTTATAGTACCCATTAGCAGGCGCGCACCCAGACGGCTGGCTATCGGACTTGACCCCCCCCCCCCCCCCCCCCCAAGACATTTATATACAGAGTGTTAACCACCAAACCTGGTTATAGGAAAAACGTTTAATTGTAATGCCATTGCTATGTTATACTTTTATTTAATGTCATACCGCAGCGCCATCGTAAGTTTGAGCAATTAATTTATTTTTCAAGTCAAATCGATGAAACTCTTTCACTAATAATTGAAACACATTTTCGGCATCCTTTCACTACTAACATCATAGAAACCAGCGATTCTTTCCGTAGGTTCACCTTTTATTGTATATCTAAAAATTACGGAAAGTTGACTCCTGCAAGTTATGTCGGTAGTTTCATCAATTTGCCAGAAAAAAAATCACATTCTTGCAGTTCTGCTTCAATTTTATTTTTAATAATTGAACTGATGCTCTGAATTTAGTTGACTTAGTTCCAATAAATAATGCTCGGGATTTTCGGCGGTGAGGCAATGGAAAAAAAAATTGACCTAAAAAGCAACTGGATATTTGCTTCCTCTATTAGAGTAAGTAGTGCAGCACAAGCGGCATCTTTGTCTTTGCCTCACCAACGGAAATCCACGAGCCGCCGCTGATAGAAATACAATTAATCAAGAACGACTTTCAAATATTTCCTTAATTTCAATTGAAAAAAATATTACTTTCGCAATTAAAAGAAAGTCATATTTTTTTAGGAAAATGTAATTGATTATTTTGCAAATTTAAAAGACCGCAGATTACCATTAATTTACAAAAATATTTTGTTTCATATTTTTTTTTTGAGACCAACATTAATTTTAATTTGGTGTATTGGTATACATACATTAAAATAATTTTAGTTGTTTTGACTTTTTTATTAACCCGCCATTGGTGACGCAAATTTAATGGTGACGCCGGTCTCACGCACCGGGGTTTTCAACTGAAGATTTTTCGAAATGTGTTACCAATAGTTCATGTTTTTTTTTTTAATTTGTGCTCTTTGACAATAAAACAAAGATATTTAATCAATTTAAGCTCCGCAATGCGGCAGCTATAGTCTGTTCAATGGAATCTGGCGGCTGAGGTCGAAATACGGTCGGTCCCCCCTTAGGTCCTATGCACCCACGAAGAAAAGGTATTGGTGGTTCATCTAATTGCATCCCATACATTTATCACTATCCTTCGCTTCTATTGGTATAAGAACTTTTACACCAGTACTTCTCAACAAAGATTGGTTTGAGATAAAAAATATTACGTCCCTTACTTACCGAGCTCCGACCCTCTTTTACGACCACAGCCGCCAGATTCCATAGAACGGGCTATACTCGAAATTGCAGCAAAAAACAATAACGGAGAATAAAGTTATTCACCGGTCTCACAGACCAGTAGGTCACCATTGACGGGTTAAGAGAATTTAAATTTATTGTTTATATTTTGTATATATTTTTTATTTATAGTTATTTTATTGAATATATTTTGTTTTTCTTATTTAAAAATTTTTGTTTTCTTTTATTTTTGATACGTTTTATGTGGGAGAATAGGGCTATCGGCGAACACCCACTAGAATAAAAAAAAGTAACGTGCCACTGCAATACCGCAAAAATACAAATAACATATTATACGGTGGTGTGGAAATTTGCTACACACACATTCAGCCTCCTCTGACCAAAACTTCACGAGCCGCCACTGGTCTGAGTGTATTGTCTCCTTCTCGGTGAAAAACAGGGTCGAAAAATGAAACAAATGTAAAAATAAGTGGCCGACTTTAAATGCTATTAAATTTTAAAAAATAAATCAAGCGATGAAACAAATTTAAATCAAAATAATCAGCACTTTAATTCGAGTAAAAATATTTTAAAATTTTTAAAATATAAAATTTTGCACAAATGCTTATTATCACAAAAATGTATATGTATGTTTCAAGCTCCATCTGGGGACATATTTGGCACACGGCAAGGTTTTTTCTTTTTCTAAAATTGGTTTTATAAACATGTATAAACACCTGTTCGAAATAGATATAAAAATAAAAATGGTGCGGAAAACCTTTTGTCAAAATCAGAGGCGGCTCGTTATGTAGAGCCAAGGAGCCATTGCACTACATCTAATTTCAAGCTCAGAAAGATTTTTTTAATAATTCTAAAAACAACACTGATGCGTCATTTCAATTTTTAAACAATGCCTGCAAAAGTTTAATGAGTAGAGAAAAATCGCAATGCATTTGTTCCCCCGAGCAATGCCGCGCTCGCAACGGAGCCAACTTACTTCTGGCACGGCATTTCTTTAGAATATAGGCAGCGGCAGGGAGGTGCACGGTTCGGGGGTCGCGTTCCGAACCGGCATTTGGAGCCAAATTAATGGCACCTCCCATGTGACGACAATAACACACAATGTATGAACTTAGTTCATTGCCGAATAAGCCTTCTTGCTTATGCACTATTGAGAAAAGGGTGCAAATTAAAATTTGCAGGCAAGCAATGTACTCACATGTCATTTGAGTAAAAAAAGGAAATTCGACGTTCAATTGTTTTTTTAATTTTTTTTTCGGATAACTCTTGAACGAACGGGCAGATTTTGAAAATTTTTAAAGTGATGTTCTTATCCAATAGATGCAGATAAAAACAAATAATGAATTCGTTATTCAATTGTTTGAAACGATAACCAGATATTAAAAATTCACCCTGCCTGTATAGAAAATGAAAATTAAATGCGTCGTTTAATTGTTTTGCGATTTTGAAAACATAACTCTTGAACAAAATAGCAGATTTTAGAGATGTGTTGTACTCATCTACTAAATGTAGATAGGACCAAACAATTATTTTGTTTTTAATTTTTTTTTTGAGGATAACTCTTGAACTCTCTTCGTCAAATAGATGCAAATAAGACCCAAAAAAATTCATTTGTAGTTCAATTCTTTCCTGTTTTTTTGAGGATAATTCTTAAACGAAAAGACACGAGTAAAGTGTTATTCTTATAAAAAATGGTGGTGTGGCCATCATGTTACTTTCTCCGACTTGATGGTAAGATAGCCATTTATATTTACGTGTTCATGGTTTATTTTCAATTGAAATCATACATCGAGCGTTGTGTAAACTCGGATGAAACTGACGTTTAAACGTCAAAATTATGAAAGATGGAAAAATTATACTTCAAATCCAAAAACTCAGTTTACTCAAAAACTAAAGGGATTTGAAAAAAACTTATTGTTTATAAGTTGTTCATTTTAGCATTCTCTACAATTATTATTAACATAAAGTTGCTGTAACTATTATCGTTTTATAATTATAAACCAAAAATTAAAAAAGAAATAATAAATTTTTTTCTCGAATAAAAATGATTTTATGAAAAATGTTTTCAAGCAAAAGATGTTCATTTCTTTGTTGTCTTCAAAGTTTGTTTAAATATTTTTGTGATATTTTTCATATTTAAGAAAATATTGGCAAAAAACAAAAAACAGTAAAGGTAAACGCCCACTTCCGGTGTATGAAATTTTACCAAAAGCTTTTCAGCTCTTCAGATTGTTGAAATGGTATCTAGGGACTCCAAAACGGATATTTCCGTAAAAAAATTTTTGAAAAAAAAAATCACGATCACAATACTTTCTCGTACTTCGTAACGGAGAAAGTAAAAATATGTAGGCTAAAAAAATCAATTTTTCGTTAAATTAATTTCTGGTGTTTTAAAGATAACTTTTGAACCGCTGACCAGATTTGTAAAATACTTTCCGCATAGTCTTATATTTATCCGAAAGATGTAGACAAAATTAAATTTGTTGTTTAATTGTTTTTTTAGGTTACAACTCTTGAACGGATGAAAAATAATGCATTTATAATTTACCATAAAAACAATTGCCATACCCTAGGTCAAAACAAAATGGCAACCATCCTAACTTGAACTGGGAAAACGAAAAATGCAATCAACTATTTGTGAAGTATAATAAGTATAATAATGAATCGAGAAATTTACTTCTAAAACTCAAAATCGATAAAATAATAATGTATTTATAATTTTCTATTAAAACAATTGCCACATCACGGTTGAAAACAAAACCGCAACAATCCAAACTTGAACTGGGAAAACGAAAAATGCGTTCAACGGTTTGAAAAATTATAAAAGAAATTATCAACCAAAAAAATTGCTCGAAAAGCTCAAAATCAATAAAACCATAATGCATTTTTGATTGTCCAACAAAACAATTGCCACATCCTTGGTGGAAACAAAATGGCAACAATCCAAACTTGAATTTGGAAAAATGCATTTAAAAATTATTAACCTATAATTTTTTTTCAAACGCTTAAAATCTATAAAACAACAATGCATCTCCGATTTGCGATCAAAACAATTGCCGTATTCTAAGAAGAAACTAAACGCTAACAATCCAAACTTCAACTGGGAAAACGTTAACAATGTAGACGTAAACTAGGAAAACGAAAAATGTTTTCAACGATTCAAAAAATTCTAAACCATTAATCATTCGATGAAATTTCCCTTAAAAGCTCAAAATACATAAAACAACAATTCATTTTAGATTTTAGGTAAAAACAATTGCCATATCCTAGGTGGGAACAAAGCGGCAATAATCCAAACTTAAACTAGAGAAACGAAACATACATTCAGCGATTTGAATAATTCTAAATAAGTAATCAACCAAGGAATTTACGCCAAAAGCTCAAAATCAATAAAACTATAATGTATTTTTGATTTTATAACAAAACAAGGTGGAAACAAAACGGCAACAATCCAAAGAACTTGAAGAACGAAAAATGTTTTCAGCGATTGAAAATAATCTAAAAAATTAATCATTTGACAAATTTCATTTAATAGCTCAAAATACATAAAACAACAATGCATTTCAAATATTAGTTAGAAACAATCCACATCCTACATGGTAACAAAGCGGCAACAATTCAAACTTGAACTAGGAAAACAAAAAAATGCATTTTTGAAAAATTCTAAATTAATTAGCAATCAAGGAATTTGCGCCAAAAGCTCAATAGTATATTATACAACGAGCATATAATGATGGCTATTAATCACGAGAACGATGTTTGCGGAACGAGCCATAGGCGAGTGGAGCAAATCGTTCGAGTTGTACTATACTTTGTTCACGAAAATGAAAATTATAATCAAAATTAAATTTTAAATTACAATTACAATAAAAAATAAAAATAAAAATTAAAATTAAAGTTGTAATTACAATTACAATTGAAAAAAATTAAAAAATCACAGTTAAAATCAGTATTAAACAGGGCAAACAAAATATTATCATAAATCGCGTTCTGTGAATAAAAGCGCGAATTGGCGTGTTTAATAACCTTATTAACCACGCAAATGCGTTTGCGTGTTTAATAGCCATATTAAACACGCAAATGTGTGTTTAATGAAATGAGTGTTAAATGTACCCCATTAATGCTGCCCATACAATTAAATAATGCGCAAATTATAATATTTTCGTGAACAAAATCAATTAAACTATAATACATGACTTATTTTCCATCAAAACAGTTGCCACATCCTCCGTGGAAACAAAACAACAACAATCCAAACTTAGGAAAACAAAAAAATGTATTTAACGGTTTAAAAAATTCAAAACAAATTTAATCAACTGATATTCTAAAAGGAGACTAAACGTAAAACAATCCAAATTTAAACTGGGAGAACGAAAAATGTTTTCAACGATTGGAAAAATCCTAAAAAATTAATAATTCGATGAATTTCCTTTAAAAGCTTAGAATACATAAAACAAAAATGCAATTTAGATTTTAGATAAAAACAATTGCCACATCCTAGGTGGAAACAAAAGCGACAACAATCCAAATTTGAACTAGAAAAACGAAAAATGCATTCAACGGTTTAAAAAATTCTGAAAAATGTCAATCAACTCAATTTTCCTTAAAAAGCTTAAAATCCATAACAATGCGTCTCTGATTTGCGATCAAAACAATTGCCATTTTTTGGGAGGAAACAAAGCGGCAACAATCCATAGTTCAACTAGAAAAACTAAAAATACATTTAAATAATTCTAAATTAATTATCAACCAAGGAATTTGTGCTCAAAATCAATAAAACTGCAATACATTTTTGATCTTCCTACAAAACAAGTGGAAACAAAACGTCAATAATCCAAACTTCAACCGGGAAAACGAAAAATATTTTCGACGATTTAAAAGAATCTAAAAAATTAATCACTTGACGAATTTCGTTTAAAAGCACAAAATACGTAAAAAATGGTACGTCTCAGATTTTAAACGAAACAAAAAATGCATTCAACGATTTCAAAAATTCTAAAAATTTATTCCAGAAATTTGCTTCAAAAGCACAAACTTCCAGCAAAGTAAAAAGAATAGATGCAGATAAGACCAAACAAATAAATTTGTCGTTCAATTAATTTCTGGTCTTTAAGGATAACTCTTGAACGGATCAACAGATTTTGAAAATTTTGTATTGCACTCACCGTAAAGATGTATAAAATATTAAAAAAATTAAATTCATTGTTTAATTGTTTTGTGGTTTTGAGCAGATAACTCTTGAATAAAATAGCAGATTTTAAAAATTCGTTCAGAAATGTGTTGTACTCATTGAATAAATGTAGATAGGACCAAAAATTTTCATTAATCTTCAATTGTTACTTTCTCCGCTACGAAGTACGAGAAAGTATTGTGATCGTGATTTTTTTTCAATTATTTTTTTACGGAAATATCCGTTTTGGGGTCCCAAATTGCCATTTCAACAATTTCTGAAAAAAAAAATAGTGTCTGTGTGTGTGTGTGTGTGTGTGGCTGTGTGCGCTGTATCTCAAAAACTAATAGAGCAATTGATATGAAACTGTGAACGTACGTCTTATTTGATAATCTGAAGAACTGAAAAGCTTTTGGTAAAATTTCGTACACCGGAAGTGTTTACCTTCACTGTTTTTTGTTTTTGCCAATATTTTCTTAAATATAAAAAATATCACAAAAACATTTAAACAAACATCGAAGACAACAAAGAAATGAACATCTTTTGCTTGAAAATATTTTTCATAAAATCATTGCTATTCGAGATTTTTTTTTTTTTTAATTTTTGGTTTATAATTATGAAACGATAATAGTTACAAATTTATGCAAATAATAATTGTAGAGAATGCCAAAATGAACAAATTCTAAAGAATAAGTTTTTTTCGAAATCTCGTTAGTTTTTGAGTAAACCGAGTTTTTGAATAAGATATATTTTTTTCCATCTTTTACAATTTTGACGTTTTAAACGTCAGTTTCATCCGATCCTGCCAAACACTCGATGTACATTTAAAATATGATTTCAATTGAAAATAAACCCATGAAAACGTAAATATAAAGTCGGAGAATGTAACATGATGGCCACATCACCATTTTTTTTTTAGGATAACTTTTGAACGTATGATCAAATTTGGCATTTTTTTTAGCAAAGTGTTGTACCCGTCGAATAGATGCAGATAAGATCAAACAATTAAATTTGTCATTGAATTGTTTTCAGAATTTGGGGGATAACTCTTGAACTGATAACCAGATTTTGATTATTCTTTCAGTAAAATATTGTACTCGCCGAATAGATGTAGATTAAAAAAATCGTTGTTCAATTATTCTGTGGTTTTGAGGAGATTAATTCACACAAACAAAATAGCAGATTTTAAAAATTCTTCCTGAAAAGTATTGTACTCATCGAATAAATGTAGACAGAACCAAAAAAAATCATTCGTCTTCGATTGTTTTTTTTGAGGATAACTTTTGAAGACACAAACTATTAAATTTGTAGTTCAATTGTTTTCTGTTTTTTTTGTTTGAGGATAACTCTTGAACGAAAGAACAGATTTTGCAAATTCTTTCAGTGCTCATTAAAGAGATGAAGATAAAATCAAAACATAAATTCGCTGAGTAATTGTTTTCCATTTTTTAAAAGACAAAAACGGAACTTCATATTTTTAAAGTATTGCACTCATTAAAGAGTTGTAGATAAGGTTACAAAATCAAATTCGTTGTTTAATTGATATCCATTTTATTTTAACGTGGACGAAGGACGGTATTGCAGATTTAATGCAAGCTATTTTGCGTCTTTATTTAATTTTTTGAATGCTTCTGCAACGAGTAGAGGTTTTAAATGATCGTTTTTTCTTTCTTCAAAAAGGAGACGGTGGCTCTACCATCAAAATGTTTCACGAGCCGCCACTGGTCAAAATAGCATCAAATGACCATTTATTATGACAACACCCGTTCGAAAAGCAAAAACTGTTTGAGCTAGGGAGATATTGTGTTTTACCAGCGGCGGCTCGTGGACAAAAGAAAATTTGACCAAAACAGTAACGAAATATTTTCTTCCCGTATGAGAGTAAGTAGTGCGGCTTCTCTGTCTTAGCCTCCTCTACGAAGATCCACGAGCCGTCGCTGCGTTTAACTTAGGCATATTCCATTCAATCACGACACGTTTTAATGATAATATAAACACGGAGAAATTGATGTAACTCTTTATTCACAAATTATATTTTGCGCCCGCTAAAGAAACAACGGCAACGACAAATGGTTTTAGCGGATTCGAAATGATTTTGTTTTTTAATGCAATAATAAAAATGTGCGCTCTACAAAAACCTAGTTAATATAAAATTTATCACGGCGTCGATTAATAACAAATTAATTGAAGATATCTAAACAAGCACTTTTTATTAACAAATTACCACTTTTTCGAAAAAAAAATAATTGGTAACAATTTTTCAAATTAATCGTATATAATCGGATCAAAAGTGTGAATATGCTTCAGACAGTGATCGAACCCGCAACACCAGTTTTCCAGACCATGGCGTTCTCATTTGAGCCACACACGGCACATATTTAAATTCCAATCGAATTTTATCAGGTGGCAGCGTAAATTGTCCGGGAAATAAAAAAAAAATGAATTAAAAATTTGAACCAAAAATTCGTGTCTTATTCTGCGGGGTTTGCGGCGGCCTCAGACAGCGGCATAGATTGGATGATGCACTTACTTTTAACATGATTATTTGTTGTAATGTGTAAACAATTTTTTTTTACAATAAGTAATTGTGATTAAAAACATAGTAATTGGATTATCACGTCGCAACCATTATCATGACAAAATCGGTATTTTTATATTAAAGAAAAATAATCTGTAGGGGTTGTAAATTTATTTTTGATTAGTATGCAGGAAATGTAAAAAAGTTAAAAATCACATTTCGGAAATTTATTGTAACGTGTTGCGGATCGTCGGAAGGAGTTATCGCAATTTTTAAAATCCAACACGCGCACTCACGGACCGCGGAATTCAGGGGCGTCCCGGGTCGAATTCGCGCACGGTAACACTGGCGCGAAAATAGAAAAATTAATAAATAAAAAAAACTCGAATTTCCGTCAAGTGAGCGTTCCGTTGTCGCGTTGACGTGGACGGACGGAGTGTCACGTGTGTCCCGGTCGGAGGAGGCGTTTGTGTGTGCAAATAATGTAACATCACTTTTATATTAAAGCGGCACGTTATTTAAAACCATATAAACATAATTCAATAAAACACTGTGCATGTGTGTGCGATAGGAAAACGGTTTGGCGAAAAATGAAGCGCCTGGAAGTCTGCAGGGGCGGGCTTCGGCGGTATGTGCAGGGGACGCACCACGCCCGCGCCGTTGAAAACTCGACCTTAGAACTCGCCGAAACCCGTCCTGTTTTTCCACGGCGGCCAATGGGATTCCCCGTGGGTGTGTTTCCGGCCGGTGGACCGCTGCACGCTAGCTCTATCTAGTGGTCGAGTGGCGCAACACCCACCAAGCTAACTATTATATGATTATTCTTCATTATAGTGCCTACACTCGTAGGAAGTAGATGGTTGAGCGAAGAGCAATTTTCGACGTAAAAAAACGACATATGTACACTCAATTTCGTGTAATTTGTTTTCGGGTTAATCTCTGAATGGTTTTTACGCAATTATAGTGTGAATTACACGTATTATAGGAGTTGACTGCGGCAAATTGCTCGAACGGTCCCTGATTAACGTCATTAAGCGCATTGTTCGATTTTAATTGTTTTTCGGTGGCGCGCTCGCTCCCTTTTTTCGAAATTTAACGGCGGTTTCTGTGCTTTTCGGTGTTCGCGATATTTACCGGAACGGTTGCTGTTTCTGTGATTGGTGCTTTTTATTAATTGTGAGGAGGATACTGGACTGGACTACGGCCGTGTGATACTAATGTGTTCTGGTGGTGATTAAGGAAGATTTTTTTACAAGGGCTGAAGTGTTTGAGCGCCACGTCCCCGAACTTCTTCAAAGTGGATATCAAACCGTTCACGACGTTAAACTTCACCGATTTGGGTTCCCCGTTCGGGGGCCCCAACGAGGATCCTCCGGGCACCCCGACGATGTCGGGCGAGGGGCACATCGGACCGCCGACGCCGCACGAGACCGGCAACTCGACGCCGGTGTCGAAGAGCGCCTTCATCGAGCTCCAGCAGCACGGGTACGGCCCGCTGAGGACCTCTTACCAGCACCACTTCAACTCCCCGGCGGGCAATGCGCACTCGGGCCCGACGGGGGGCCACGACGGCGGCTTCCCCTCGCCCAGGGGCGCCCTGGGCGCCTACCCCTTTCCGCCGATGCACCAAAACTCCTACACCGGCTACCACTTGGGCTCCTACGCCTCCAACTGCCCGCCATCACCCAAAGACGACGGTAAGTCCACGTTCAACATCTAGTTAATGCCAACAATAATAATTACTACGTAAATACGTATTCAAACAATAAAATAATTTAATCGAGAAAATTGAAAAAAAAAATGATTTCGAACCAAAAGTGGAATCCGACTAAATTAAAACGGTCGCAATCATCTTCATGACCAAGGTGGAATTCGGTTAAAGTTATTTATTTGAAAAAATATACAACAAAAATTTTTCGATTTTGGAAAGACACATAATCACACATTATGATGTGTAGGACAAATTTTCTAAATTATTTAAAATGTTCAATTCAGTTCAGGTACAGATTTCTATATAGTAACGGTCGCAACAATCCTCTTCAAATCCGCTCGTTAGTTTTTTTTCCTATAAGCAACTTAATACATACACGTCGGAAATACTAAAGTTTTCATCCACTTAAACTATGTCTACTCACCCTAGTTAAGAGTCTTTGGAAGTACAGATTTTTCTGTATATCATGTAAGACACATTTGATTTAAGCTCCAACCCTCAAAACTACTTTGAAACGTAACAGTGTTTTAAAAATTAATTCTGACAACCCGTGGGTACAGCTCGGCTAGCCTAGTGTATTAACATGAATAGCGAATTATTTAAAACATATATAGGGTTAGCACTTCTACCCTTTAGACTATTTCCTTTTAAATAGAAGAATCTTAAGAAAAATACATTTCCGGAATCCGTAGGTCCAGCTACTCTGGTGAATTCACACCGGAAACTAGTTTTTTTTAAAGATAACATTTCCAAAATCCGAAGGTTCACCTTAGCTACTCTAGATAACTAACTCTGATACCAATTTAAATTTACACAAAACTTAATGTATAAATCTGATTCAATTAACTTTAAGAATTAGACAAGCCTTGTCTTTTCTATCGTCTACTAAATGATCGCTTAGGTTCTTTATGTGGTAATGTTCTTTTCAAATATCGTCAGGGGCTGAACGGCTAAACGCTTATGCAAAAAAAAATTGACCTCTAATAATATGTACTTTTGTAAGTGCACCTCACTCCACACACCAATAAATATATTCGAAACATAGTTTGGCCTTTATCTAAACCAGTGGTGTATCCACAGGGGTTCCGCGGGTTCCCTCGGGCTCAGGCTCTAGCGATTTAATAGTCTCAACACAGCGCTCTTTTAACACATTAATATATAAATCGGAAATTATCCTGAACTTCAGGGATTTGTTGTTCTTTTTCCGATTTGAAATTTTGAATGTGCTATGAAGTAATTTTTAAAAAATTTAATTCAAAAGCAGTTGTTTTTTTATATTTTCTTCAATTTTCCAAAATTATAACAATTTCTATATATTCTTCCATCTTCCAAAGTTATACCAAATTTGATCTTTTTTGTATTTTTCAAAATTATAACAGTTTTCATAAGCTTATGTTCCGAAATTGACCAAAAATTTAGGGGCTTGTAGTTTTCTCCACTTTCCGAAATTATAACAGGTTTTATCGTTTTTAAATTTTCAAAAATTATAACATTTTTCATAAGCTTATGTTCAGAAATTTACCTAAAATTTAGGGGCTTGTAGTATTCTCCACTTTCTAAAATTATAACAAGTTTCATTTTTTTTTGTTTTCCAAAATTATAACAATTTTCATAAGCTTATGTTCCGAAATTTACCTAAAATTTAGGGGCTTGTAGTTTTCTCCACTTTCCAAAATTATAACAAGTTTTATCTTTTTTAAATTTTCCATAATTATAACAATTTTCGTAAGCTTATGTTCCGAAATTTAGGGGCTTGTAGTTTTCTCCACTTTCCAAAATTATAACAAGTTTTATCGTTTCTAAGTTTTCAAAAATTATAACATTTTTCATAGGCTTATGTTCAGAAATTTACCTAAAATTTAGGGGCTTGTAGTTTTCCCTACTTTCCAAAATTAAACCAAGTTTTATTTTTTTAATTTGCCAAAAATATAACAATTTTCATAAGCTTATGTTCCGAAATTTACCTAAAATTTAAGGGCTTGTAGTTTTCTCCACTTTCCAAAATTATAAGAAATTTTATCTTTTCTGAATTTTTCAAAATTATAACAATTTTCATAAGCTTATGTTCAGAAATTTACCCAAAATTTAGGGGCTTGTAGTTTTCTCCACTTTACAAAATTATAACAAGTTTTATCGTTTTTAAATTTTCAAAAATTATAACATTTTTCATAAGCTTATGTTCCGAAATTTACCTAAAATTTAGCGGCTTGTAGTTTTCTCCACTTTCCAAAATTATAACAAGTTTTATCGTTTTTAAATTTTCAAAAATTATAACATTTTTCATAAGCTTACGTTCAGAAATTTACCCAAAATTTAGGGGCTTGTAGTTTTCTCCACTTTACAAAATTATAACAAGTTTTATCGTTTTTAAATTTTCAAAAATTATAACATTTTTCATAAGCTTATGTTCCGAAATTTACCTAAAATTTAGGGGCTTGTAGTTTTCTCCACTTTCCAAAATTATAACATTTTTCATAAGCTTATGTTCAGAAATTTACCCAAAATTTAGGAGCTTGTAGTTTTCTCCACTTTCCAAAATTATAACAAGTTTTATCGTTTTTAAATTTTCAAAAATTATAACATTTTTCATAAGCTTATGTTCAGGAATTTACCCAAAATTTAGGGGTTTGTAGTTTTCTCCATTTTATAAAATTATAACAAGTTTTATCTATTTTGAATTTTTCAAAATAATAACAGTTTTCATAAGCCCATGTTCCGAAATTCACCTAAAATTTAGGGGGTTGTAGTTTTCTCCACTTTCCAAAATTATAACAAGCTTTATCGTTTTTAAATTTTCCAAAATTATAACAGTTTTCATAAGCTTATATTCCGAAATTTACCTAAAATTTAGGGGCTTGTATTTTTCTCTACTTTCGAAAATTATAACAAGTTTTATCATTTTTAAATTATTTTTTACCTAAAATTTAGGGGTTTGTAATTTTCTCCATTTTATAAAACTATAACAAATTTGATGTTTTTTGCATTTTCCAAAATTATAACATGTTCTGAAATTGAACTAAAATTTAGGGGTTTCTAGTTTTCTCAGAATCAAAATTAGGCATGCATTATGAAGTTATTTTCGAAAAGTGTATTCGACGGCAATGTTTTTTTTTAAATTTTCTTACGAGCCCATTTTTTACAAATGTATCTCCGATGGTATCAAATTATCTTAGAATCGAAAAGTTTCTATTCGACGGCAATCGACAGCAATTTTCGTATTTTCTCCATTTTATAAAATTATAACAAATTTTATCTTTTTTGTATTTTCCAAAATTATAACAGTTTTCTTAAGCGCAGGTTCTGAAAATAAACTAAAATTTAGGGGTTTCTAGTTTTCTCAGAATCAAAATTAGGCATGCATTATGAAGTTATTTTCGAAAAGTGTATTCGACGGCAATGTTTTTTTGAAATTTTCTTACGAGCCCATTTTTTACAATTGTATCTCCGATGGTATCAAATTCTCTTAGAATCGAAAAGTTTCTATTCGACGGTAATTGACAGCAATTTTCGTATTTTCTCCATTTTATAAAATTATAGCGAATTTTATCTTTTTTGTATTTTCCAAAATTATAACAGTTTTCTTAAGCTCATGTTCTGAAATTGAACTACAATTTAGGGGTTTCTAGTTTTCTCAGAATCAAAATTAGGCATGCGTTATGAAGTTATTTTCGAAAAGTCTCTATTCGACGGCAACGTTTTTTTTTTAATTTTCTTACGAGCCCATTTTTTACAATTTTATCCCCGATGGCATAAAATTATCTTAAAATCTAAAAGTTTCTATTCGACGGCAATCGACAGCAATTTTCGTTCGAGTCCATTTTTTTTACAACTTTTTCTCCGATGACATGAAATTATCCCAAAATCTAATAATAATCTTTAAACATAACAAATTTATAAATACAATCAGTGATTTATGAATTATGCCAAAATGCAGGGACTTGTAATTTTATCGTAATCAAAATTTTGATGAAGTTTTTGATATAATTTTGTACTCGGAGCCAACGACTTTTAAATTTTTTTCGATCCGCCGAAATTGTAAAAATTTTCCCAACTTTACGTTCTGGAATTATCCAAAGTATTCGTAGTTCCCTCAAAATAAAAAAAAATAAAATGGCATGTTTTATGAACCAAAGTTTAACTCGAACTCAGTTGTTTTTATATTTTACGATTACGATTCACCAAAATTTTAATTAAACAATTAATTTATAAATATATTAGTGTAAGTTGGAATTTACCCAAAATCTAGGGACTTGTAGTTTTATCAGAATCGAAATTTTGATTGCATTATGAAGTATTTTTCATAATTTTGAAATCTGAGGCATCAATTTTTATATTTTTTCGATTCACGAAAATTATTAAAATTTTCCTAACTTTACGTTCTAACATTATCCCTATATTTGCAGTTCCCTCAAAATCAAAAATTTGTCATGCATTATGAAATACCTAAGTAAAGTATTAAGTCGAAGGCAGTTGTTTTCATATTTTACGATTCACCAAAATTATAATTAAACACAATTAATTTATAAATTTATTAGTGTAAGTCGGAATTATCCCAAAATCTAGGGACTTGTAGTTTTATCAGAATCTAAATTTTGATTGCATTATGAAGTATTTTTCGTAATTTTGAAATCTGAGGCATCTGCTTTTATATTTTTTTGATTCACCAAAATCATAACATTTTTTCTAACTTTACGTTCTGAAATTGCCCCAATATTTGTAGTTCCCTCAAAATCAAAAATTTGGCATGCATTATGAAGTAAGTAACGTTTTACGTCGAAGGTAGTTGTTTCTATATTTTACGATTCACCAAAATTATAATTAAACATAATTAATTTATAAATATAAGTGTCACTATAAGTCGTAATTTTGATTGCATTATGAAGTATTTTTCGTAATTTTGAAATCTGAGACATATTTTTTATTTTTTCGATTAACCAAAATCATTACAATTTTTCTAACTTTACGCTCTAACATTGTCCCAATATTTGTAGTTCCCTCAAAATAAAAAAAAGTGGCATGCTTTATGAACTAATGTTTAACTCGAAGGCAGTTGCTTTTATATTTTACGATTCACCAAAATTATAATTAAACACAATTAATTTATGAATATATTAGTGTAAGTCGGAATTATCTCAAAATCTAGTAACTTGGTAGTTTTATCAAAATCGAAATTTTGATTGCATTATGAAGTATTTTTCGTAATTTTGAAATCAGGCATCTCTTTTCATATTTTTTCTATTCACCAAAATCATTACAATTTTTCTAACTTTACGTTCTAACATTGTCCCAATATTTGCAATTCCCTCAAAATCAAGAATTTGTCATGCATTATGAAATAAGTAAAGTATAAAGTCGAAGGCAGTTGTTTTCATATTTTACGATTCACCAAAATTATAATTAAACATTTAATTTAAACAATTAATTTACAAATATATTAGTGTGAGTCGTTATTATCTCAAAAATTAGGGATTTGTAGTTTTATCAGAATTGAAATTTTGATTGCATTATGAAGTATTTTTCGTAATTTTGAAATATGAGGCATCTGTTTTCATATTTTTTCTATTCACCAAAATCATTACAATTTTTCTAACTTATGTTCTAACATTGTCCCAATATTTGTAGTTTCCTTAAAATCAAAAATTTGTCATGCATTATGAAATAAGTAAAGTATTAAGTCGAAGGCAGTTGTTTTTTATATTTTACGATTCACCAAAATTACGACAATTTTCATAACTTTATGTTTTAAAATCGCGTCTAAAATTGAGCGATTTGTAGTTATTTTATAGAAGAAATTAGACATTTAATAAGTTTCTATTTGACCAATTGGTTTTATATTTTTATTATTTTATGATATGAAATTATCGCAAAATGTAATAATCAGTCATTTTTTTAACGTACCAAATTATAACAATTTTCATAATTCTATGTCCTGAAACTGCCACAAAATCTTTGGATTTGTAGTTTTCTTTAGAATTGAAATCTATAATGCTTTATGAAGTAATTCTTGAAAGTTTTAAGTCGGAGGCAATTGTTATATATATTTTTTTGAAACACCAAAATGTAACCATTTTCATAATTGTCTCAAAATTAGGGATTTCTAGTTTTCGTAGAATAAAACTTTCGCTTGCGTAATTTTACTAAGCTTGAAGTGGATAGCAACTGTTTTTACATTTTTTTAAGTCACCAAAAATGAAAATTTTCATAATTTTATGTTCTGAAATTGCCCTAAAACTTGGGATTTGTGGTTTTCTTAAAATAGATATTTGGAATGCTTTGTGAAGTAATTTTTGAAATTTGTGTTATACCAACAAAGTAAAAGTGTCTTACTATATTTACAACATGTATAACGAAGTAGAAGCCTCCTCCATAAATAATAATTTTTGAAAGTTTCAAGTCGAAGGCAATTGTTAAAATTCTTTCAATTTACGAAAATGTAATAATTTTCATAATTGTCCCAAAATTAGGAATTTCTAGTTTTCGTAGAATAAAACTTTGGCTTGCGTAATTTTACTAAGTGGATAGCAATTGTTTTTACATTTTTTTAATTCACCAAAAATGATAACAATTTTCATAATTGTATGTTCTGAAATTGCCTCAAAATCTTTGTATTAGTAGTTATAATAGTGTTGTAGAATGCTTTATGAAGTAATTTTTATGTTTAGAGTTTAAGTTTTAAGTCGGAGGCAATTGTTATATTTCTTCAGATTCATCAAAATGTTATAATTTTAATAATCGTCCAAAACTCTGGGGATTTTTTATAATTTCTAGTCATCAAAACTATCCAATTTTTAGAACTTTACTTTATATTCACTTCAAAATCTAGAGATCTGCAGTTTTTATACAATCTAAATTTAATATGCATTATGAGTAAATTTAGAAAGTTTTCAATCAATTGTTTTTATATATTTTTGACAAGGCGCCAAAATGCTTACTTTTTTAGCGTTAGTAGTACTTCTTTATTTGACACATTACATATACATAATCATTAAAACATGTATTTGATTTATTATTTAATAATTATGTTAAAAGGGCTATCGATCGTTGGTATTTCTATCCTTACAATTTTATTTTTGTAGTTATAATAATTTATAATAATTTAATTTGGGTTCGATTCCCAGCCTGGGCGAAAGATTTTTCGGGGATCGAGAAGTATTCGGTCGGGTCCGTGGTTGTTGTGTATACGTCTGACATTATTCATTTATTCATTTGTTCATTTATTCTCCCAAAAATGTGTACATACAATATAGCAGCCGCCTTAAGCTGGCCATATGGGCTACGTTCCCGAGGCCAAAAAAATTCAAAAAAATAGATTTATTTCTGTTCTGAAATCGCACCTAAAATTTAGCGATCTGTAGTTATTTTATAGAAGAAAACAGAAATTTGGCATGCCTTTCATGTAAATTTTAAATTTTATATTCCATGAACATTTTTGTGTCGATTTTACTTCTGTGATATTAAATTATTCTAAAATCTGATAATAATTAAATGCACGTTTTCACGAAGTCTATCTTGGAATAAATAATTAAATTAATTTTAGACAGTTTCTAGTTGATAGCAATTGTTTTTATATATTTTTTTTAGTCCACCAAACAACAATTTTCATAATTTTATGATCTGAAATTGCCCCAAAACTTGGGATTTGTGGTTTTCTTAAAATAGAAATTTGGAATGCTTTGTGAAGTAATTTTTGAAAGTTTCAAGTCGAAGGCAATTGTTGTTATATTTTTTCAATTCACCAAAATGTAATAATTTTCATAATTGTCCCAAAATCTAGGGATTTCTCGTTTTCACAAAATAGAACTTTGGTATGCGTTATGAAGTAATTTTGCTAAGTTCGAAGTCGACAGCAATTATTTTTCTATTTTTTCAAGTCCCCAAAAGGGCGGTCCGTTAGTGTAGTAGGTACAGACGAGCGCTTGTGTCGATGGCACCGCGGCCGTGTCGGTTCGAGTCCCAGCCCGGACGAAAGACTTTTCTGTCGAGAAGTATTCCTTCGAGTCCGTGGTTGTTTGTATACGTCTTTCATTATTCATTTGTTCATTTACTCATTTAATTTATAACTTAAAATATAAACATAACAATTGATGATGGCTAATGGTCATAGCACCAAGACCAGGCGTAACGCCGAAAAAAAAAGTCACCAAAATTGTCCAATTTTTAGAACGTTAGTTTATATTCATTTAAAAATCTAAAGATTTTCAGTTTTTATACGAGCTAAATTTTACATGCATTATGAGTAAATTAGAAAAGTTTTCAATCGACTTCAATTATTTTTATATATTTCTAACAAGACGCCAATCTCGTACAATTTTTCTAAAACGCAATGTCTGTTTTTTATAAAATTGTAACAATTTTCATAGTTTTATGTTCCGAAATTGCCTCTAAAATAAGCGATTTGTAGTAAAATAAGCGAAATTGAGTATTTTGTAGTTTCTTTAGAATCGAAATTAGGCGTTGATTGCGAGTAAATTTTGAAATTCTATTCGATGGCAATTGTTTTTGTAGTTTGTTTTAAGTGCATATTTTACAACACAATATCAACACAATCTCCAATAATATAAAATTATCGCAAAATTTATTGCATTTTTCACCGAAACTTAAATGAATTTTTATTCATTTTGCACAATTTTCAGTCACCAAAATGATTCAATTTTTAGAACTTGAACATAAAAATCAAGAGATTTACAGAATTCTAAATTTGGCATGTGTTATCAGTTAATTTAAATCGATGGAAAATGTTTTTTTATCGAGCCGACAACATTCTTACACATTTTCATAGATGTAACAAAATTTGCATTATTCTGTGTTCTGGAATTGCGATTGTCAGTTTTTCTAAAATAAAAATGGGGGAACAATATTTAATGTTCACAAAAATCATCTTATTTCTTATTTTAATAATGATTTCAATTTTACAGAAGATTATATTTTTTATATGATTTTGTTTAATTTACATTTAATGAACATTGTAAATGTTTAACGACATTATAAATGTACCAGAAAATTCATATTTTAGATGAATGACGGCATTCGGTAATATAGAATTTCTGTATGTAAATTGTAATTTTAGTTAAATTAAATGCAGCAGCAATGAATAATCAATGTTAAAAATTTGGTCCTAATCGCTTTAATGGCATTTATCGCATTATTTTTTGAAATATCGCTAGCCTCCTCCTGTAAGAAGGGGGGAGGGGGTGGTAAGCACCCATGGCCTATGATCCTTACAATTCACAAGACGGCTGTGCATAAATTTGTTGTTTTCAGTCAGAAATTCAAATAATATAATTTTCTTATATATTATTGCGATATTATTAAAATAAAGTTTAGCTTTGTCTTTTAATAAACTATTGTAGCGACTTGTGGTTTTATTTTTCATGACCTGCAAAATTTAACTTTGCCGACGTCTGGGAATTTGGGAATGATTAACTTCTGGTTTATGAAAACACATTTATGTTCATTTCAAATGACGAAAAATATTCAAGAAAACCCTTCTTCTTGAATATTTTTCGTCATTTTGAAATGAACATAAATGTGTTTTCATTAACCAGAAGTTAATCATTATTCCACGTTGTCCAAAGAATTTTGGACAATACTGATTTTTTCAAACATTTTAATAATTGATACAAAAAACCTATTCAAACAAATGACATGTAATACTGTGTAAGTTAATTAATTTTTTTTGAAACCCACCGTACGAAACTATTAGATGGTCTTTCAGAATCGTTGTAATAATTTATTTATTTTGTGCAGAATTGGAAAGAGTTGCTTGTTTTTTGAAAATGTTTCAACTTGGATTTAAAATCGCCGTAGAAATACGTATGTCAAATATTTAATTCGTCCGAAACGAAACACTGCTGTCAATGCTGCCACATGTTAAAAGATAAAACTCACTATGTTTAAGTATATATTTTATTTTAGAAATAAATCCTTAACCAAAACCAAAGTAGAAAAATTCAATGAAGAGCTGTATTCAGACGTTATTAAAATGTACTAAATTAACATACGTTACATTCAAAAGGGTGTTATCTGTCTGGGCTATCGACCGTCGGTCTTTCTGCCCTGTTTTGAATCTGCTGAAGTTGTTCAAAATAAAAGAATGCTGCTAGGTTGCTGAATTATTTATCTTGCTCACTCGAATTGTTGAATTTTGAAAAAATATTTGATATTTGTATTGTGTAATAATTTGCCATTTTTAAATTTTGACGAAATCATGAAAAAATGATCCAAGGGTTCCCTTCTTACTTTGGCTTAAAAATTGCATCTGAAATGATTTCCTGTAAAAGTCACTGTTTGAATTGGGAGTTTCTACACGTCACCGTAAAGATCTCATTAAACAAGGGTTTAATGAATATTTTACACCATATATTTATCTAATTATGCTTTGACTGGCTTCTTAAATATTTTATACCACTTTTTAGCATTTGAACAGTTGTGTTTTGATTATTGAAAAAAAGTGTTCTTGTTAACCAGATATTTGTAACTATCTTTTGTTGATTGTTGAAAACATTTCAATGTGATAAAAATTTTATTTTGCTATTAGATAAAATGGTTAATCTACAAACTATTAACGTGCTTATATTTTAAAAGTTGAAAATCACAAAAATATTTACTACGATTAAGAATTCATAAATCAATTGGTCTTTAGTTTAACTTACTGTTAGAATGTAGAATACATCATCAGAACATTGAAAGCAATAATTCATTTGGATCAGAGGATTCCTCCGTTTTTCAATATTTCCGGAGTGCCAAATTTGCAAGATCTACGTATTTTTTATTTGAATATACGCTTTCTGTTAACTAAATATATCAAAACATGAAAAGCTTCTGAAATAATGTTTTCTGCTAAGGATGGTTCATGAAGAACTACCAGTTTAAACATTTGGCCAGTTGCAGCAAAATCTCCAGGTGATTGCAAAAGTTCGTGCCAGATTTTCATAGATAGCAGATGCTGAGTTTTCTTTCATAATTATATTAACTGACAATTATCTAAATACGTCGTGAGTGAACATAATCTAAAACAAGCTTATTTAAATTAATTTGTGCGCATACATAATATTCAAAATGGAAAATGCAAAGTCACGTTTTTGTCATGTTATATTATACGAGTTTAAAAAAGGAGTAAGTGTAGGAACTGCAACAAATAATATCCAAGATGTTTATTCGTATCGCGCCCCTGCTCTTAGCACAGCGAAAAAGTCGTTTAGTCAATTTTAAAAATGTTGACTTCAATCTAAAAGATAAAATTTACTTTCACCTTCCGGCATTAATAATAATTTTATCTGTGATTTAGTGAACAACATTGGATTACCACTGAAGAGATTGCCGATAGATTAAATATTGACAATTCGACTGCATTTAGTCATTTAAAATAAAACAGAAGAACCGTGTATCCACAGCCATTTTTCTCCTCGTCCCTCAATAAAACGAACCTTTCTTGGATCAAGTCATAACTGGAGATGAAAAACGGGTTGTGTATTTTGTATAGCAACATAATTAGAAAAAGAGGTTGGAAGCATTGAAGTGAAATAGCAGAAAGGCTGAATTGCATCCAGTGAAAGTGTTGTCCAGTGGAATTGCAGAGGAATATTTTTGTATGACCTTCTTCTGCGTCACTGCTGAGAAGTACTGTGATCAACTGACACAACTTAATGTTAAAGTCTAAGCAAAACGTTAACATTTGCCCAATCGCAAAGGCATCATCTTTTACCATGACAATGTTAGACACACGTCGCTCATCAGACACAGCAAAAACTTAAAGTTAATCTCCTTCAGCACTACAGCCGTATTCCTCTGATCTTGCCCTTTCAGATTTTCATGTGTTTGCAAAAATGGCAAAAAATTGATTCTACAGAAAAAGTCAAAAACTTACATACGACTTTCTTTGGAGAGAAACCACGCAGTTTTTACAAAGAGTTTAAAAGATATAAAATGATGGAGAGTACATTATCGATTAATAAATTCGATTTTTCATGAAAATGTCTTGTATTTAATTTGGTTTCAAATCGGGCACGAACTTTTGCAATCGCGAAAGATTTCGCGTTTTTTTTTAAATTTTTAATCACCCATAATTTATGCAGAATTATTACTTGGAAATAGTTTTATTCACAACTAAGTTTCGATCCTTGAAAGCATTGTACCAGAAAGGTGTTGTTTTCAACCAGAAATTCAATAATTATTCTTTCGCCACCTGACTTTTGTGGGTATAATTGAAATAAAACTCTTGTTTGGTTTCATGTTATTATTTTCCTGACACGTCTTCCGGTTAAATTAAAACCATTTGTAAAGAGGATATTATAATGAATCCTGCAAACTGCAAATGATAACATAAACGCGTAAAAACTATAATCACAATAACCCACAAGTGTAATTTTGTTTCATCCAGTTTGGACAACAAAAAAATGTTGAGTTTGGCAGTAGCAAGAAATGTGTAATTTATTTCAAATTTTAAGGGTAATACAAAATTCGATCGACCAAATCTATAATTAAGGCAAAAATACTAGAGTTTATAAATTTGACCGCTTTACCAGCGGTGTTATATTCTATTTGTATTTATTCGGAATAATATCCATTCAGGTCCTAATGGCCTATTTACCAGGGAATCGTCAGATACTTATCGGCGCCCCACGATTCCATTCTATTCAATCGACTGCTCGCCACTTGCCAGCCACTCGTGATTTTCCGAATGGAAGAATCAATTGCTAAACGCTATCCCTTTTTATCCATCTACCGACAATAAACCACCCTCCTCACAAATAGACTTCATTAAAACACAATGAACACATAATCTATCGCGGCTTGATATCTAGAAATAGACGAAACGCACGAATCAAACAATTAATAAGAAACGCAAACGCAAAACAGATGTTTATATTCATATTATTTTTTAATAAAGAGGGTAGCGTGGTAATTCCATCTGAATACTTTTCAGAGTAAACAGCTATAATCTTTCCTAAGTTAATCTCTGTAACATTATTGTTTTTACTTTCTCCGTTACGAAGTACGAGAAAGTATTGTGATCGTGATTTAAAAAAAAAAAATTTTTTTACGGAAATATCCGTTTTGGGGTCCCTAGATGCCATTTCAACAATTTCTGGAAAATTTTTATGTGTGTGTGTGTGTGTGTGATGGTGTGTCTGTATGTGTGTGTATGTGTGTGTGTGTCTGTATGTGTGTGTGTGTGTGTGTGTGTGTGTGTGTGTCTGTGCGCGCTGTATCTCAAAAACTAATGGAGCAATTGATATGAAACTTTGAACACACGTCTTATTTGATAATCCGGAGAACTGAAAAGCTTTTGGTAAAATTTAGTACACCGGAAGTGGGTGTTTACCTTAACTGTTTTTTGTTTTTTGCCAATATTTTCTTAAATATGAAAAATATCACAAAAACATTTAAATAAACTTTGAAGACAACAAAGAAGTTTCATTAAACGTCAGTTTCATCCGAGTTTACGCAATGCTCGATTTACATTTAAAATATGATTTCAATTGAAAATAAACCCATGAAAACGTAAATATAAAGTCGGAGAAAGTAACATGATGGCCACATCACCATTTTTACTTTCTCCGTTACGAAGTACGAGAAAGTATTGTGATCGTGATTTTTTTTTCAAAATTTTTTTTTGCGGAAATATCCGTTTTGGGGTCCCTAGATGCCATTTCAACAATTTCTGGAAAAAAATTTTTTGTGTCTGTGTGTGTGTCTGTCTGTGTGTGTGTGTGTGTGTCTGTCTATGTGCGCTGTATCTCGAAAACGAATAGAGCAATTGATATGAAACTTTGAACATACGTCTTATTTGATAATCCGAAGAACTGAAAAGCTTTTGGTAAAATTTAATACACTGGAAGTGGGTGTTTACCTTAACTGTTTTTTGTTTTTTGCCAATATTTTCTTAAATATAAAAAATATTACAAAATCATTTTTACAAACATTAAAGACAACAAAGAAATGAACATCTTTTGCTTGAAAATATTTTTCATAAAATCATTGCTATTCGAGAAAAAAATTTATTATTTTTTTTTCAATTTTTGGTTTATAATTATGAAACGATAATAGTTACAGCAAATTTATGCGAATAATAATTGTAGAGAATGCCAAAATTAACAACTTCTAAAGAATAAGTTTTCTTCGAAATCTCGTTAGTTTTTGAGTAAACCGAGTTTATGAATTTGAAGTACAATTTTTCCATCTTTCATAATTTTGACGTTTTAAACGTCAGTTTCATTAGAGTTTACGCAACGCTCGATGTACATTTAAAATATGATTTCAATTGAAAATAAACCATAGAAGCGTAAATATAAATGATACCATCTAGTCGGAGAAAGTAACATGATGGCCACATCACCATTTTTTCAATATACCGGGTGTGGCACTTAAGACGCCTCGGACCATAGCTCCTTTACGATAAAAGCTATCGAAAAAAATCAAAGTGGTGCATAGTTACCGTCGCTATGTTTTAAAAATATTTCTAATCATCAGTGGCGTGCCGTACTCCAGTGGCGTACCAAACTTATGTTTTTTTAAATGGAATGCCCTATTTTTTATTGCAGATTTGGAAAGTGCTCGATGAGTACTTATTTTTTTATCTAACATGTTATACCCTTCACTTTAGCGGTTTCGCTGTTATAACCCCTTCTTTCAAAATTGCGCCCCATTTTTGAGATTTTTTTGTAGAGAAACTAATTGACGCCGGCGCCTAAATTTTGAATTGAGGTACAGGTTAAGACCTCGTATACCTTCACATAATTTTTTTTCGGGTAATTTATGGCAAAAAAATAATTTTTGATTGATCTTCGCATGTTGTCATTTTTTCCGAAAATTTCAAATGGCACCCCCCTAAAAAAATTACGGCGTTGTACAGCCAAAACTCTAAATTTTTCATTGGTGTAAAAAAAATTACACATTGCATAACAAAATTTCGGAGAAAAAAGGAATTTCATCGCAAATGTCGGGAAACGTTTTCCGTTCCCAAGTGTGCCATGAGAAAACAAAAGATTGGTTCTAAGATTTCTTTATTTGGCTGAAATTTTCTATTTGTTTATTAAGATTTTCGATTTTTTAATCTGTATTTTTCATTTTTAGCCCCAAATTTTCGGTATTTGGTCTAAATTTTGTTTTTTTGTCCTATATTATAAATTTTTCAATTTTTAATTTTAGTTTCTGTTTGGAAACTTACTTTGAGCTACAGGGTTATTTTGAGGGTGAAAATGGCAAACTATTTTTTCTTTGCTTGAATTTTTTTATCTGCATTTTTAGATCTCTGCCCTGTAATTTCTTTTTTTTCAAAGTTTTGAATTTTGGCCTAAATATTCTTTATTTTGGCCTGCTTTTTTAAATTTTTTGTCCCAAATTTTCAGTATTAATGGTCTAATTTTTTGTTTTCTTGGCCCATATTTTAGATTTTTTTATTTTCAATTTGAGTTTCTGCTCAGAAACTTACTCTGAGCTACAGGGTCATTTTGAAAGTGAAACCGGCAAACTATTTTTCCTTTACTTGAATTTTTTATCTGGATTTTTGGATCTCTGGCCTGTAACTTCGTTTTCTATTCCAAATTTTGGACTTTTACCTAAATATTCTTTATTTTGGTCTAAATATTCTTTATTTTGGCGTGAAAATTTAGGTTGAGTGTTAAAAGTTTCGATTTTTTGGTCCGCATTTTTGATATTTAGGTCCTAATTGTTGGTTTAAGTTTTAGCTTTTTCGTGTTATACTCGTATTTTAAATTTTCTTATCTGAATTATTGATTTTTATGGGCGATTTTTTTGCCGGTATTTTCGAGTTATTTGGTCGGTTTTTGATTTTTGCCCTTTACTTTGGATTTTTAACCTGAATTATTGTTTTTTATTTTTTTTTTGCATTATTTTCGAGTTTCTTGTCGGAAACTTATTTTGAGTCAAACAATTATTTTAGGGGCTAGCTAAATATTTTTTTTTATTTGAATTTACAATATTTTGGTCTGCATTTTTTTGGACCATATTTTGGATCTTTACCAGGTTTTCGCCTCAATTTATTCCAAATTTTTAATTTTTTTGCCTAATTAATCTCTATTTTGAACAACATTTTCGATGTGTTTGTTGAAATTTTCGATGTTTTAGTTTGCGTATCTTTTATGTTTAGCCCATAGTTTTCGATATTTGGGCCTATGTTTTAGTTTTATTGTTTAATTATTGATTTCTATCAGGGAATTTTTGATTGGTCTAATATTTTAGATTTTTAACCTGAAGCAGCGATTTTTTAATGTTTTGCCAGTATTTTCAAGGGTTTGGTCTAATCGTCCAATCGGAGAAAGTAACATGATGGCCACATCACCATTTTTTAAGCTGTATTGAAGCTGCAAAGCTGCAGCGTGAGAAGCATTTATCAGAATTTAGCTGCATGTCATTTAAAATACACTAATTATATATAGAAGCAATATCATCCTGAATTCGGATGCAAACACGATCACTTTTCACTCTTTAATACAATTTTAAGCCATCTGCAAAAAGCAGATGAGGGCCTTTTAGTTTTGGAGGAAAATCATTTATAAATACGATAAATAAAAGGGGCCCTAAATTGGACCCTTGTGGAACATCAGATGTTGCAATGTACGATTTTGACAGATTTGATTTATTTTATTTTCACAAATTGCTTTCTCTCCGGTAGATAAGTTGTAACCAGTTTACTAATGGAGTACACAGACCATAACTTTCAGAATAGAGTAATTAACAGAATTAGAAGCTTTTTTGAAATCCAAATAGATGGCATGAAGTTCAGCACTTTTCTCTAAAGTAATGTGTAAATAAATAAATTAGAGTAGACCTAGTAGCAAAGAGCGAAAAGCTTCAAACAATAGGTTATATACAACTTTCTAAAATAGTTTAGATATCGAAGATTACGTTGTAATTGATTTGTAATTTTTTACATTTGAATTTGATTTTGATTTATGGATTCGCACCACATGTTGGAAAAACACCAGGATATAACGATATTGAAAATATAAAATGTACTGTTGAGCTTCATTGAAAGCAATGCACTAAAGATGGCTTCTGTAGCCCAATAATAATATATTTCATTAAATTTAATCTTCGTAAAAGTGAAAATCAATTCACACATCTTTAGATACGTTTGTCGTAATATTTTGACTACGAAAGTTATTTTGTTGTTTGAAAATCAATTCACACATCTTCAGACATTTTTGTCGTAGTATTTTGACTACGAAAGTTATTTTGTAAAATATCCGTTGAAAAGATGCGTTGCTGTTGCGGTATCCTTGGATTTCGAGTACAAACCGTCTTGGGATTTTATTATTTTTATTGGAATTATATAAATGTGAACAATGCGCAGTAAAATGGAAAGCAATGTTTTATCTCTTCTCGATACTCAAGTAAAACCCGTATATGGTCGCGGTGTCGGTCGAAATGTTTGGCTTGTTTTGTAGGGTTGGGCAAAATGAGCAGTAATAGATTCATAATAATAACAATAATATTAATACGTTATTTATTAATCACCTACAAGCAGTTTAACGCTAATTCAGTGTTCTAAATTAAGATAAATTAACTTTTGAGGACTAGGCTTTAAAAATGCTTATTTATGCCTAGGCTGTAAAAGTAATGAGCCAATTAGGTGAGACTTCACGGCCAATCAGATGGGACGCCGCGTCGACCAATAGAAGCCGCCGGATATTTGTCTTCCCGGACCTCCGTGCGAGTCCGTAACTTACCCACGCACAAAAATCGAGTCGCCGAACGGTGACGAAATTTGCTTGCCGTAACCGGCTCCTAGTGGCCCGGCATTTGACGTTTAAACGCCGTCGACCGGCGCACCTATTTCCTGGCACAGTAAAACGAGAGACTTTGTATCATAGTCAATTAACGTCAACGTCGGAATTGCAACAAAAATGCCTATAAAATTGCGTCTAGTGGATAAATTGATTGTTGGAAATCATTACAAAACGTATCGAGAAACGGTGAATAAGTGATTGAGAATCAACTTTCATTGCACAAAAGGTCAGTTTTATTCACAAATATTATAGAAAAAGATACAAGATTAAAAATAAACGTAAATGTATTTATACGCTAAAACAGAAGATTCTGAGCGATTTAATGCATAACAAATTATCGGAAAAAAACAACACTTCGATATACGAAATTTTTCCTTATTAGTTCTCCGGATTGTTAAATAAGGTTTGTGTTCAAAGTTCCATGTTAATTCCTGTATTAGTTTTTGAGATACTGAGCGCATAGCCAGTCACACAGCAGCCACACACAATCATTGAAATCGCTTCGAGCGACCTAAAAACGGTTATTTCCGTTAAACTTGTTTTGAAAAATATCTATTTTGAGGTTCCCAGAGACTATTCTGAAGATTTTTGAATAATGTTTGTGTCTATCACACAGCGTTGCATCTCAAAAACGAATACTGATTTCTGAATGCAACTTTAAACTTAAGGGATTATTGATAATACGAAGAATGGAAAAGCTTTTGATAAGATTGGATTTTGCTTACTTCTTTGGATTTGCATAAAAAGTAGTCTATAATTTAGGACTAATTTAGGACTAATTTGTACCCAAAAAATTAGAATTTGTACCTACGCCGTTTAGCCGGTATACCGCTATGAAAAGTGGGGGTGCTAACTTTAGTAAGGACAGCACCCCCACTGTCTCTGATCAAGTTGAAATATGGACGACTGGCAAAAACTAATTTAAGACTAATTTGTAACGACCGTCGTTTTTTTATAAACATTTTTGTTTATTGCAAAATTTGAAAAATTCGTATTACGCCAAGCAGATTCCACCGTTCGTTCACACTACATCTCAAGAACCACTTGAATGACCAATATTGTTCTATAAACAAAATTTGTTTATAAACAAATCGATGGTTTTTTTTATTTTTAAGAGGTGATTTTCGCTGAAATGAAAAACATATCCTCACGGCCAAAGAAATATAAGACAATTTTCAAAATCTCCTTTTCTAAATTTACGACGAATTTGCACCGAACTTACTTTTATACCAAAACAAACTTGTTGCAAACAAATTGCCATTTTTGAAAACTGCGCCACGTGTATATCACTTCATCTCATGTAAATCACTTAAGATATTCGACACCATATTCAACAGGCTTCAGAATCTTAATATCTGAATTTAAGATTAATTTGTACCCAATTCAGATTTGCGAAAAAATCAATTTCATGTCAGCAAATCGATACTTTTGATAACTGCGCCACGTGGTTATGAAAAAACCGTATGCAAATTAAACTCCATGAAGCCATTACAGAATCAATAAACAAATTGTGGAATTTTCATTAACGAATTTATGACTAATTTGTATCCAACTCAGTTTTTCGAAAAAAATCAATTTGTTGTCAACAAATTGATACTTTTGATAACTGCGCACGTGGTTATGAAAAAACCGTATGCAAATTAAACTCCATTAAGACGTACAGATTCATCAAACAAAATGCAGAACCGTCATAACTGAACAAAGCCAATGAACAAACTTCAGAATCTCAATCTCTGAATTTAAGACTAATTCGTACTCAATTCAGTTTTGCCCAAAAAATCAATTTGTTCTCAACAATCTGATACTTTTGATAACTGCGCTACGAGGTTATGAAAACACCGTATGCAAATCAAATACCATGAAGCCATTACAGAATCAATAAACAAAATGTGGAATCTTCATTAACAAATTTATGACTAATTTGTACCCAATTCAGTTTTGTGAAAAAATCAATTTGATGTTAACAAATTCATATTTTTTTGAAAAGCGTCACGTGCCAATGAACAAACTTCAGAATCTCAATCTCTGAATTTAAGACTAATTTGTACCCAAGTCAGTTTTGCCAAAAAAATCAATTTGTTCTCACCAAATTTATACTTTTGATAACTGCGCCACGAGGTTATTAAAACAACGTATGCAAAATTAACACCATGAAGCCATTACAGAATCAATAAACAAATTGTGGAATCTTCATTAACGAATTTATGACTAATTTGTACCCAACTCAGTTTTGCGAAAAAAATCAATTAGTTGTCAACAAATTGATACTTTTGATAACTGCGCCACGTGGTTATGAAAACACCGTATGCAAATCAAACACCATAAAGCCATTACAGAATCAATAAACAAAATGTGGAATCTTCATTAAAAAATTTATGACTAATTTGTACCCAATTCAGTTTTGTGAAAAAATCATTTTGGCTTCATGGTGTTTGATTCGCATACGGTCCTTTCATTACCCCGTGGCGCGGTTATAAAAAATATCAAGTTGTTGACAACAAACTGATTTTTTTTGCAAAACTGAGTTGGGTACAAATTAGTCTTAAATTCAGTTATGACGGTTCTGCATTTTGTTTGATGAATCTGTAGGTCTTAATGGTGTTTTTATGCATACGGTGTTTTCATAATCACATGGCGCAGTTATCAAAAAAATTAATTAGTTGACAACAAAGTGATTTTTTTCGCACAACTGAGTTGGGTACAAATTAGTCTTAAATTCAGAGATTGAGATTCTGAAGTTTGTTCATTTGCCCGCGACGTTTTTTCCTAAAGTATCAATTTGTTAATAACAAATTAATTTTTTTTGCAACACTGAGTTGGGTACAAATTAGTCTTAAATTCAGTTATGATGGTTCTGCGTTTAATTCGATGAATCTGTAACTCTTAATGGTGTTTTATTTGCATACGGTGTTTCAATAATCACGTGGCGCAGTCATCAAAAGTATCAATTTGTTGACAACAAATTGATTTTTTTGCAAATCTGAGTTGGGTACAAATTAGTCATAAATTCAGTCATAAAGTTTCCGTATTTTGTTTATTGGTTCTGTAATGGCTTCATGGTTTTTGATTTGCATACGGTCCTTTTATTACCACGTGGCGAGGTTATCAAAAGTATCAATTTGTTGACAACAATTTGATTTTTTTGCAAAACTGAGTTGGGTACAAATTAGTCATAAATTCAGAGATTGAGATTCTGAAGTTTGTTCATTTACACGCGAATTTTTTCCAAAAGTATTAATTTGTTGACAAGAAATTGTTTTTTTTTGCAAAACTGAGTTGGGTATAAATTAGCCATAAATTCAGTCATGAAGATTCTGAATTTGGTTTATTGGTTCTGTATGTCTAAATGGTGTCTGATTTGCAAACGGTGTTTTCATAATCACATGGCGCAGTTATCAAAAAAATTAATTTGCTGAGAACAAAATGATTTTTTTCGCAAAACTGAGTTAGGTACAAATTAGTCTTAAATTCAGAGATTAAAATTCTGAAGTTTGTTCATTGACACGCGACGCTTTATCCAAAAATATGAATTTGTTAATAACAAATTGATTTTTTTTTGCAAAACTGAGTTGGGTACAAATTAGTCTTAAATTCAGTTATGACGGTTCTGCGTTTTATCCGATGAATCTGTATGTCTTAATGGTGTTTTATTTGCATACGGTGTTTTCATAATCACGTGGCGCAGTCATTAAAAGTATCAATTTGTTGACAACAATTTGATTATTTTGCAAAACTGAGTTGGGTACAAATTAGTCTTAAATTCAGTTATGACGGTTCTGAAGTTTGTTCATTTGCCCGCGACGTTTTTTCCTAAAGTATCAATTTGTTAATAACAAATTAATTTTTTTTGCAACACTGAGTTGGGTACAAATTAGTCTTAAATTCAGTTATGATGGTTCTGCGTTTAATTCGATGAATCTGTGACTCTTAATGGTGTTTTATTTGCATACGGTGTTTTTATAATCACGTGGCGCAGTCATCAAAAGTATCAATATGTTGACAACAAATCTATTTTTTTGCAAATCTGAGTTGGGTACAAATTAGTCATAAATTCAGTCATAAAGATTCCGTATTTTGTTTATTGGTTCTGTAATGGCTTCATGGTGTTTGATTTGCATACGGTCCTTTTATTACCCCGTGGCGCGGTTATAAAAAATATCAAGTTGTTGACAACAAACTGATTTTTTTTTGCAAAACTGAATTGGGTACAAATTAGTTTTAAATTCAGAAATTGAGATTCTGAAGTTTGTTCATTTACACGCGACGTTTTTTCCAAAAGTATCATTTTGTTGACAACAAATTGATTTTTTTGCAAAACTGAATTGGTTACAAATTAATCTTAAATTCATATATTAAGATTCTGAAGCCTGTTCATTGGTGTCGAATATCTTAAGCGATTTCCATGTGATGCAGTGATATACACGTGGCGCAGTTTTTAAAAATAGCAATTTGTTTATAACAAATTTGTTTTGGTATAAAAGTAAGTTCGGTGCAAATTCATCATAAATTTATAAAGAGAGATTTTGCAAATTGTCTTATATTTCTTTGGCTGTAAGGATATGTTTTTCATTTCAGCGAAAATCACCTCTTAAAAATGTAAAAAAACATCGATTTGTTTATAAACAAATGTTGTTTATAAAACAATATTGGTCATTCAAGTGGTTTTTGAGATGTAGTGTGAACGAACGGTGGAATCTGCTTGGCGTAATACGAATTTTTCAAATTTTGCAATAAACAAAAATGTTTATAAAAAAATGACGGTCGTTACAAATTAGTCTTAAGTTAGTTCTTGCCAGTCGTCCATATTTCAACTCGATCACTGACAGTGGGGGTGCTGTCCTTACTAAAGTTAGCACCCCCACTTTTCATAGCGGTATACCGGCTAAACGGCGTGGGTACAAATTCTAATTTTTTGGGTACAAATTAGTCCTAAATTAGTCCTAAATTATAGACTACTTTTTATGCAAATCCCAAGAAGTGGGGGTGCCAACTTTATGGAGGTTGATTTCACTTTCCTTGTTCTTTTTTGAGATTTTCTTAAACATAAAAAATATGACAAAAACGTTTGTAACAAATATTTGAGATAACAGCAGTGGAAGTGTTTGAAATTTTTAGTCTGTAATTATGAAATGATAAGAGATTAGATCAAATTTACATTAAAAAATAATTGCAGAGAATGCCAAAATAATCAGCTTATAAATAATCCAACTGGGTTTTTAGAAACATATTTTTTTTTAATTTAAAGTTGGTTGATAGCAGTGGCGTAACGAGAGGGTGGGTGTGGGGCATGGGGCTTTAACCCCCATTGATTAGCTTGTGCTACGAATTAAAAATACTATTTAGCAAACTTACTTTAAAGTGCGGTTAATTTGGGGATTCCTTCAAAGCGGGGATCCCATTTGTGTGCCCCGTTTGCCTGTTAATAAATCAGCCCCTGTAATATTTTTATATACATTTTCAGGATTTCTTACTGGCAAAACTATTCAAATCAGTAAAATCAAGCGCACTAGGTAAATCATAATTTATTGATAAGAAAAATAAATTATTAAGTCCTTCTTGACTAATTGTATTTCCTAAATATGTTTTTGTCGATTAAGGGCCGCTTTTACAATCGTCGGATAAATGATGGTTAACTTATACCCTCTTTAACTAATCCCATCGTTTATCTCTCAGTTAACGCACGTTGCCTTTTACAAACGCTTAGATAGATTTTCTCCCGAAACGCCAACGTTGGCAGCATTGAGGATACATGCGGTTGCGTAGTTTATAGAATCGGCATTTTTCGTTTTGCTTTGCGGAAAGGTTAGAAAGTTGTGTTTGTAATCATTGATGCGACCCTTGACCCCCTCGAGCTTCTTTTCAATATTCCACCTAGAAATATGCCAGAATGGCTTTTACAATCGTCGGATAAATGATGGTTAACTTATACCCTTTTTAACTAATCCCATCGTTTATCTATCAGTTAACGCACGCTGCCTTTTACAAACGCTTAGATAGATTTTCTCCCGAAACACCAACGTTGGCAGCATTGCGGATACATGCGGTTGCGCAGTTTATAGAATTGGCATTTTTCGTTTTGCTTGCGGAAACTTTAGAAAGTTGTGTTTGTAATCATTGATGCGACCCTTGACCCCCTCGAGCTTCTTTTCAATATTCCACCTAGAAATATGCCAGAATGCATGTTTTTTAGAAACTAGTTTGTCGCCCTCTAACGGCCCCTGTATGTAATACCGATTGCAGATCGCTATAATGCCGGTATGGTGCGTGTGCTTGCTGTGCGCATTGCCCGAGATTTATCTGCTGCTCCAAGCTCCGGATAAGATAACTGCGAGTTATCTGCTTCTTAACCCTAACCTTGCTTTAACTAGGCATTGTAAAAGCGAATTTTCGCATTTAATCCGGAGATAGTGTTAACCTTAATTTAACCGACTATTGTAAAAGCGGCCCTTAGGGCCGCTTTTACAATCGTCGGATAAATGATGGTTAACTTATACTCTCTTTAACTAATCCCATCGTTTATCTCTCAGTTAACGCACGTTGCCTTTTACAAACGCTTAGATAGATTTTCTCCCGAAACGCCAACGTTGGCAGCATTGAGGATACATGCGGTTGCGTAGTTTATAGAATTGGCATTTTTCGTTTTGCTTGCGGAAAGGTTAGAAAGTTGTGTTTGTAATCATTGATACGACCCTTGACCCCCTCGAGCTTCTTTTCAAAATTCCACCTAGAAATATGCCAGAATGCATGTTTTTTAGAAACTAGTTTATCGCCCTCTAACGGCCCCTGTATGTAATACCGATTGCAGATCGCTATAATGCCGGTATGGTGCGTGTGCTTGCTGTGCGCATTGCCCGAGATTTATCTGCTGCTCCAAGCTCCGGATAAGATTACTGCGAGTTATCTGCTTCTTAACCCTAACCTTGCTTTAGCTAGGCATTGTAAAAGCGTATTTTCGCATTTAATCCGGAGATAGTGTTAACCTTAATTTAACCGACTATTGTAAAAGCGGCCCTAAGTAAAACACACTTTGACTTAGTTAATATCACACTGTTTATTTAATAGTGACTGCAGTTTTCGATCAAACAATGATCATTATCAAATATCAGTCAGTATTAAATAAATGGTGTGTTTTATTTGATTAAAAATGTATCACGAAGTGCCAACCTCAATCAGTGTTTTTGTCGATTTCAAAGAAGAAAATGATCTTTCTCCTGACGCATTTGTTAGTGTAAAATGCATTATATTTTTTATGTTTTCGACAAAATATTTGAATTCAATACATTATTCAGCAGAACATTCATCCAAATCGGTTTAATGTTCAGCTTGCATATTATTTTAATTATTTCGCATGTCATTCATAATCGTGAGTTTATTTAAAAATCCGAGCTTTTTCTATTCCTACGTAAGCCAATAATCGTTTCTGCAATGATTGATCTAGCCTATCAATAATAGCAAGAAACGCATTAATTCCAATATGAAGTTCGTTTAATATTCATCAGTTTTTTCATATTTATCAAACTGGTGTCGTAATGATTTAAAGCAGTCAAACAATGATTCAAAAATTGCAGTCATTGGGATATATGAATAACGGTTTGTAAATTTGATAAATGCTTCTCTAAAAACAATGTTAAAATTTTCATCACTAACAAATTAAGTGTACTTAACAATCCCAATTAAATTTATTGCATTAGGAACTGCATATTGCTAGAATATCTTCAATTACACAATATCCATGGATACGCATTTGATTTTTTTATTGTACCTTAGCAATCATAAGTAATGTCTCTATAAATGATACCAAGTCTGATATTCAAATCATAAATAAATCTTGGGGTTCCTCAAGGTTCAGTATTGAGCCCCCGATGCTATTTATCAAATACATGTACGATTTACCAATGTTATCTTGTTTGCAGACCTCCTTTGTAGTCATAATAATAAGAAAGATCTCAAAAGATGTGGTAGAAGATAACTAAGAGGTGTTATGCTCATAAAATAAAATTGAATGATCTAAAGACACAAAGATTACAGATTGCTACCGCTTTAAATTCAGTGACAGTAGGGATTCAGTTGACAGCCAATTAGTGTCCGCCTCGAATTTTTGTCGTAGGTTATCTGAACAGAATCCCACTGCCGGTGGTGATGCTTCCTTTTTTCTTTCAAACAATTTGGCCAGTTTCTTTTAATGAGACCTGGCATCGAAGTCCGTGACGGGCTGTGGTTTGCCCGCTTCCTTACTTTTCTGGAATTCCTCCGCGGTATGGTCACAACCTTTGTAAAACTTACACCGAGCGGGTTCTTTGTGGATCTTGCCGGCAGTCCTGTTTCTCCCGCAGGTGGTCGTATTTGGTTCAACAGGTTTCGGATGTTCTCCTGATCCTGTCTCCAAGCTAGAACTTTAGAACACTGTAGATCTTGACTAACTGCGTATCTGGTAGCGGTTTTGTCAACTGGGCGAACAAAGCACTTTTCGCCTCGATGAAGTTATACTATCCCCAGGTTTAGAGGAATAATATGGCTTTGCCTTTTCGAATGGTTTGCAGCGTCATAAAATCATCAAGTTGATGGTAGTCCGGAAAATTTATGAAGGGTGATGACCTTATAACGACAGATAAATATCTCCTCCTTTCGCACTGCAGGGAGATATTTACCTGTCGTCACCTACCGTAAATTTTCTGAACTACTCTCAACTTGATAATTTTATTAAGGTTATTGTTAATGCTGCTGTAAACCACTCGAAAAGTTAAAGCCATATTATTCCTTTAAACCTGGGGATACTATACAAGAAACTTCATCGTATCTTCAAAAATCTGAATTTGCGACGATTACTTATTTAAAATAATCATACTTGAACAGACCGTGTTTCAATTTCCAGGTTGCACATTTTTAAATTGATAAAAAAAAAGAAGTTACAACGCCACAAAGTTCAAATTACCAAAAACTAATTAAAACAGATCCTTCTTAAAGAATCTATAAAAATCTGCAAAAGTGTCGCGTCTAGATGTTCAAATAATCAACCCTAAATACACTGTGTTTCAATATCCAGGCTGCACATTTTAAAAATTAGTTGGAAAAAGAGGAAAACAATTGCCACTAGCTTAAACTATCAAAATTTGCTCAAAATAGATTTTACTTCGAGAATCTATAAAACTTGCGACGATTCCTAGAATTTAAAATAAACATACCTGAACTCACTGTGTTTCAATTTCCAAGTTGCATAATTAAAAAAAATAAATAAACATGAAGTTCAAACGTCGCAAACTTGAAACTTTCAAAAACTACTTAAAACAAAGTCTACTTAAAGTATCTATAAGAATCTGCAAAAGTTTCGTGTCTAGATTTTCAAATAATCAAGCCTAAACACACTGTGTTTCAATATCCAAGCTGCATATTTGAAACATTATTTGGAAAAATATTAAAACAATTGCCACATACTTCAAACTTTATAAATATACTCCAAAATCGGTGTACTTTAGAATTTAGTAAAAAAAATAAAAAGTCACTACTGTGAATTTTGAGAAACCCGCTCGAGAGCTAAATTTATTCTCATTCAAAAAATGTTTCAACAGGCTAAAATAGCTATTTATGTAACAAGTCCACAATATAGCACTTTCTTGGACGAGACGTTTTATGGCCGAGCGAGCGAAGCGAGAGAGGCTAATAATGGAAGCGAGTCCATTAAGTGCTATTGTGGACGAGTTACATACAAAGCTCGACTGCTTTTAGCATTTATGGAATACATTTTAATTATTATTAAATAAGACTTATGTTCAAAGTTTCGATCAATTGCTCAATAAGTTTTTGAGATACAGCGCGCACAGACAGACACACACACACAAACACACAGACACAATTTTTTTTTCCAGAAATTGTTGAAATGGCCTCTAGGGACCCCAAAACGGATATTTCCGTAAAAATATTTTTGAAAAAAAAATCACGATCACAATACTTTCTCGTACTTCGTAACGGAGAAAGTAATAATTATTTGGAACGTAAACTAAATTTGTAATTAATAATTGATATATGCTTTGATTTTATGCAGAATTTGCAGTTCCTGACTAGTTTTTGGCCTTGCGACCATTATAGTATTCAAACTTTTATTGTGTTAGTTCAACATCATTATTATTATTATTATTATTATTATTATTATTTTGTTCAAATCTCCATTTTTAGTTTTCTTTATATGCTGAAGGTTTGGATGGAAGAACAGCTGGGTTGTCCCAAAGCTGAATCCCACCTTAAGATTCTCTGTAATTTATTTTATAATTTTTCATTGTATATTTGTGTCTAACACCATGTGAGAATAAAGTCTATTATTATTATTATTAATAATAATAATAATAATAATTTCAATCACGAGCACTTGATGGGGAATTTTCAGTTCGGGGAAAAAATTATACTCTATAACATAATCGAGTGTTATTTTTTTTTTTATAATTCTGCGGGTTTTACCAAGACTTTAACTATGCATCGTTGTAAAATATGCAACTTTAAAACATTATGTATGGAATATTTCACAAATAAATTCAGCATCAAATTTAGAATACGTTGTGTTCTTTTTTTAAATTACACAAACAGATCCACCTTAAGAAGAAACTTATCATCCGTAGTAAGTTGGAAATAAAATATTTACTACTGTAAGGTCGGTCGCACACTGGCGTTTTGTCAGCAGGTCGGGTCGGGTTGGGTGCTCGCGGAAATAATTCAACACAAGACTTGAGTGAGAATCGCCCAGACCCGCTGTCAAAACGAGAGTTTCCCGACCCGACCCTTTGGCAAAACGAGAGTTTCCCGCCCCGCCCCGACCCGCTGACAAAACGAGAGTTTCCCGACTCGACCCGATCCGCTGACAAAACGAGAGTTTCCCGACCCGACCCGTTGGCAAAACGCTGGTATTCCACGCGACGGGTCAATTTGAAGAGTTTATTTTTTCGGCACAAACGAAACAAAACAATGTTGAGGTGCCAAACCACTTCGCCACGGAGCGCCCAAAAAACAGTTATATATTATTTTTTACAATAATTAATTGTTGTCAAAACAGTGATTTTCCAAGACTTATTTAACAAAGAAAAATCCCGTTGGCAAAACGAGAGTTTTCCGACTCGACCCGATCCGCTGACAAAACGAGAGTTTCCCGCCCCGCCCCGACCCGCTGACAAAACCAGAGTTTCCCGACCCGACCCGTTGGCAAAACGCTGGTATTCCACGCGACGGGTCAAATTAAAGAGTTTATTTTGTCGACACAAATGAAACAAAAAAATGTTCAGGTGCCAAACCACTTCGCCACGGAGCGCCCTGAAAATAGTCATATATTATTTTTTACAATAATTAATTGTTGTCAAAACAGTGATTTTCCAAGACTTATTTAACAAAGAAATAATTTTGTCGCAAACATTTTCAGTTTTCAAGTTTTGTGCTAATTGATTTGATTGATGAAGAGATTGGGTTAAAACTATAATGGTATCATTGTTTTATGTGCGTGGTGTATCCATTTAAATAGTCGCATTTTGTGGTCATCGACCAACACATATCTCCGGAATAAATTACCTCTAATCGCCGCAATACAAATTAGCATTTTATAAACAAATTATCACCGAAACGGTGAACTCCAAAATGGTTATGTGGAATGAATATTAATTCCTATTTCTTTGTTCAACTTACCAACAAATGGGCATGTATTTGACTATTTTTACATGGTCCGCCTTAAATACATATTCTTAAGAATTGTAGTTCCACATCAAACTTATAAAGTCATTATGTGGATAAATAATTGTTGTAGTATGTATACGCGATGGAATTTAGTTTAGTACAAAAAATGCATTGTTATAAAATCCTCAATTAATACCCTTCGCCTCGTTAAGATTATGCAAGCAATGATTCTTCATCGTGTTCAAGACGATCTTCGAAAATACTAACCCCAGATTGTTTCCAACCATTATTAGATAGAGGTGGAATCTAATGGAACTAATGAAGGTTAGAATTGGTTAAGTTAAAGTTTCTTAATCGTGTTACTAAAAATGTGTGGATATTAAACATGTACTCTAATAATGTACCACTAATCTGACAGTCGTTACACAACATATTAGTGAAGCCATTGATAAACGATTGCAGACTGATGTTATTTACACAGACTTCAGTCGTACTATTAGACAAGTACAAATACAAAACTGATGTGACTGAAGGGCACCTGCCAAAGTAAAAAAAAAAATTCAGTCGTACCTTTGACACAATTGACCATAATATTTCATTAAGAAAGCTGGGTGCTTTTTCGTCCAATTCTCAGCTAACTGGACTAATTATGTTCACTATAATGGTTATAAGTCGCTGTTGTTTCATAGTCAGTCTGGTGCGCCTCAAGGGTCGAATTTAGGACCGTTGGTTTTTGTATTATTTATGAATGACCTTATATCTTCGATTTCGTGCCCGGTCTTGGCCTACGCTAATGACTAAACGATTTATAACATAATTACTTGCCTTGATGCACTGATGATGCTGCCTATCTGCAACAAAATATTAGCATTAATACAATGACCGCAAATATCAGCAAATGCTGTGTAGTTTCTTATAGTCGCAAACTACGTTCAACTATAATATTGAAGGAACTGCTCTTGACTTTAAAATGCAAATCAAGGATCTTCGAGTCCTATTTGACTGTCATCTAAACTTTAATGATCACATTAATAACTTATCTGCATCTGCCTTTAAGTTATTGGGTTTCTTCTTCGAAGTACTTCGTTGATAATGCTGTATTAAAAATATTATATTATTACCTTGTTCAAAGTAAACTAAAATATGGCTCAATCACTTGGTATCCATACTATAACAATGCATCCCTTATGATTGAACGCGTGCAGAGACGCTTCTTGAAATTCCTTTCATTCACAATGGATGTATCTTGTGATTATGATACCATGTTGTGTAAACATAACGTTACATCATTGGGTAGATAACTGCAGTGCTTTATTTATGTATAAATTAATTAATAATACTGTGGACTATCCCAAATCAAATTGTCTGTCCCTTGCCATTTAAGTACTTTTTACATCCCTACATCAAGAACAAACATTATGCGCAAATCATCAGATGTTCATATGAGTCAAAATGGGAATAAGTTTTTTATTGCCATTTTTGTCGGTGATGTGAACTTCGGTTGGTAGTTTATTAGTTTTATTAGTCTATTAGTTTAGTGGTATAACTAGTTTTTCAAGCTTAAGTTGCTGTATGTGAAATTGTGTTCTCGAAGTGAAATAGTGAAATATAAAATTAAGAAAATTAACTGGTGACGAACGACGGCTCCGCTGCGCTGCGCCGTCGTCCGTGCGTAACCTATTAAATTTGAGTAAAGTTATCGGTGACGAACGACGGCTCCGCTGCGCTGCGTCGTCGTCCTTGCGTATCCCTTTAAATTGACCAAAATAACGGGTGATGATCGACGGCTCCGCTGCGCTGCGCCGTCGTCTGTGCATATCCTATTATAATTAACCAAAGTAACTGGTGGTGAACGATGGCTCCACTGCGCTGCACCATCGTCTGTGCGTAGCCTATTAAAATTAAGCAATTAAACTGTGCGCAGCCTATTAAAATTAAAGAAGGTAACAGGTGACGAACGAATTTAAGGAAAAATAAAAATAAAAATAAAAACTTTCACAAACCACACGCGTTGAGGAACTTCAGAAATGTAATCTGGTGGTAACCCCAGTTTCTGAATCTGACATCTGTCAAATATGACAATGCACTATCAATGCATTTCTTAATTTGCTGTTTGGAAAGCACTCGGACGTTAACAGGAAGAAGCTTATTTTTTTTCATTAACTTTGGGCCTCGAAACATTATTTGGTGAGCGTCTGAGAAGCGTATACACATTACAAACCAACATACAAACAAAATGTTCTAACCCTCCTGGAAATTTTTTTTTCGAAATTGATTTTCAGGGGAAAAATTTTCAACGTTCAAAAATGACAATAATTCAAATATGCATATCTCGGTTAATAACCGGGCGATTTTAAAAATTCAAAGTTTGTTTTACGTACACACAATACCGCAATAATAATCCGTCGTTAGATTCGTGATTTAAAAAGGAATAGAAACATTCATTTTAAAACGATCGAAAATATTTACCGGCAAAATAAATAAAAGTTTAATTAATTTTTAAAATTAGAAGGAGGGGTCGGAGCGAGAAATTTTATTTGGATTTTCCAAAACCACAAATCGGATCGAAAAACTTTATGGCGATCTTTGATACAGATTAAATCGGTGACTGATATGCCGTCGTCAGATTTTAAATTTTCGAAAGAAAAAAAAACGCAAAATCCTTCGAAAAATTCCGGCAAAACAATCGGCCGTAGATCGTAAACGGTGCGTCCCACAAAAAATATAGTTCTTACCTTTTCGACGCAAAATGCAATTATGAATGGCATGCCGTTTAAATTTCTTGCATGAGATGAAAAAATGGCCGCTGTAGAATTTTTTTATTGAAATCGGGGATGGTTTTCTTTGAATAACTCGTCGGGGGTTGAAGATATCAAAAATTTGTAAGAGACATAAAATGTAGAGGGAAGCTAGTTCTACAAAACTCTATAAAATTCGGAGTCGTGACCGTAAGGGGAAGCGTGCCCTTTTTTCAGGAAGCATCTGAAATGTGATTTTTTAGAAAAACGCTTGAGGGGTTGCAACGGATTTTTTTACGGGAACGTGCGACAGCGAACTTATGTCCCGATGTATTGGAGATTTTTTGAGCCATATTTGAATCCTCCAACTCAAAAATTCTGGGAGGAGATAGGTTTGGCGCGAACCTCTGCATCGGGAAAAATCGATTTTCAAAAACTTACCCCCGAGTCTAGGGGTGAGTTGGAAAATCGCGGTTTTTACGGGCCCCTAGAGGATGTTTCCGGTTTTCGGGAAAAAATAAAATTTATCGTTTTTTTGAGGGGTTGGCAACCTTTTTTTTAAAGGGATTTTTCTAGAGGGTTGAAATTTAAATGGTATTTTTCTTGAATTATTTGTGATTTTTCATTAAAATTTCAAATCGCCATCTATAATCGTTTTCAAAATATTTGAAAAAACGTGATTTGTATAAATAATTATTAATTATTATTATTATACTTTTATGTATTTAGATTTCATCTCTTATTTTTCTCTTTGTTTTTCTTCTCCTCTATTTTTGTATTTATGAAGTCTTTAGTTGTCAATTTGTAATATGATTATCTTTATACCCCGTAATGGTTTTCACGTAGGGCAAGAAATGAGTATTATTATTACTCCAGAGATTTTACCATCATTTCAGTGCCTGAAGCATTTTCTCAAGCAGTTCTTCCTCTAAAGGTTCCATCTCCATCCAATGATCACTGATATTTTTCAACCAAGAGATTTTTTATCTTCCTATCCTGCACCGTCCCTCTATTTATCCTTCCATGGTTAGCTTTACAAGGCCGTATTTGTTGTTGCGAAATGCTATTTTCCTTTGCTTGACCTCAACCTCAGTTACAAAATTGGTTCAGTACAAATGATTTTTGTTAGATTTAGACTAACAGGGTTATGTGGTTCATAGTTGATAATAGAGGTCTGCGAAATTACTCTTTTTTCTGAGCTGCCTCAGTAGAAAAGGTCCTCACTTCGAAAATTTTGCAAATTGGCAATTTGTTAGAAAAATGTTATCACTTCGGGTATTGTAATGTACTTCTCAAATTTCATTGCACAAAATGAATCAGGAAATATGCACAGGAGTCATTTGACTCTCGACTTATTTCTAAGAGTTGACTCTTTGAGTTCAGTTGCTCATGAGTTACCCACCTCTAGTTGATAACCATAGAATTTGTAGTTCCTAACTAGTTTTTGGCCTTACGATCATTATAGTATTCATTCATTTCAATCACGAGCACTTGATGGGGAATTTCCAGTCGGGGGAAAAATTATACTCTATAACATAACTCTCGACTTATTTCTAGGAGTTGACTCTTTGGGTTCAGTTGCTCATGAGTTACCCACCTCTAGTTGATAACCATAGCAATGCTATGTTTTTTCGTACTTATTATAATTTCAAAATTTCCTTTCTAGACAAATGCCTGTCGCTGGAGAGGCCGTCGGGTGGCGGCAAGGGGAAGAAGATGAGGAAACCAAGAACGATATACTCCAGTCTTCAGCTCCAGCAGCTGAACCGACGGTTTCAGAGGACACAGTACCTGGCTTTACCAGAAAGGGCGGAATTGGCAGCGAGTCTTGGCCTTACACAAACACAGGTTAGTTATTTTTTGTTTTGAATTTGAAATAAATCGGATGTGATATTTTTTAGGATTATCAAATATATTTTATTAATAGTAGATTTCATCATTAACAACATTTGAAAGGCAGTTTTAAGCTTTAAGTTGGACATAACCTTTAAATGTAAAGGGTGTTTCAATAAGAACTGAGTGCATTCAGGATTATTAAAATGAGGTACTGACAATCCTGAATACTAAGAATGTTTCACCACGTGTTAAACGAGAACCAAATACAAGGAAAAATCATTTAATTAAGTAAATAATGATTTTTGTTTATTAATTCCAATGTTTTGATGAAACCATGTTATCTTTTACCGGAAATAAAATAGTAATAGTACTTTTTTAAACGCCATTTCTTCGAAAACAGCTGAATATCGACATAGGGTATGCTACATGAAAAATATTCAGAATTTTACGTAGAATCCATAAATGCAACAAAAAAATGGGAATTCACATTTGAAAATTTTAACCTTGTGGTCGTATCTCAATTTTGGGACACCCTGTACATTTGAATTTTATCTCAAAAAATGCGCGTTAAAATATAATAATACATATGTCCGAGCATTTTTCTGAACGAAAATGCCCTGAATTTTAATCGAATTTATTCCTTACTTTATGTACACAGAGTATGTAAATGGTGGCTTACGTGAAAATAAATATGATATGATATAACTACTACCAATAGCAGCCTCTTTACCTTGCACAATTGCAAATGATTGGCACGTTCATCAGACAAAATAGTTCGACACGTTTTGCCAACAGTTGGCATGAACGATGAACAGTAAACGCATTCGTTCAGTGGTCGCCATTTTTACAAGTGTAAAAATACAAGTGATTTATGCTGCAAATGTGATGTGTTTACAAAAATTTATAATAATTATTTAATAATAATAATAATAATAATATTTATTTATTGCCCAAACGGAAGACCAATACTGGGATATACAAAGTGTGCAAAAAAATGAATAATAATTATTTATAATAATGAACATTGAGTGGTGAAAATAATATCCACATTTGCAATAATACCTCCATCATCACCTAATAACAACGCATTCAGCAGTGCATCATCCATAATTTTTCACTTAAAATGAAATTTTAAATTTAGATATATCAAGGCAAAATTGATGAAATCAAAATGGCGCCATAGCGTTCATCAGGCACCAACCTTCAGTGCAAAGTAATCGCAAGCGAATCACAAACAGCTTTTTCTGATGAACGCCGCGACTATTTTCGTATCATGTTTCCACGATTTCCTCTCGTTGTTGTGCTGTATTACGTCTCATGGTTACTTTCCTGTATCAGTACAACAAGTACACCTAACCTGAAACGTGACTGTAAATTATTTGCAAAATGGCGGGTAATTTTAAACAATTATCTATTCTTTTTCCAACACAACAAACAAGACTCCTGTTTGATTGCACTGCAAATGTGGTATTTTGTGAATCTCGTAACACCTTTCTGGACAACATATCATGAGAAATTTTAGAAATACGTTGTAAAGTTACCTTTTCTGCAGCCGTCCCGAAAATACTTCGGTATGATTTATTAAATCGAAAGTACCAATTTCCACAAGTAATGCCGCCTGATTTTTAACAGTTAAAATTCTAAATATTTTAATTTACAAATGCAAATATTTCGAACTAAATCGAATAAATCGGACTAATATTGTAACATCCTTCCAGGGATCGAACCTGCAACCTCCAGATTGCTAGTCTCACAATCAAACACTTATTTCTCAAAAATACTGAATTACAATATATATATATATATATATATATACGACTAGAGTATTGACTTTGTACATGCCTTACATTTTCGATTAATTTGCTACGTCGCCAATTAAACAAGTTTCAACGTAGCTTAAAATTTTTGAGTATTTTTTTTACCTGTTTAATGGGATTAAACATTTTTGAATTAAATGAAATAATTTTTGAGCTTTTTATAGAAAACTTTCCACACTCGTACTGTAGATTTGATATTAATAACGAGCTGAAGAATTTTGCTTTTTTTTTCGTATAACATGTTAGAATAAGTTATCATGAACATTTCCGTGCTTTCCCGACTTTCCATGGTCTCTACCACTGGGGAAAAGTTTCAGCATTAAAATGTTATAGGACGCCCCCAAGAAGGGGCTGAGTAGAGGGCGTTTTCGATACTCGAATCGATCCTGATTTATGGATGAGTCAGAGAAGTGGACGTCCAGAGAATTGATTAAATTAAGTTAAAGTTTCTTAACCATAATACAAAAAATATACGAATATTAAAACTGTATTGTAGAGATTTGTTCATCATCTCAATGTCTGAAGCATTTTCTCAACTTCCAATAAGTACTGATAAATGCACAGCTTGGTCAAGCTAAACAGCCACCACTGTTGTTGTTGGTGGTGCGATTCATGGTCAGGTTAGTAGAGGTGGTAATAGAGGACTCATATATTATATCAAATAGATCGGCGACTGCGACTCTCTGCATAACATATTTACCACGTCTTTAATTCGATACTATCACCACGCTGCCGAAATGGCGCTTCAATGTCACGCAAAAGCGATTGGTTTTATTTGAGTTTTTTCAAAGTCAAATAGAACTTTGGCGACACATTTATTTGATCGTTCTCAGTCGATTGTAACATAGAAACTAAACAGAAACGAACGTTCACGGTATTATTTATAGATATTAGGGCCCTATTCTGTTTTTATCACGGTGATAACTTTACGCCCTGAAAATTTATCACATCGTTTTCGATCGAACGGCAAATTGATATTCCGTTTCTAACGTGATAAAGTAAGTGTGACAACACTGTAAAATCGAAGCAAGTGAACTAATAACGGCATGCTTTCGCCATTTTTCAAATTTACGCGGGAAAATCAGTACCGAGTGCACTTGAAGCGAACTGTAATTAAGTTAATTTTGAAGAATTATGGAAGTGATAAGTACTAATCATCATCTAATATGGGTGTGTTAGTTCGAAACTATCGCAAATTTGTTATTTTTAAAACAAATATTCTAATTCACATTTTGGCGTCTCAAATGGTTTGCTAAAATCCCGTAAATGTCGTTAAAATTGGAGCAGATAATAATTTTCAGCTGCTGTTTCTTGTTCCTGCATAATAAAGCGAAACAAAGACCATTATCACAATTCTATGGTTAATACACACATATCACCTGCTCCGAACTCGGTGATAAAACTGAACCTTACTTTTCGACTTTTCGAAAGTGATTAAAATAGAATAGGGCCCATAAACTCCGATTCGCTTATGGTTTGGTGTATTGATTACAGTGAACCGTTTTTGCGATGCTTACGCCATCCGACGGTGGTAGTATAGAAACTTAAATGCGTCAATTTAAGATTGACTCATTTACCCAGCGAGTTGAATTCTATCATTTCGGTAGAGTTGCATTGTCCTACATCCGCTGCCCCCACCATGGGTCTCGCCACCAGCTTCCACTAATTTCAAAAACAGAGTCAATCAATCGCAGGAACAATTTATGGTTTATTTACAAAATATCTTTGTGTTCACTATTTATGTGTCTCGGTCTTAACTTGATTTAGTTTTTCTGGGTTTCAGGCTGGTATAATGTAGATTGAAATTGAAATGGGGGTACCTATTAAATTACCCCTTAAGGATTCGAATATATATTTTTAAATATAAACTATTTCACTACGCAATGTGACACCAGATTTTGGGACGACTCTAGTTACTCTGCTTCCAGTTATTGGCGAACTCTTTGAATCGATCATAAAGGACATATAGTCTGATCGCTGGTATCTGGCGGCTGAGGTCGTAAAACGGTCGGTCCGCCCTGAGGATCGATGCACCGTCGAAGAACAGGCATTGGTGGTTCATCTATTTGCATCCCATACATTTATTACTGTCCTTCGCTCCTATTGGTATACGCACTTTTACACCAGTACTTCTCAACAAAGATTGGTTTGAGATGAAAAATATTACGTCCCCTACTTACCGAGCTCCGACCCTCTTTTACGATCATAGCCGCCAGATTCCAGAGAACAGGCTATACCTATGCATCATATCACTAATCATATCCCTCCGTATCATTGCGGATTCCTTGAGCATTGGCCTACTACTCTCCCATTATCCATCTTCACTTCTAACTGCCAAACACAACTCAAAGGCCAAAAGTCCGCTATTGTTTTCCTGGATCTACAAAATGCGCTTCACATCGTTTGGCCCCGAGGTTTGCTGTTAAATAATAGTAATAACTTTCAAAGTATAAACCTAGAAAACTAAAACTAAAAGTATTTTTAGAAACGCAAGAAAAGGCACTTTAAATTTCTATTAAAATATACAGGGTGTTCCATTAAAAAAAAGTTTCTTTATATTTAGGGAAGATCTTCTTATTTCATTAAAACAGCATTTAATTACTTAAACAAACCTAATCATCTAAAAATGTAACATTTATGTTGTTAAAAACACTTCGATAATTTTAAAATATCAACTTTTTTTTCTGTGTCTATTCAAATATTGCTTGTTTTTTCCCTATAAACCAGAATAACGACTTTTGTCGTATTAGTGCTTAAATCAAATAATTAAACACAGTTATATTCCTTACTTCACTCGTTTATTTATAAACCCATCAGTTAACTATTGAAAATGAACACATCGTGTTCGAAATGTACACAGTGTTATAAATAAACGAGTGAAGTAAGGAATATAACTGTGTTTAATTATTTAATTACGCAACTTCACATAACTCACAAATACATAATAGTGCTTAAAAGGCATAAAAAACGATTTAAAAAAATGTTTCCTTAAATTTTTTTTTCCAGTTTGTTTTCAAGTGTAAGAGCTCATTCTGAACAGTATTTGTTTATAAAAAAAATGTTGTGGGACTTCCAGGAACCGAGATACGCAAAATGACTTTTGTCGTTAACAGTGCTTAAATTGACTGGAAACGCCTAAAAAACGAAACATTTAGCCCAATAAAAGTTATTGTCAGTTTAGTAACTACGCAAGTGCAAAAATATACCTAGTATTCTATTTAAAAAAAAAGCATAAGTTTGCGTTGAAACTCTGTTGTGTAGCACTCTGTATACATAAAAAAATATTTTCCGATTATAGAGTCGACAATTATCTACAACTTTTATATAAATAATATTTTTCTATTTTAAATCTTTGAGGCCAAAACGTTACTTTACGCTTCAGTGAGACACCCAGTATATAATATAGCGAATATTTGACTATCAAATAATCGTTGTAATTAAAAAAAAGGAAAAACATAACAAATATGTTTAAACGTAATTGTATAAGTGGAAAATATTTTTGCTCACATTTTTGTGTACTTTACACCGTTAAACTGTAATATAAATTAAATTATTATATTAAACATATTTCCGTTATTTAATTATTTATTAGAATTATTCAATTAATTTTTTCTTAGTACCAGGCAATCAGAAACCGGAAAATAAAATAGTCAAACGTATCCAGTGGACTGCGTGCGTAATTTCCCGGAATCAATAAAACTAATTCTTTTTTAAGAAAGTTGTCCCGACGCCGTTTTAGGTCCACAGATTTCAGATCATTTCCATTAGTTTGTATTTAGACAACTTTGGCTATCAGATCCAGGACACCATTTTTGGGCCGTTCGCTGGAATAAAATGTTTCCCGGGTGCCGTTTTTGGGTCGGAAAAATCTCTGGTTGAGATAAAAATTTGTCGCGTGCGATTTATTGCAGCTGGTTTCCATAAGAAACGTAATGTAGTGTAGCGAAGACAAAATCTATTGATAACATTTTTGGGCAGTTGTAATCACCTGTAATTTCCTGACAAAACAATGCTTCGTTGAAAAAAAAATTAAAGCTTACCGATTTTGGGTACTAGTAGTGACCCATGCTTTGGTACCAGTGCAGTGGTTCTTAACCGGTATTCCACGAAACGCTTCGTAGGCGTGTTGCAAAAATAGTGAAAAACTAAAGGGTTTATTGAACACATAGGTTAATTCGTATTTAACCAGTTAGCTGTGTTTGACGAGTATTCTCGTCATAGAAAATGTCAATATTTTGTGTTGTAACGAGTACCTACTCGACATAAATACAGAATATTGCCATTGCTTCTCTTTTGCAGTTTTTGACGAGTATACTCGTTATGCAGAAATGACAATATGAGTATCCTCGTCATAGAAAATGGCAATATTTTGTGTTATAACGAGTACCTATTCGACATAACACAAAATGTTGCCAATTGTTCATGACGAGTATACTCGTCACACAGTTAACTGGTTAGTCACTTGGTTTTACTTGTTTCACAGTTTCTATTTGCACATTTATATAATATTGTATAGGCAATTTGTATAAATGTGTAATTAGAAATTGTGAAACAAGAAACACCAATTAACTTTAATTGCTAATTTACTTTATCGTTAAATTATGTTTCAATAATCGATGGATGAGCCAAAAGTTATCTAATTTTTAATCAGTTGTGTTACGCTTGCTAGTCGGCCAAGCTCGGCGTCTGTATGTTTTCCGCAACCGATGATACAATAATGCCGTACGCGACAGCATACAGTGGTGTGGAGATCCGCGCCCGCAAACTGCTCGCTTCTAGCCAGTCAGCGCACGCCTATAATAAATAAAAGTGACTAAAAAGTAGAAGCTCTAGTGATAAATTGAATACTGGCCCATATCATGGTTCTAGAATAACACTGCAATCGAGAAAAGCCCACGCGTTTGAGACCTTATTTCTGGGATTACCCTCGTATATTCTGTATCGGTTTCAGAGTTGTTTATGTCCTCTTTGTTTAGCAGTACGATGTGATCAATCTTTACAGCAACTTTAAGCTTGCTTTGAAAATTAATATCCCCAGCTGTACAGAGTTTTACCAAAGAGGATTATATAAAGAATGGCAATGTAATGGACTGATTTTGGATCCAGTTTTAGAACCGAGCCTCTAGTTTCCGGATTCGGTACTAACTAAGAACAGAGAGGGAAGGATTGATAGTAATTCCATGTCTGTCGCTCCGACTGTTATTGGTGGACTAATTTCATATTTGTCTTACGTCCACGGGAGGGGATGGTTTCACTGCCAATCATCAGCGGGGTGTTATCTCTCCCATTATTTTGCCAATCACGGATTGAGCGACGGAGAAGAATGATTGAAACAGATATATCATCGGATCGAAAACTCGGTTTCATATTCAGTCCATTACATTGCCACTCTTTATATAATCCTCTTTGGTTTTACCTAAATAGTATACCATACTGTTGGGGCGCAGCATTTCCTTTTGATTTGTGGACATCCTCAAGGAAATCTAAATGGTTGCGATAGTTACTGGTTTATGAATTAATGTTTAAATAATGTTCAACCGTTTGTTAATTTTACAGTCATGATGCACCAATGTGATGGCCAATAATTTTATGTACTAAATCTCCATGTGAGTTTACGCAACGCTCGTAGTACATTTAAAATATGATTTCAATTGAAAATAAACCATGAAAACGTAAATATAAATGGCTATGATACCATCAACTCGGAGAAAGTAACATGATGGCCACATCACCATTTTTTTATAAGATTTAATCCCACTGAAGGGTACGCGATCTCAGTGTGTCCACTGGGTCTATTCACCCCTACTCTCTTTTAAGTAAGGGGCTCAGTTCATGGTTATTTGCTTTTTGTGGGAGGCTTTGAAAATAATGGACATCATCGGAAGTACCCGGGGGCACCCTTCTGCCATAGTCCTGTTGCGAAACGGTCCGGCTACTCCGTCCAACATCTTTCTTCCTCGGCACAACCCTGCTGAACTTGTTACCGGCGTAGCTTAGGGGGGGTAGCAAAATGGGAGTCGGTACGACTCTGTGAATAAACCAGATATTAATGACTAGCACGTGTGACGTGGCCCCGTGATCTCGTTAGCAAGTACGGAGCGCATATCAGACTTTTTGGATCACTGAGTGGATAGAGGGTTGGGGCAAGGGTGCACCGATTAGCAACCACAGCTAATCAATTAGCACTCAGTGGGTCGATTAAACAGTTTTGGACATTGCGCTTCCTACCTGAGTTCCAGTACTACGACAAGGTGAGGCACTGAACACTGGAGTAACGGTATCCACCGGAGGGGTCTAAGAACAGGTGAAGAGATGATGTTTTTGGCAGCCACTATAATACTGGGCACTGTGGTGAGCGTTCCAGGGTTATAGTCACGAGACAGGCACTGTTCCAAAAAACTCTACGTGGATGGGCAGTGTCCCAAAACGATTAAGAGTTGTGCCGTCTCGCAACATTAGGCACTGTTCCAAAAAACTCCACGTGGCTGGACAGTGTCCCAGAACGATTAAGAGCCGTGCCAAGGTCTCGCAACATTGTAACGCTTACAATATAACGCGGCCTTCCTTATTTTGTGACGAAAAATCACATCAATGAAGACTCTAGGTGTAATTCCTCAATTGGCGAGGAGGACAATTCATTGCCACTTGTTGTTATCGGCGGCTGAGTTGGACCCAAAGGCGAGGAGGGCAGATCGTTACCACTCGATGTTATCGGCGGATGAATTGGACCCGGATAAATGTGGAGAAAAAAGCGGTAACATAGGAGGTTGGGGCAAGTGTGCACCGATTAGCAACCGCAGCCTAATCAACCAGGTAAATAGCGTCCGGATATGACGTATGTTCGACCACTGAGTGGATAAAGGGTTGGGGCAAGGAGCACCGATTAACACGTTAAGCCCCGCGTGGCATCATCCTGATGCTTCAATAACATATGACGTTGGGACCGTGAGGTATCAACGTAATGCCACCCTGTATATATTTTTTTCAGACCGCGTGTACACAACGCGATCTCACGATTCAATACTTACCTTATGGAACTTATTTAAGTTATTTGATGAGGCATTACTTTAATACCACGCTTGTAATTCAGTACAAACTTGATGTTACTGTATATATTTATAGAACCGAAAAAACGAAAACCCGGTCCAAAGAATAAAAAAAAAATATGTACGCCGGGGCTTAACGTGTTTAGAGCCGCAGCTAGTCGATTAGCACTCAGAGGATCATCCACAAGTTCTTGCCTATCAACGGGTTTTCTCATCGTTACTCGACGGCATGCGTGTCTTTGGTAGGGGAGCGCGGCCCCAAGTCGACGCCGTCCTCTAGTCATGTCTAGAGTTAGAACTAGGGGTGTTCATTCTCATCGTCGTACTCCAACACGCCTACGAAACAGCGCGCGAGCACGGTCTCTGCTTCTACGCCCTCCTCTAGCCATACCTCACCGAGTTGCTGTTAACCTTGGGACGCTGTCTCTTTCACACGTGGGTGGTCACGTCAGGTTAAGCTAAACGTCACGGCCCGAAACGTTGGGCGCCAAATTGTTACCGGCGTAGCTCAGCGGGGTAGCAAAATGGGAGACGGTACGCCTCTGGGAACAAACCAGATATTAATGACTAGCACGTGCGAGGTGGCCCCCGTGATCTCGTTAGCAAGTAAGGAGTGTATGTCGGACTTTCTGGACCATTGCGTGGTTAGAGGGTTGGGGCAAGGGTGCACCACAGCTAATCGATTAGCACTCAGTAAGTCGATTAAACGTTTTGGACATTGCGCTTCCTACCTGAGCTCCAGTACCACGACAAGGTGAGGCACTTATCCTGCGGATAACGGTATCCGTCGAAGGGGTCCAAGACCGAGTGAAGTGGTGATCTTTTCGACAGCTACTATAATACTAGGCACTGTAGTGAGCGTTCCAAGGTTATATTCACGAGACACTTAGGTACTGTTCCAAATAACTCCACGTAGCTGGGTGGAGTCGCAGAACGATTAAGAGCCGTGCCAAGGTCTCGCAACATTGTAACGCTTACTATGTAACAAACTCCAACTATCGGTCACCCCTGGCGTAGCGTCTACGACATTGTCAGCCTCCAGCTCCTTACCGATGGCATCCTCCAGTCTTGTCTTCTCCGTCGTCTATTCAAGTCAAGAAGCGTGTGAATCCCTGGCGTATCGTCTACGACATTGTCAGCCTCCAGCTCCTTACCGATAGCATCTTCTAGTCTTATCTTCTCTGTCGTCTATTCAACTCAAGAAGCATGTGAATCCCTGGCGTAGCGTCTACAACATTGTCAGCCTCCAGCTCCTTACTGATGGCATCCTCCGGTATTGTCTTCTCCGTCGTCTATTCAACTCAAGCAGCGTGTGCTCCGCGTCACCGACTGCCATCTCACAGAAGAGGCAGGCAACCATGCCCTGTCAGGATCTGCGTTGTGAAGAAGTCGGTTTCCCATTCCCTCCTGCTGACTCAGCACCGCACATATGGGATGAAACATACCCTTGGTACCCACAGTCTACCGCTGATGCCATTCCAGCTGCCAGGCGTTGTGCCTTTTCGTGTCTGCTGCGACTCATTATATTTTAGTCTAAATTGAGATCACCGACTATTTTTACAAAAAATAGTTGGGTGCATTTATTTGTTAGTGTAAGTTTTTCTAACACACTTACAGCATTTTCTGATCAAAAAAATTATTCTTTGCTACATAAGTTTCGAAAATATTCTGGGAAAATTCTTAAATTGAAGGTTCCTCAAGTTTTTAAATCATTAAAAAGGCCAATAAAGATAATATATTGGCTTTCTAATGGATGGGCAAAGTTGTCATAATAATATGTCCTTTAAAGGACTAAATAATTGCTTGAAAATAGCATCAAATATACAAATGGACATCGCTGAAGAAAAACAGAAGTACCATCAATTGTCCACGTGAATTGGGTCTGAGTGGAAGATCATTCTGTGAACTCCGCCCGTGCTCCTTTCGTTTGAAATTTTGAGTATGTGTGTTGATCTTTAGTCATACTTTGAATTTTATTTTGTAAGATAGGAGAACAAAGATATAGTAAATAAATAAATAAATAAACATTGAGGAAGTATCACCGAAGAAATGTCAATGAAAAACAGACGATTCAGCATTAAGGAAACCACTGACTACTTGTTCAATGCTCGGTCAAAGTCTTTTTGAAGCTACCTATCCATTACTAGTATCTGGAGAAGTCTTCAAGATAGCGGATTAAAGTCGAGATGTCTGCTGAGAAGTGGGAACACTTCCCTGGATAGCGCTTAGAATAGGAAAAGGATGAAGAATTGATGTCTGTACTTCTAACGGAGGAATCTAGATATGGCCGCTTTTTCTGATTCCCAGCGAATACAAGTCACATGCGTTAGTACTCAGAAATCTTCGCATAGTTCCCTTTCGAGGTGGCACTGTTACCATATGGGGAGTATCTGCTTTAATGGTAGGTCTGACCTTTTGAATCAACTGCTTTACATAAGTTATAGATATTGGTATTTCTTGAAACTGAGTTTGCTTTCTTTTGTCAACAAAATCAAGACTGCACTTGTTGCGGGGAGCCTGTGTTTTGGTGAAATCTTGGAGCATGTTCTTACTTTTTTTTATTGCTACATAAGTTCGGAGCAACAGTTTTCTGATGACTATCAATCCTGCAGTGTGTGTTGACAGAGTTGTTAGCAATATTTTTTGAAAATTTTCATACTGCTTCAGCGAAAAACTTTATTTTTACTGACAATCGTAGATGAAAACTGGGAAACCATGATGTGGTATATAATTTGGGAATTCCTCCTTTATTCCCGAGTTTTGAGTGAAGATGCTTGGGATCATCACCAAAGGGCTTTAGATGATGGAGTAGCTGAGTATATTTTAGCCTTAATTTGGGCAGCAAATTGCTTACTTTAATTACCAGTGTGAGAAGATGTCAAACTATTATTGACGCTATAAGAAAATTTTTTATGCTGATTTGACTTGTCTATTTTGACAATTTCTGATTACTACTTTTCTTTAAATTTTATAGACCAACAAAACTTTAATTTTTGATTTGTATTTTAGCATAACTTGTCTGAAACTGCTATTGCTGACATCATTCTTAAGACTTTGCAGTGGTGCTGCTACGGCGCCCGGGAGGTGTGATGCATCCACTCGAAGTGCATCATATAGAAATCTACTATTGGCAGCATGATTGATCTAGTTTTCGTTTTGTTACTTTGGTTTTGCTTTTTTGAAACATTTTCTCAATTTTGAAGATCTTGATTTTGATGATTTTGATTTTAAAGATTTTGATTTTGATGTTTGTGATTTTGAAGATTTCATTTTGATTTTGATTCTGAAGATTTGATTTTTGATGATTCTGATTTTGAAGATTTTGATGGTTTTGATTTTGAAGATTTTGATTTTGAGGACTTTGATTTTGATTTTGATTCTGATATTTGTGATTTTGAAGATTTGATTTTGATTTTGATTCTGAAGATTTTGATTTGGAGTCTTGGGGCAACAGTTTCCTGACGACTATCAATCCTGCTGCAGTGTATGTTGACAGAGTTGTTAGCAATATTTTTTGAAAATTTTCATACTGCTTCAGGGAAAATTTTTATTTCTACTGACAATCGTAGATGAAAACTGGGAAACCATGATGGGGTAAATCATTTGGGAATTCCTCCTTTATTCCCGAGTTTTGAGTGAAGATGCTTGGGATCATCACCAAAGGGCTTTAGATGATGGAGTAACTGAGTATATTTTAGCCTTAATTTGGGCAGCAAATTGCTTACTTTAATTACCAGTGTGAGAAGGAGATGCCAAACTATTATTGACGCTATAAGAAAATTGTCTATGCTGATTTTGCTACTGACGAAACATCGTAGACAAAAACTGGGAAACCATGATGGGGTATATCATTTGTCAATTCATCCTTTATTCCCGAGCTTTGAGTGATGCTTGATGCTTGGGATCATCACCAAAGGGCTTTAGACGATGGAGCAGCTGAGGATATTTCTGCCTTAATTATGGCAGCAAATTGCTTACTTTAATTACCAGTGTGAGAAGAAGGTGTCAAACTATTATTGACGCTATAAGAAAATTTTCCACGCTGATTTGGCTTGTCTATTTTGACAATTTTTGATTACTACTTTTCTTTAAATTTTATAGACAAACAATAATTTTTGTATTTTACCACACCTGGTTTGAAAATGCGATTGCTGACAAAATTCTTAACACTTTGCACTCGAGTGGTACTGCTACGGCGCCCAGGAGGTCTAATGCATCCACTCGAAGTGCACCATACCGAAATTTACTATTGGCAGCATGATTAATCTAGTTTTCGTTTTGTTACTTTGGTTTTGCTTTTTGAAACATTTTCTCAATTTTAAAGATCTTGATGTTGATGATTTTGATTTTGAAGATTTTGATTTTGATGTTTGTGATTTTGAAGATTTCATTTTGATTTTGATTCTGAAGATTTGATTTTTGATGATTCTGATTTTGAAGATTTTGATGGTTTTGATTTTGAAGATTTTGATTTCGAGGACTTTGATTTTGAAGATTTTGATTTTGATTCTGATATTTGTGATTTTGAAGATTTGATTTTGATTTTGATTCTGAAGATTTTGATTTGGAGTCTTGGAGCAACAGTTTCCTGACGACTATCAATCCTGCAGTGTGTGTTGATAGAGTTGTTAGCAATATTTCTCAAATTTTCATACTGCTTCAGGGAAAAACTTTATTTTTACTGACGAAACATCGTAGACGAAAACTGGGAAACCATGATGGGGTATATCATTTGACAATTCCTCCTTTATTCCCGAGCTTTGAGTGAAGATGCTTGGGATCATCGCCAAAAGGCTTTAGACGATGGAGCAGCTGAGGATATTTCTGCCTTAATTATGGCAGCAAATTGCTTACTTTAATTACCAGTGTGAGAAGGAGATGTCAAACTATTATTGACGCTATAAGAACATTTTCTATGCTGATTTGGCTTGTCTATTTTGACAATTTCTGATAACTGCTTTTATTTAAATTTTATAGACAAACAAAACTTTAATTTTTGTATTTTACCACACCTTGTTTGAAAATGCGATTGCTGACATAATTCTTAACACTTTGCACTGGAGCGGCGCTTTTATGGCGCCCGGGAGATGTGATGCATCCACTCGAAGTGCACCATACCGAAATCTACTATTGGCAGCATGATTGATCTAGTTTTCGTTTTGTTACTTTGGCTTTGCTTTTTTGAAACATTTTCTCAATTTTGAAGATCTTGATTTTGATGATTTTGATTTTGATTTTGGTGTTTGTGATTTTGAAGATTTCATTTTGATTTTGATTCTAAAGATTTGATTTTTGATGATTCTGATTTTGAAGATTTTGATTTTGATGGTTTTGATTTTGAAGATTTTGATTTTGAGGACTTTGATTTTGAAGATTTTGATTTTGATTATGATATTTGTGATTTTGAAGATTTTATTTTGATTTTGCTTCTGAAGATTTTGATTTTGATTTTGATGATTCCGATTTTGAAGATTTGATTTTGAAGATTTCGATTTTGAGTATTTTAAATGAGGCACTTCCTGTATATCGATTTGAAATTTAGCGCAATTTTTATTTATTTGCACATCTTGAATATTGCTCGAAAATGATACCTCTGAACGTTAAGCAACTTTTTTTCTTTACATTTTATAGACAAACAAAACTTTAATTTTTGTATTTTACCATACCTTGTCTGAAATAGCGATTGCTGGCATAATTCTTAACACTTTGCACTCGAGCGGCGCTGCTACGGCGCCCGAGAGCTGTGAGCTGCATCCACTCGAAGTGCACCATACCGAAATCTACTATTGGCAGCACGATTGATCTAGTTTTCGTTTTGTTACTTTGGCTTTGCTTTTTTGAAACATTTTCTCAATTTTGAAGATCTTGATTTTGATGATTTTGATTTTGAAGATTTTGATTTTGATGTTTGTGATTTTGAAGATTTCATTTTGATTTTGATTCGGAAGATTTGATTTTTGATGATTCTGATTTTGAAGATTTTGATTTTGATGGTTTTGATTTTGAAGATTTTGATTTTAAGGACTTTGATTTTGAAGATTTTGATTTTGATTATGATATTTGTGATTTTGAAGATTTGATTTTGATTTTGATTCTGAAGATTTTGATTATTTTGATTTTGAAGATTTTGATTTTGAGTATTTTAAATGAGGCACTTCCTGTATATCGATTTGAAATTTAGCGCCATTTTTATTTATTTGCACATCTTGAATATTGCTCGAAAATGATACCTCTAGACGTTAAGCAACTTTTTTTCTTTAAATTTTATGGACAAACAAAACTTTAATTTTTGTATTTTACCATACCTTGTCTGAAAATGCGATTGCTGACATAAACTCGAGCGGCGCGGTTACGGCGCCCGGAAGATGTGATGCATCCACTCGAAGTGCACCATACCGAAATCTACTATTGGCAGCATGATTGATCTAGTTTTGGTTTTGTTACTTTGGTTTTGCTTTTTTGAAACATTTTCTCAATTTTAAAGATCTTGATTTTGATTTTGATGTTTGTGATTTTGAAGATTTCATTTTGATTTTGATTCTGAAGATTTGATTTTTGATGATTCTGATTTTGAAGATTTTGATTTTGATGGTTTTGATTTTGAAGATTTTGATTTTGAAGATTTTGATTTTGATTCTGATATTTGTGATTTTGAAGATTTGATTTTGATTTTGATTCTGAAGATTTTGATTTTGATTTTGATTTTGATGATTCTGATTTTAAAGATTTAGATTTTGAAGATTTAGATTTTGAGTATTTTAAATGAGGCACTTTCTGTATATCGATTTGATATTTAGCGCCATTTTTATTTATTTGCACATCTTGAATATTGCTCGAAAATGATACCTCTGAACGTTAAGCAACTTTTTTTCTTTAAATTTAATAGACAAACAAAATTTTAATTTTTTATTTTACCATACCTTGTCTGAAAATGCGATTGCTGACATAATTACGACGATCTTAAAGTCTATCGTTGCATTGATGACATTTCAGATTGTTTCGATTTGCAGATTGATTTGGATAATTTGGGTAGCTGGTGCGTCAGTAATCATTTATTTTTAAATATTGGTAAATGTAAATCGATAACTTTCAGCAAAAGAGCTGTTAATATTGGATGCACATATAACATCAATGATGTCAGTCTCGATACTGTATCAGTCATGCGTGACCTAGGAGTTTTATTAGATTCAAAATTATCCTTTGCATCTCATATATCTCAAATGTGTAATAAGGCAATTCGGTTACTTGGATTTTTATTGAGGCATTGTAAGCATTTCGACTGTGAAACGACTAAGATTATTTACTGCGCTTTGGTCAGATCTAATTTGGAGTATTGTTCTCAAATTTGGTCACCATATTATAAGAAGTACTCGTGTAAAATTGAATCTGTCCAGAAAAAATTTTGTTCTTTCATCTCGTTTAAAATGAATTTACCATTTAAGAACTATGATATGATCTGCAGTTATCTTAACATTGATAAACTGGAGTTGCGTAGAATTAAATTTGATCTTTGTCTACTGCACAAAATTGTTTCTGGACACATCAACACCGACTTACTTTCATGTTTAAATTTCTTTGTTCCGCAATCAACTAGATTATCCAGACAGAAACCAGTTTTTAGAATTCATATGGTTACTTCTAATTATAGTTATTATAATACTTTAATGCGCTGCACGAGATACGCCAACGCTCTTAATTGTTACGTTAACTTTGATTTATTTGGTAGTTCATATGTTTTGTTTAAAGTTTCTCTGGGTCGGATTCCACTTATTACTTTGTTATAGCGAATTATATTCGCTGGTGGAACTTTTCTTTTCTTTTCTTTTATATGTTTGTTAGTACTTAAATTTTTTTTTTTCTAATTTTCTTTAATTTTAGTTTTAGTTTTAGTTTTTAGTTATTAGTTTTAGCTCTTAAATTTTTAGATTTAGTTTTCATGTTATATAGTAAATTATGTTTCAATTACTCTTTTTTTTTTGATTTTATTGTATATGGAAATGCTTTGTAAAAAAGGTGTTAACCGTTAAATAATAAATAAATAATAAATAAATAAATAAATAAATAATTCTTAACACTTTGCACTAGAGCGGCGCTGCTACGGCGCCCGGGAGGTCTGATGCATCCACTCGAAGTGCACCATACCGAAATCTACTATTGGCAGCTTGATTGATCTAGTTTTCGTTTTGTTACTTTGGTTTTGCTTTTTTGAAACATTTTCTCAATTTTGAAGATCTTGATTTTGATGATTTTGATTTTGAAGATTTTGATTTTGATGATTTTGATGATTTTGATTTTGAAGATTTTGATTTTGATGGTTGTGATTTTGAAGATTTAATTTTGATTTTGATTTTGAAGATTTGATTTTTGATGATTCTGATTTTGATTTTGATGGTTTTGATTTTGAAGATTTTGATTTTGATTCTTATATTTGTGATTTTAGAGTAGAGTAGAGTAGAGTATTTATTGGTGTGATAACATATTGCTTACACAGGTCATAATTGAACAACATTAAATAAATAGGTACAGGGATAATTACACATTAATAACAAATTAAAATAAAATTTTGAAGATTTGATTTTGATTTTGATTCTGAAGATTTGATTTTGATTTTGATTTTGATGACTTTGATTTTCATGATTCTGATTTTGAAGATTTTGATTTTGATGGTTTTGATTTTGAAGATTTTGATTTTGAGTATTTTAAATGAGGCACTTTCTGTATATCGATTAGAAATTAAGCGCCATTTTTATTTATTTGCACACCTTGCATATTGCTCTGAACGAATAATACCTCTGAACGTTAAGCAACTTCATATACACGGTCACTCTCAAGGTCATTCAAGGTCGTTCCACGTGAGGCCATTCCTACTTTCTCCCAATTTAAAAGTACCTGTAAAACACTTCCCTGATGTAGACGAAATCGTCTCGAGTTGCTGGTTCGCCTGACCGAAAAAGGCATCGAGTGCAAAGGGTTAACTAATCAAAAGAAGTGTGCCCATGTTCTAAGGTGATATTTTAGAATCTAAGGTGACATTCAGAGTCTAACTACAGTTACTTGTTTCAAAGTCTTCGGGTTTTTATAAAACCTTTATTATTCTGTACGGCAATTCTCAATTGGGACGAAAAATGGACTCCGAATATTTACAGTCGTGAATCTTCTGAATTTTAGAAAACAGCTGAGAAGTCTTTGGGTAATCGTAATTTTATGAGCGGGAGAAAGATTTGGTTTTTATTTTTTTTGGTACTGAAGTAACTAGTTACTAATCATCATCAAATACTTAGTATTCCGCAACTGGATTTTTTGAACCCCGCCAAGAGGAAATGACTCGGAGCCAGTTTCGCACCCATTTACACGAAACCATTTAATTGAGGTTTGTCGCTACCTACGGCCACTTAACCGAAGACCGGTCGCCAACGCCGGAACGCTCGAATTGCCAAGAATTAGCGAATTTGTGCTATCGCCCAATTAAATCTTAACGGCGCGGCGTTTCTGTCATACATACACTCATTCTGCACACAATAATAATAATTGATGATGTACGAGTACATTCACGAACTCGATTCAAACACGCAATAGATATAAAAAATATCATCAACAATTTGTTATTTCGCTAAAATAACAACTTTTTTATGATTTTCAACAGTACGCAATCATACGAATCAAAAATTTCACAGTAAATTTTGTATCATTTATTTGAAGAAAATAGCAACATAACTACATCTAGGCCGTATAAAGCTACGCGCACATTTATCGGAATCGGACGGACGGCACGCATCGGCTAAAATTGCTTAACACAGTTGTAAAAGGGTCAACGCACATTTATCCGTTTCATGCCGTACCGATAAATGTGCGTTGACTCGTTTACAACTGTGTTAAGCAATTTTTGCCGATGCGTACCGTCCGTCCGATTGCGATAAGTATGCGCGTAGTTTTAGATGGAATTATCAACGGTCGTTACTACTTTTTGAGAAATGTGTATCTTTATTGATTTATTTTAACACTTTCGTCTTCTCTCTTATAAATGTTTTATACAAAACAAGTAGAACAAAACGTACATTACAATTTTGGTAGGAAATAGAACAGAACCATTTGCTCCTTGCCATACAGTTTTGAGCTTTCTTACCCTTCTTTTATTGTCACAACCTCATATTAAATAATAATGATAAAAGTATCGTGACACGTGCTCATATAATATTTTATTTTCAAGGCTTAAACCACTAAAAAACCGTAAATGTTTTGCGAGCCGCACGGCCCGAACGTATTCCGGGCGTTTCCCGATAATAAATCATTAATCATAGACGAAAATGTTATGTAAAACCACATGTACGAAAAACGCGGAATTTCCTCGCGACACCGCGAACGTCAGTCCTGATCGGCGATACCGCGGGTATCCCAGACGCCCGGCGGCCGCTTCAAATTTTTACGTCCTTTTTATATCATTAATATTTTATGAATTTTATAAGGCATGAGAGAAAAAAAAAACGAGCGTTACAACTACCGGGTAATAAAAACTTAACGGCCCTCTACAATGGGGTCCGTAATTTATGTAACGTAATTAAAGTGACGCAACGCTGCGCTATCTTTGATTTTTTGTAAGAGTTGAAAATTATTTCACTTACCGATGAAGATAATTTAACAGACCCATGGACAACGGGTCTATCAAAGTCCCGGTTTTGACAAGCTGACGGCATCTCTGGATAAATACACCGACGCAACGAGCAATAACACGTTTAGTAATTGTTTTTCTTGGACTAAACCTGATTTGATAACATCACGTGGTCGGTTTGTAGTAATGAATTGTTTAACAAAATAGTTTTCTGAAATTATTCTGAAGCGCCTTAATTCTTCGTATTTAAAAAAATAAATAACTTCTCTCCCATAGTACAGTGAGAGAAAATACAAATGCTAAACTCACTCGGCAAGGGAATGCTGCCGCATGTCGGTGCTTAGTTCAGTCGAAACCCGTCCCCAGTTAAAATACAATTATGAGGTAATAAAATTTACAAGCCTAGTTCACTTTTCACCCTTAAGTGATCGACTGACAGAAAATTTTATTTCGTTATATGATTTCTATCAGTTAATGCCATATTTGTGATTTTTTCATCTTCCAATTTTTGGTGCGTCATCTTCAAAAATTCGAATATTGATATTTTTTTAATATATTTATCAACAATTGAACAATAATTTATATAAAATTATTGATAATGTTTTAGTAGTAATTTTCTTTTCAGTTTCGTATAAATATGTTACCCCATTTTTGCCAAGATATGACCTTGAAACCCTCGAAAAATAAGATTTTATTTTTTTTATCACTAAAAATTATTATAATAATCTGAAAAAATCACATATATTTTTTACCCAAATAAAAGTTTATTTAGGGTATTATTTTGTTTTAAGTTTAACCATTTTTTTCGCCCTTTCTAACCTTGAAAAAATTTACTTAATTTGGTATTTGGGATAAAAATATTTATGATTTTTTTCAGATTTTTATAGTGGTTAAAAACAAAAACCCATTTTTCGAGGGTTTCATGGTCATATCTTGACAAAAAATTGGGTTGTTTATACGAAACTGAAAAAAAAATTAATACTGAAATACTAATAATAATTTTACATAAAATGACTGTTCAACTGTTGATAAATATACAAAAAAAATCGTAAAAATATTAGTTATTCGAATTTTTGAAGTTGTCGCACCAAACGTTGGAAAATGAAAAAAGTCACATAGATGGTGATTTATTGATAGCAATCATATGACGAAATAAAATTTTAAATTACACTTTTTCAAGACTTTTTTTCGGGCCAATTTTTTTAGTACTCTTAAAACTCTTTGGCATTTTTTTCAAGACAATTTTTTGTAGTACTCTTTTTGGCATTTTCTTTTAGTTCACTTTTTCTACGTCCGTTAAAAAATGTACAGTTTTTTTCATTAATTTGCGTTCATAAAATATGTGTTTTCTGAAGCCTTCCGGAAGCGTGAAAAAAAGTGCCATAACGGTTCATTTTTTCACCCTTCTGCGTGAAAAAAAGTGCCGTAGCGGTTCATTTTTTAACGCAACTAAAAAATCTTTTGCGCAAAGTGTGTCATGAACGCTTCGCAACACGCCGCGAGTTCTGCCGATACTTGTCAAACAATCATTTCCGATCAAGTAAACTTCATGATTATTATTATTTTTTTCATTTAAAAGAATTATTACTTATAAAAATTGATTAAGGTTTTATCGAATTTATTTAAAGTTACGGACGTAGAAAAAAAAATGTATGAAACTCGAGAGTAAAGCAACTTTTTTTCACTTGTAGGAAATTTCCTACTCGTGAAAAAAGTATGGCTTTACTCACTTGTTGCATAAATAACTATTTTAGAATTTTTTTGGGACAATTTTTTTTAATACTCTTAAGACTCCTTCCAAGACAATTTTATTTTTTTTCAGTACTCTTTTTGGCATTTTATTCAGGTCAATTTTTTCCAGTACTCTTTTTGGCATTTTTTCAGTTCACTTTTTCAAGACTTTTTACCATTTTTTTTGGACAATTTTTTTTGGACTCTTGAGACTCTTTGGCATTTTTTCCAAGACAATTTTTTCCAGTACTTTTTTTGGAATTTTATTCAGGACAATTTTTTCCAGTACTCTTTTTGGCATTTTATTCAGGACAATTTTATCCAGTACTCGTTTAGGTCTTTTTTTTAGTTCACTTTTTCAAGACTTTTTAGCATTTTTTGGGGACATTTTTTTTAGTACTCTTAAGACTCTTTGGCATTTTTTACAAGACAATTTTTTCCAGTACTCTTTTTGGCATTTTGTTCAGGACAATTTTTTTCCAGTACTCTTTTTGGCATTTTATTCAGGACAATTTTTTCAGTACTCTTTTTGGCATTTTATTCAGGACAATTTTTTCCAGTACTCTTTTTGGCATTTTTTTACTTCACATTTTCAAGACTTTTTAGCATTTTTTTGGGACAATTGTTTTTAGTACTCTTAAGACTCCTTGGATTTTTTCCAAGACAATTTTTTCCAGTACTCTTTTTGGCATTTTATTCAGGACAATGTTTTCAGTGCTCTTTTTGGCATTTTATTTAGGACAATTTTTTTCAGTACTCTTTTTGGCATTTTTTCAGTTCACTTTTTCAAGACTTTTTACCATTTTTTTGGGACAATTTTTTTTGGACTCTTGAGACTCTTTGGAATTTTTTCCAAGACAATTTTTTCCAGTACTCTTTTTGGCATTTTGTTCAGGACAATTTTTTCCAGTACTCTTTTTGGCATTTTCTTTCAAGACAATTTTTTTCTGTGCTCTTTTTGGCTTTTTTTTAAACAAATTTTTTCAGTGCTCAATTGGCATTTTTTTCAGGACAATTTTTTCAGTACTCTTTTTCAAGACTACTATGGCATTTTTTTTTCAAGACAATTTTCTTCAGTATTCTTTTCCAAAACTCTTTTTGGCATTTTTTTTCAAGACAATCTTTTTAGTACTCTTTCTCAAGACAAAATCGTTACTTCTACAGCAGGCTTTCTATAGCATAACATAATTCAAAAATTATATAATTACGTAACACCAAGAATAAGAGTGTCTGAATTTAATTTTATGTATTTTATACATAACGTGTCCAATATTGTAAAGGCAATATAATGATCTAATAAAATTGTATTTTATTCTATTCTATTCTTAAGACTCTTTTAGGCATTTTTTTTAGACAATTTTTTCCGGTAGCCTTTTTGGCATTTATTTTCAGTACTCTTTCAAGACTACTTTTGGCACTTTTTTTTCTGGACAATTTTTTTTCAGTACAATTTTCTTAGAACTCTTATCGGTATTTTTTCTCGACAATTTTTTCCAGTACTCTTTTTGGCATTTTTTTTTCTGGACAATTTTTTCAGTACTCTTTTTCAAGACTACTTTTGGCATTTTTTTTTCGAGACAATTTTTTTCAGTACTTGTTTTTCAAGACTCTTTTTGGCATTTTTACTTTCTCCGTTACGAAGTACGAGAAAGTATTGTGATCGTGAAAAAATTTTCAAACATTTTTTTTTACGGAAATATCCGTTTTGGGGTCCCTAGATGCCATTTCAACAATTTCTGGAAACAAAAATTATGCTGTATGTCTGTGTGTGTGCGTGTGTCTGTCTGGCTGTCTGTGCGCGCTGTATCTCAAAAACTAATAGAGCAATTGATATGAAACTTTAAACATAAGTCTTATTTGAGAATCTGAATAACTGAAAAGCTTTTGGTAAAATTTCATACACCCGAAGTGGGTGTTTACCTTAACTGTTTTTTCTTTTTTCCCAATATTTTTTTAAATGTGAAATATGCCACAAAATAATTTAAATTTTAAATTTAAAGACAACAAATAAATTAACATCTTTTGTTGGAAAATATTTTTCATAAAATCATTGTTATTCGAGAAAAAAAAAAATTAATTTGTTTTTCATTTTTGGTTTATAATTATGAAACGATAATAGTTACAGTAAATTTATGAATAATGAAATGAACAACTTATAAAGAATAGGTTTTTTTCGAAATCTCGTTGGTTTTTATGTAAACTGAGTTTTTGAATTTGAAGTAAGTATAATTTTTCAATCTTTCATAACTTTGAAGTTTTTAACGTCAGTTTCATCCAAGTCGACAAAACGCTCGATGCACATTTAAATTGAAAATAAACCATAAAAGCGTAAATATAAATTATACTACCAAGTCGGAGAAAGTAACATGATGGCCACATCACCGTTTTTTTTCAGGACAATTTGTTCAGTACTCTTTTTCAAGACTCTTTTTGGTATTTCTTTTCAAGACAATTTTTTCCAGTACTCTTTTTGGCATTTTTTTTTCGGGACATTTTTTTTAGTACTCTTTTTCAAGACTACTTTTTGCATTTTTGTGGGCAAATTTTCTTTTTTTATTTTCAAACAATTTTTTAATATTGTAAATAACGTTCAATGGCCTTGAAAAAATGCACCTAATTTGGTATTTGGGTCAATAATATATGTGATTTTTTCAGATTTTTAAAATATTTTTTTAGTGGTTAAAAGAAATATACACGGTATTTTTTTTATCGTGGGCCATAGGATTTTACATGCTAAAAATTATACCTTGTGTTAATGTATATTTTATCCTAAAATTTTGAAGGAAATTTTAGTTAGTAATAAATCAATAATTTTTCTACATGATGCGCGTAGTGAGAATAATTTAAACATGTTTTATTCCATTAAAAAATGAAATTATTTAAAATAAATAACTGAGCAAACATAATCAAAGTACCTTGAATTTCGGAAATGTCAGATTGATTAGTGAATTAATTTAATTTTTTAATGGAATAAAACATGTTTAAATTATTCTGACTACGCGCATCATGTAGAAAAATTATTGATTTATTACTAACTAAAATTTCCTTCAAAATTTTATGATGAAATATACATTAACACAAGGTATAATTTTTAGCATGTAAAATCCTATGGCCCACGATAAAAAAAACATACTGTATATTTGAAATAATCTTATTATGGGGCTTCGCGGGTCACGTAGGGTTTTTTTTGATATACGGCTACTTTGGATTAAGGGCACAACTAATGATATTTTCATATTTATTTAAAAATCTGTGTCGGGTGGCATTTTGACCATCTTATCTCGGGATACCCTTTTATTACCACATAAATGGATTTTAAGCATCGACTGGTTTCGACTGAACTAAGCACCGACATGCGGCGGCATCCCTCGCCGATCGAGTTTCGCATTTGTATTTTCTCAGACTGTACATGAATAAGCAAGGCCCAATGAAACTCTTGCAAAATGTATTTTTGCACAAAATGTGATTAGACGTATAGTTAATGGTTGGTGACGTGACTCATGGTGCGGCTAGGATACCAATAAAGTAGAGATTGGACAGGACAATGAATCTCTACTGCACTAATAAAATTCGATTCACAGAGTAGGGGCGGATCCAGAAAGTTTCTAAATGGGGACAATCGAAACAAACATTCAAAAGAATTTAATGAAATGTTTAATAACAGAACTTAAACATTTATTTTCGAATGCCGCCACTGACATCTTCAACAGATTTAAAATATCTCTGCCGCACCCATCTGACCATGAGTCACCCCACCAGTCGGCACTGATATCATCGGTCAAGTGGCACAGAATTCACCACAATTGCACCAAAACATTGGGCCTCGCATTGATTACCATCAATACCATCGTATGAGCTCTAATCTTTATAAACCTCAAGCATCGCTCTTTTCTTTACTCCAATGAATTTCTTCTTTTGGCGTCTCATTAAGCACAACAATCCTGAATCCTCCGATGGCGCGCACTTGTTCCGGTCAGCTACTGTTCTCTCGCGCTGTCATTAATTCGAAAACACAATCGACTGAGATCCCATTAAGGCCTCCAGAGGCTATACGGGTGCCGCAATTTCGAATTTCATGCTCACAATTATTAATTCGATGCGTGGCATTATTCCACACTCTGATCGTCTTTTTGTAGTCGTCCGCGGGGCGGGAGGGTGGAAAAACGCGGGAGCTCGATCGAGTTTTAATTGTGTACGGGTTTTAATGTGAAAGAAGAAGACGAACAACGAAAAAAAAGGCGACGTGGAAAAAATGTACGGGTAATGACAGTGATGGGGAAATTACAGGATGCTACCGCGCGCACTGGCAGAAGAAAAACGAGTACGGGAGGCGGTGAAATTGCGTCCAATATCTATAACGAAAAAAAAACAGAAGATCCTGCTAACGGTGGCTATGTATAAATCCGTCTTCCCAAATAAGCAATTGTGTAACAGGCATTCTACGCGGATATAATGACGAATGCCGATCATTTTTTTGATCCGCCAACATTAAAAATTAGCTGTCTTCATTTTCATCATCATTTTCATTCTCCTCCTTCATTAAAGGTTTCTCGGCAATGATTTCATTTAATATAGTAAACTGACACGTTTCTAAATTTATCTTCCGGATTGCGTTCGTAATTTTGGACCAAATTAAGCCAAAGTGGCATAAACCATATTATGCCTTTATTAGGATCTGAGGGGACACATTCTTCAATAAGTTGTATAGACAAAAGATGCCCTTTGTTACCTTATTTGCCACCTCACTGTATACGTCTTATTTTAGAGTAGGATCTGGATTGATTCCTACAAGTCTTGTTGTGATTGCAAACGACACATCGTGTTGTTTAAAGGTAAACAACATTTCCACAGATTTAGTATTGTCTACAAATAGTTTATTACTAGCAAACCATTCTTTTGCAACTGTTTTTGTTTCATTGTCCAATATTTTCAAGTCGCCAAAAAAATGAGAAAACAATTGGAACAAGCTCCAAACTTGAACACTCTACCTTTCAATCCTGTAGCCGAACATTTCTCGAATCATCAAAAAAATTGAAAAACAATGGCAATAAACTCAAAACTTTTAAATGCACTCAAAATAGATTGCGTTTCATAATTCTATACCAACACTCTTGTCCTAGATTTTGATATAAACTCTTTCAATTCTGAGGTAGAATATTTTAAAAGCCTAAAAACAATAGCAACAATCTTCAGCCCTAAAATGGATCGTTTGAATGCTTATATAAAAATGTGCGTACATCTTTAACCTAGATTTAAAAATGATCACACGATCGACATCTCTGTCTTAGCCTCCCCTACGAAGAACCATGAGCCGCTGCTGAATAGGACCGCAAAGGATTCATATAATATGTGTCCTAATATTGAGCCTTGCGGCATACCATGCTTAATGTGAAGGTTTTTGAATCATTCGTTGCCGATGCAAACTTTCTGCAGTCGATGTTTCAAGTACGAGCTTGAAAGGTTACAACTTGAATTGTTAAAATTATAACACCCTATTTATAAGTAAAGCAATCGAATGCTTTGATGAGGTCTAGGAAAGTTGCCATTTCAATCTTCTGATGAATGTTTGAACGAGTTCCTAAAGAAACCAAATCAGCACGGGGGTATAACTTTCATTATAATTTCAATAATTTTTGGCAGAACAGATAGAATTAAAATGGACGGGTGCGAAGTTAGCAATAGATCCAGCAATAGATTTTAAACATTCATATCTCGGAGAAAAGAAAAGCAATTCGAATAAGAAGTGAACCATAGCATTAGGGAAGGTCTAAATTAATAACACAAAAAGAATCAACCCTTAATTTTAACCCTTTATATTTTTGCACCCCATTAAAAAAAATATATTTAAAATTCTTATTCTTATCACTAATAAAGGTACTTTCATAATAAAAAATAAAAAAAAAAACGTTAGGGGCGCAGAAATCCACATTTCGGAATATAAATCTCCATTTTTGACAAAGTTTGCAATCAGCCATAACTAAATAAAAAATTTTATTCTTATCACTGATAAAGGTACTTTCATAATCAAAAGTCAAAAAACGTTACGGGCACTCCTTCAACCCAGAAAATTTCTCCGTAAGTCGCAGAAATCCACACCTCGCGATAAGAATAAGAATTTTTATTTAGTTATGGCTGATTGTAAACTTTGTCAAAAATCGAGTTTTATATCGTGAGGTGTGGATTTCTGCGACTTACAGAGAAATTATTTTTTTCTGGGTTGAAGTAGTGCTCGTAACGTTTTTTCGACTTTGGATTATGAAAGTAACTTTATTAGTGATAAGAATAAGAATTTTTATTTAGTTATGGCTGATTGCAAACTTTGTCAAAAATCGAGTTTTATATCTCGAGGTGTGGATTTCTCCGACTTACAGAGAAACTATTTTTTTCTGGGTTGAAGGAGTGCTCGTACCGTTTTTTAACTTTTGATTATGAAAGTAACTTTATTAGTGATAAGAATAAGAATTTTCATTTAGTTATGGCTGATTGCAAACTTTGTCAAAAATCGAGATTTATATCGTGATGTGGATTTCTGCAACGGAGAATTTTTTTGTTTGTCGAAGGAGTGCCCGTAACGTTTTTTTGACGCTTGATTATTAAAGTACTTGTATTAGTGATAAGAATAAGCATTTTTATTTATTTATGGCAGATTGCAAACTTAAAACAAAAAAAAACTTTTTTGAAAGGGGTGAAAAAATATAAAGGGTTAAAATTACGGGTTGATTCTTTTTGTATTATTAATTTAGACCTTATCTAATGGTATGGTTTACTTTTTTTTCGAATTGCTTTTCTTTTCTTCGAGATATGAATTTTTAAAATGTATTGCTGGATCTATTGCTAACTTCACACCCGTTTAAAATGGGTTGATAATCCTCATTCTGTGGATCAATCGGACAACTTATCTTAAGTTATCAGGAAAAGTGCAAAAATACCGTTTATTAGCTGAATAATAGTTGCGATAAGAATAACTTCACTACATTTAAGTTACATCGAGACATTCACTATTTTTTAGATTATTGATAATATCCCTCGCCTTTACCATGGATACAGGTTGAAAATGAATCGTATTTTGATAATATACAGTGCGAATTTTTAATCTCTGAATATGTTAATTGCGAGCATGTTCAATTTTAGAAAACACACTCCAATCGCATTGTGCCTTGACAGTTCGCAACGAACCGTACGGTGAAGCTTTGAAGTTGCCTATAATAACAACAAAACAGTTTGTCAGATTTGACAATTCAAAAGTCGGATTATTTCGCAAATAGGTTTATTTCAAAATAATGATGTATACAAAGAAAGAAAAATTAGAAATTCCACTTTTCTTATCATCCATAAATAATCAAGTGCAAAACTTGACCCACACCCAGGATCCCGAAAAACGTCTGGGCAAGAATTTCTTTAATTATTAAGGGAAATCTCAATGAAAGTAAATATTTAGAACTGCTTAACATATTATGCCCGAAATCGATGCATTGAATATTTATAATGCGATTTTTCAAATGGATTCTACCAGGAGTATGACTCGTATCTTCACCAAATATTTTCAGGTCGCTGGATTGGCAAATTTGGTGCCTCCACGGTCAGTTGATTCCTCACCGAATGATTTTTGCTTTGGGGTTATCTAAAATTGAAAATATACAATAATGTTGTTAAATGGAATACCGAATAATTGAAATAGAAAATACTTACAGCCTATAATAAAATTAGTTATACTTCTTTTCTAAGAAACTGTGGCGAAGCTTTTAGGAATTGTCTGGGTTTGTATTTGTATTTGTATTTATAACTTTATTACTATAATTTAACTACATGACAAATTACAACCATATAACAACAAAAAGTAATGCGTCAGAAAAAAAGAAAACAAATTCATATGAAATATTCACACTAAGTACTATTTAGATACTCTGCCATATCATATGGCTCCGACTCATTGAGTCTTTTTTTGAAAAATTTCATGTCTCTGGTCTGCTTAAGATGGGCCGGTAAAGAGTTCCATTGAGCTGTAATATGTGCTTTTTTACTAACATTATTGTTTAGAACAAAGAGGGGGGCCCTTCGAACATCTCTTGTAAATTGTTTATTATTCATATTTTTTGAAATTGTATTCTAATGTTTTTTTAAATTATTTTTATCATTGAATTAACTTTTGTATTTTTTATGTATTTTTACTATTACCTAATTTCATTGTGTAACGCGCAGTAACTCCTTGCACTTAGCGGGGTCCCATAGAGGGGATTCAATCAAATTAGTACCACTATAGGCAACACACAAAGCTTCACTGTACGGTTCGTTGCGAACTGTCAAGGCACAATGCGATTGAAGTGTGTTTTCCAAAATTGAACATACGAAATTTTTCATGCTCGCTATTAGCATGTTCAAAGATTAAAAATTCGCACTGTATGTTTATTAATGTAAGGTCCTAGTTGGCGGTTGAAAGAGAAGACAATTGACGATCCACAAATGTATTAAATTGTTCGCATGAGATACAAAAGTTTTTATTTTTGAAGTCTAGATTTTTCTGGAGTTTATTACAGCCCAAACACCGCTCTGATAGTTAGATGATGAATTAACATCATTGTTTTAGATTTTCCGTTGATTTTCATTTATGCAAAAGTGTCTAAATTGGTTTCGCTGCTGATTTATTTCATGCAAGAATATTTTTTATTTATATCATTTAATAAAGGGTGTCCCAAAATTTTATGTGATTTTGATAAAAAACACAAATTTTGAATTAAAAATTGTAATTTTTGTATTTATTCATAAAGTATACATTATAGTATATGGAATAGTATATCGGGTAAATAGCTTCCACGGTTTTGCTGACACGTGTAATCTTTTGTTGAAAGTTTCCATGACCGTTTTTCAAAAAAAAAGTGGAAGAATTTCATTGATATAGCGCCCGAGTTCCTCCTTCAAGGCGTGCGTGGTCATGTGCTTGCCGGCATAAACTTTAGACTTTTGGAAAAAATACAAAGGAAAAAGTCTAACTGAGTTAAATCGCCACCAAAATGGGAAATTACACGACCTGGAAATGACTCATGCAGTAATTAAATTGTTTCTCGGGCTGTATGGCATCTGGCAGTATCTTGTTGAAACCACATATCGTACACATCCATATCTTGTGATTTAGGCACAAAAAACTTGATTATCATATCGCCACAGCGAGCACCATTAACTGTTATTGCCTGACACGATGATGATGTCTCTGCACTCTAGGCAAGCTTCATCAGTCTTAAATATGAATCTCGTGCGTAAGTGGAGCCTTGTTTTAATAATATTGGTCATTCGGATGGTCCGCAAGGGTTGGTCAAATGGGATTCGGCACTTTGCTCTTTAAGCAGTTTCCATCAACTTCTTATATAACTATCAGAAAGTGAGCAACTTCGAGTGACTCTAAACTATAGTCTCCTGGAAAATCTTCAAATGTTGTTTCGACAGCTTGAATTAAAAACAGAATCTATTTTGACATTATTTTGAAAGTTTCAAAGGTGTTGCTTCGCTTTTGTCCATTGGAAAGTGAGCAAATTTAAAATAGCAGTAAGCTAAGTTCTCGTGCGGTTATCTTTTAAATTATTCGACAAATGTTTCTAGATTTTGTTTGAATTTTAAATTAGACTTCATTTTCAGTAAATTTAAAAAAAGGTCAAATTTTCTGTAAGTTTTTTTTAGACAGAAAGTGAGCAGTTTTAGTATGACCTTATCGTACAAATAACTCCTCATTTACACAAGGGATCTTTTAAGATTTTATATGAATTATAAAGCAAAATATATTTGGAGAATTTTTGAGGAGTTTGGTTTTTTGCTATTGTTTTTATATTCTTTTACCCTTAGAAACCTAACTTTAGAATAGACGTAAGCTGTCTTTGTTCTCGTGCGATCATATCAAAACTTTGTGTACAAAGAGTTTTCGATTTAACTTAAATTATAAAACCGAATCTATTTTAAGTAAATTCTGAAATTTTTGTATTTTTTGGAAACCATTAAAAATTTCAGAATGGCTTAATCCTCTATTGCATGATTTATTTAAACATAAAAATATTAATTTTTTACATTATTTAATGTAAAAACTTATATTTATATTTAATTAATTAATTATTTAATTTAATGCAAAATTATATTTTTTATAAAATTTGTTAATCTTTTATTTGGTTTAGTACTGACGTAATTTTACCAGTATTTTTGGCAGCAACACAATTATCAAAGAAATGAAGAAAGCGTTCGAGTTCTTCAAACTTGTTTAGATGCATAACATCTGTAATTTGAACCATTCTGGTTTTAGTGGCCCTGTATCTGCTTGAGGAAAGTTGTCTCATAAGAGACATCAATGAATTGCTCAATTTCCTTAGAGTAACTTATAATTGGTTTATTTAGCTTTTTTGTGAGCTGTACGAACACGTTTGCTCTATCAGTTGAGAAATAAAGAAAAAAATCAAAAACTCTTATGAAAGATTTCCTCAAAAATAAATTTTGTTGAGGATCTCTTGCAGTTTTCAAATCTTTTTTTATTTATTTTAGTGCTTATTTATTTCGTAAGATAGTAGCACTAACAAAAATTGTTATGTTTCATTTGGAAACAGTATGTAATTAAGCTATGTTCTAAATTTAGTTAATAAATATTTTTAGGTTTTGTTTGAATTATAAATCAGAATCTATTTTGAGTTAATTTGGAAAAAAAATAAGACAATTGTTTAATTTTTAAAACTATCAGAATATGAGGATGAGCAACTTTTAATCGCTATAGACTAGATTTTCGTGCAATTATCCGTAAATTTAGTAAATATGTAAATGTTTCCAGATTTTTATTGAATTATAAAGCAAAATGTATTTTGAGTAAATTTGGAAAGATTTAATTAAGTCCGTAGCAATTGTTCTTTATATTTTTTAAATCACCAGAAAGTGAGCAATGTTAGCATGACTATAAACTATAAGTTAGGTGTTCGTGCAATTATTTTTAAATTTAGTAATGCAATCTTTTTGTATTATTGATAAATTATAAAGCAGAGTATATTTCAAGTAAAGGACCCCTCACAAATCAAATGGAAATTGGCACTCGGTGAAATTTACCAAATTTTGGATATGTTGTTCCTTTCGGTGTACAGATTAAAAGTCTCCACGGGCATAAAGCTCGAAAATCTTTCCTGCGAGCAGTACCCAGCTCCGAAGTTTAGAGACCGGTAATCCCTAACTTTGAAATCTTAAATGAGAACCCCTATTTTTTATTGCAGATTTGTATTCTATGCTAAAAAATATTAGGTTTTTATCCGAAAAAAAAAATCGATGAGCGACAGATGGCGCTATATTCGGCGTAAACATTTATTGAATTAGATTTATTTCTCGCATCAAATGGTAGATTACGACATTTTTTACGTAGTCATCTCTTAAATAAGGCGTTGATTAAAATCATTAGTAATTTTACGTCAGAAATAAGCAGAAAAAAAAAATTCTTCGTAAAAAAAAAATCGTAGAAACGAATAAAAATCAATTTGATTATCAAATTCCATTCTATTCTTTTTTATTGTGCTAATGTATTAATGTTTGTAAAGACAAACAGAATTTTTTTTATTAAAAAAAAATTATAATAATTTAAAAAAAAATGTTTTAGAGTAGAAGCCAAATCTGCAATAAGAAATAGGGGTACCTATTTAAGATTTCAAAGTTTCCCTCCACCCCACCCCAGGGGGGAAGGGGTGGTGGTTTAAATTTCACACCACATGATAGAGCTCAAAAAAAATTTAGACGTATTTTTTTGTATGTCAATACGATTTGTATTTCGCGACATATTTGGGGTGTACGGGTGGTCTGAAACACCCGGTATATATATCTCTAACCTCCGAAGCGGGGTACTGCTCGCAGGGAAGATTTTCGAGCTTTGTGCCCGTGGAGACTTTTGATTTGGGCACCGAAAGGAACAACATATCCAAAATTTGATCAATTTCACCGAAAGCCAATTTCCATTTGATTTGTGAGGGGTCCTTTAGAAAAATTTAAGTTTGTAGCAATTGTTTTTTTATATTTTTTTAAATCAACAGAAAGTGAGCATTTCTAACATTTCTATGAGTTAAGCGCTCTTGTAATTATCTTTAAATGTAGTAATGGAATGTTTTTGTATTATTGATCAATTATAAAGGAGAGCCTGTTTTGAGAAAATTTGGGAAGATTTAAGTCTGTAGCAATTGTTTTGTTTATATTTTTTAAATCATCAGACAGTGAAAAATTCTAACATGTCCATAGCTAAGTGCCCGTGAAATTATCTTTTAATTTAGTGAAGTAACGTTTTTGTATTATTGATAAAAATAGAAAACAGAGTCTATTTTCAGAGCTTTTGGAAAGTTTTAAGTCTGAAGCAATTGTTTTTATAATTTTTAAATCACCAGAAAGTGAGCAATTTTAGCATGTCTATAAGTTAAACGCTCTTGCGATCTTTAAATTTAGTAATGTAATGTTTTTAAATTATTGGTAAATGATGAGGTAGAGTTTATTTTGAGTAAATTTGGAAAGTTTTAAGTCTGTAGCAATTGTTTTCATAATTTTGAAATCACCAGAAAGTGAGCAATTCTAATACGTCTATAAGTTAAGCGCTCTTGTAATTATTTTTAAATTTAGTAATGGTATGTTTTTGTATTATTGGTCAATTGGTCAACTCTAAAGCAGAATCTATTTTGAGTAAATTTGGAAAGATTTAAGTTTGTAGCAATTGTTTATATTTTTTTAAATCACCAGAATGTGAGCTATTCTAACATGTCTAAAAGTTAAGAGCTCTTGCAATTATCTTTAAAGGACCCCGCAGTTTTTGATAGGGAAATGGCTTTCAGTTCAGAGAACTGCTTTTTACCGAGATCTTGAGATCTTCGGCTGTTGCGACCTTGGAGACTTTTGATCGGCATGACTTGGTGAATATTTTTCAGTTGGTTTCAAGGAGATTGACTGAAAGCCATTTTCCTATCAAAAACTGCGGAGTCCTGAAGTAATTTCATGTTTTTGTATTATTGATCAATTATAAAGCAGAGTCGATTTTGAATCAATTTGGAAAGATTTAAGTCTGTAGCATTTTTACTTTCTCCGTTACGAAGTACGAGAAAGTATTGTGACCTAGATTTTTTATTGTTGCCCATATTTTAGATCTTCGGCATGTATTTTCAATTTTTTTGCTCGAAATTTTTTATTTTGGGTTTAAATATTCTTTATTTTGGCCAAAATTTTAGATTTTCGGTCTGAATATTTTCGATGCTTTGGCCGATATCTCAGATTTTGTAACCTGAATGACTCATTTTCATACGCAAAACATTTTCTATTTTTCATTTATAGAACTTTATTTTAGATTTTTCAAATTACATGTTTGATTTTTTATTTATTTAGCCCCTTTTTAATTTTCTGGCCTGTATTTTTTATTTTAATTTTAGATTATTTACTTAATTTTTTACTTATGACTTTAATTTATGCGGTAATTTTTTGCTTCAAGTTAAAATTTAACATTCGCTTAGAAAAATAAAGTCGTGAAGGAATTATTTCAATTGTTTGGTCTGATTTTCAACAGAAGGAATTATTGCAATTGTTGGTCTGTTTTTTTTTATTTTTAGACCTAGATTTTGATTTTGGTCCATATTTTAGATATTTGACATGTATTTTCAATTTCTTTGCACGATTTTTTTTTATTTTTGGGCTTAAGTATTCTTTATTTTGGATAAAATTTTAGATTTTCGGTCAGAATTTACGATTTTTTTTAAATCTATATCTCAAATTTTGTTAACTGAAGAATTTTCTATTTTTAATTTATAAACCTTTATTTTAGATTTTGCAAGCTACATATTTTATATTTAGTCCTGATTCTTTTAAATTTTGTGGCCAGTATTTTTTGCAAGGTTTTTATTTTAATTCTGAATTATTTGCTTATTTTTTTTTTAATTTTAATTTAGGTGTTAATTATATGTTTCAAGTTAAAATTTGACATTTACTTCGAAAAATATAGTCGCGATTTTTTATTTCTAGACGTAGGTTTTTGATTTTGGCTCATATTTTAGATCTTTGGCACGTATTTTCAATTTCTTTGCACCAATTTTTTTTTATTCTTAAATATTCTTTATTTTTGCCAAAATTTTTGATTTTTAGTTTGAATTTTTGATTTTTTTTGCCTATATCTCAGATTTTGTAACCCGAATGATTCATTTTCATGCGTAAAGTATTTTCTATTTTTTATTTATGGACCTTTATTTTAGATTTTGCAACCTCTTACATGTTTTTATTTAAATTTTAGGTTATTTACTTAATTTTATACTTTCGATTTTAATTTAGGCGTTCATTTTTACTTTCTCCGTTACGAAGTACGAGAAAGTAAAGTGGTCGTTATTTTTTTCAAAATATTTTTGTACGGAAATATCCGTTTTGGGGTCCCTAGACGCCATTTCAACAATTTTTGGAAAAGAAAAATTGTGTGTGTACGTGTGTGTGTGTCTGTGTGTGTGTGCTGTGTGTGTGTGTGTGTGTGTGTGTGTGTGTGTGTGTGTGTGTGTGTGTGTGTGTGCTGTGTGTGTGCTGTGTGTGTGTGTGTTTGTGTCTGTCTGTGCGCGCTGTATCTCAAAAACTAATAGAGCAATTGATATGAAACTTTGAACACACGTCTTATTTGAGATTTTGGTAAAATTTCGTACACCGGAAGTGGGTGTTTACCTTAACTGTTTTTTGCCAATATTTTCTTAAATACAAAAAATATCACAAAAACATTTCAACAAACATTGAAGACAACAAAGAAATGAACATCTTTTGCTTAAAAACATTTTTCATAAAATCATTTTTATTCAAGAAAAAAAATTATTATTTTTAAAAAATTTTTAGTTTATAATTATAAAACGATAATAGTTACAGCAAATTTATTTTTTATTGTAGAGAATACTAAAATGAACAACTTATAAAGAATAAGTTTTTTTCGAAATCCTTTTTTCAGTTTTTGAGTAAACTGAGTTTTTGAATTTGAAGTATAATTTTTCCATCTTTGATAATTTTGACGCTTTAAACGTCAGTTTCATCCGAGTTTACACAACGCTCGATGTACATTTAAAATATGATTTCAATTGAAAATAAACCATGAAAACGTAAATATAAATGGCTATGATACCATCAACTCGGAGAAAGTAACATGATGGCCACATCACCATTTTTTTAAATCACCAGAAAGTGAGCAATTCTAACATGTCTATAAATAAAGTGCTCTTGCAAAATTTAAATTTAGTAATGGAATGTTTTTGCATTATTGCTAAATTGTAAAGCAGAGTCTACTGAGAGTAAATTTGGAAAGTTTTTACGTCTGTGGCAACTGTTTTCATATTTTTTAAACCACCAAAAAGTGAGCAATCATCCAGAAGGCCAAAACAAAATATTGTATTTATACCAATATATAGTTTTCTTACTTGGCTTGTGTGTACGTGGATGTGGGTTTGTGTATGTGTAACTCCATAAGTTTGTTTTTAAAAGATTTATGTTTGCAGAATACCGAAATAATAACAAGACTATTTATCAAACGTGTCTTCGTGTATATAGGGTGGCGTTTGTCTTAAATGGTTCAAACTTTGTGTGAATATTGGTTCTTTTTCAAGGCACAAGTTGTCGTTAAATTGGTCTAGTTTAAATTTTTAATTTTATAGTTTTTCAGAAGGGTGAATTTGAATTATTTATTTGTTTGATGTATTAATTTGATGTTATGTGGTTGGTTTAGGTGGTTGTGCCACTGTAGTATATTGTGGCGGCTGGGGAATCTTTGTAGGTGATAAGAGAAATGTTAACATGTCTCCATAACCGTTTCGAACCGCTCATGGTGTCCTACTTTACACTTTCGCGACGATTTTTTTTCTTGGAGAGCTGGGAATACCTTTGTGGTTTTCTTATGTTTCTATAACTCAAAATAATTTTTCCTAATAGAAAATGTCGAAACAACAAGGAGCTGAGAGGGGTGGTAGTACATGTAAGCACCATTGGTTTATGTACCATCAGTCCTATAGAAAAACTTTATTTTGAAAAATGTTTTTATTGTATATAATATAAAATGTCATACTCTTGACAAATTGTCTTGTGCGTTATTGAATTTCATTTTGTGCGCACCTTTTGCATCTTTTTCTCGTTGTACCTTCCACTGGAAAATGTAAAGATACATTTTCGCGTCGTCTTTTCTTAGATGGTTGTTTTTTGTCCTTCAGCTATCATTTTAGTGACAGCATTTATCTGGTTTTAACCATAACTTAAAAGATCCAGAGGGATCTGTATTTTCTTCTGGAGCTTCATTTTATGTTTCAACTTGGTCATCACTTTTGGGTTGAATATTTAATTCTGATTCTTTATTATAAGATTCGTTGTCAGCCCCGGATTAATCATTTATTTCAGATTCCTCATCAGAAGGCTCATAATCATCATTGCCATCACCATGCTGATGCATTAGAAAACTAAATGGTGCACCTATAAACCAAATGTAACCGAATTAAAAGTGTTTAGTTCTGGCATAAAACTTAGTGGTACATATATGTCGCGAAAGGGTTAAATTAATAAAAATAGCCAGTATTGAAACACTGTTTACCCTCTAGCCTCACTTCCATAGCCACAGCTGATTGTTAATTCACGTTGAATAGTTATTTATCTGCGACAAACCTTTTTTTAAGGAGTGATGTTTGCAGAAATTGCGACAAACCTTTTTTTTTAAAGGAGTGGTGTTTGGAGAAATTGTGGCTAAAGAGAATGGATGAATAGGGAAATTGGAGTAAGGTACTTCTGCCACGACTGAGTAGTAGTGTTGGTATTTATCAGGCAATTTGTATAACTGGCCATCGATCGCGAGATCCTTCAGACGTGTAGATTAGTGTATTTGTGCTTGTGTAATTGGGCATATTACTTCACTGAGTCGCCCCCGTCACACAGAAGCGCCAATAATTGTATCCCAAGCCACGACCTACGATTTGTAATTTTATAGTATATTATGCAACAAGTGTTATAAACAGCACTTTAGTCACGAGTTAATTCGGCACGAGCGGTGCGTAGCGGAGCGAGTGTTTAATAACGAGTGTCTAGAGAAGTTTATAACATGAATTGCATACTATATTTTTTCTACGACTAAATTGGTAAAATTTTGAAATTATTTTATTATCTTAAATGAACATGGTAATAGTACAATATTATTAAATTAGTCTACTTGGGTAAATATATATTAACAGTTACGTTAGAGACATTATGGCAATTGCTAAAGAAAATAATTGATTCTACTAAATTTCTTTGATGTTGTTTATTATTTATTTGATTTAAGTTGAAAGTATTCCTTGTTTCATTTATTTATTCTTAATTCCGACAGATTGTTGATAAGTGACAACTAACTTGATTTTGAGTTTCAATTTATTTTAGCGATTTAAAAATCTGCAGCTAACTTCAGTCCATGACTAAAATGCACAAAGTCATAGTTTGTATTTAAAGAATCACTTAGCGTCATGGAAACATATGCGATAAATGACATTTTAGAGGTGGGAGTAGAAAAAAGTATTTAAATAGGACAACCACTAAACATCCACCGACCCGGATGGTAAATTTTCATTGATAAAAGCTACGGCCCACGTGGGACTTAACGCCAGGTTCAAAACCCCTGTGATACACGTATTTAATTCTTCTACAATAGATTTATTCTTGAATCAAATTAATGTGCATGTATGTTAATTGTAGATAAATAAATATTCCCGTGTCCTTACAATAAAGTTTGTAAGCATACCTAACCTTAAATAACATACATTTCGAACATTACATAACAAACGACTTAGAGCGCACATTTTTTTGGCCATAATTAGCGTACGTGTATGTTGAAAGAAGACAATGTCGACAATTTTTTTTAAGCCCAATTAACCCCTCCCCGTTGTCGACGGTCGAATTTACGACGTGTGACCGCGAGAGATCGGTCGCGCATCCAGGCACCTAATTCGCTAATTAGGCTCGGCAATTAAGGCATCGAGCAGGTGTCGGCCGTGAAAGGAATTCATAAGGACAATACCTGGGTGTAATTAGGCTCTCGTGCACGTTCGCAGTGGGTGAACGAACGAGGGGGTTGCGTTACCCCCTAGGATGGTCTCGTCAGAGGTGGGGAGGCTCGGGTTACAGGTGGATCGGCTGATGGATATTTATCAATTCGTCACGTGATTGGATTTATTAGGGAAACGGGGAATGCGGTGGTCCAATTTTTTTTTAAAGATACAAGGGGGAATATTGTGATTTGTGATTTGTTTATTTGTATAAAGCTGACAGCTATGAAATTGTTTTCATAAGTCATAACGTGTAATTTAATGAGGTTTTTAAGATACAGTTTGTTTGCCCGTAACAAATGGCTACAATATTTGTTTGACTTAACACTTCCTGAAGTGACATGTAAAATCTGTCACCGTAAAGTTGTATCTATCCTAAAGGAAACTTGGAGATTTGTAACTCTGTAGTGTGAAATGAGAGACAAATATAAACATCCACGGCAATATTCCACCCGGGTAGGGAACCGAACCCACAAGATTTGGGATCCAACAGACGGACACACGCGCTCTACCACCAAGCCAAATAATTTGTGAGTAAAAAATGAAGTGTTTTTGGCATTCGGTTCGTAAATGATTGTCGTGATTGATAAAAAATATGTAAAAATATTTTACACAGGGTTGCATAAAGGTTGAAAGTCGGTTTCTAAAGAATTATTTTTTTTATAAGTATTTCTTTCTGAAAATCTAAAATGTTTTACTATAGAGGCACAGATTGATTCTTTAGTAATAAAATCCATTAAGCTAAATTAGTTTTACCTAAAAAATAAGGACGCAATTACGTATGAGCTAGACTCTTTCGCGAGATATTTTTGTTCGCGTAATCCGCCAACTGTAAAAAATGTTATTTTTCTGCAATAGGATTTTTAAGAGATGAGTATATGTTTTGTCAGGTCCGTCCTGTTGCCCTGCAGGAGAAACTATTCATTGCGGGACAAACAGCCTTAAGATCGAACATAAGCAGTTGCAAATGTATAGGGATTACAATCGCAGAAGCAGCCACTATATAATTATTAAGCAGGCGTTATGCAGTGGAAATGTGAATACATAAGGAGCCCTCATGATCAATTATTTTGCATTAACTACCCTTAGATTCTTCATGTATTACATATATAACATGATATTTTTGCTAATGACCATATGTTTTGCGCTACTGTGTTACGTAGCATATTATACACACGATAGTGAATTAATTCTTAATAGAGTAAATGTTTATAATATTATTTGTATTTTGAGAAGATTACTCAAATAAGTTAAAAATAAGTCAGATTCAGGTAAAATTTAAATTACTTAATATCATATTAAGCTCTACAGCCTGAGATATCTTAACATATGAAAATAATATTTTGTCTTACTGTTATATTATTATGTATATATTACTACGATACGAGTTACATTATGTCATACATAATACATTAGAGTCATAAAATTTCGAAAAGGCGAATCCGTAAATAAATAAATAAATAAATTACGTCACAACTCTAAACTCTTGTTTATAGAATAATACATACTCCTTGATGCAAGCTCGAAATGTTAAAATGGCAGATAATGACAATCTGAACACAACAATAAACTCCTGGAATTGCAAAAATTTGTAATTATCGGTACATAATTATAAAATAATTATTAATAAGTTTATTTTATTTACCATTCGCGACTAATAATAAATTTACCGAATTTTTTCTAACTTTCCAAGAGGGTATGAAAATCTGGAAGCAAAATTACAGAATAGACCTGAATAAGTGTTAGCAAAGTATTTTTTTCAATATCATTATCAACTCCATAAGAAAGTCTCCTGGAATTATCCCTTACAATTCTAAAAAATAAAGTTTATTAAAAAAAAACATTGCTACTTATTCAACATTTTCCAAATTTACTCTTTCTTTTCAAATTCACTCAAAATTTATTACTATTTAAGATAATTTTTAAATCTGGAATAATATATTCCTTAGATTTCCGGATTATCTCTTTTGAAACAACAACAGTTATTTGAAAAGCTGAGCAGTTTTCAAGTTGATTATATTCCAAGAAAACGGCGACTGAAACACTAAGCCACAACTCTTTTAAAATGTGTTTAATGTTATTATACAAGGTTAGGCAAAATGAAGTATTAATTTTTCATATTCTTTATTGGCTAAACTTTAATTCGAAAATCAATACAAATGTTCTTGGGGAGTCAAAACACCTCCACCTTCAAATTGTTTTATTTTCTACTAGTTTCCACCTTCACTGCTGACAATCTGAAAGTCTAGCACGAAAGTTTTGCATTATCTACTGCAACATTTTTTATTGCGGTTACGTTAATCTCTTTCCAAATATTATGTTCTAGTTGAGCGAAAGTTTGGGATTAAACAACACTTTTGTCTTGAGGCATCCCCATAAAAAAATCACAATCTGATAAATCCTAGGGCAGCTGAGATCTCCAAATTTCGATATGACATGACGAGAAAACATGCTTCGCAGAATTGCCATACATAAACATTACAAAGTTTCGTAATACCGTGATGTAATAGTAAAAGTCAAGCAGTTTTCTTAAAAGAAGAACAGGCCAAAAATTCCAAGAGCGGATACTACACACCACAACTTTTTCGCTGTGAAATGGTACAATTGTGATTAAAATAATAGGACACCTATTTGTCTATTGTGAATCATTGTCTGTTTGAATTTCAATAGTATACCCTCAACGTGTTTCAATTTTATTCATAATAAGAGAGCATGCAGACTGTTGCAAAACACGAAAGTTCTGTTTTTTGCCAATTTACATGAACACATTTTGAAAAAGGGCACTCACTAGATTACAAAGGAGTGTTATTTTTTTGGCCGCAATTGTAGATAATAATAATAATAATAATAATAAATAATTTATTCACGTTAGGGACAGTACACTACTAGAATAGCTACTAGAATACGTCAAAAAATAATGAGATAATGAGCAAAATACACTAAAAATACAATCTTACATGTTACTGTTTCGACTGAAATATTCTTCCATAGAATAGTGTTCTCGTTCTATTAAATATTCTTTCAACTGATTTTTGAACAAAATTTTATTTGTAATATTCTTTAGATGCTTGGGCAGTTTATTGAATATCCTCAGTGCAGCATACATTGCAGATGACTCAAAGAGGGATAATCTATAAACTGGGTATACATATTTTTCTTCCTTTCGGGTTTCATATGGATGATCTAAATGATGTGCGTTGAATTTATCTTTATTTTTAAAATTAAAAACTAATATTTCATAAAAAAATAGGTCCAAGACTTTTAAACTTACCTCGGCAGCTATCTTTTTGGGATAGATTTAGCATTATTCGAATAGCTCGTTTTTGCGTAATAAATATTTTTTTTGTACAACTCGATGAACCATAGTGTATCAGACCATACCCAACTTGGCTTTCAAAGTTAGCCCGATATATCATAAGTAGAGCTCTGATATCTAATTCTGGTCTAAGCATTCTCAAAGCATAGCATGCTGTGTTTAATTTAGATAACAAGTTATCACAGTGAGAAGTCCATTTTAGGTTATTGTCAATTACCATCCCTAGAAAATTTGATCTGTCTTGAATTTCAATAATTTCATTATTCAAATTCATAGTACACATATGTTTTCTATTTGGTCTTAGTATTGTTTAATAATAATTTATTCTCTGCCATCCAGTTTTTTGTAGTTTTTAGAATATGTTCCGTCTTGTATGCTAATTCTTCTTCATGCAAACTTGATATGAGAAGACATCATCTGCATATGTAATAATAAAAGTACCTGACTGTCTAATTATTTTTGGTAGGTCATTGACATATATGATAAATAGAATTGGACCCAATATACTTCCCTGTGGTATCCCTAAGTGTACGGATTTTGAATTCGATAATTTGTCATTAATTTTAGTTTTATGAATTCGATTTGTCAAATATGAACGAATTAACTCATTACTTATACCTCTTGTATCGTAATATTCTAACTTCTCTAATAGGATTTCGTGACTTACAGTGTCGAACGCTTTTGATAGATCAAGAAAAATTTCTAGCGGCATCTCCAATCTCTCAAAAGGCTTCATAATTTGTGTTATGTAGTCAAATACAGCTGTATTTGTCGATTTTTCCTTCATAAAACCGTTTTGTGCATTATCAAATAAGTTATGCGTCTTAAAGAAGTTGATTATTCTCACGGCTATTAATTTTTCAATTATTTTTGAAAATATAGATAGGAGAGTGATAGGCCTGTAATTACCAAATTCGTTCGGATCACCTTTTTTATATACGGGTGTAATAATACCTTCCTTTAAACACTCAGGAAAAATTCCTTTTTCTAATCTAATATTAATTACATCGTGCAATAGCTGAGGATATTCCGTCACCCAGTTACGAGTTCTGTTTGTTAACAAAACCTGACAGGTGAAAATAAGTTTCGTCAGTGCCGGGTTTTCGGCAAATATACCTTTCAAACTTTTGCGTATTCCAATATCTCGAGGCCAGAGATTTTCTACGATTTCAATTTTGTAGCGATGGAAGTGTGTCATTCTGAAATCGAAAACTTGTTTGATGCAGCGGTTACCTTTCCGTTTACTTGGCTGAAACATTAGCGCAAAACTTAAGTATCCACTTTTCAATTATTAGTCTAGTAGGAACTGTAAGTGAAAATTATTGCAAAATTAACTCTGAAGGGTTACAATAGAATTGTTATACTTAAGATAAGCTTCAACCGCAAAATAACTAAATTGACAACAGCCTTAAATTACAATTTATCGCAGACGTATTGCAACAATCTGTATCTTATTATATTATGGAGTGATGGAATTATGAAAATGTATAATTCATTCTGCCTAATCATGTATTTGACAAAAGTGATTACTTCAAAAGTAGTCAGTTGTATTTGATGAAAATCCAAATTTAGCAAAACAATCGTAAGATAAGCTGAGACAAAAAAATAAAAATTAGAATTGACGCGCATATTTAACTGTCAAACGAAACGCCAAATTTTAAGAGGAATAATAGTTATTTATTATACGAGTGTGGAATGTACGGAATTAGTCCAGCAAGAAAAGTTCACCCGAGAGCTCGTAGATCGAACGCGTAATTGTTTTAAGGGACTAATGAGTAATGCCACATGAGTCTAACATTTTATCCAAAATCATCTGTAATTGCATTAAATATTGTAACAATTTTTATAAAATTCTGATAAGACATTTTGACAATTTGAATTATTTAAAAAATCTTACGAAGGATCTAATCATTTTTTCATTCTTTTTGAAAAATCAAAGTTGGCCTTTTTTCGTTTGACCTTGAAAATTAATGCCAAGGTCATTTTCAAGGTGGCCCACATTTGTCCCTCTCCAAACCCTACAACTTTTATCGGAAATTTTTTTTGCCATGTTGCTCAGGTTTCGAGATATTTGGGGTTACAATTTAAAATGGGACACCCTGTATAAATCGGTCCGCTTTCAGGAGGGGGTAGAGCCGTGTTTTTTCCTAGGCCAACGAGGCCAGTGCCTAGGGCCCGGTCACCGGTCTTACATTTATTTTATAAAGTTGCCGAAAAATGCAGCCATGACGACGAACAAGCGCGTCTTCGCATAAATGCTCTTCAATAATATTCTGTGATAACGATAATCAAAGTTAAATTTGGGTATGAAAATCACAACTAATGTTGCAATTTTTTTTTTAATCTGACTTGATTCCTCCCTAAACACATGCCCTATGAGTCTTCATGAAGGCGGTTTTGGGGGAGAGTATGTGATGTCCGAGTTAGCCCTGTTACTAATAAAGCCTATAAATACTTATATCTGCTTTATTAGTGAACGAAATTATGCTAAGCAAAATCAGTTACTAAAACTTGAACTTTTGGCATCTGCTTTCCGTGCGACCGCTGAGGGTTCGAGACCTACGCCTGGTGGTAGTTTTTAGTAACGACTATAATATATACCTGCCATTCTGACGGGAAACATGTATTTTTTATTCTTCTGCCGTATGACTTTCATACCGTCAACGATGAGATGCGGCATCTACTTCTTGCCAGGCTTCTGCTTGCTTGACTGTTGGCAACTCGCTGTCGTTGAGACACAGCAGTTGCTTCTTGTAGTCCAGCGATTTAAATTGATTTGAATTGTTTGAGCGGGCAAGCTCCCGTCGTCAGGATGCGATAAGCTCCCGTCAGTGTCATAAGCAAACGGCGATTGGCTATTTTAACCTAACGTGGCGTCAAATTAACAATTTGTTTGGGTAATAAAATATGCTATGAATTAAATATAAATTATTAAAATAAACACCGGTCGTCTCTAGCAATCAAGCGAATGCTCTTGGCTGTCGATGCGCCTCAAACCCAAAATAAGGTTTTCTTACCTCAATAGTGATATATATGAATGAAAACCTCGAAATTATAAAGTTTTGCAAATTACCGTCATTAGAAAATTCGCATCTAGATTAAAGGCTGCGATTGCGATATTTTACATTGGCTCGTAAATTTATTCAGGTACTCCAAGATAAAGGAAACGAGGCGCCATAACAACCGCTCAATAAGAGATAAGTATTGGATTGGGTAATTTTGGTTTTTTATTAAATATTTGGGAAAAATTTAAAATTACTCCTGGCAACACTGCGCAGTGGTCTAGTGAGTAGAGGTTCGACAGCTGGACCCAGACGGTCCACGTTTCAGTGCCACCACTAATCACATTTCTAATCGTTTTCTATGTCTCGTGTTTGTCCACTCACATTTATAGAATATCAAAATTCCTAACAACCATGGTTCCGTAACAAAAATTCTTACACAGAATTAACTTCATCGATTGTTGCTATACGTTCCATATCGATGGCTTAGACTCAGCGGCGGCTCGTGGATTTTCGTAGGGAAAACAAAGACAAAGATGCCGCTCGTGCTGCACTACTTACTAGAGATGGACATTTTTTTGTGACTCATTGTAAAGGATGAGCTTGAAAGAGTGGACTCTTTACATAACTCATGATTCTACAAAGAAGTGAAAAGGTATGCCTGGAAAAAAGTGATAAGCAAAAAAAAGTTACCCCGACGACTAGGGAAGAGAAGAAAGGAAAAAAATCCTTATTTCAAAACATTTTGTTAATCATGTTTACTTACAAAGAGTCGATCATCATTACAAAGAGCCCTCTTTTCCCTAAACAATGTTAATGACTCAAAATGAATCAGGAAATTTACGTAGGCGTCACTTGACTTCTTGACTCATCTATAAGAGTCGACTCTTTTAATCGACTCACTCATGAGTTACCTCTACTACTTACTCTAATAGAGGAAGCAAATATTCCGTTTTTCAGTCAACACCAACTCCAGGTTTAAAAACTTAAATGAATAAAAATTGTTATATTATTTTTTATTATAATACTAATTATTAGTTGTAATTATAAAATTAATATCATTAAACTTATTAATCTAGGTCTACTAACGAAACAAAAGCAGATTTTATTGTCTGGTGTAAAGTGATTTCTGGAGTTATGTAAATAATACTTTCGCTATGCGTGAAAAAAGCCACCGTTTCAAATGTTTTTAGTCAGCCTCTTCTCAAATAATCTAGTTGCGCACGTTTATTCACAACTAATTAAAACAAGCCGCCGTGTCTGCAATTGTTTGTTTCTAAATGCCCTTTTGTTTCTTCTCGGTTGTTTTTCCGTCGTTTTAAGTGTGGTTTTACGATCGCCTGGGCGATTTTTGCGCGGGAAAATGTTATTAGCCGGCCGTTAATTAGTTTGCCGTTTTTACCGGCGGCGGCGCTGTTGCTCCGCGATAGTAATAACTTCGCAGAACCGCTAAAAGACATCATTTATTCGGTTTTAATAATGCGCGAGAGTTTTTCCCGCAGGCGCGCTACTGGATCAAAGGGCGCATCATAGGTGGCGCTGGCTGCGCCAAGGGACGCTCGAAAATACGCTCGGCTTAATTGGCCCTAATTGCAGGCGGCGATCTTCTCCGAGAAAAGATTAAGAAAAAAAAGAGAGGAAACAAGAAAGTATCGCGGACATTTACACTTGTAGCCAAAGAGGAGAAGAAACCGAAGACAACCGGCTCCGCCGCTGATGAACATCGCGCTCCGTTTTCAATCAACGACGGTCCGAACGCTGAAAGTTAATTAAATGCGTCTACAGTTAACGAAATAACACAAAAAATTGTAATGGAGTGCACCGAAATTAACGCAATCTAAATCTAAAGAGAACACACACTTTTTCGTCGTGAGAAAATCTTGAGAAAAAAATATGAATGATGAAATATTATTACCTCCTTGAAACTGTTAATTTGTCTTGTAATCAATGTGTGCGTTTATTTTGTGCAGACACATTTTTAGTTTAAAACAATTTATTGGTACCATCACTAGCGCACAGTCATAATGGTTGATAAACCCTCGTTGGCAGACCCTAATTGATAATAAAGGTTGTGCAGATCAACCACCATTATTTCCACCAATGATACTATTAACAAAGAGGATGGTGTGATGCGATCCGGTCAGTACTAAGTTGTAATCCGCAATAAAACTGACTTAGAAAATCGCAAGTGAATTTTTCAATTCAGTTTACAGGCCTAGGAAAAAAACAATGGCTCAGTAATTGCTTACTTTGGTGCAACTGTCCCTTGGTGGGGACAATTATGCAACCCAAGATACCAAAAATGCCACAGAAGACTTCGACGAGGACTGGGGCTAAACGTTCGTTCACTACATGTGCTTTATTTTTTATATACCCTTGACTTTTTCTTAAGAATTCTAGTGTTTTGTTAACTATTATGGTGATAAGGAATCTCGTTACATCTTGGTCATAAAAGTTCAGTCGTTGCGTTTTGGCTGTAATGCTGTGATTGCTGCGTAAGTTTAATTTTTGTATTCACGTGAGAGATATCGTTATTTTTTATACAAGATGAGACATTGAAAAGTTTTATAGGCACACTCGAAGTGGGCGTTGTTTTCTATTTCAACTCTTAAAATATTATTTAGATTGTGTTTTCAATATATATATAGTTTTGTTATTTTTTGTATTTTTTCGGTCATTTCGATAATAAATGGCGTTTGACAATTTTTTGACAATTTACTTTCAAAAAGTAGATAGTATAGGTGGGTAACTCATGAGTGACTCGATTCAAAGAGTCAATTAGTGAAGTGACTCGTGTTGAAATCAGTGACTCAAAATGAGTCATGGAAGTTTTTGGTAGCGTGGTAAAATATACATTTTTGTAGGTGAGGACCAGTGACGGTTCGCAGGTTTTTTCTGGTACGGCCGAGGAACAAGAGGTGGTAATGCAGATAGGTAGGGTCAGTTGCAGAGACGGCTGGCTGCGTGACCACACCTATCTGTATTACCACCTCTTGTTCCTCGGCCGTACCAGAAAAAACCCCGCGAACCGTCACTGGTGAGGACCTTTTTTTACTCTTCAACATTGTAAGGGGAAGAGAGTCGACTCTTTGCAAGTAAACAAAGAGCAGGTAAAATATACAATAGTAGATATCATCTTTCTTAGGTTTATCTACACGAAGTTCATGAATCGCTTCTGTTTTACAATATTGACAACTGAGCGAATGCGACAGTTGCGATTTTTGTGTTTTGTTCTACGCCGCCTAACCAATTTGCGTCCTTGTCGGAAACTGCTCCTTCGGCACTTCATCACCTCGTTATCGCCTGAATATTTTACGTTGCATTGTTCCGGCTCCGTTTTTTTTTTATTGCAGTGGAAGCCGATTGTCCGCAGAACTGTTGGGGAAATCGAAGATGGGACAATGAGCAATAAAAATTATCAAGATGATTTTCTACACTCCCACGCCCAGATCGAATAACATTCCTCGAATCAAAATGTTTCTAAGAAATTTAAGACTTTAAAATCTTATTATTTTTATGAATGCACAATGTTACCATGACAATGTGTGAAGTGTATCGCTGTATTTCTGCGGGCGTTAACAAAAATTGAGTGCGAACTTGGTTTCCATGAAGCTGATGCGTGTTGAAAGTTGTTGTTTACATAACGACGTGCGGGAAACAGAGTTCGTTGCATGTCGTCATGGGAATGTGCGGCGAACACTTTTCACGGATGCATGTTTAGAGCGGAACTCAAGTTAAACTTATAGATCATAATTGAAACTTATTTTTATTCATTAACGAATTCTTGTATTTAACAATTTATATTATTATTAAATTTATAGATAGTTGAACATTACAATTCTCACTTTGTAGCACTGTTTTGATACTTTGTACAAATGCTGTCATATATCAGAAAAAATCAATCATCATTTACTCTTAAGGTAATATCTTAGCAGGGGCTCGTGGATGTTCGGAAGAAAATTTGACTAAAACAGCAATGGAATATTTGCTTCCTCTATAAGAGTAAGTAGTGCAGCACGAACGGCATCTCTGTCTTGGCCTCATTCACGAGTCGCCACTGTAATATCTTTCAATCTTTCAAGGTGTTGTGCTGGGAATAGCACTTTTCACACTTGGTCGACAAATAATTATTACAGCCAATTGCGAATTGGTTCGGATTATGAAGAACTTTTGAAATATTTGGAAGTAGAAAAAAAAGTTGGCTTCCTTACCGCTTGCTGGGCGCCAGAGCTGATGCAAGGGGTTTCGGGTTCGAATCCCAGCGAAGGCATGAAATTGTGGTTGTGCACTTAATTTAAAAAAATAATATATAAATATATTCAACGCTGTTGTTGTTGAATGACCTACGCTGTCTAAGCCCATATCATCCATAATTCCACAAAATGAATTATTTCATTTTTTTTTTAATCATAATATAATAATTAATATTGATTTACGATATTTTATCCAAAAGCTATTATTTTAATTTTTCTACATTAATTAGATCTAACTGGTGGGTAATTATTAAATTATTAAAAAAATATCAAAATAAATTATATGATAATTTATAGACACAAAGAAAACATTTTCAGTCATCACAAAATTCTCACTTTTCCTGCTTACAAATTAAAAGTAAATTGCTATGTTGTCGGTATGAAAACACGTTTAATTTATATCTTCCTGATTCATTTCGTATTTATTATATTATTTTTAGGCAAATTGAAGATTTTTGATGATATTTCCGAGTGAATATTCTTCTTAATAACAATTCTTTAAACACACCTTAAATGTTTTCTCTTTCTAGGTTAGGTCTGTGACCTCTTTAGTTTGGTGTTATATCTTGCCGGACAGCTATTTCTTTAAGGATTCTGTGGTCTTTCGGTCAGTTTGCGCAAGGTTAATTTTTCGTCTCTTGCTTAATTATTAATTCTTAAGATCTGTTGGTTTCACCTCTTCTGAAATGATCCTGATCTTGCGATTGTGCATTGGTTAAAGTATATACATATTCATTATCCAGGATCCATATTAGCCAAAAAGTTGATAAAGAATTTTTTTTAAATTATATTTATACAATGTGTTCACTTAAGATGCAACATAGAGGGTTGGGCAAATGTGTCGGAACCCCTGATTTCTGGTTAAAGGTCTGGTTTTTTACTTTGTCCGTTACGAAGTACGAGAAAGTATTGTGGTCGTAAGAAAAATTAAAAAAAAAATTTTTACCGAAATATCTGTTTTGGGGCCCCTAGATGCGATTTTAACAATTTCTCAAAAAAAAAAATTGTGTGTGTGTGTGTGTGTGTGTGTGTGTGTGTGTGTGTGTGTGTGTGTATCTGTGTGTCTGCGCGCGCTGTATCTCAAAAACTAATACAACAATTAACATGAAACTTTAAACATAAGCTTTATTTGACAATTCGAAGAACGGAAAAGCTTTTGGTAAAATTCTGTACGCCAGAAGTGGGTGTTTACCTTAACCGTTTTTTGTTTTTTTCCAATAATAATTGCAGAGAATGCCAAAATTAACAACTTATGAAGAACGAGTATTTTTCGAAATCTCTTTGGTTTTTAAGTAAACTGACTATTAGAATTTAAAGTATAATTTGTCTTTCATAAATTTGACGTTTTAAACGTCAGTTTCATCCGATTCTACAAAACGCTGTGTGTACATTTAAAACATGATTTGAATTGAAAATAAAGATGAAAGCGTAAATATAAATGATACCATCAAGTCGGAGAAAGTAACATGATGGCCATCACCATTTTTCTTATTACTTTTAGAAGAAATGTTTATGGTTTTATTTATTCTATTCAGTGACGTACTTTGATTTTGGACAGGGACAGTTTCGGCAGTTTTTTAAATGCATCACTCTGTATATTTTTACATTTTTGAATAGACACTTTTTTCAACAATCCTATCCAAGGCCTATCAGAATAAATTCTATTAATAAGACATAACAAGTAGTCAAATGGAATTAAATAGGGCGAGCGAGTAGGCCATGAATATAATGAATAAAAATCTATAAAAAAATTTTTTTTAAATAAAATTATCTACTTCTGTAGATATGTGCATTATGTGTAGATGCTCCATCCTGCATAAACCAGAGGGAATTTCTTCTTGCTATTGGTAAATTGTCAAATTAATTAATTTTCCATTTCCACACTCAAGAATTCTAAAAACATTTCTGAATTTAAGCTTTGTCGAAAAAAGTAAATTAATACAATTTTCTGAGAAATCACTTACTTAAGAGGATACGTTGTATATCAGGACTACTAAATCGCTACACTTGTTATATTGATGAAATGATTCATCTTGGTAACCATATTTTTATTCCTAAACTTAGTTGACATAATTTTGACAGATTGACATTTTTTGGTATGCGTTATTACATAGTATGATCTAGAGAAAGATACTGCAGTATCAATATGGTCTTTGACTTAGAAAAGAATATAATGTGGCCATAATATAACATTTTGCAATTTGGTTGTATAATTTTTGTTTGTTTTAATATCCTTAATATTTTTTTGACTAGGAGGGCCTCGTTATTCATTTTGTTTCATTCTTTACAATTATTGTTTACATACATTTCATGTAGCTCTTATAGTTTCAAACTTATAGATAAAACTTTACAAAGGACAACGACAAGGAGCTAATCAACTAAGCTTTCAAAACATACGACTTGGGACTTTAGAAACATAGTAAGTAAGGAATTTTGATTGGCAACCCTTAGGAATGTAATCAAAATTGTTGAAAATCAAATTGACTATTTCTTTGAACATTACCAAAAATACATATTTAAAAAAACAAAATAATCGTACAAAAGTTGTAGGATTTTCATCATTGTTTACATGCAGTAGAACCCCAATTTTATCACACTCTCGGGACCAAAATATGACAAAATAGAATCTTCTTATCTTTGCCCGTAAGCAGCACCGTAACATTCTAATAACGTACACGCTACAAAATGTTAGACAAATCTCTTCACGAAATATGAAAACAAGATTCCAATATACGATTCTGAACAGATGACTGCTCATCGTTAATGCGCAAGGGTTGCCAATTATAAAATCCACTGTATAAATATGAAACAAATGATCTTCATATGACCTTGTGCTCACTATTCAAGAACAAACATTTTGGATGGGGAAATTAGTGCAGCGTATTAGGCAGTAGATGTCGCATTTAAGGTAGTTCTATCCTAAAGGTTACTGGTTGTTTTATAAATCCACATTTTGTTTCCCGTCAATGACCATACTGTGCTGACGGGTCCAAAGTAACCTTTTCGCAGTTGTTATTCAGGGAAACAATAATTAATGTTTATGCCTGACTTATTAATATAGAAACATAAAGTAGACTATCCCAAAATAATTTGTAGTTTCATCATCTTGACGACATTTAGTCAGTAAAGCCTTAAAACTAATATTTGCATGACATTATCTGTTGTCTGATTCTACTGATGTGATCAAATTGTTTTAAAATAATTGCTAAACTGATAGGAACAATAATTGATGTTTGAAAAAAATAAGTTGCCGTCAAGTTCCTGCCCAAGGAAAATGATGAACAGTAATGCGTGTCCAACAATTACGAGTATTAAAATCCTGTGTGGCTGTGGAGTCAAATATTAATGTCGATTCTTACTTCACACAAAATTATTAAACCTGAAATTTGTAAAATCAAAATCAATTCTAAAAGCCGCACTTATACTTTTCTGTATTATAGGGATTAATTGCACAATTGCTTTCACATAACGTAAACAAGAATTTAATTGTTGTTTGGCAGTCAATATTTGAAACGTGAATTCAACTATGCGAGATAAGAATCGACTGTCATGTTTGATTTCAGGACTTTAATATTGTTGGACACAGACATATTTGTTTGTCCAGTTACTGAAACTGGCCACATGAGAACCAATTAATAAGCCTTTGTTTTGGTCAGCAAATTTCGTTCTTGAATTTCCAATTACGAAGCAAAAAGATGTTTAAATTTTTCACGAACATTTATTATTTATGTTTTTCAAATTGCAGTTATTCAGGCTACGTTCATCTACAGCCCATTGTTATCCTAGATCCTAATCTGATTGTACATGTGCGCCAATGAACTGATTATTGGGATCGAGTGCATCATTCATCGCACTTCCTGTACATCCGTTTTAAAACGGACATTAAGGGGATCCCATGGTCATTAGCGACCTTGCCACTGTGGTTTTCCCTACAAATAATAGAAAATGAACATTCGATGCAAATTTCGTTTCGGAAAACAATTATTCAAGAATGTGGTCATTATCATATCAATGGGTATGATATCATCTATATCTTAATAAATGGATAGTGTTATCGTATCATCTAATATAAGCAATTCATAATAATTATTATACCGCCATTAGTGACAACTGCGGAGTTAGTATGCCCCGTTAGCACGGTATAGGTATAGTATATTCACTATTATTTTATACAGGCGGTAGGCCTTGACATTAAGTTGCCGGTGGGTCCTAGACATTAGAATTAAAGATATTTGCTCTGTTATCAAACATTCTCGACATTTGTATCAAGTGTGTCAGCGTAAAAGACTTCCATCAAGGTTCGAATGTCATCAATTATAACCCAAAATCTTTGTTTTACTACAAATTACAATTTTGCTAACTAGAACGGATAGTGCGAATCTAAAATAATCGTGAATATTTTATAGATTAAATGTTGGTTCGGATATCATGATCAGACTTAAAATGTCAGTTTCTTCATCATTCAAGTTCACTTTCGACCAGCCCTATTTTTTACTCTGTGAAGTTGTTATATTTTTTCTTGGATATATTATAAAGGATGGGCCATCTCTTGGAATCTCTTTGAACTACCACTTTATTTTTACTTTCATGATATTTGACATCTGATGTATGACAGTTCTTCAGTATACAACACCCGGTTAACGAAATGGCACGCTATACGCTTGATGATCGGAAAACCCACACGTGATCGTTAAGCAGCCAATGCATCCCAAACAAGTGACTGTATGATGCGGATTATGGGCCGGCGACATCATCGGCCCATTTTTCTTTGAATCTGTCGAAACGGTCAACGGAAACCGCTATAGGACTATGATAGCAAACTTTTTTTGGGAGCAAATTGTTGGTTTCGATGTGGGCAACATCTGGTTCCAACAAGATGGGGCGACATGCCATACTAGCAACGAAACTATCGACTTACTGCGGTCAAAGCTCGAAAATTGTGTAATCAGCCGTCGTGGAGATGTGAATTGGCCAGCAAGGAGCTGCGATTTTGCGCCCATGGACTTTTATTTCTGGGGTTCGTTAAAGAACGTTGTTATGCCAACGATCCAGCAACGATTGACGATTTTAAAGTCAATATCCAAAATGCCATGTCATATTTCATGCATAACCGTATACTCTTGGCTACAAATTAAATGCAAGATCATAAAATTCCATCTAACCGTTTGTGTTTTAATAAGATTTTAAAAAGATTCCTTGCAATGGCCCACCCTTTAGAATCAATAAAGTTTTGGCAAAAAAGTCTATTTTTGATTATTCAAGTTCAGTATTGACTATTCTTTTTTTCAGTGAAGTTGGAAAACTTTAAATGGTTCATTTGTAAACAGACACATTTTTAGGATAAATCTGCCAGTCTCATACAATTGTCATATTAAATCTAGAATCTACTTCTTCTAAAAGACAGTTTTTATTCCAATGGTGAACAGCGAAATTTTGAGATTAATTTGTTACAATTATATTTAATTGTTTATTGGATATGGATTCATGATAATGCAAAAAGTCAGTTTTTGACCATCAAAGTTCAGTTTTGACCAGCCTCTTTTTACATCCAGTGAAGTTGGAAAAGTTTTAATTTTAATTTGTAAAAACACACCTTTCATAGTTATTCTGAGGCAACTTTATTTGATTGTAATACTGGATAGAGAAACTGCAGTCATGTTTCTGTAAAAATGTCAATTTTTGATGATCTGAGTTCAGTTACTTACTTCCAATGAAGTAAGAAAACTTAAATTTATTTGGTAGAAACGCCAAAGTGGCGGAATCTATTGCCTGAATCCTGTACTGCACCAAATCCGAGTGGTGTAACCACCGACAAGATGTGGATATTACCAGCGGCGGCAAATATAACAATAATAATGTAAACATTAAATATTGTTTCCCCATCTGATGGTCCAGTACAGCATTCAGGCAATAGATTCCGCCACTTTGGCGTTTCTACCTTTAACAGTGTTTGGAATACTTATATTCCAATAGTATTCTCCATTTCCCCATTAGCAACTAACTACACAGATGAGACCTGAAAGGTCGAAACCGGTCTGTAGGTGTTCTGATGGGAAACAATATTTAATGTTAAAATAATTTATTTTTAAAGACTTTTCTTAGAATTAATCTGCCAGTCTCATACAATTGTCATATTAAAATCTAGAACCTACAGAACTAGTTTTTGGAAACACTCACATTTTGGTTATCAAACTCTAGTTATTAATAACAAAATTCGTAGAGGATTTAAATGGAAATTAATTAAAACCACATTGTTTTAGATTAATCCATCACAATTATCTTTCATTGTTATGTTGGATATGGAATCTACAATCACGTTTTTGCAAAAAAAAATAAAATAGTTTTTGATTATCAAAGTACAGTTGCGCTCAGCATCATTTTGCATCCAGTAAAGTTGTAAAAATGTATATTTACCACACTTGTTATGATTATTCTGTCACAATGTTATTCAATTGTTATATAAGTTGTAGAATCTACAATCAAGTCTTTGCAAAAATCAACTTTTGATCATTAAATTTCAGTGTTAACCAATGCCCCTGTTTCTTTTAGTGAAATTGGAAAAGTTTATTCTAAAAGTACACTTATCAGGATGAATTTTCAGAATTTGATTCAATTTTCATGTTTGATATGAAATGTACAATCGTGTTTCTACAAAACGTCAGCTTTTAGTTATTGAAATTCAGTTCTAACTAGCGCCAATTTTTTCTCACGTTTGAATTGATAATTTGTAAAGCTTTGCTATTTCGGGCAAATACACTGGTGGAAACAAAATTAAACACTTGAAATTCGTGAAATTTCGACCATTTTCAAACCGCTATAACTCGGCGTATTTTCAATCGATTTTGATGAATCTTTGGGGACGGAAACCTTTGAAGTGTCTTCTTTAAAGTCATGCATGCGAAATTAATCTTAACCCCTGCCGCCCCCGTCTAGCTCCACTGTGAAAAAAAAAGTTTTTTCTGGAAACCATGTCCAACTTTTACTATGTCTACGGAGTTGGAAAATTTTTGTCGACTCGATCCACCATAAAGGCATTAAAATTTGATCAATTCCCTATGTAGGACTCAAAGAACGAAGTTCGTAAGACGATTTTGCACCAAGTTATGAGTGCATTTTGAGGATTTTCGCACTCAGTGATTTTTCAACCAAATTTGATGATTCTTTCGGGAAAAAATCCCTTTTTGGCTCTACTTTAAGGGACTGAACTCAGATTGGAATGCTCCCTTTCCGAACGTGTGCCGAGTTGGAAAAAATGTGTCGACTCGATCCACCAAAAGGGCATTGGAATGTGTTCAATTTTTGTTTTGACTCATAAGTTTTTCGATGAAATTGTGTTTAATGTTTTTTTGCTTCAGTATATTTTAAAGTTTCATTAGATTATTATATTTGGTACGGAATCTGCAATCATATTTCTGCAAAAAGATAATTTTTGATCTCCGTTACTTTGCTTCCAGGATAGATTTAGTTTCCAGGATAAATCTGTCACCATTTAATTCAATTGCCATATTGGGCGTGGAATCTGCAATGACATATTTAAAGAAAAAGTCAATTTTTTGGAATCAGAGTTTAGTTTAGTTATCATGGTTATCATGATTCTGCAAAATGTTAATTTTTAACCAACATTATTTTGCTTCCAGTGATGTTGAAAAAAATTTAATTTGAATTTGTAAAGATTTAGTTCTTAGGATAAATTTGTCACCATTAAATCTAATTGTCATAGTAAGCGTTGAATCCGCAACCATATTTTTTTGTTATCTAAGTTTAGTTTAGTCATCATGATTCTGTAAATAGTTATTTTTTAACCATTATTTTGCTTCCAGTGAACTTGGAAAAAACTAAATTTGAATTTGCAAAGATATACTTCTTGGGATAGATCTGTCACCATTTAATTTAATTATCATCTTGGGCGTGGAATCTACAATCATGATTCAGTCAAAAGTCAATTTTTGGTCATCAAATTTTAGTTTTGACCAACGCCGCCATTTTTCTTTCATTGAAGTTGGGAAACTTTTAATTGGTAATTTGTAAAGACACATTCTCAATGATTCGTTTATTTGAATTTATTTCAATTTTCATATTTGATATAGAGTCAACAATCACTATTTTGCAAAAAGTCAGTTATTATCTAATTATCTTTCAATTTTAACTAGCGCCATTCTTTATTTAAGAACAGTTGGAACAGTTTTAATTTGCAATTTATAAAGCTATATCTTCTGGGATTATTTGTCACAATTTTCTTAAATTATCATATTGGAGGATATGGAATCTAGAATAATATTTCTTCAAAAAGGTTTTGTTTTGTTATCAAATATCAGTTTTGACCATTTTTTTTTCAGTGAAGTTGGAAAAGTTTTAATTAGTGATTTGTACAGACGCTTTTCAGGGTTAATTTTTTTGAATTTATTTGAATTTTTATATTCTATATGGAATCTAAAATCAAGTTTCTGTAAGAAGTAAGTTTTTAAACAACCAAATTCATGTTTAACTAGCACATTTTTTTTATCTCAATACAGTTGAAACAGTTTTAGTTATCAATTTGTAAAACTTTACCTTTTAGGATCATCTATCACACTTTCACTAAATTATCATATAGGATATGGAATCTACAATCATGTTTCTACAAATATTCAATTTTGGATGAACTTTCTTTTTTTTTAATTCAGAGAATTTAGAAAACTTTTAATTGGTAATTGGGGCGGTCCGTTGGTGTAGTGGGTACAGGCGAGCGCTTGTGCCGGTTGCACCGCGTGCCGTGTGGGTTCGAATCCCAGCCCGTCCTAAAGATTTTTCGGGGATCGAGAAGTATTCGGTCGGGTCCATGGTTGTTGTGTTGTATACGTCTTTCATTATTCATTTATTCATTTAATTTATAACTTAAAATACATATATAAAAATTGATGATGGCTGATGGTCATTACACCAAGGCCAGGCATAACGCCGAAAACAAAAAAAATGGTTATTTGTAAAAAACATTCTGGGATTAATTTATTAGAATTTATCTCAATTTTCATGTTTGATGTGGTGTCAAATCACTATTCAGCAAAAAAGTCAATTTTTAACAATCTAAGTTCAGTTTTAACTATTGCCATTTTTTATTTGACTTCAGGTGGAACAGTTTTAATTGGCAATTTATAAAGCTATACTTTCTAGGATTGTTTGTCATAGTCTTTTTTAATTATCATAATGGATATGGAATCTACAATAATATTTCTGGAAAAAGTCAATTTTTTGTCATTCAATTTCAGTTTTGATCAACGCCATTTTTCTTTCAGTGAAATCAGAAAAGTTTGTAAGAGTAAATTTTTTAGAATTCATTTCAATTGTCATATTTGATATGCATTCTAAACTTACTTTTCTGTAAGAAGTTAGTTTTCATCACCCAATCAGCCAAGTTCAGTTTTAACAAGCGATTTTTTTTAATCTCATTGTCAGTTCAGTTGGGATAGATTTAGTTGGCAATTTGTAAAACTTTAACCTTTCGGATTATCTGTCACAGTTTCACTAAACTATCAGTTTGTATATGGAATCTATAATCGTGTTTCTGCAAAAAGTCAACTTTTGGTCATCAAATTTCAGTTTTAAACAATGCCATTTCTCTTTCATTGGAGTTGGAAAAGTTTTAATTAGTAATTTGTGAAGACACTCTTCTTTTTTTAATGTAATTACATTTTCATATTTGATATGGAATCTAGACTCACATTTCTACAAAATGCATGATGCTAATTTTTAATCATCCTCGTACGATTTTTTTTTAGCTCATTGGAGTTAAGACAGTTTTAGTAGATTTACAAAATTATAAAACTATACCTTTTAGAAGTTACCAGTTTTATTTAGGAATCTATAACCAATATTTCTACAAGAAGTCAATTTTCGATCATCAAATTTATGTTTTAACCAACGCCATTTTTCTTTCCCTAAAGTTGGAAAAGTTTTAATTGGTGATTTGTGAAGACAAACTTTTTGGAATTTATTTTTAGAATCTAACTCAATTTTCTTATTTGATATGGAATCTAAAATCACGTTTCAGCAAAAAGATAAGTTTCGATCATCCAAGTTCAGTTTTAACTGACGCTATTTTTTCTTCTCATTGCAGTTAAGACAGTTTTAGTTGACAATTTGTATAACTATACCTTTTCGGATTATTTGTTAGAGTTATATTTAAATATCATATTTGACACATAATATACAATTTTGTTTCTGCAAAAAGTCAATTTTCGGTCACTAAATTTCAGATTTGGCCATTTTTCTTTCAGTGAAGTTGGCATTTTGTGAAGACAATCTTTTTAGGATTCATTTTTCAGAATTGAATTAAATTTTCATATTTGACGTGGAATCTAAAATCACGTTCCTGGAAAAATTCAGTATTCAATCATTCAAGTTTAGTTTTAATTTCTTTTTCTCAGAGCTTTGGGAAAGTTTTAATTGTCTGTCACCGATATATTTATTTATCATATTTTAAATGGAATCTACAATTATGTTTCTACTAAAAGTCAATTTTTGGTCATCAAATTTTAGTTTTGACCAATGCCATTTTTTCAGTGAAGTTTGAAAAGACCTTGATTTTTAAATTTTCAGAATGTCATTCATTCAATTCATTCAAGTTTTATATTTTATATGTAATCTACAATCGCGTCTCTGCAAAAAGTCAGTTTTTAATGATAATGAAGTTTGGAAAGGTAACTTTTAATTAAACAACTTTCGACGTTTTTTACCACTATTTATGAAGTTATGTTATAAACAGTGGTAAAAAAACGTCGAAAGTTGTTTAATTAAAAGTTACCTGACAATGGACTACCACGTAGTAACGGTCGCAACCATCATCTTTATAGAAGTTTGGAAAGTTTAAACTGGTACTTTTTAAAGCGTTACCTTTTCGAATTAATCTGTCATAGTTTCATTAAATTATCATATTGAATATGAAATTTATAATCACGTTTCTGCAAAAGATAATTTTTGGTCATCAAATTTCAGTTTCGACCAACGCCATTTTCCTTCAGTGAAGTTTTTCGGAATTTAATTCAATTTTCATATTTGATATGAAATCTATCATTACGTTTCAGCAAGACAGCATTTTTTGGTTATGGAATTTCAGTTTCAACCAATGCTAATTTTTCAGTGAAGTTTGAATGAATTTTTCAGAATGTTTTTAAAATTTTCGTATTTTACTTAGAATCTACAATCGCGTCAGGGGCCGCGGTGGTCTAGTGGGTAGAGGTCCGGCCTCTGGGCCTCGTTCGTGCAGGTTCGAAGTCCCGTCCGGACGGTCACTTTTTCAACTCGAAAAATCGCCGTACGGATCCCTGGGTGTCTAGTGTTTGTCCCCATTTCATTTAAATATGAATATTATTACTATAAATTGGTTGTGGCTGAATGCCCTAGTTGGCTAAGCCAAGTCCCCATCATCCTCGATTCCCTAACCCGAACTCCTGTTAGTCATCTTTCCTTAAAAATAAAATACAATCGCGTCTCTGCAAAAAGTCAGTTTTTAATGATCAAAGCTAAGTTTTAACTAGCGTTATTTTTTTCTCAAAATCAGTTAAGTTTGGAAAATTTCAACTGGTTATTTGGAAAGCTTTACCTTTTGGAATTAATCTGTTACAGTTTCATTAAATTATCATATTTGATGTGGAATCTATAATCATGTTTCTGCAAAACTTAATTTTTTGTCATCAAATTTCCGTTAAAATCGCCCACTGAACTAACAGAACTCTATTTTGAACTTGTCTGATTTAAATACATAGCTGAAATAATTAATCGATCAGTCAATACTTATCAACATGAATTATGCAAACCTGATCCAGCGCGAATAAAATTATTCGAATCGATGCCCATTTCTTTTTTTTTTTTTAGAAGACAGAAATGATCTATTTTTTTTTCTTGTTTTCATTGATTAATCGGAATGGAAGAGGCATGCGAAGTATTAATTATCTCCTCGCAGTCTCATTGAATTAAATCGAATGGAAACGCGGTAATCCCGCGGTCACGGAAATTCGTGCCAAAAAAAAAATGAAACGAAACACGAGACCCGAAAGTAATTTACGATTTTCATTCCTGGAAGGGTCCGCGGCCGAAATTCTAATGTCCGATCGGGCCAGCTGATAGATGGAGGATTAATGGGTCTTAGAAATTAATTTCCGACATAATCGACGCAAATAGGTTTGTGTAGATCATGGAATCGTGTATTTATTTATTCCCCTAATTAAGTGATGTTGATATAATTTAGTACGGATAAAGTGTCTTTAGACCTCAATAGGTGTACAGATCATACAAATTGATATAATTTGGCTCTAGTAAAGGTGTTTGTTATCTTTAGACCTCAATTGGTTTTGTTAGATCACACATCATCAAATAGAGTTTTAGTTTCAGTTTCGAGAATTGCTAGCTTCTTCTGGCTAGCAGTTCTTTCAATGAGTTATTCGTTCATAGTCTTAGTAAGACTTAATTTTGCAAGAGTCACGAACGGGTTGAATATTCACATATTCAGGCTATATTTCGTCTTGATTTAATTTATTTAATGCTTCTGCTTCTAATTTATGTATTTTTTGTTTTCATTTCCTGCCCAAGAGATGAAAACAAATCAATTCAATAGACATAATCAAATTTTGAGGTCGTACCAAAATGTATGGATTTTGTTAGTGTTGTTTCCAAAAATGTCCAAACATGTTAAAAATCCTTTCCCTTCAATTCCACAATGAAATAAACCAGCATTAGGTATTCAGGTCGTTAAATACTTGCGCTTGTACGATGCGCCTTTATCAAAAAGCGTCCGTGTTTACATTTAGGGCCCCATTAAACTCCTGTTATGTCCGCTGCTAATTATAATAGATAATTACTAAAATTTTCAACATTTTCGTTTTATGTAAATGCGTCGCTATCGTGCGTACAGGAGGAGCCAGCATGTGCATTAAATATCGACACGTACGTATGTAACGAGCGCCCGCTTAATTTATGAACGGTATCCGGTTCGTAAAAAAAAAATAATACACCGTAATTAATAATAAGAACGAGCGGCTTCGTTATTAATCACATTAGTGTACTGAGTGTATGTAAAGACGATTGTTTTGCACAAAAAGAATCGCATAATGCTGGTAGTTGCATCCCGTGTCAATCTGCATGAATTGCAGTAACTTGGCTTTTACAACTTCCGACGTGCGTTTTCTAGGTTACTTCCATGTGCCGTTCTGGTTTCGATCTTTTTTTTTCTAAATTTTACTGCAGATGGCGCTGAAGCGGCGAAAAAATGGAGGCGCAGATGGCGCTACAGTAGGTGGTAATTACTGCGCACGAGCGCGTGCTGAATTGGAACATTCCTGGTGATGTTATTAGCGATTCATTTAATTCTAATAATTGTGAAAATTATTTAGTATTTATCGTGAAGTGAAGAAGCTGGTTGGAAGAAACGCATGAGTCACGCAGAAAGACAGATGTACCATTCTATGCTAGAATTGAAGTAGGCTAAATTTTCTCCAGTTTCCCATTTCGAAGTGTAGTAGATTTCGGATGCTCGCCCGACAAGTTGGTTGAGCACGTGCCACGTGTTACCCATTTTAAGAAAGAGATGCATTCCCCCATAAATTATCTGAAGTACCGACCCTAATATTGACAATGTGCTATTGTGGTTTGTCCGCCTTGGGGTGCATTGCCTTACATCTAGCCGATGTAGTAGATTTCGGGGTCTCCTCACTAGGGGTGGCTCGTAACAGTCCGGCGGGACTAGCCTCCTTAACATGAGCAGAGACGGGTTAACATCTCTCTATCTCTAGCGATGGGTAACTCATGAGTGAGTTGACTAGTGAAGTGACTCGTGTTGAAATTAATGTCTGCAATTTATTTCAAAACGATAACATAATAATAACCATAAAAGTAATGTAACATCGACAATATCCTTCCGTCCAAATGATAACATATTTCAAGAGATTAATTAAAGAATTTCCTACCATAATAAAATCTTTAATTTCGTGGATAATTAGAGAGAGAGAGAGAGAGAGAGAGGAATTTAAAATTGCGTTTACCGGCAACGTTATCGTCCGAATCGCCGAGGCTCCGAGTGTGTCGTGACAACATTTTTTTGCACCATCAAAAGCGTAATTATTAATCGTCAGAATATTCGAGTGACACACAAGGATACGTTAATCTGCGTCCCGACGCTGCCTTGGAAGGATTTTTTGAAAACGTTCTTCAAGGAACTCGCACGCGACCTCTAAAAAAAAACAAACGCAATTACGCGGCCCGCTAGAGATCCGCGGACGAGATTACGAGAAACTCATTGTTTCGAATCCTTACATCGAGATGAATGAGATTTACGCAGATAATTTGAACTGAGGTTACATCAGATTCGGAAGATATGTAATCGGGAGATATTCTAATAAGTGTAATTAATAATCAGTTGTGTCGCGGCGTGTTGGTGCCGTTTGGCACCTGCTTTCTGCGCGGACGCAGGGTTCGAGCTCCACGCTTGACAGTAGATTTTATTAACGAAAATTTACTGTATATTTCGCATTTATTATGGGTAAAATAGCAGTAAAGGCTCGTGGGATGATTCATGGCATGGCCGAGGCATCTAGAGGTGGCAGGTCACGCCGCCAGCCGTCTCTGCAATCGACCTTACCTATCTGTATTGCCATCTCTGCTACCTCGGCCGTACCATGAGTTACCCTGCGAGCCGTCACAATGAAATAGGGTAGATGCTTACGTCAATTCACCTATATCACTCACTCTTCCGGACCGGCATTCCCTTTAAACATCTTTCCTTAAAAAAATAATTTTGTTCTTGATGAGTCAGAAAATTATATAATACACGACATATTTACAAACATTTAATGTGTTTATAAAGCTTGAATTATATTATACTTTTTCAGTCTTTTTTCGTCTAGATTCTCGTTAGATTTTGCTTCGAGACAATCTAGTATGAATGTAATTCAGAAAATTCCATCCAATTTCCGTTTAAGTTTCTTGAATGTAAATAATCAGCTGGTCCTATTTTCTCTTCGATATTGGTCCAAGTTCGGTACTGCCAACGACGAAAAAAAAACAACAAGTATGAGTTGTTTGAGCAAGCATCATAATCTATATAACCTGGTGACCGCGGGATATCCGACCTAAAATAGCGGCACTATGTTTATAATATTAACAATTTTCATGATGTTTTCAATTTTATTCATTTTTACAATCTCAATTGTTAACCTCACTTGGACTTGGATACGCGAACACAAATACTTTTTATTTAGCGAGTTGGTAATTACGTTGTCCGTTAGCGGCGCCCTCTATATCGAATGCAATGAACTATAAATCGAATGGAAATCGAAAGCAAAACTTGAACGAGAATCTAGACGAAAAAATGGTGATGTGGCCATCATGTTACTTTCTCCGACTATGGTATCATAGCCATTTATATTTACGTTTTCATGGTTTATTGAAATCACATTTTACATGTTCATCGAGCGTTGCGTAAACTCGGATGAAACTGACGTTTAAAACGTCAAAATTATGAAAGATGGAAAAATTATACTTCAAATTCAAAAACTCGGTTTACTCAAAAAATAACGAGATTTAGAAAAAAACTTATTCTTTAGAAGTTGTTCATTTTGGTATTCTCTACAATTATTATTTACATAAATTTGCTGTGACTATTATCGTTTCATAATTATAAACGAAAAATTGAAAAAAAAAATAATAAATTTTTTTCTCGAATAGCAATGATTTTATGAAAAATATTTTTAAGCAAAAGATGTTCATTTCTTTGTTGTCTTCAATGTTTGTTTAAATGTTTTTGTGATATTTTTCATATTTAAGAAAATATTGGCAAAAAAACAAAAAACAGTTAAGGTAAACACCCACTTCCGGTGTACGAAATTTTACCAAAAGCTTTTCAGTTCTTCCGATTATCAAATAAGACGTATGTTGAAAGTTTCATATCACAGACAGACACACACACACACACACACACACACACACACAGACACACATTTTTTTTTTCAGAAATTGTTGAAATGGTATCTAGGGACCCCAAAACGGATATTTCCGTAAAAAAAATTTTTGAAAAAAAAATCACGATCACAATACTTTCTCGTACTTCGTAACGGAGAAAGTAAAAAGATGGAAAAAGTATAATGTAATTCAAGCTTTATTCACTAAAATAAATATCTGCATGCAAAGATAACTCGGAGACTCCAAATTACATATTTTTTAAGTCTTAGGAATACAATTAAAAGTTTTACTGTTTACGTATTGATTGGTCATTAAATCTTGTTCTTACAATCAGCAAAAATATCAAAATACAGAACTCGAGCAGGTTGATACACCTAAATATTTTGGGCAGGAAATTTGCGCGGTTCGAGAGAATCAGACATGTGAAATACCCTGGTTGGGCAGTGTTTGGAAAACTAAAGAATGTATAAGATGCCAAGTGCATAAAATGAAAGGTCTTCAATCAATGCGTCTTATCGGTGCTAACGAAGCAATACTAATGCTGAATAATATTTCAAAACCAAAGGTGGCGCAGGTAGCATCAAAGCGTAATCACAAATCTGATGTGCATATTAGAAATCGCACTGGTGTACCCGATGTTATCAACAAAATCGGAAGATTCAGCGACAAAGGTTTCTGAAATATGGCGAAATGGAGGCCACCGATAGATAAAAGAAAGTTAGACGAAGGTCCGATGTTTTGAAGCGACTTGTAGGAAACTTAATAAAAGTGGCACTAGATCGAGAAAGTTACCACTTTTAGAAGAGGCTTAGCAGTGCAGGGAAATGGCCGAGTGATGATGATGATGTTAATGCGTTCACATTATTAACCCAAGAAGCGTGATCGCACTGTAGAGATTTTTTGTCGGGCCTCAAAAGGGCTAAGAAAAATAGGTATATATTTAAATATTTTGATAGTGTAATAGAGAAAAGACTAAGAAAAGTGGTCGAACACACATTGAAGGAAGAACAAGCAGCATACAGGATAATTAGACAAATCAACTATAAAATACAAATAATGAGGGACACAATAGAAAAGAGGAGAGCCATCCGAAAACAGACCATTTCACCTTTTTAGAGATGAAAGCGGCCTTCGATTCGGTGAAAATGTCTGTAAAATTGGTAAGTCTAAAAAATCACAAAAAAGAATCCTCACTCTAGCAGGGTTCACAAGACTACACCCAGCGAAAATGGAAAATCTTCTGAATGCTGACGATATCAGATTGATAGAAATCTCAGAGAAATGCAAGACGACGATAGTAAATGGAAAGAAAAGGAAAGATAGGACAATCGAAATAGACGGGAAAATACAAGATAAACATACAAATATCTCGGAAATACGATTACCTATAAACTTAGAAATAGTAAACAAGAAAAACAAAGCGAATGAACTATAATACGCTTTAAATAAGACAACCTTCAGTTAAAATAATGGAGCTATAAACATTTTTAGGGCATAAATTGGCCTCAAAAAGAGTACTATCTATCATCTATAGATTTATTTCTTTAGTGTTTCATTAACAAGCCATAATGCTTTTAGATCTTATTGTTGCATCGAAAATTATACCATTGTTAAATAATGGTCGGGGGCAACATGAAACCTCAAGACCTTTGTAACGTATTAAAGGTCTATAACTAGAAAATCAGAATTCCTGCGAAAAAGAGTCATCACTCAAAAGTTTTCTTTGGTGTTCGCAAGTTTGCAGAATCTAACAGCTTTTCACGTTTCGTTGCGAAATCAACTCGAATAATAGACTTAAAAATTAGTGAGTGGTCCTTTAAAAAAGAGTTTCATGATATGGATTGTTTTGTACAAGGTTGGCTACAAGCCTACCATTGCAACGTCTGCATATAAGTGTAGGATAAGCTTTCGCCCGAAATCACCTGGCATGGAATTATGAGTTTCTGGTCTCAGATGAGTCGTATTTTTGCCTCACTTTGTCAGATGGACGGTGGCTATGTAGAAGACACGGAAAAAGATAAGGTCCAGTTTGTATTTGCGAGAGAGACTTTCATTTGAAGGTAGGTCTTAGCTGGGATCATTTTCCACGCACGTAGCAAGTTTGACTTTATAGGGATTTTAGGAGACCATGTTATGACTTTCATGATCAATAGGGGCGAGCTTAGGGTTTTCAGGGAGTAGCTGGAAGAGGTGGGAATTCGGCGGTTGTATTGGCCAGACCGCAGTTCAGATTTAAATCTCTTCGAACATGTTTGGGTTTGGTGGGACATCAGTTCCAAGAAATGCCCAGGAGCTGACATAGTTGCTTTTGCAATTGATTCAATTGAAATTACCGTTTTGAAAATTTTAAATATCTTCCTTTTTGTCAAATATTGCATTTGATATGATTTCCCGGAAAAACTGTTCATACGGCTCCAATGGTCTACATATTGTAAGATATTTAATGGATATTGTAAATATCTAATGGAGACCAACCAGAAAATGCAACTTCATGTGAACAAATTACAAATTTAAGCCTCTGGCACGCACCCAAAAATCGAAATTTTTAAAAAGCTAAAAAATCAACTTTCTTAATAATTGTCCTTGAGTCCTAGATGATAGTTTCGTTTTATCCGAAAAACGAGATAATCGATTATTGTGTTTAAATTTCAACTAGCTGTAATGATAAAAAATTTGGCTAATCAGTCTAGTCAGGTCATTGACGATTTTTCGAACTTTGATAGACCGTAGTGGATAAAAGAAGAATCTAAATTGGGCGCGGATTGAAAATCTGTGCCTTTCGCATTCAAATTAGTTGGATTCAATTGAAATTGCAGTTTTAAAAATTTTTACCATGAAAAACTGGAAAAGGGTAGCCCTTTTTTACTTTCTGTCAATTAATGCCTTTGAAATGATTTCTTAATAATTAAAATTATGCCTAGTTGATTTCAAGCAGTTTCTGCAGTAACAATTTCAATTAACTTCCTTCCAAGAAAATAGAAGAGCATTGCTTATCCATACGGATGAACCTGCGTGGAAGATCCTTATTCCACCCCGACACCTTTCTCCCGAAATTTTTTGTATAATTTTATTAACTTTTATGCAAGAAAGGAGGGAAAGGAATATATAAAGTATAAAGAATACATGTTATTACTTTTCCATTTCTTTAGTTCCATGTTAACTTGAGAACAAAAACGCCAACTACATCGACTACATCGTAAAAAATCAATTTGTTGCTTTCTCAGGATAAACCAAAAATTTCAATATGCGCTTTCTGATTCAATATAGAATATTAAAAGTAATTAACATTTCTTGAAAATGGCAAGCAGCCGAAACTAGTCGGAATTTTCTTAAATTGAATTGTTTTTTATATATTAAATCATGTTTCATCAAGTTAAACATATAATTAATTCAGTCCACAAATTACAGTACAATATTTCACAATTTCCAAATATAAGCTTAGAACAGGAGATTTAGAAACACATCAAAATTTCAATGTGACCTTAATTTTTTACTCGCCAGTGTATGTAGCCATTTTCGTCATTAACGTTATACTGAAAACAAAGAACAAACATTGGCTAACATTTTTTTTAATATATATATATAGATTTAAAATCAAAATTCACTTGGTTTCACGATTAAATTGATTTATTTTCAACAAGTTTCGGCTTATTGCCATGTTCAAGAATTTTGAACACCTACGTTTCGGCACGCAGCATGAAATATTTCAATGTTCGCTAATTCAAAATTAAAATCTAACAACAAATATCGATGCAGCATACATAGAACCATTGTTTAAAGAAATAAATTTTTTAATATGACCCCTAGAACAGGGATGAAAACATAATATCTTTCTAACTTCGGTATGCGCCGCAATAAATCATAAAATATATCAATGTTTGCTTACTGGAAATATAAAGCTAATATCAAATTTCGATTCAACGTATGTTAAAACATCATTTAAAGAAATAAAATCTGGAACATGACCCCAAGAACAAGGGTAAAAAAATAAATCTTACAACTATTATTTCGGCGCGACTCAATAAATCATTAAATGTTTCAATGTTCGCTAACTCAAATTTTAAATCTAACAGCAAACATCAATGCAGCATACACAGAACCATTGTTTAAAGAAATAAAAAAATTAACACGACCCCTAAAACAGGGGCGAAAAAATAATATTATACCAACTTTTGTTTTGACACGCGGTCTAATAAATCAAAAAATATATCGCTTACTCGAAATTTAAAGCTAATATGAAATATCAATTCAACATATGTTGAACCATTATTTAAAGAAATAAAAAATGGAATACGAGCCCTAGTACAAGGGCGAAAAAGAAACATTTTAAAACCATTGCTTCGGCACGCGGTCCAATATATCATAAAATATATCAATGTTTGCTTGTTCGAAATTTAAAGCTAATATTAAATATCGATTTAGCGTGTGTTCAACCATTATTCAAAGAAATAAAATTTGTAACTCAACCCCTAGAACAAGAGTGAAAAAAATTACAACTGCTGTTTCGGCATCATGAAATATTTCAATCTTACAACAAATATTGATTCAGCATGCATAAAATAATTGTTTAAAGAAATAAAATTTGGAACACGACTCCTAGAACAGGGGTGAAAACAATAATATCTTACTAACTCTTGTTTTCAACACGCTGTCCAATAAATCATAAAATATATCAACGTTTGCTTATTCGAAATTTAAAGCTAATATTAAATATCGATTCAGCGTATGTTGAACCATATTTGAAAAAATAAAATTTGGAACACAACCCCTAGAACAAGGGCGACCAAAAATACATTTTTCAACTCTTCTTTCGGCACGCGACCTAATAAATCTTGAAATATTTCAATGTTCGCTAACTCAAATTTTAAATCTAACAACAAATATCGATGCATCATACATAAAACCATTGTTTTGAGAAATACAATTTTTAACACGACCACTAGAACAGGGGTGAAAAAAATATCTTACTAACTCTTGTTTCGGCACGCGGTCTAGTAAATCATAAAATATATCAATGTACGCTTACTCAAAATTTAAAGCTAATATTATCAGCGTATGTTGAACCATTATTTAAAGAAATAAAATTAGGAACACCACCGCTTGAATAAGAGTGAAAAAAGACAATCTAATAACTCTTGTTTCGGAACAAGGGCAACTGAAAATAAATTTTACAACTCTTGTTTTGGGCAGGCGGCCTAATAAATCTTGAAATATTTCAATGCTCGCAAACTCAAATTTTAAATTCACCAACAAATATCAGCATACATAAAACCATTGTTTGCAGAAATGAAATTTTTAACATGACCCCTAGAACAGGGGCGAAGAAATAATATCTTACTAACTCTTGTTTCAGCACGCGGCCCAATAAATCATGAAATATTTCAATTCTCGCTAACTCAAATTGTAAATATAACAACAAATATCGATGTAGCATACATAAAACAAAAAGAAATTAAAATTTTATCACGACCCCTAGAACAGGGGTGAAAAAATGATATCTTACTAACTCTAGTTTCGGCACGCGGTTCAATAAACCATAAAATAAATCAATGTTCGCTAACTCTAAATTTACAACTAACAATAAAATTTTTATTTTTTAACATACACTAAATTAATGTTGAAAGAATTAAAATTCGGAACACGACCCTTAGAACAAGGGTGATAAGAATAATATCTAACAACTCTCGTTTCAGTATGCAGCCAAATAAATTATATAATTCTTCGAATTTTAAAGCGAATAATAAATATCAATTTAGCATAATAATGATGACTCCTTGAACAAGGATGAACAAAAATATCTTACAACTCTTGTTTCGGCACGCAGACCGGTAAATCATAAAATATATAATATTCGCCAACTCTAAATTTAGAACTAACAACAGAAATAGATTTAACATACTAAACTAATCTTGAAAGATTTAAAATTCGGAACACGACCCCTAGAACAAGGGTGAAAAAATAAAATCCTACAAATCTTCGTGAAAAATGTCAATGTTCGCCAACTCAAAATTTTAAATTAAAAACAGATAACAAATACACAAACAGTAGACTAATATTTAAAGAAATAAAATGTGGAATACGACCGCTAGTTCAAGGGTGAAAAACAATAATACAATACAACTTTTGATTCAGCACGCGGCCCAATAAATCATAAAAAAAATTAACATTCGCCAACTCGAAATTTAAAATTAATAACAGATATCGATTTAGCATACACTAAACCCTTGTTTTAACACAAAAAACTTGAAACACGACCCTTAGAAGAAAGGTGAAACAAAAATCGAGTTGGCGAACATTGTAAAATGTTCCAACTCAAAATTTTAAATTAAAAACAGATAACAAATATACAAACAGTAGACTAATATTTAAAGAAATAAAATGTGGAACACAGGGTGAGTTCAAGGGTGAGAAACAATAATACAATACAACTTTTGCTTCGGCACGCGGCCTAATAAATCATAAAAAAATTTAACGTTCGCCAACTCGAAATATAAAATTATTAATAGATATTGATTTAGCATGCACTAAATCCTTGTTTTAACAAAAAAAAAAAACTCGAAACACGACCCTTAGAAGGAAGGTGAAAAAAAAATCGAATTGGCTAACATTATAAAATATTATAATTTAATGGGCCGCGTTCCAAAACAAGAGTTATTTGTTATATAATTTTTTTCACTCTTGTTTTAAGGGTGTTTTTTTTAATTTATTTTAATAAGAGTTAAAAGTGCGCTGAATTTAAATATGGTGTTTACATTTTAATTGAAACAGACGAACTTTGAGTTGGTATAAACTCATATTAAGGGTTGAAAATTAGGGTAGCTTGCATTACATACTATTAGATAAATAGTATATTAACTAGTTTTTCAAGCTTAAGTTGCCGTATGTGAAATTGTGTTCTTTATGTGAAATAGTGAAATATAAAATTAAGAAAATTAACTGGTGATGAACGACGGCTCCGCTGCGTTGCGCCGTCGTCCGTGCGTGGCCTATTAAACTTGAGCAAAGTTATCGGTGACGAACGACTGCTCCGCTGCGCTGCGCCGTCGTCTGTGCGAAGCCTATTAAAATTGACCAAAGTAACTGGATCGGTTAACTGACTTTTTCCGCACCCTGTATAACGCTAAAGATAAATACGATGAACAAACTTAAGTGCGTAATATGGATCTTTAAAATAATCAGTTATTAGGCGGTCAAATACTATTTATCAAGCGGAAGACTGCTTACTTTGAACAAGTTATGATGAATAGCAAATACAGCTTATGTAACTCTGGGTGTGAAATTAACCACAGATTTTTGACAGTTTTCATTATAAAATATTTGTTTTGCATTAGGCTGTTATTAATGTATACCAAAAAGGCCTAAATCACGTTTTTTTCAAATATTTTCTACACCCTTAGATATCGATTTGAAATTTTTATAAAAAATCACAAATAATTCAAGAAATATAGCATTAAAATTTCAATCCTCTAGAACCACCCCTTTAAAAAAGGGTTGCCAACCCCTCAAAAAACAAGATAAATTTTATTTTTTTCCTGAAAGCCGAAAACATCCTCTAGGGTCCCGTGAAAACCGCGATTTTCCAACTCACCCCTAGTCTCGGGGGTGAATTTTTGAAAGTCGATTTTTCGCGATGCAGAGGTTCGCGCCAAATTTATCTCCTCCCAGGATTTTTGAGCTGGAGGATTCAAATATGGCTTAAAAAATCCCCAATGTATCGAGACACGTTTGCTATTGCACGTTCCCGTAAAAAATTCGCTGCGCTGCGCCATCGTCCGTGCGTAGACTATTAGAATTGAGCAAAAAACCGGTGACAAACGACGACTCCGCTGCGCTGCGCCGTCGTTAGTGCGTGGCCTATTAAAATTAAGCAATTAAACTGTGCACAGCCTATTAAAATTGAAGAAGGTAACAGGTGACGAACGAATTTAAGGAAAAATAAAAATGAACTTTCACAAACCACGCGCGTCGAAGAACTTCGGAAATGTAATCTGGTGGTAACCCCATTTTCTGAATCTGACATCTGTCAAATGTGACAATGCACTCGGACGTTAACAGGAAGAAGCTTATTTTTTTTTCATTAACTTTGGGCCTCTAAAAATTATTTGGTGAGCGTCTGAGAAGCGTATACACATTGCAAACCAATATACAAACAAAATTTAGGCCGATACAGATAGGGGTTGTTTTGGTCTTTGGGACCCTGTTGCGGCTGGTGGGGCTGACGGGGTGGCCGAAAGGTTCCCAAAATTTGGTGGTCTGCTTCAAATGGAACGCTTAATGATTTCCCAAAGTTTCACTGTTCTAACCCTCCCGGAAATATTTTTTTTTTCTAAATTGATTTTCCGGGGAAAAATTTTTAATGTTCAAAAACGACAATAATTGAAATATCCATATCTCGGTTAATAACCGGGCGATTTTAAAAACTCAAAGTTTGTTTTACGTACACACAATACCGCAATGATAATCCGTCGTTGGATTTGTGATTTAAAAAGGAATATAAAAATTCATTTTAGAACGATCGAAAATATATATATACATTATCTTTATTGACAGAGTATTACATTTATACATCATCTATATTTACAATTTAGAATTATTCTGTCTCATGGGCTATCGACATATAATGTCTTTCGGCCCGTCTTTCACAGTCTATATAAAGTGGGTTAATCGCTAGATGATGAAGGATGAAATGAAGAAATGTATTGATGTAATGTTTGGGTAGGGAAGATCGAAAATATTTACCGGCAAAGTAAATAAAAGTTTAATGAATTTTTAAAATTAGAAGGAGGGGTCAGATCGAGAAATTTTATTTGGATTTTTTGTTGGGCTTGAGAAGGGCTTTCCGGTGGTGTAAGTAATCAGATTTACAATCGGAGAATAGTATATTCTGTAACAAGGTTAGAATGGAAATTCGATGCGAGTGGAATATTCAGAGCGCGAGCCGCGAGGCGAGCGCGAGGAACCACGAGCATCAGAATTTCCATTCTAACCGAGTAACAGACTATACTTTCTCCTCGACCAGATAAAATAGATATAAATATAAATAAAATAATGAACACAAAGAACTTTCGTTTTATGATTACGTTACTTTATCTATGATTACGTTTGTGGTTATGTTTATAGTATTTTGACAATTCTGATATCCAAGGCTAATTGTTTTATTCGGAACGGTGTGAGAATATTCATTCTATTACTTGTTATGGAATGAATTAAATGCAAAACACATAAGCACATAGTGTTTTGTTCCATTACAAAAGTGAGAATGTGTACATTCCATTATCAAAATTGATTTCAGAATACTTAAATTCTACAATGGTCGTGGAGAAAAAAAAATCTGTCCCGCTGCTAAAATTCGGTTCCCCCTTCCGTATACAACGTCATATCTCGAAAACTACAAATCGGATCGAAAAACTTTATGGGGATCTTTGATATAGATTAAATAGGTGACTGATATGCCGTCGTCAGATTTTTAATTTTCGAACAAAAACATTGCAAAATTTTTCGAAAAATTCCCGCAAAACAATCAAAAATCGGCCGTGGATCGTAAACTGTGCGCCCCACAAAAAATATAGTCCTTACCTTTTCGACGCAAAATACAATTCCGAATGGCATGCCGTTTAAATTTCTTGCCTAAGATAAAAAATGGCCGCTTTAGAATGATTTTCAATGGAAATTGGGTTTTCTTTGAATAACTCCTCGGGGGTTAGAGATATCAAAAATTCGTAAGAGACATGAAATGTAGAAGGGAGTTAGTTCTACAAAACTCTATGAAATTCGGAGTCGTGGCCGTAAGAGGAAGCGCGCCTTTTTTTCCGGAAGCGTCCGAAATGTGATGTTTTTAGAAAAACGCTTGAGGGGTTGCAACGGATTTTTTTACGGGAACGTGCAATAGTAATCGTTGTGTCTCGATGCATTGGGGATTTTTTGAGCCATATTTGAATCCTCCAGCTCAAAAATCCTGGGAGGAGATAGGTTTGGCGCGAACCTCTGCATCGCAAAAAATCTATTTTCAAAAATTTGTAAATTGTCATTTACTCGAAAAATTTCTTATGTAAGGTGGCAACAATTTATACTGTCCGTTCGGCAATGAAAAGATCTCTCAAAATCAAGAATAAAAATAGGGGGTTGCCATTTAAAAACAAAATGGCTGACGTCATTACTCAAATACAAATGACGACTGAAAATCGACTTTCATGCAAAAATGTGTATTTTTATAAAAGAAAATCGACATGTTCAAGGATTTTTTCCAAAAATATTTTATTTCGATTTTACTGACTATATTCCATACTTTAGGCGCGCACTGTATATTAATAACAGCTTAATGCAAAACGAAATAACGAAATATAACGAAAACTGTCAAAAATATGAGTGACCGAAATCTGTGGCTAACTTCACACCCACAGTTTCATAATCTGTATTTGCTATTCATCACAACTTGTTCAAAGTTAGCAGTCTTCCGCTTGATAAATGGTATTTGACTGCCTAATAACTAATTCTTTTAAAGATCCGCATTCCGCCCTTCAGTCTGTTCATCGTATTTATCTTTAGCGTTATACAGGGTGCGAAAACCGATCCAGATATGAGTAAAAATCGAAACTGACAGCAAGCAAAAACGTGGTTTGTTGTACAGGAAAACCTGGATTACGCACACAAAACATGAAATGACGAAGCTTATAAGTTACACCTTCATCAATAACATAAAATAATCAATACAAGAAAACGAAATGTAGCCTGAATATATGAATATTCAACCTGTTCGTTAAATATTCATATATTCAGGCTACATTTCGTTTTCTTGTATTTATCTAATGCTTTCTGCAACAAGTAAAGTTGTTTCTAATTTGTTTAAAATAATGAAGCTTATGAGTTGTGCGAGGCAAACCGTCTTAATCAATGCACTTACGGCACCGCTTGAATACGGCAAGACAGGTTTTTCGAAATAATTTCGGGTTTGTGCATAGGGCGTCGAATTCCTCTCTAATCCTCCTGCTCAAATATTAGATATTACGTGGTGTGGCGGCATAATTTATATCCTTAAGTACTTTCTCACCCTTTTAAAGCCATGGATATTGACATAAAATTGATGGCATTCGCCGTTTCCGTTAAGAAAAATGGACCAACTTATTTTAGCCCTTACTGTTATGTCAGGAGCATTCAACTCTTTGGTGATGGTTACATGAGGGTTCTCAGTTGTCCAGTAAACGCAATTGTAAGGGTTTAATTTGAACTATGCATCATCGATCCGGATAACGGGAGTTCGCTCCCGCGTGGTTAACTTACTTTTGCCGCACTCTGTATATTATACATATATAGCAGCATGCAACAAATCTGTATCTTACATTACCTTGCCTTTTTAGGGACTAGAAAAATATTGTGAGACACTAAACCAGCCCACACTCTCTACACACCGCCGTTTTTAGAAAGAAGTAACAATGCATTCTTTCAAAGTTTAATGTTGTGCTCTGTATGTCAGATATTCGTGGCAAAGGCTTTTGTTAAAAATTGATGAGAAACGGTTGAACAAGAGGTTTGTTTTGTTTCGCCACAACCATCTGAATAACAATGTTCTTTAATATATTTCTTTAATTATCCCAACTGTATGTGTAGGCAAGAAAAACGCGCCAAACTTATTCACATACAACTTCGGTGCAAATGTGTATATACAGTATACGTGATTTTATCGTCGATTGTATCTTTGATTGTAACTTTATTTGTTGAAACTCGTCAAATATCGATTTTCAGTTTTTTTTTTATAAATAAGTCTTAGTTAAATATTTAAAATTGAAATTATTGATATAAAATATACCATCCACCTCTGTTGGTCAGTTGCTATTGCAAGGTGGCAGTTGGATACGTTACGCCGATATGCTCCAGTATTGGCCGACCCTGACTAGAATAATGCATCTCCTCATTAGCGAAATAGTTGATTGAGTTTGAAAGAAACCCTAATTTGTAATTTAAACTAATTTCGCAAAGGTTCTCCCCCGCCATTAAATCATTTCGATTGTCCGCTCCGGGTGTCGAATTCATACCCTCCGCTAATTGAAATATTGTGTGTGTCTACGCAAGGGGGAATCAATAATAAAGATCGTTTCTCTATATTTATGGTTTGTTAGGGTGGCAGCTTATAAAGAACGTCGGAGCTAATTGACTATTAGAGCAACTGGGGCCTTCATGCTTCATAAATCGCGCCTCTAATTAGCCACGAGAACGCCAGAGATCGCGCGATCTTCAAAAGTACGAGATGATGCAATTAGGGAAGAATCGAAGAACGGAGAGAAATTGTGTTTGTTTTTTGTGTGGATTTCGGTTTATGCTTTTTTAATTACGAACGAGAACATTGTGTGTGTGTGTGTGTGCGTGGCGCGGACCGGCGGGTTTTTTTTACTTGTTGTTGTTCTTCCCTTCTTCGTTATTCTCTTTGGTGAGGCGAGGTGCATTGTTCTAAGGTGGACGGGCGGGTCTCCGGATCAGATACACGGCCACGTTTCGAAATTATACCTTGCCGGCAGAAAATATTATAATAAATCGAGATAATTATCATTATTAAACGCTGGAAATATGCTTTATTATATTTGTACATAATTTTTCATCGGCAAAATATGCAATTTTCCAGTAGTCGATAATGTCATGAGGTATTAATCAATTTTACACGCGCTGGCTAGGAAACCGTAACGAGAGGAAGGCCACTTATCTTCCTCTTCTTCGGAGAGGACGGGGACGGGTGGTGAATTGGAAGAGGGCACCTTTTGCTCCTTCTTCTTGGAGCATCTGTCGCGTTCACTGCCAAGCCGGATGGATGGATGGACTGTAATGACGGTGGCACGTCATTAATTAAGTACCGGAGGCCCTTTATGAATTTATTATTGCCCCCTCGACAGCCGTGAAGAACGAATTCCGGATGTAGATTAGACCATTCGCGGAACGCATAAAAAACATCTAACTTTACATCGAATACTACAATGCAAATCCTACAACAGTATTAAATTTTGAAGGAACTAAATTTGAACAAAAATTAGTATTATATTTTTGTCTAAAATGATAACAAAAATTCATTTGTCGCTACTTATCAGCAACAAACCGCCAGAGAACTTTAACGGTTACGATGATAGAGGGCAGATGGCGTTAAATCGTTTAATCTATCAATGAAAGTACTTTACACATGAAAATTCAAGTTAATTTCAATATTATCAGCTCTTCTTTATTACCCTGCCAACAACATTGCTTTTAATTAAACAAAAATCAAGTAAGTGAATGAATAATTCATTGTTCGAAAGCACTTTAGTAGAAACAAATGATTAGACATGAATACTATCATTACTTATTGTTTTATTTTATTTACGCATATCGCAATGGGCTAGGAAAAAGTAAATAAAGAAACAATAGGATGCAATCATCATCATCATTACCAATGTATGGATGGCTGTAAGGAAATACACAAATTCTGGAGTGAAATACATTTAAACAATGAACCTTAAACAAAGTTTACACCGTTGTTTATTTTGTATGTCATTGGATTTTTGGTGTATTGATACGTTACCATTTCGTATAATCCAGAGGTGGCTCGTGAATGTTCGGAAGAAAACAGTGACCTATACTCGGCGCATCGAATCGGTGGTATGGTCACGTTGCGTTCACCCCTCGTCCTCGTGATAGTTCGTCGAGACGATATGAAAAGCCTGATTCACACTGCCTTGCCACATTTTAGTTCTGTGCCGGAAATATAACAGACACTTAAAACACAACACGAGAATATACAAATATTTTTTACCACTTCCTATTTAATTGTAATTGAAAAAGACTGATTTATGGATATAACGTAATCATTACATTTCGGCTGCGTGACACGCGCTTCACATGCGTTTGCGCTGGCCAATAAGCGAACATCACGCGAAGATCACGCACATCCAATATACCACGGATTCGGTGCGCCGAGTATAGTACTTACTTTCGTTATAAGTGTAAAGACTGTCTTACAAATTGATTGCGTATACATTAGAGATGGATAACACATGAGTAAGTCAATTAAAAGAGTCGACTCTAGAGAGTCAAACGACTCGTATGTAAATGTGTTGACTCATTTTGTGTCTTGAAATTAGAAAAGAAGTAGGTACCTTTTTTTAGTTAAAAAAATATAGGCACTAGAATTTAATGATTTGACTGTTATACAGGGTGTAGAGGAACAAAACGGAACATAGGATTTTCAATGTTAATTTCTTTATATTGGAATATTATCTTCCCTGATAATTTTAGAGGAAACATGTAAATATTTTTGTAGAGTAAAAATCATGTCATGCTTTTATTTATTTTTTTGCATTCATAAAAACCCGAAAAACTAATCAAATAAGGGCAGAAAGACCAATGGTCGATAGCCCAGACAGACTAACACCCTTCAGCTATTTATGTATTAAAATGTTTTGTATGATTATTTGTTTGAATAAAGATCTTGATGTATGTAATAAAATAAAAATGATTATTTTCACAAAAATAATGGTTGCCATGAAATTGAAAAATATGGTGCGCAGTTTATCTGTTACGTTTTTATGAATGAAAATATAAATAATAACATGAATCCATGCAGAACATTTAATGGATATAACCCATCCCGCACTTCACGAAAACTGCCACCACTTAACAATTTGCACTTTTCTTGAATACAATACATTTTTAATAAAAAAACTTGTAAACAGTTATGAAGTATTCAATCAATTTGACAGAAGCCAACAGATCAACAGCGCATCTTTTTTTTTTATTTCATGGCAACCATTATTTTCATGAAAATGATCATTTTTATTTTATGATTTCTTCAGGTTTTTATAAATGCAAAAAAATAAATAATAACATGACTGCATGCAGAAATTTTAATTCGTTTTTCACGAAAGTACAAAATATGTCCAGTTGAATAATTACTGAAAGGGAGCAGGTACAATTTTATGCTTTGTTTTTTCTATCTCTAGAAAACCTACTCTAAAAGCGTATTCAAACCGATTTTGGATTCATTTTTATATAACTTCTTTTGGCTTTCAGGCCAGTGTGTCAAATAACTTTCCGTTTTTATTTAATTTATTGAATTATCAGCAAAATTTTCTCATAAAATAAACTAAACATTCTAACATCAAATAAAAAACTTCATAACATGAAACTAAATCAGTTTTTAAACGGTTAAACGGATATTCGCGTTTAACCGGATATTTACGTCTACACGTATATAAGTTTAAACGGACATTTGAGTTTAAACGTGTTGACAAAAATCGTTTCATACGGGAACGTAAATCCCACTCAGCAAATATCTGTTTTGAAGTTCGTGTGTTTATATCACAAGCCGTATTTTACAACATTTTCTAATCTTTTTATTATTATTATTATATTTGCGGCAGCGGACAAATTAAGCTAAACGTGTTTTATTCGTTACAAATAAGCGATAAACGTTTACACGTTGAAACGTTTAAACGAAAAACGGAGTAAACGCCGAGCCCTTTTCTATGGTTCCATTATGTAAGTCTGATGTTCTTTTCTTAATATCAGTTGAACGGCATCTTTAAAATATAACACTTAATAAAACACTGATGCAGTGTAAGGTTTCAAAATATTGAATTGCTCTATAACAAGTCTTTCACCATGCAGTGGCTTCATCAGGTAGATGAAAAATATTCTTTTTTGGGTTAACCTCTAAACTATTTTAATTATGTAAATACGGGAGAGTATTTTATTTTATCCAAAATCGTGTGTAATAAGCGAAATACTGCGATCATTTGAGGGAAGTAATGTACTTCATTACCCACTAGTGAGAGAAAACTCGGACTCGTGGAATAATTAGATCCTTCGTAATATTTTTGAAACAATTCAAATTTACTTCACGTACGTCAAAATTTCTTGTCAATTTTTTTTACGCGTCATTCCAGCCGGGAACAGTCAAACCGGGGCGCAGCCATGTCACTGATTTGGCTGAATTTTTTTTCTATAAATACTAATATATAATAGAAGGTCAAAGGACCGATTTAAAAATAATAATATTTATGTAATGAAACAAATTTTTGAAGGAAAACGTACCTACAAAATTAGCCTTTTTGAGGGTATCTTTAACGATTATTGACTTTTTTGTTTTTTAACCGATTTAAACAATTCTTTGGCGCATGAAGCCTTAAAACTACAACCTATCGAATGGTGTACTCGTTTATCCAATTAATATTAACTGTTGACAAGAATAAGGGTTCGAAAAATGAGTGAAATTGTTGAAAAAAACAGTTTTTTCAATGTGACCTACACTCGACCAATAGCCACGTATTAAGTTTGCTTCTAGTTTGAAATCTTCAGAATGATCCAAATAATGTTGAGAGAAGCTTCATTTCCATTTAGAAGCTACTTAACATACCACTACTACGATTTGAAAATTGGAAAAACGGTGTTTTTTCGTAAAAATAGCAAACTTTGAAACGTTACAGCAAAAATTGTGATGTGGCCATCATGTTACTTTTTCCAAATTGATGGTATCATAGCCATTTATATTTACGTTTTCATGGTTTATTTTCAATTGAAATCATATTTTAAATGTACATCGAGCGTTGTGTAAACGCGGACGAAACTGACGTTTAAAACGTCAAAATTATGAAAGATGGAAAAATTATACTTCAAATTCAAAAACTCGGTTTACTCAAAAACTAACGAGATTTCGAAAAAAATAAATTTGCTGTTACTATTATCGTTTCATAATTATAAACCAAAAATTAAAAAAATAAATACATTGTTTTCTCGAATAGCAATGATTTTTTGAAAAATATTTTCAAGTAAAAGATGGTTATTTCTCGGTTGTCTTCAATATTTGTTCAAATGTTTTTGTGATATTTTTCATATTTAAGAAAATATTGGAAAATAACCAAAAAACAGTTAAGGTAAACACCCACTTCCGGTATACGAAATTTTACCAAAAGCTTTTCAGTTCTTCGGATTATCAAATAAGACGTATGTTCAAAGTTTCATATCAATTGCTCTATTAGTTTTTGAGATACAGCGCACACAGACAGACACACACACAGGCACACACACACACACACACACACACACACACACACACACACACACACACAGAGACACAATTTTTTTTACAGAAATTGTTGAAATGGCATCTAGGGATCCCAAAACGGATATTTCCGTAAAAAAAAATTTTGAAAAAAAAATCACGATCACAGTAGTTTCTCCTACTTCGTAACGGAGAAAGTAAAAAATGCATGTAACTCTTTTGTATTGATATGTAGAGTGATTAGTGTTTCAAACATTTTCAAATGATTGCATTTTTCATTAGAGCGACTGCCTTAAGAGACCGTGGCCTTATAATGGAATGGACTTTAAAACTCTAAACAAAAACGGAGTTGTATTTAATACAAATTACTGTAAGGTACAAGCCCAAAAATTATCCAGGGTGCGACATTGAATTTTTCAATTTTCACTTTATTTTTTAAGAATTTTCCAATTTCCAGTTATTTAGGGTTGTTATTATTTTTCGACAACTGATGGCGCCACAGGCAAAATGAGTAAAAATATGAAGCAAATATTTAAAAAAATCAACGTGGCCTCCTAGATAATTATATTTTTAGGATTGTACCTTTCATTCATTTTTATCAAATAACTTGTAACTTGTTGTCACAGCTTTTCTGAAAAATGAATCGTTACGTGTTATTTTCTAAAAATAACAGTACAAAAAAATATTCTAAATATATTTTAAATAAAAACATCATATAAAACAGTAATTGGTGATTCTTTAGTGAAAAACAAAATGCTCCGAAAATTTCAAAATGTGATATCTCAGCGAATATTTAAGTTACACAGTTGAAATGAAAACCAAAATGTTCGTTTTTTAAAGAAGCTTGTCGCCAGAAGATGTTGACATATATGAGTAATTCCACGAAAAATTGTAAAAACCCTTTAAAAAGTTGAAAAAATGATTTTTCAAAATGCAGCGGCTTGATATAAATATATCTTGATGCATGTTTTAATAGATTTTTACGAGGTAAAAATTATGCAAATGTCAAAAACCGGGTACAAGAGGGCGCTGTAGGTTAAAAATCGATTTAAAAACTTTTGAATTTTTTTTAGGGTCTAAATGACCTTGAATGGCTTTGGGAAAAATTGGTCAAATGGGTATTTGGGTAGACTGTTTTCTTGATTTTTTTCAGAAGTTTTGATTCTCTAGTTCGTCAGTGAAAAAAAATAATGTTTAGAAAAACCCATTTTTAACCCCCTGAGAGGGCGGAGGGGGTTCTCGGCCCACTGACCATGGGAACCTTATTTTAACACCCCAAAACACCCTCTTATCAAGTAAATTCAAAAATCTAGGAATAGGGGCATTTTGACTACCCTTTATTGATGCAAATAAATCTACAGGGTTGGGATAAAGTATGGAACCAAGTAAATATCTTTAAAACAAAAAGGGCTACATTTATTAAACTTTGCAGGCAAGTATAATGACACATAACGCATCTGATGCCATATTTTTTGTTACTACTGTACATCCGGTTTTACCGGAAATACCGTCAGTTTTTCTAATTAAAATGGGGCACCGTGTATATTTTTACATTGTCGAATAGATACTTTTCCAACAATTGTAATGATGTATAGTTCGGTGGGTGTGTGATTTGTAGTTTTTTAAATATTAAATAAAATAATTCTACATCGAGTTGGCTTTTTACATCTTTTTGCACTGTTTTCTGATAAAACAATTTCGTGTTTTTTACGTTTTCTGTAACTGACAGATAGTATCCAACTGAAATATTAACATTGCTGTTCAATTTTGGGTGAACTAACTGAACGTGAAAAAAATACTTTGTTAATGATGGTTAGTTTTGAAGAATGATAGAGATCTCCAGAAGATGCACGAAATTTTTTTAATACAGAGCAATTCTAATATTTATAAATCAAAATTTTCAAGGGTTGAACAAAATTGTTATGAAATTCACAAATTTCATTTTTTATTATTCTATTTATTATTTAAAAAAACACAAGTCCAAACCCTATATCATTGTAATTATTGAAAAGGTGTCTATTTGAAAATGTAAAAATATACAGGGTGTCCCATTTAAGCTAAAAAAGTTAAGGGTATTTCCGGTGAAACCGGAAGTACAGTAGTAACAAAAAATATGGGATATATCAGATGCAAATATCATATGCGTTATGTGTCATTATACTTGCCTGCAATGTTTCATAAATTTAGCCCTTTTTGTTTTAAAGATATTTACTTGGTTCCATACTTTATCCCAACCCTGTATACATCAATTAAAATTACAAAAGATGTTCAAACTGCCTTCCTTCAGCCTCAATACAGGCTCGACATCTTCTTAAAAATGATCTTGTTATCCGACGGGCGAATCTTCCGTTCTTGATTGATTTAGCCGCTTGTTAAACATTTGTTATGCTTATAATAAATCAAAGACCGTCACAGGCTGTAGATTTTCTCGTTTTTTTTAAATGGCCATAATTTTTTAAATACATTATTTGGATTTTTTTTAATATTTTTCTGATAACTCTCATGACTTAGTCTGTTAAAAGATTTCGGCTTGACGTCGACTTTTGGGACACCCTGTATGTGACTAGATTTTCCAGTAGAAATTCTGGTACTTACCTTTAAACTTAATATTGGGAATAAAATTGTACTCTTGATATAATTTTATAATTTTATTTTCCGGACGAGTTTCGATAGCTTTCCATAATTTTTAGCGGAAAAACGTTATTTTTTATTCTTAAGTAACTAGATGAAGTAACTTGCTTAACAATAAAATTATATCAGGGGTACAATTTTATACCCTAATAAAATGAATTCACACCTTCAAGATATACTCTAATATTTTGTGTATTTTTTCTAATGCTTGTATCTTATTTTTAGTTTTTCCCTGTAAATTGATGTTAATTTTCTGTTTTGAAATAAATCGTTATTAATATAATTATATTATTAGAATGTTATATAAAACATGTACTTACGAAAACTTTTTATATTTCAGGTAAAAGAAGCAAAATTACCAAATACCAACTTCAGTGAATCAATATTCATATCGCTAGAAGATTCAAATGGATTCAAGTAAGATTTAGATTAATGCTTTTTTGAATATAAGTACATATTACAAGGCCAACTTAGGGGGCACATAGGTGGGCACAGCGCCCGTCGATCATCCCAAGTTTATTTATTCATTTTTACGTCATTATTAAAATACATTTTTAGAGGTCCCCAAATGTATTATTACTAGAGATGGGCAAAACTGCTACTTTTGAATCACGTTGCTACACTTGATTGATACTTTCTAATATCAGTGATTTTAAATTGTGACTATGATCGTTTTAATTTTTTGAGCACATGAACAAAAACATCGCAGAAAAATTTTGCAGGTAATATTGCATAAAAAAATATCCACAATGACCGAAGTGCGGTTTATTAAAAATCAATTTGGTTTTTGTAAATTCAACAATTTTCAATACAGATCAGGATTTTTGAAGATGTTCGTTTCAATTTTTTGAGCACTTAAACAAAAACATATTAGAAGAAAATATAAGACATGCAGGCAAAATTCTATACAAAATCATCCTCAATAGCCCAAGTATCGCTTATTCAAAATCAATTCGGATTTTGTAAATTCAATAATTTTCAATAGAGATATGGATTTTTGAAAATTTTCGTTTTAATTTTTTGAGCACTTGAACAAAGACATCTTAGAGGAAAATATAAAAAGTAAAGCAAAATTCTATAAAAATTCATCCTCAATGGCCGAAGTATCGCTCATTCAAAGTCAATTTGGTTTTTGTAAATATAACAATTTTCAATACAGATAAGAATTTTTGAAGATTTTTGTTTTAATTTTTTGAGCCCTTGAACAAAAACATCTAAGAAAATATAAAAAATGCAGGCAAAATTCTATAAAAAAACATCCTCAATGGCCGAAGTATTGCTTATTCAAAATCAATTTGGTTTTTGTAAATTCAACAATTTTCAATAGAGATATGGATTTTTGGAAATTTTAATTTTAAATTTTTGAGCACTTGAACAAAAACGTCTTAGAAGAAAATATAAAACATGCAGGCAAAATTCTATAAAAAATCATCCTCAATGGCCGAAGTATCGCTTATTCAGAATCAATTCGAATTTTGTAAATTCAACAATTTTCAATAGAGATATGGATTTTTGGAAATTTAAGTTTTAATTTTCTGAGAATCCGAGTGAAAACATTGCAGAAATAAAATGAAACGCGCAGACAAAATTCCATAAAAAATATCTGCAATGGCCGACGTATTGCTTATTTAAAATCAATTTGGTTTTTGAAAATTTAACAATTTTAATAGAGATATGGATTTTTTTACATTTTTGTTTTATTTTTTTGAGCACCTGAACAAACATATAGCAGAAAAAATATAAAACATGTAGAAAAAATTCCATAAAAATCATCCTCGATGACCGAAGTATCATTTATTCAAAGTAAATTTGGTTTTTGTAAATTCAACGATTGTCAATAGAGACGTGGATTTTTGAAAAATTTTGTTTTAATTTTTTGAGCACTTGAAAAAAACATCGCAGAAAAGACTTGCAAACGTGCAGGCAAAATTCGATAAAAAAGTATCCTCAATTGCCGAAGTATAGCTTATTCAAAATAAATTTGGTTTTTGTAAATTCAACAATTTTCAATGGAGATATGGATTTTTGAAATTTTTTTTTTTTTTTTTTTTTATAAAAAAGGAAGGATGGTTGATGGGATTTCGGGTTAAGGAGAGTGAATGATATTAGGGAAATTGGCGTAAGCTACTTGGCTATTCTGCCACAACCGATTCTTTGTAATAAATTCATTTGATAATGAATGGGACATACACTAGACATCCATGGACCCGCACGGCCACTTCTTCACTCCGAAAAAGTGACCGCACGGATGGGATTTGAACCCACGACCACGAGGCCCAGAAGCAGGAACGCTACCCACTAGGCCACCGCGGCCCCATTTGAAAATTTTCATTTCAAATTTTTGAGCACCTGAACAAAAACAGCAGAAGAAAATATAGAACATGCAGGAAAAATTCCATAGAAAATCAGCCTCAATGGCCGAAGTACCGCTTATTCAAAATAAATTTGGTTTATGTAAATTCAACGATTTTCAATAGAGATGTGGATTTTTGAAAATGTTTGTTTTAATATGTTGAGCAGTTGAACAAACACATCTTGGAAGAAAATATAAAACATGCAGGCTAAATTCTCATCCCCAATGCCGAAGTACCGTTTTCGGAGAGGAGTGGCCAGATTGGTCACAACTGGGCAACACTCCACACGGCCAACTACTTGACTTCACAAGAAGTTTAGGTTGGCTTGAGGAGTAGGGCCCAGGAGGCGGCACAAAGGACCAACGAATGGTCTAAGCGCTGCGACCATTTGGTCGCCCTCCACAAACCATCAATCATCATCATCGTTTATTGAAAATCAATTCGGATTTTGTAAATTCAACAATTTTCAATAGAGATATGGTTTTTTGAAAATTTTAGTTTTAATTTTTTGAGCATCCGAGTGAAAACATCGCAGAGAAAAATATAAAACGCACAGACAAAATTCCATAAAAAAAATTCCCAATGGCCGAAGTAGAAAAGGAATTGTTTTTATTTTATATTTTTCAGTTCATGAAGTTTGGAATTTTAAAATGGGTTACGTGGTATTATTTCAAAATGTATGTTTAGATATTGCACTGAATCTTAAATTAAAATTAATTTTGTGTAATTTTGGGTTTACTATTTGCAGCAATTATTTTTTTTCAGTTTATGAAAATCGTAATTTGAGCATGAGCGCAAGAGTAAATGGGAGTATACAGTATTGAATATAAAATAATATTTAGAAATACTATTCTCTATTGTCTTCTTAAAATCAAGTTTTAAGTAACAGTCGCAGTTTAAGTAGCAGTCACTCTTTAGGTAACAGTTATGATTTTAAGTCACAGTTAAATAGCAGTCATGTTCAGTAGCAGTGATTTTAACCACTTCGCGCCCATACTGCTTTGATTTAATCCCAGATTTGATGAAAAATTACGAAATATGATTTCACTGTCACAAACTTTCGCATTTATGCAAAAAATTATGAAAAAATATTCCATAGATGGCGCTAAAGAAGTAATTTTTTTGTACAATGTTTTTGTATTCATTTCTTGCTTGTTGCCACATGTGGCGAACCTGGGCGTGAAGAGCTTAAGTAGCAGTGATTTTAAGTAACAGTGATTTTAAGTAGCAATGATTTTAAGTAGCGGTGATTTTAAGTAACAGTGATTGTAAGTAGCAGTAACAGTAACGACCTGTGATTTTTCAATACTAGTGAAAAATCACAGGTACTTGAAATATCGCCCATCCCTTATTATTCCCAAGGCCCTTAAAGGTGCAATTTATAAGAAGCGTCAGATGCGCACGTTTGATGCACTCCACTGCCACAATGAAAACTAATAGAAGCGATTATTTGAATGCGTCAGGGGCGTTGCATCTATCGGAAGAGTCGGACGACGCGTACTATGCGGGCCATCGGCTGTCGTGCATGTACGACGTTCTTGCACGACGTTCACATCTTTTTATCTTATTTATTTATTTATTTACAAGAAACCCCGATTTACAATAATATAACACAACATATAAACTCTTAAATTACATCTTTTCGTGCGTGTACGATATTGGATGTGTAAATTTTAAACGGACAAAAGTTCTTGAATTTTGGTCCGTCGTACCCATCCTTTATTCGTTCATGTATGTCCGTCATACTTGCACGATAGTGGATGGCCGCCTTTAAACGTCCTATGTCAAACGCTTCATAGAATTTGGACCTTAAAGCTACGCGCACACTTGTCGGAATCGGACGGACGGCACGCATCGGATAAAATTGCTTAACACAATTTTGTGTTTGTAAACGACTCAACGCACATTTATGGAACGGATAAATGTGCGTTGACTCGTTTACAACTGTGTTAAGCAATTTTATCCGCTGCGTGCCGTCCGTCCGATCCTGACAAGTGTGCGCGTAGCTTTAGACGGCACTTACACGGTAACGAATGATTGAATTTTGACGCATCGACAACTAAGATACCTTGATATTGTATTATTAATATGTGTAAGAAGTAAAGACTAGTGGAACTAGTAATATTTCCATATTGTTTTAGTATATTTGCTACACATTGTGTACAGATTTATCATGAAGATTTACATTAATCGGATTAGATCCGCCGTTATTGATTAACGCGGACATTATTTTCTCCGGGAGATTTTTTTAATAACACGTTTCCGCCCATTTTGGTCTCATCTTTTATGCAAATACGCCCGTAATAATTTATTTAGATTTTTTTGATTCGTCGCCGCGATAAGAGATGTCTTAAGAGGACTGTCTGTGGTTGGTGTGGGCGAGCCATTTTTGGGCCCGGTTCAAAATTTATCAGCGGATTGTAACCGAAGTTCGATCATTTACATACATCTTTCTATAATTCATTCAACTCGACACGAGGTATTGTGGTTTCTGCATTAATCTATTCAATTAAGCCACAAAACCAAATTTTAAGTTTATTTAAAACGTCTGTAAATGTATAGATATAGTAAGTAAGTAAGTAAGTAAGTAAGTTTATTGGTGCAAGTACAATAATTGTTAACACAAGTCAGATCATATACAAAATGGAAAATATAGATTGCACTAATATCAGCCAATTCAAAATTAAATAAAGTAAATGTAGACAAATATAAAAACATATGTATTAACAATACAAATATAAATTAGAACCGAACAGATAAAAATACCTAAAAATAAACATGCTAAAGATAATTAAATATGTTAAAACTGGTACGAATACAATATAAAAATAACAGTTAATCAGTAAAAACTAAAACAGATATAAGTTAATAAATTAAAATAGTTAAAAAGTTAAAATAGATAAAAAATCAGTAAAAACCATTACATATGTAAGTTAATAAATTAAAATAGTTAAAAAATTAAAATAGATAAACATTAATGAGACATTAAAAAAACATATTAAAACAGATCAATATCTTGAAAATTACTTGATAAACACTCATTTATGCTATAAAATGCCTTGGTTATAAAATATTTTTTAATGGTGGAATTGAACTTCTTTAAAGACATAGTTTTAACACTATCGGGAAGAATATTAAATAATTTTGGACCATAATAGTTGATGGCATTTTGGGTCTTACATAGTCTAGGGCAACTTGGGTAGATATTTGAACCTTGTCTTGTATAGTGAACATGCATCTGTGCATGAGTTTGGTATCTACATAAGTTTCTTTTAACGAATAATAAACATTCCAAGGCAAACATACACGGGAATGTCAGGATATTTAGTGAAGTAAAGTTAGATTTACAATTTTCTCTGTAAGACAAATTACAAATTGCTCTAACTGCTCTTCTTTGAAGCCCAAATATTCTGTTACTGATGCTGGAGTGGCCCCATGCTAATAGACAGTAAGAAATATGCGACTGGCATAAGGCAAAATACGCTGAGCGGAGTGCCACCTGTGGAAGAGAATTGCTAAGTCATCTTAGTAAATGAATATTTTTGCAGAGTTTTGCTGCAAGTATATCCCCATGCTTGTTCCAAGTTAGCTTGGAGTCAATATACACACCTAAGAACTTAGTTTCAGATAAAATGAATGGCTGAGAATTTTTTAAAGAGAAAATAACATTTTTAGTTTTGTTTAAATTCAACGTTAGTAAGTTTGAGTTTAACCAATCATGAGTAACGGATAGAGCCTGTGTATCTTGGTTCATTGCTGACTGAAGATCAGCTGATGCTGATTTAATCGTGGTATCGTCTGCATACAAAATAGACGAAGACTCAGTGAAAATGTTAGGTAGGTCATTTATATAGATTAAAAACAGCAAAGGGCCGAGAATGGATCCCTGCGGGACACCATGTTTTATATCAGTATATCCAGAGTAATTATCACCAACCCGTACCATTTGAGACCTATCAGAAACATAGGAGTTTAATAATTTACAGCTAGATGGAGAAAAGTTATAACAGTATAGTTTGCGCAAGAGAACATCATGTGAAACACAGTCAAAAGCTTTACTGAGGTCTAAAAATGTACCAACGGAGTATAATCCGGTTTCAAATCCCCGAAGGATTTCCTCAGTAAAGCTAATAATTGCATCACTGGTTGATCTTCCCTTGCGAAAACCATACTGCAAATTTGACAGTAAATTATTTTCTTCTAAAAACTCACTAATTTGACTGGATAGAATTGTTTCTAAAATTTTGGAGATAATAGGTAAAAGCGATATGGGGCGATAATTACTCAAATCACTAGCACTATCCGACTTGTATATAGGGATAACACAGGCTCGTTTCAGCCCCCTTGGAAAAATGCCATTTTTAATACATGAGTTTATAAGTTTGGTAAGAGGGTCAATAATCACATCTACGACAGATTTAAGCAAATCGACAGACATATCATAAACATCTCTACAACTGGTATTATTCAGTTTTGTTATTGCTTCCCTTACAATGACATGGCTTACTTCTTTAAAAGTGAAATAGGGTGTATTAACAAAAGTTTTAGAGTTTAGTAAAATATTGATGGGATCCGTATTAGATTTCGGAAGATTGTTTATGAGTGTCTCAGCAATATTACTAAAAAAATGATTAAAGTCATCTGGGTCGATTTCACAAGTAGATTTAGACTTAGTATTATTATGGTTAGAGTTAATAATATTCCACATGGATTTTGGTGAATACTTCGCTTTTTTTATGAAATCGTGATTTGCTTTTATTTTAGCTTCTTTCAAGGCAAAATGATATTGTTTTTCGTAGTTTCGAACTTGATTTTTCAATTCCGGGTGCTTTTTAGAGGCATCCTTCATTAAAAATAATGTTTCCCTCATTTGTCTAAGATTACCATTAAACCAGGTAATATTTACGCTATGCGGTTTATGAGTGCTTTCTTTTAGAGGAAATGATTCGTGAATGTAGTGCTGCAGCTTGTGCAGAAAAGATTCAAATGCAAATTCAGGATCCGAATTTACATTTTCGAGTAGGCTCCAATCAGTGTCAGCCAGGCGGCTGTGAAGTAGTATTTTGCCTGCTTCAGTTATTGGCCTTATAATTCTATTTACTACTTTTCCATTACCAAGTTCAATGTGTAGTTTTACGTGTATACCAGTATGATCGGAAAATCCTGTATTAATTGGATATGTATTAATAAGAAGTTTATCGACATTAGAAAAAACATTATCAATACAATTATTTGATCTAGTTTGAAAATTGACCAGTTTACCCAGACCATATGATGCCATAAGATCACAAATTTGTACAGCTCTGGCATCCTTAGTGTTAAAATACACATTAAAATCACCACCAATTAGTATCACTTTATTGCAATCTAGTTTATCAAGTAGTTTAGTTAAAATTAATAAAAATTCAGTAAAGTTCCCGGACGGTGAACGATATATAGTTATTGCTATGATATTGAAGGTGTGCAAATAAGTTGCAGCAATTTCACAATGTATCTCGCACGAAAGTTGAGAAAGTTCAATTAAGTTTGTTGTTAAAATATCATTTTTCACTAAATTCAATACTCCCCCGTAAGCAAACTGTGCCCGAGAGAAGTAAGAAACTGCATTGAACTCTCCAACTGAAAGAGATTCTATTTCAGACTGTTTGAGCCAGTGCTCACTAATACACAACATATTAAAAACATTATTTTCAATCAGAAATGCTTCAATTTCATTGCACTTCTTTCTAATACATTGTGCATTGAGAAAAAAAAGTGCACAGTCTGAAAACGAGCCGTAGATGAAATATCAGGTGTTTTTAGTTCCAAGTTGGGCTCTTCGAAAAATATATCTTGACACAGAAATGCCTTCAGGCCAGTTGTTAGGGTCCGTAAGTAAATTGTGATATTTAAAATCAGCACTAATACGAAATACAGGGAGATCTGACTGATCTGAAAAGCCAGGTTTTTTTGGGTTCGGCTACTAATTTTGATTTTAATTTTCCATTACCCGTGGCAACAAAAATATTTTTATCGCGATTATTTCGTTTTTTATATTTTACCTGGGTAAAATCATCATCGGTCTTAGGAGTATTTTTATTAGTAGTTACACTTTGTATTTCGGCCTCGATGTTCTTCTTCTTCGGGATGGATACTGGTGTGTTTACATTAAACAGCTGATCGGGAACACCAACGTCCGCACGTTTGATGGAAGATGCGCACGCTGGTAAGGTCGCCTTGGATGTGGATGGCGCCTCTGCAATGGGAACTTCACGGCCGGCATTTTAGGCGGGAAACTTTTAACCTCGAAGCGAAGAGTACGGTTTTCATTTTCTAGATGATGGATCTTGTCGTGCAAAAGAGATATTACTAACTTCAATTCAGACAGACGTTCCTTCATCCCTAGGTAAGCCTCTTTTGGAAGTCAAATTCCTCAGTTGCAAATGGAGTCGGAGTAATACTGCCGCCGTCTGTTAGCATGGAACCGCAGCACGATTTTACTCTTTTCACACATCCTATGTGATAGTAGGTGTAACATGAAGTACATTGTGATCCTGATTTGGCTACATGCCCACAAGCACACAATTTTTTAATAACATCACTTGTTTTCGCGTTATTAGAAACACTGGATTTGACGTGAACGTCGCGTGCGTCGGCCATGTTCACAATGTATCTTTTTACTATTGAAAAATATAAATATAAATAATGATAAATCGGTTGTGGCTGATGACCAAGCAGTCAATGCCAATAAAAAAAATATTCCAATCAACTTAGGAAATTTAAATTATAAACTTTACAATAATATAAAACGGAGCTTATTGTTGAATGCTACAATAATTCTTTCATTCCAGCCAGAAGAAAATAATCACATCTGCCTACTAAAGCACTAAAAAATATTGCAGTGTATAAAATAAATGTGCACAAAATTAAATCAATACATCTATATAAAAGGTGTTCCAATAGGGATGATATGATTTTGAAGTGATGTTTCGGCCATTTGTAATATGTCATGATTTGTCATTTATTTTTCATTGTATTTCATCATGAAGAGATATACGCAAGAACAACGTTTACAAATTATTTAGTTTTATTATCAAAATAATCGTTCTCCAATTGCAACGTTTCGTGCGTTTTTGCCATTTTATGGTCGTAATAATCGTCCAAGTGTGCTCGCTATTCGTCGAATTGTTGAAAATTTTGAGCGTACATTTTCTTTACATAATGTTAAAGTGCCAATAAGACAAAGAACCGCTCGAAGTAATGCAAATATTGCTGCCGTTCAGGCAAGTGTTGCTGAAGACCGCAATTTGTCGATTCCAAGACGTTCTCAACAATTGGGATTGTCTCAAACCACAACCTAGCAGATTTTCAAAAAGGATTTGGGTTTGCATCCGTATAAAATTGTTCTTACACAAGAACTGAAGCCATTGGACCACCGTAAACGTCGTGAATTTGCTGATTTTGCCTTGGAACAACTTGAAAACGATAACGATTTTTTTAAGAAAATCATCTTCTCCGATAAGGCTCACTTTCATCTGAGTGGTGCGGTAAATAAACAAAACTGTCGATTCTGGCGCGAAGAAAATCCACAAATAATTCAAGAAAAACCATTAAATTCACCTAAATTAACAGTTTGGTGTAGTTTTTGGTCTGGTGGAATCATCGGTCCGTACTTCTTTCGAAATGAAGCTGGTAACACCGTTACTATCAATGGAGAGCGGTATAGATCGATGCTAACCAACTTTTTATGGCCGAAATTGGAAGACGTTGATCTTGACAACATTTGGTTCCAACAAGACGGGGCTACGTGCCACACAGCAAATGCAACAATTGAATTATTGCGAGAAAAGTTTGGAGATTCGATTATTTCAAAAAAAGGGATATTGAATGGCCTCCAAGATTTAACACCATTAGACTATTTCTTGTGGGGTTATTTGAAGTCATTGGTCTTTCGAAATAAACCAGACTCTCTTGAAGCTTTACAAGTCAATATTGAACGTGCCATTCATGACATACGACTTGATTTGGTGGAAAAAGTGCTCGAAAATTGGGTTCATCGAATTCGTTCCTGCAGAAGAAGTCGTGGAGGCCATTTGAATGACGCTTTATTTAGAACTTAATTGTATCGATTGTACTTCACATTAAATAAAAAACATTTGAATTTCCTTAACAATAAGTGTGTTTTTTTTAAGAAATCATATCACTCTTATTGGAAAACGTTTTACAATATTCGCCATATTGTCGTCCGTCATCACTTCCACCGTCCTTCCTGTTCTTGCATCATCTTCCAAGGATTACTGCCCCATTCGAAATCATTTTGACCAATCTTTTACTACTGAACGAAACGGGTAATTCTCAACTTTCGCGAATTAAGACATCGTGATTTCCGAGTGTCGTTATAAGAAAACGAATTGACACAAAATACGTTTCTGGGTTTTCCAAGGCTAATAAGCTAAGAACCAATTTGTTTCCAAAGTTTTGACTCACTGCGATATCAGACGGGGAAATTTTGGCGTTTCCTTCGTATATTGTTTTGATTGCTTTCACATCACCTAAATAATAATCAATTTGTTGTTTGACAGTCAATATTTAAGACGTCAATACAACGATGCAAAGTAAGAATCGACATCCATGTTTGATTCCACAGCCACCCAGAACTACAATAATTCTTGAACATCCGTTGGTTAGCATTAATGTACGTTTCGTTAGCATTTGAAATGCTTTGGTGGTTAGCTAGTTTTAAGAGGAGGTTAAGTGGTGGGATTTAATTGATATCTAGAAGTAATTTCATTTTGCTGAGGTGTTGGCGAGTAATTGATTAACGAGAGCGGAGAAATTTATGTAAAGTCGATGTAAATCGAGGAGCGGGAATCGCGTGCTTTTTTCTATTTGATTTATTAGAACGTCGGAGTGGATAATGAAGAGTGTTTGTTTTTATTATGTAAATTGCGGAATAAAATATGCCAAGCGCGCTAATAATGGAGTGATCTATATGGGAGAGTATTTGTTGTGTCTGATCTCCTGAATGTACGTGTGGGTAATTAATTAAAATCATGAATTCCAACAAATTAACTCTAAATGATGATGTACTCCAGGTGTCGGCGATCGCGTAGATCATAACTTTCCACCCGTTTTTCCTGCTTAATTATCAATGCCGTTGTCTCTTCTTCTTCTTGCTGTCGGTGATGGTGGTGATGATGTTCAGGGATGGGGGCGCTGAGCGTAACAAAACACCCGCCGATGTCGCTCGTTAGTGGATCAGGTCAAATGTCAAAGGTTTAGTGTTCACCCTATAATTAGCAGAACACAGTCCACCGCCATCGCAACGGCGGCGCTGGTTGGGGCCGGTGCCCCCCTAAAACGGCGGCGCTCTTTAATAATTTATGCGCGCCGGCGCCCCCCTTTTATTTATTCAGGGGTGGCCGAGACGCGTATACACACACACACACACACACATACACGCGCGCCGTCATGATGCCCCCCTTTATTCCGGAGGCGCCTGTGTCGTGCGTGGGCGTCGGCAGAACGGGCGAGGATGGGGGTGGCGACGCCCGGCGTCGTCGGGTATCAATTCGTGTTTTCCGTGGGGCTCGCACCATGTACAACGTCCGTTTTCCCGGGGGCTGTACGCGGACACAAGTATAAATATTCATCAATCGATACTCATTTGAAATGCTGATTTTAACAGTAAACCATATTGTTCTAATCCGTGGAGCAAGGAAAAAAATACACGAACCCACCAGGCCAAAAACGCGAGCCTAACGCTTCAGAAAATGTTATGCATTATACAATTATACTACACATAAAATAGATTACATACCGAGATGGAAGTGCTTGATAGTCGATGCGAAATTTGATGAGTAATGCTTAGTTTGCAGGAGCTTAAGGCTTGTCATTAATACTTATTAGTTAGTATTAAGCTGATAAGTAATCGTTTACACGTTGGTGTTAGAAAAAGGTATTAGTGGCAAGACATCCGTTCGGAATGGATTGTCTTGTTTTGATACATTTGACCAAATACGATTTAAACATTATTTTATCAACGATGATAGACGAACTTGAAAAAGAAGCAAACAAACAAAAACGGTTTGCGAAGAGATAGCATAAGCAATTGAGCTTAACTTTTAACAAAGCTATAAACCGAAGATAATAATCATTTATTTACGGATAGAACCAATATACAAATTAACAAAATAAAATTATTAATATAGATAGAAATAAAAATTAATACAAATATAAATATAGAGAGGGCCGCGGTGGTCTAGTGGGTAGAGGTCCGGCCTCTGGACCCCGTTGGTGCGGGTTCGAGTCCCGTCCGGACGGTCACTTTTTCAGCACGAAAAATGGCCGTACGGGTCCCTGGGTGTCTAGTGTTTGTCCCCATTTCATTTAAATATTAATTATTACTATATATCGGTTGTGGCTGAATGCCCTAGCTGGCTAAGCCAAGTCCCCATCATCCTCGATTCCCCAACCCGAACTCCAGTCAATCATCTTTCCTTTAAAAAAAAAAAAATATATATAGAGAAACAAAATCAAAGCAAGTGCTCAAAAATTATAAATTAAATTATATCTGAAGGAGGCAATGACAAACGTTTGAATATTTAATGATGCTGAAAAAAACAGATTAATTAAAAACAGATAATGAATTACATGTACGCATGAAACGACTAATTGGACTGTTGAAACTGTAATTAGTTAGATCGAAATAAATACAAAATATTTAGAGAACGTCAACCGATCAGTTTAATTATTTGTTACAAAAAATTATACACGAACAGACACTAATACGAGAGGTGCAATACCAGCGTCACTTTGTCATTTTTAGCAACAGGAAACGCTACCACAGTTTGTTACATTTCTTCAGGATGTTAAAACCAGCGATTCCGAAATTCATTCCTGAAATATAAGTTACAACTGCTGGATTATACATTACGTATTCTTATAAATGCTCATAGGGATTTACATGTTAACATTTATGTGCCTGCTAATGGTTTCTCTCTTGTAAATTTCTGCATTATTTTTGACAAAGTTTAAGTTTACACCCATATGAACAACTTCGAATAGTTTTTATCAGGGGCTGCTCGTTATGTAGAGCCACGGAGCCATGGCACTACCTGTAGACTTAAGCTCAGCAAGAATTTTTAACTTTTAAAATGTTAAACACCTGTAACACCGCGTGGAAGTTCCACATTAATTTCATCAGATGGTTAAAATTTTGACAGACTATTTCTGAATATTGTGTTTTTACAAATTTCCAAATAAAGCAATCGCAAGTTTACCACAACAAAAATGGTTGCATTAAAAAGAAAATTTTGATGGCCAAAAAGGCGCATTTTTCAAAAATTCACGTAGGGATTGCACATTTATTTTAACGGATGGTTTAGACTATTTCTGAATAATGCGTCTTTGTAAATTTCCAAAGAAAATAATCGCAATTTTACCACAATAAAAATGGTTGCACTAAAAAGCAAATTTTGATGGCCAATAACGCGCATTTTTTCAGAAATTTGCATGGAAATTCCACATTTATTGCAACAGATGGTTGACATTTTGACAGACTAATTTTGAATAATGTGTCTACAAATTTCCAAAGAAAATAATTTTCTTCTAAATTTTTGATTTTTTTCTTAAAATTTTCGAGTTTATTTTGCATTGTTTTATTTCATTTTATTTATACATTTTATAATAATTGACAATTACTATATGTAAGATTTAAATTTTAATATTAACTATAAGATTATTGACCTACACATCCACTAACACTGAAATGTAAACCTAGGTGGCATACGTGAATAAACATTGATTGATTGATTGATTGATTAAGTTTTTGGTCCGCAATTTTGATTTTTAAGATCGAATTTTTGGTCAAAGCTTTAAATTTTTTATCCTATATTTTAGATTTTTTTAACCTAAATGATTGGTTTTTATACGTAACTTTTCTATTTTTTTGCCGATATTTTCAAGTACAGTTTCTGATTTCTTGCTCTTCATTTGAGATATTTTAACTTGAATTATTATTTTTTATGGGCGAATATTTTTGCTTTTTGGTTACTTTTTGACTACCGTTTTCGAATTTCTGGTCGGCAACTAATTTTGAGCTAAAAATTATTTTTGTTTTTCTTGATTTTGTGGTTTGCATTTTTTATTTTTAGACCAGCATTTTTGATTTTTTTGGCCTATATTTTAGATATTTGACCTGTATGTTTCATTTCTTCGTTCCAAATTTTAGAGCTTTTGCCCTAAATACTATTTATTTTGGTTAAACTTTTTGATTTTTTTTTTCGGATTTTTGGTCTGCATTTTTTTAAGCGCGAATTTTCGATATTTGTGTAAATTTTCGATTTGTTTTAGTTTTTTTATCTTAATTAAGAGCTAATTCTGCAAGTGATTAATTTTTTACAATTTTTTTAAACATTAAGTGCAATTTTCGTTCCCTCCAGTGCAGTTTTGAGACAATTCCTGTTGTTTCCAGATGCAATATTGCAATTGTTTTTTTCAAATAATCAAAAATACACTGTTTCTGAATGGTTTCAGCAATTTTGAAGCGAATTCTGCAAGTGATTAATTTGTTATAATTTTTGAAAACATTGAGTGCAATTTTCGTTCCCTCCAGTGCAATTTTGAGTCAATTCCTGTTGTTTTCAGTAGCAATATTGCAATAATTTTTACAAGTAATCAAAAGTACACTCTTTCTGCATAATTTTAGTAATTTTAGAGCTAATTCTACAAGTGATTAATTTTTTACAATATTTCAAAACACTGAGTGCAAATTTCCTTCACTTCAGAGCAAATTTTGAGTTTATTCCCTTATTTTCTGTAGGAGCATGTCGTTGTTTCCAGAAAATCAAAAAAACACTATATTTTTTTTAAATTTATTTATTTATTTAATTTAATCCTTTTTGACTAAATAAGGTACAGTATAGGAATCGTTAATATACATATAAATTAAAATTATAAAACATTAAAATTATAAAATATAAAAATATATGCTTTGTCAAAAGTGCGTAAAATAAAAATTATTAAAAAAAGCATAGACGAAAGCCTATCATTTGAATAAATGATGTTTATTTGAAGCGAAACCTTCAAGTAATAATTTTTTTTAATTTTTCAAATCGTCGAGTGCAAATTTCCTTTTCACTACAGAGCAAATTTTGAGTTTATTTCCTATGTTTTCTGGGGTTAATCACCCCGAGTGCTGAAAATGGCAATTTTCGGACTTGAATTTTCAATCTTCTTGTTTTCATTTTTATCGTCAAGCCTGAATTTTGATATTTTGGTCTAAATTTTTAATTTTTTAGCCTAATTTTTTTTTCTAAATTTTCGATTTGTTTGTTAAAATTTTTGATTTTTTGGTCCGCAATTTTGATTTTAAGGATCGAATTTTTTATCCTATATTTTAGATTTTTTAACCTAAATGATTGATTTGTATGCGCATTATTTGTATTTTTTGTCGATATTTTCAAGATTTTTGATTTCTTGCCCTTGATTTTAGATTTTTTAACTTGAATTATTATTTTTTATGGACGAGTTTTTTTTTACTTTTTGACTAAAATCGATTAAATTTAATTTAAAAAAATATATTTTTTATTTTTTTCAAGACGGAGACCATTCTGAACACAATTTGTCCATAAGATTTTGTTGTGGGACTGAGGTTTTCGAGTTTCTGGTCGGCAACTTATTTTGAGCTAAAGAGTTATTTTGGGGGCTGAAAAAGGCGAATTATTTTCGTTTTACTTGATTTTTCAATTTTTTGGTTTGAATTTTTTATTTTTAGACCAGCATTTTTGATTTTTTCGTCTATATTTTAGATCTTTGACCTGTTTTTTCATTTCTTCGTTCCAAATTTGAGAGTTTTTGCCCTAAATATTTTGCGTTTCGGTTAAACTTTTGTTGAAATTTTTGGATTTTTGGTATGCATTTTTTTTAACCGCGAATTTTCGGTATTTGTGTAAATTTTCGATTTTTTGTGCTTATATTTTTAGTTTTTTACCTTAATTAAGAGCGTATTTTTTATTGGTCTGTACTAGATTTTTAACATGATTGATTTTTATGTGAAAATTTTTGATTTTTTGCCGGTATTTAATTTGTATAATTTGTCATTTCCATCTTTTATAACTTTGACGTTTCAAATGTCAGTATCATCCGATCCAATAAATTGTAAAAGTGGCTCTGCCATCAACGTGTTCCACGAGCCGCCCCTGGTTTTTATAATGATAAAAGTCTAAAATTAACGAAATTAATTTTGTATGCACATCTGCCTAAAAATTTCGCACAAACATTCAACTTTTGCAGATTTTTTATAGTCCACACAGTATTCTGAATATAAATAAAAACATATTTTTTCGGCAGTAAATGGTAGGAGTAATAGGTTTTCAACATTCGGAATTTGGTTTAATCTGCCCATCCACTAACAATATTCCATTTCAGCAAATCTCTTTCTAGTAGAACTTTAGACTTACGTAATTTGTTGCTCGTAAACCTTTCTTTCCTTTATAATAACTACTTAAGGTCTGATCCACTGAATTTTGTTGCTGAGATGGCCATGCCTCAGAGAGAAACATTGCAGTCATATCTGAGATTTTTATTTTTATTCAACTGAACTAATTTATAAATAAATAATGTGACTACAATTTCTTTAAAAAAATTTGACTTTTACACAAACAAAAATAGCTGCGATAGAAGACACATTTTGATGTCTAAAAATGAACTTTTTCCAGAAATTGCTCCGTCAATTCCACATTTACATTGGCAAGTAATTCAAACTTCTGGACATATTAACCCAAAGAAAAGGATCCGAATTTCTCAATAATAAAAATTACTTCTCTAGAAACAAATTCTTGATCAAAAATTAACTTTTTTCAGAAATTGCTCTGGGAACTCCACTGCCGTTACAGCTCTAGAATATAAGCAAAAATGAACTTTTTCAGAAATTGCTCCGGCAATTCCACATTTATTTTGACAAATAGTTCAAACTTTAACAGATTAATCTTTATTTACGTGTTATGATTTCTCAAAAAAGGTATCCGAACTTTCTAATAGCAAAGACGGCTGCACTAGAAACAATTTCTTTGCACAAAAATTAACCATGTTTCAGAAATTCGATTTTGTTGACTTTTAACTTGGAAAATAACAGATTTTGGCAACAACTAAACATTTAAAACGCGTCACTAAATTCTACAAAAAAATAAATTGGATTTGCAAATCATCGTTTTATCAAACTAAATAGAGTATTTGAAAATTCACCGATTATTTTGGGAGTTGTGAATTTTTGAAAATTTTAATTTTCGAATCGTGCAATACTCGAGCAAAAAATTAAAAAGAAAAATATAAAACCTGACGACTAAATTGTACAAAAATTAAAATAGATTTGCAAATCATTGTTTTATCAAACTGAGTAGAGTATTTGAAAATTCACCGATTATTTTGGGAGTTGTGAATTTTTGAAAATTTTAGTTTTCGAATTGTGTAATACTCGAGCAAAAAATTAAAAGAAAAAATATAAAACGTGACGACTAAATTCTACAAAAATTAAACTAGATTTGCAAATCATTGCTTTATCAAAGTAAGTGCAGTTTTTGAAAATCCACCAATTATTCCCAGAGTTGTGAATTTTGGAAAATTTCAGTTTTCAAATTGTGTAATACTCGAGCAAAATATATATATATAAAACGTGTCAACTAAATTCTACAAAAATTAAATTGGATCAGCAAATCATCGTTTTAACAAACCAAATAGAGTTTTTAAAAATCCGCTAATTATTTAGAGAGTTGTGAATTTTTGAAAATTTTTGTGTAATACTCGTGTAACAAAAATATAAAACGTGTCGATTAAATTCTACAAAAACTACATTAGATTTGCAAATCATAGTTTTATCAAATTAAGCAGAGACGGCTCGTTATATAGAGCTAAGGAGCCATGGCACTACCTATAGTTTCAAGCTCAGCAAGAATTTTTAAAACACTTTCACCAGTTACTTTGGCAAAGGAAGATAAATCGTTCTTTCATTCTTAAGAAAGGGGGGGGGGGGGTTATGTTGTATAAGTGACTCTACCATCAACATGTTCCAAATGCGTTTTTGTTGACTTTGAACTCGGAAAACAACAGATTTTGGAAACTTTCTTTAAAAGATGTGTATATTTATTTATTTTTTATTTTAAAACACAGTAAATTCGCTATATGTTGGGATTTAAATCATCAAAATCAAGTAAGGCGTTCGGAAGTTAAGCAATTTTTCAAAATTAAAAATGCGATTTTGTTTACTTTGAACTCGGAAAACAACAGATTTTGGCAACTTTCTTTGAACGATATGTATATTTCTTTATATTTTTTTTAAAACACACTAAATTCACTACGTTTTGGAATTTTAATCACCAAAATCAAGTAACACGTTCATAAGTTAAGCAATTTTTCAAAATAAATAACGCGATTTTGTTGATATTGATCTTGAAAAATTTCAATTTTCGAGTCAATTTTCGTTACTTTGACATGAATATTTTTTTATACTTTATGCATATAAATTGTCGTTATCAAGAAATGCTTTTAACAATTTGGAATTTGACATGTATTTTAGCAAATGGTTAAGACGTGTAACGTGTTCACAACTAACTCGAAAAATGCAACTTTTGATCGGCAAAATTGAACTTTTTCGTCAATTAGACATTTATTTTGGCAAGTGGTTGAAACCGTTTACAGAACAACTGCCAAAATCCTAATTACGCAATAACAAACATAACCCAAATTATCCGGATTTTGCAATAATAATAATGGCAGCGCTAGATAGCATATTTTGATGATAAAATATAAACTTTTTATGTTGAATATCGTGTCTTTATAAATACCTAAAGAAACTTTACGCCTGGGGGAGAATTTTGATGACCAAAATTGAACTTTTTCCTATTTATCCATATTTATTTCCCCGAGTATATTGGAAAAATAAATAAATAATAAAAGTTAAATTGTTTTTCGAGTGTAATTTTTTGCACTTAAATGATAACTAGAAAAATATTAACAGTTATGTCAAACCAACATTAACAGAAATTGTTATCGTGTGTACTTTCTTACATTATCTCCTATTTTTCATAACATTGCCATAAGATCGATCCTCTTAATTTTATGTATGTATTGCTCTATTTTCTTAACGATTTTGTAATCAATGTCCTCGTCTTTTCCACCTTGCGTAATTGAAACACAAAAATCAGACCAAGATTCGGTAACCGTAACCTTTAAGTCCTACCGAAACTTCAGGTTTGCCTTTCATTTCCCGTTAACACAAATCCCGCTTTTCTCTTCTGGTGTTGTACGATTGTTTTATAAGAATATCCTTACCTTTCATTTCACTCAAGAATTTATTGATAATAGGAATAATCAACGCAGTTAAGTTTTAAAATATACGCGTATTATACATTTAAAAGAAACATTTAGATTAACAATTGATTAAAAAAAATATCATGTATAAAAGACAGACTTAGAAAAAATCACCTACAAAGACAAAGTTCGATTTTTAAAACAATAACCAAAAAAAAACAGTTCAATTTAAAAGAACTAAATTATAAATTAAGCTGATTTAAAAAAATATGACATAAAGGTATAAAAATACAAATATATTAAAAAAATACCCATAAGAAATCAGTTGAATTTTACAAAATGTCATCTAGAGAAAAAAATGTTAAACCAAACGAAATTCACCTATATGATTGTAGAGAATGCCAAAATGAACAACTTATAAAGAAAACGTTTTTTTCTTTCGAAATCTAGAATTTGAAGTATAATTTCCCATTTCCATTTTTCATAATTTTGACGTTTCAAATATCAGTGCCATTCGATCATGCAAAACGCTCGATGTACATTTAAAATATCATTTAAATTTAAAATAAAACACGAAAAAATGAGTATAAATAACTGTTATACTATCAAATCGGAGAACGTAACATGATGGCTACATTACCATTTTTACTTTCTCCGTTACGAAGTACGAGAAAGTATTGTGATCGTGATTTTTTTTCAAATTTTTTTTTTCGGAATATCCGTTCCGTCTTATTTGATAATCTGAAGAGCTGAAAAGTTTTTGGTAAAATTTCGTACACCGAAAGTGGGTGTTTACCTCAACAATTTTTTTTTGTTTTTTGCCAATATTTTCTTAAATATGAAAAATATCACAAAAACATTTAAACAAACTTTGAAGTCAACAAAGACATGAACATCTTTTACTTGAAAACATTTTTCTTAAAACAATTTTTATTTGAGAAAAAAAATGTATTTTTTTTTAATTTTAGGTTTATAATTATAAAACGATAATAGTTACAGCAAATGTGTGTTAATGATAATTGTAGGGAATGCTAAAATGAACAACTTACAAAGAATAAGTTTTTTTCGAAATCCCTTTAGTTTTTGAGTAAACTGAGTTTTTGAATTTGAAGTATAATTTTTCCATCTTTCATAATTTTGACGTTTTAAACGTCAGTTTCATCCGAGTTTACACAACGCTCGATGTGCATTTAAAATATGATAGATTTCAGCACTAATCCTACATTAGTTTAACCATTAACTAGTAAATTGTGAGTTTGTAGCCTTTCGATCTCGTAATGTTTTGTTTTATTTTGAAAAAAATATTTCCCTAATGCAACAACGCGTTCCATTTAATACTCCTACAACATTTTCTAATTGTCTATGTAAAACCGTCACTCTAAAATATGTTATATAGACCAGAATGTATCGTGCAACAAAATAACAACGAGAGAACTGTGGGCCGTATCCTCCCAGCCTCACTTTTACTGCCCGGTTTACGAGAGAAACTCTTCGGCTTTACGGTTACCACCTATTCCTCTTCAATCATCTGCCTCGGCGACCTCACCAAGGGAGGACTAACACCCACGACCGCGCACGTATTTGTATGGTGCGGGCGGGCCGTTTGGTGCCTTATTTATGCACGCGGGATTCCTCGAAGAGAAATCGATTCCGTCAAAGGAAAACGATAAATTTTTCAACTGTTATTTTTTCAACAGCCTCCAGAAGAATAATTATGATGAAAGAGTACTTTGCCTTTTCATTTTATTGCCGGCTTCTGTTAAGTGTTGTTAAACCGTATAATCTGTAAAGTATCTATAATTATATTTTAGAATCAATCAGTCATTTTTAAGAATTAATATGTTAATAATGATAATCTTTATTTTTACGTACGGGAAAGTATCTCTGAATTTGAAATTTCAACGGAAATATCCGTTTTGGCGATTGCGACCATGTTTAAAATATGTCTGTCTGGCTGTGTCTATCTGCCGGCCTGCCTGTTGTAATGGTATTACAAAATTCTTTATATAAATGATGAAGATAAAGAACTGCACATCTTTTGTTAATAAATGCATTTGATACACTATTTGATTCTTGAGAAAAATTTAAAAATAGAAAATTTTTCACGTTTTTTTTTATCATTAATTAAATCGGTCAATGCAGAGGCTAAATATCTCCACATTTTACACACGTGATCCTGGGAATTACATGTAGTTGCAGTGATTGGTGCAGAAATAAACTATATCCGTGCATGTCATATAGGTAAAGTAAGACCTCAAAGCATGTAGTGCAGTAACAGAAAGATCCGGGACATTTAGTTTCTGCGCAGTTTCTCTCATCACACAGAAGAGGCGCCTGACTTGTGACAGTCAACATTACAGCGAGTCACCATCAACATGTTGATGGTAGAGCCAGTTATACAATATACCCCCTCCCCCTTCTTTTTTGAAGAAAGAAAGAATGATTTATCTTCCTAGGCCAAAGTAACTGGCGAAAAAGTTTTTAAGAATAAATTAAAAATTCTTGAGCTTGAAACTACAGGTAGTGCCATGGATCCATAGCTCTATATAACAAGCCGCCCCTGACCATGAATATTATGGAAAATTTGGAAAAAATTTTTGAGGCTTTGAACGGCCGTAGCGGCTAAACGAAGAATCCAAATCCAACGCGGTTTTCAAATCTCTGCTCCTCGGGTGAAAATTGGTCGGATTCAATTAAAATTGGCGATTTTTAATTTTTGACGAAAACTTGGAAAAAATATCCAAGGGTCTTACTTTTCCCCAAAAATTGCATTTAAAATGATTTCCTGAAGAAACCACTGGTTTGATTCGGGGTCTCTATACATTACTGGAAATATCCCTTCAAGACGCTTCAGAAAATGTACTTTTGCAAGAACAAATGTCTACTTGAAGCCCGTGACGCGTCAGCAAAGAAAACTCGAAAATGGAAAAAATCGAAAAAATCAATTTTTTTAATAATCATCGTAGACCTTCATGTAATCATTTTCTTCAGAAGAACGAGCTAAATCGATTGGCGTTAAAAAATTTCATCTAGGAAAAAATGCAAAAAAATTGGCAAGTCATCATGAACATTTTGAAAAAAGTCGATTTTTTCCGACTTTGAACGGCCGTAGCGGCTAAATAAAGAATTCAAATCGTACGCGGTGTTCAATTCTGTGCTCCTTGGGTGCAAATTAGTCAGTTTCAATTAAAATTAGAAAGTTTTAATTTTTGACGAAAACTTAAAAAAACTACCCGAGGGTCCTATCATCTTACTTTTGCCCAAAAATTGTATTTAAAATGATTTTCCAAAGAAACCACTGGTTTGATTCGGGGTTTCTATACATCACTGAAAAGATCCCTTCAGAAAATGTACAACCACAAATGTCTATTTGAAGCTAGTGACGCGTCAGCAAAGAAAACGCCGAAAAGGGAAAAAATCGAAAAAATCAACTTTTTTAATAATCATAGTAGACCTTTTTTTCATCAGAAGAACGAGCTAAATCGATGGTGAATGTGAATTTGTATCGTCAGTGTTTCACTGCTATGTTATAAGTTTCTTGTAGCTAGATGTTGAAGGTCAGAATTATCTTGAAGATGTTTACGTCAACAAGACGGTGCAGGAAGAAAAAAAATCCATAAATTGTTGCTTCATAACTCAACTGACAGTATTAACAGGAAAAAAGCTATAAATTGCTTTATAACTCAAGTGACAATTGCAACAGGGAGGTTTTTCCAGTTTCTTGAGGTCAGATATTGAAGGTCAAAGTCATCTCGATGTATTTCTTTAACTAGACGGCAAAATAAGAACAAAAATTGCTTCACAACTCAACTGAAAATACCAATAGGGGAAAGTGGCCAGATATTGAAGGTCAAAATCATCTCAAAGATGGTTTTCTTCAACAAGATAGCGCAAAAAGAAAAAATAATTGCTTTACAACTTAACTAAAAATATCAATAGGAAAAAAGCAGAGTCTACGACTTTTTCCTGCTTTTTTCTAGTTTACTGTGGCGAGAAATTGAAAGTCAAAATAATCTCAGAGATATCTTTTTCAATAAGACGGTGTAAGTAGAAGAAAAATCGCTTTACAACGCAGCTGACAATATAAAAAGGAAGAAAGCTAAATTTTTCCTAGTTTTTTCTAGTTTCCTGTGGACAGATATTACAGGCCGAAATCATCCGAAAAATATTTTTCTTCAATAAGACGCTGTAAGAAAAAATCAAATGGGGAAAATTGCTTCCTAATTTAACTAACAATAACAACAGGGGTAAAGCAGAACGATTTTCTTATAGTTTCCTGTGGCAGTATATTGAAGATCAAAACCATCTCTTACATGTTTTTTCAACAAGACGGTACCAGAAGAAGAAAAATGGCAAAAATTGCTTCAAAATTCAACTGTGGCTGGATATTAAAGGCCAAAACCATCTCAAAGATGCTGTTTTTTCAACAAGACCGTGTAGGAAAGAAGAGCTAAAAATTGCTTCAGCATTTACGGATGAAATATTAAGTGTTAATAGAGAATTCAGCGAACTAAAACGCGTACAGCCATGATATTCTGTGGAGTTTAGCACTTCTTGGTCGTCATTTTTTTTTGAGCCGATCCAGTCTCTTTAAAGTTTTATACCTACACCTAACGGACAATATCAACGCCGGGAAACAGAGTTTACGATTTTTTTCATGTTTCTTATGGCCAGAAATTAAAGGTCAAAATCATATTTTTTTTAACAAGACGGTGCAAGAAGAAAAAAATGGTAAAAATTGCTTCACAATTCAACTGAGCATATCAACAGGGGGAAAGCAGAGTCCTGAGCTTCCTGTGGCCAGGTATTGAAAGTCAAAATCATGTCAAAAATGTGTTTCTTCAACAAATGCAAAAAATAAATAAATGCGAAAATATCAACAGTAGGAAAGCGTCACTATTCTTTTCTAGTTTCTTGTGGCCAAATACTGGAGGTCAAACCCATCTTTAAAATGTGTTTTTCAACTAGACGGTAAAAGGAATGCCAAGAAAAACTTACGCCAAAGATTGCATCATAATTCAACTGATAATACCAGTATGGTGATAATTCAACTGACAATACCAGAGTGGTGGCTCGTGGAACATGTTAATGGTAGAGCCACTTATACAATATACCCGCCCCCCTCCTTCTTTGAAGAAATAAAGAACGATTTATCTTCCTAGACTAAAGTAACTGGTGAAAAAGTGTTTTAAGAATTAATTAAAAATTCTTGCTGAGCTGCAGCTAGTAATCTTTAACTTTAAACGCTAAATAATAGTCGTTAAAACTGATTCATAATGTCTTGAATCGGAAAGTGAATAATTGCAGAATGGTGAAAAAGGAAAAAAAGGAGTGAAGAACAATCAAACTAGAAGCGAAATATTATTCGCAATTCTAAGGTGTCTGGTGTAGAATACAGAAATTGGAAAGGTAAAACAATGGAGACTCAAAGAACTGGTAATATATGCAAGTAAGTTTGTAGCTGCAGAACGAAATGCTTCCAAAAACTTTCGGAAAATCTAAATGGGCAATTTTTTTTTAAATAATGAACAGAGCCTCATTTCTAGCCAAAAAATTCAGCATAGGAGCCAACGTGGTCTAAATAGAAGTGGAAACTTTGTTTCTGTAAATGTATGAAGACGTCATCATTCCCAACAAAAACTGCTCATTATAATAACAAAGAGAAGAAATATTGAGATGCAAGATTAAATGTTAAAAAATGAACCAAATATTTACCCATACAAATTTAGATCTTAAAGTTTTCTACTATTTCTTCCTGTCCTACTTGCGACAGAACTATTCGTTTTGTTTTGGATGACCACAAGTGAACAAGTGCCCATTATGCGAAGAGTTGTGTACAAAAATAAGAAACCGTGATCTGAATGATAATGTAAAAAGAGCCGAAGTTAATGGTATATAAACGTAGAATCAAAAAGTTTTATAATAAATTGAAGGAAGTTAAATAACTCTGCAAAACCGAATGTCAGTCGGAACGTCTAATGTAGTGTTACAATATGTCCATATCATCTAATCAAAGTAACGGCGTTATTGAACTGCTGCGACGGTTCCGATGTGCCACATGGTTATTTCCTACCAGCGGCTAAACAAGTTACTGTTATTAAGAAGTGATTCGGTATTGATTCAGTTACTGTAACTAAGAAGTGATTCATTATTGATTCAGTTACTGTTACTAAAAAGTGATTCGTTATTAAATCGGTTATATGAATTACTGTTGTAACAACAGTGACGTTATTAAATCTGTTACTGTTACTAAGAAGTGATTTGTTACTGAAGCGCTCTCCTTTTATAAAATAATCTTTCCAATAAAATGAAAAGCATTGTCAGTGGATTTTCTCAATAACGGCAACAATGACGCTCATCGCCAATCAAATGATTCTTCCCGGTTGGCATATACAGGGTGTCTCGTTTCGAGTGTGCCAAACGAAAACAGCAAGTGGATAATGTTATTCTAAACAGAAAAGATAAAGTAAACATATGTCCGATTTCTTATCGTTACCGAGATAAATAATCTTAAAGATGTTTCTATAGATATAAAATCTATTAGATATCCATGGATTTTAAGATTTTAGATGATTTTTTACTCGCACAATGACTTAGGATGTGGTTCCTGCATGATGGAGCACCATCCCATTATGCAAGAAATATTATAAATTAGCTAAATATTCAGTTTCCTGATTATTTCCATGAATTTTAAGCAATTTTAGATGACTTTCCACTTGCACAATGACAGGATGTGGTTCCAACATGATGGAGCACCATTCCATTATGCAAGAAATATTAGAAATTATTAAAAATTTTCCTAATAGATGGATTGGATGATCGTAGCTTTTTCCTTGGCCACCTCGATCGCCAGATCTTACACCTATATTTATTTCCGAGGAAACGTGAAACAAAAAGTTTGAAGCGTTCCAATAAATACAAAGAAACAATTACAAGATTGGATAATAAACGCTGACGTAGAACTTATAAATTATTGTATTAGTGCACTTGGGGTGTTTACTTTAATGCCGTTTTATTCCTCTTTAAATTCATTTTGTTTATCACCTAATAAAATAAAATTAATTATTGATTATTGCATTCATATTATTAAAAATGTTGCTTGTTACTGCTTGAAAATTAGTAAAGCTGGCAGAAATTTTACTTGATCTAATTGAATCTGATATTCTTATGTTATTCTATTTAGATTCACATTATCTAGTTCCTGTTTTCGTTTGGCACACTCGAAACGAGACACCCTGTATAAATTGTGCCACATTTAATGCACTTTAATTCACCTTGCACTTGTTGTTCATTAAAAAAATTTCAAAATTTGATTGGTTAGTAGTTATGGCATCAAATTCATTACCTTTTTCTATTAAGTAGCGATGGGCGAAATTACTTTTTTTTGTGAGTTGACTCGTCGTGAAGAGTCGACTCAAAAGAGTTGATTCTTGAACAGACTCATGTCTTAAAAAATTAAAAAGTATGTCTGGAAAAAAGTGATAAGCAAAAATATATCCTGACTTCGAAAATTTTGCAATTTACCCTGAAAACATTGTGAAGAGCAGAAGAATCTGATCTTTAACGAAATTCATTTTTGTCCAGTTAGTTGCTCTATTTCGTTGAATCTACAAATAATTTATGTTGTTTTTTTTTTCTTTTTCTTATTTAAGACGTTATCTGTTATTACACTATTGCAACTATAATTTCGGGCGATTGTTTTGATTGCGTTCAATTAATTTTTGAATTCTTGGTTGCCTAATGAAATATACATAGTGGGCCAAAAAAAAACGGTACAAGTAGTTTTGGACTCTCGTACATCTTCGTGAGTTATTAATATTTTTAAATAATTAACATAACAATTTGAAAATCTTGCTGAAAAAATTCAGTATGGCAAGTATTCTTATCGTTGCCTTATTAATGAGATTTCAGCTCAGTTATACTTAATTTTGTTGTGTTGTATTTGTATCCATCAACAAATGATCAACTTCGATTTGATTATTCTACCTCCTCTTCATATAAAGTTAGAGTTTTAAAAACTATGGAACGGCATTGGACAAGAATGGTGCTGGATTTATATATGTGAAGGACACATGTCAACGTATAAATGATGCTTAAGAGCTTTAATTTAAGTTGTAAAATGTGTTGTTAAGCAAAGCTGAAAAATTAGTGTGGACATCATTGCAAAGTGCAATACACAATCTGTTTCGATATTCATATTCTCTCGCTGCAATATGAGGGTTACAAAATCCATACATAAAAACATTGTCCGCATATTTTTCTTTAGAAAACGGATGATTCATTGCTAAGTACCGTGACACCAAAAATGATCTTGGTCAAGAGTAGCCATGTAATAAACTGCAGCCCTGGCTTCTGTCAAGTAAGTACCGTGACACCAAAAATTAGAGCAGCCTTGGAATTGAAAACTGCAGCCTTGGCTTTTGTCAAGTTACGTGTCTTACTGGCAAGTTTTGTTCTAATCGTAAGCAGTTCATGAATAATGTCAGAATTAGTTCAAAATGATGATATAAGCTAAGACAGTCGTTTTCATTCCAAGGCTACTCTTGACCAAGATATTTTTTTAATATCTCGGTACAACTGCACAGTACAACTTTTAACCAACCGTGACAGAAGCTTTTGACGTAAACAAACACAACGACAAAATAGCAGGACCTATACCATGGCCACCTAGATCACCCCACTTAAATCCGTGAGATTTGTATTTATGGAGTTACTTCAAGCAACATGTTTCTGACGTGGAAATAAACCATCATTTTCAATTATTGCAGAGGATTACAGATGCTGAAACTCGTATTATAAATAATATTAATTTATTACGCGTGCTGTTGAGTTTAGTTTGTCATTGCAAGTTGTATTCAAGATATTGGACCAATTTTTTAGCATTACTGTCTCTGCTTTTTGTTGGTTAGTATAAATCTTTTTGATGTTCTTAAAATACGATTACCCTCCAAAGAGATAATTATAAAAAAAAAACCTATAACTTCTTAACAAAGAAGGGTAAAACCTACATTCAAATGGACATTTCTTCATGAAATTACATCATTTTATGAATTACCCCAAATAGATTGTATACTTTTCTTGGTCATGTATCGTTATTCCAAGTTTTTAAAACTTTGTTTATTTTTATGTATCTCATAAGATCAAACCATAGAAACTAGTTGATAGCCCTTAAAACATTAGTTGACCCACATAAGTTCAGACTTTAAGCTGTCTTTTTTATTTGGTAGTATTATCACCTACTTCATATTATATGGACCGCCAATATGTAAATATTAAAATAATGAATTATTCTACAATTTAAGGAATTGCATGCATGTTCTTCTCATTAGGTGTAACGGCTCGATTAAATTCATATGATTGAAATATCCGAAAGAACATTAATTATTATTGACGGTTCACACAATGTAAACTTTTATTGATTAATATTTCAAATTAAAAACTGTTACTGCAAAGACAATATCTGTATTGATTTTGCGATCCGAACAGAAACCTTAAAATATTATAGATCAAATTTGTGTAGCGCCATATCGCATCAAAAATGCATTCCGGTGACATAATTTCGCAGCCTGTAAAAATGAATAGAAATTCTCGTGGCTTAATGGTTCGAATGTAGAATGTGTTTGTGTTGTAATTTTTGCGTCGTGCATGTGGAACATTGGAACATGAGCGAGTAAGCCACACGGGTTTTTAGAGTTGCGGGCGAGTGTACCGGTCGGAAATTTTCCACGTGAATGTACACCGAACCGCCCATATTGCTTGCATAACCTCACGAGTTGGAAGAGAAAAGAATAATACAGGAACGCCCATTGGACATGTATACCTTACATCGATTTATAACAGGCAAAAATACACTTTAAAATCTCTATAGGTTGTGGTTAGTTTGGACTGGGGCTCGCGCGCCCAAACGTATTTTTCGATGCTTTTCAAATCGCTCTCGGCCACACGGCGTACCCACGGCGCATTCTTAAATCATAATAAAAAAAAATATAAAAAGAAATAAAAAAGGAAAGGGCGAGAGATGCTGAGATCTCCAGATGGGGCCCCTGATGAAGCCGTAAAGGCCGAATAAATTTGCGCCAGGCCGCGACAAATGAGGTGTCGCCATGTTTACACTCGTCGAATACAAATTGGTCGATCGCAAAGAATCACCATTGACCACTTTTTTCTCTTCGATATACGGGTGATCATCTTAACGAACGACACAGGGATAAAGGAATACTAATTTAAAAAAATCAGCCGAACCCATTTACTTTGGGGAATATATCAATCGATGGTGGGAAAATTACTTAAGTAACATGATTAACTAGAGGGCGGGATGAGGCTTGTAATGGTTTAATATACTGTGTCATTAATTTTCGTTAAACGTCGCCCTTTTACTCTTCTTCTTCCTCCTCGGCGTAAACGCCCAAATTTGACCTCACAAATACGACCCACTAATGCTTTAACATAATAAACGACACTCGGGCTCAAGCAGAAAGTGTTTAAATTTCGAAAAATGTGAAATGAAATACATACAAGGTTTCGGTCAACAAACAATGGGGTTTTGGATCGAAACATGGTGATTAAATGTAGATTATCTCCTATTCGAATTTAATCTTTTTAATCTATGATAAGTTTAATTAACTCAAAAAGTATGTAAATAAAATTTGACTATAAATAATAAATAATGTTAAGTTACAAAGTTGTTTGTTTAGAATCTACTGTGTACAATTATAACATTTTAATCGATAACTATATTTGGAACACAAATTTAAATCTGTGCCTATTACTGTTTCCCGCTCATCTAACCATCATCTAACCATACGCAAACATTCTGGCTCTGGCGGATCCAAGGGATGGGGCAATGGGATCAAGTGCATCCAGTTGAGATTAGATTTTTTAAATCTGTCGTGAACTCACGAAAATTTCAGTGGTAGCATTGTGTATTTTGTGTTATTAAATTTTTCTTTACATTCCTTTGAATATTTGTATCGAGCGACTCCCCTATAGAAACCGTCTGTTTGAATGGCAATTTATTTTCATCAAACCAGTGAATTCATGTTTCCACCAGTTCATGAAATAGGGAACTGCTGAATTTTCTCGCCTTTAGTCAAGTCAAAACCTGCCGCAGTTGACCAAAATACTGTACAGTCTTAAATCTTTATTTACTGCATCATCTCTGTAAATTAAAGACTTCGTGCGACTTTTTTGAACAGAGATAATCAATGGCAATAATCGTATATGGTTGGTACATTTAGTTACAGTCTCCCAATCTGAGTTTTGATGAGTAACCCAGCATCAGAGTCACGGAGCGATTAACATTCTGAGTTACCCTCTCGCTTGATCCTACTCTAATAATCTTAGAACGCCGGGCCTTCGTGACTTCTCGAAAAATCATCGGGTCCGGTAAATTCATCGCAGCAAATTCATCGCAAGAAATTGCATCGCGACAAAGATCAACGCATGAGTATTCATCGCAAGAAATTTCATCGCAAAAAAATTTCACCGCAGTGATATTTCATCGCAAATGTCATATTTGAAGTACTGAAACTTTGGTTTGAAAACCGACAGAATGTCACAATAAAATATACAGGGTGTCCCATTTTAAATTGCCACCCCAAATTGTTCGAAACCTGAGCAACATGGCAGAAAATGTTTCAGATAAAAGTTGTAGGGTTCGGAGAGGGACATATGCTGGTGACCTTGAAAATGACCTTGGCGTTAATTTTCAAGGTCAAACGATGGTCAACTTTGGTTTTTCAAACAGAACCTCCTATTTTTTATTACGGTATCGTATTCTACGGGAAAAAATACAAACTTTTTGTAGGAAACGTTTTTTTCTTAAATGTTTTTTTTAAGAGTTTTTTCACGAATTTTGTCCGTCATGTTGTTTGAAATCTCAAATGTATCCTGGCTGTGATTCATGGGTAATGTAAATGGGACACAATGTATATTATATGATCCAATTTCTGCATGCTCTAGCAAAAATAGACAAAATTCGATATTTTGAAAAAATAAACGCTATTGTCACAACCATATTTATTATAGGAATGAATATTCTAGCTAGGGGCAGAATTTACAGGAAGTACACTTTTTTTAATAAAGGTTACAGTAAACTTTTACAATGCAGCAAGTATATTTTTCATTGAGAATAATTAAGTAAATTTTTAAAATCACGCTACGTTTAAGAGGACAGGACTATTTTTTATAACAAAAATGTTATTTAATAAAAATAATAATAAAAATTATTTTGTTGAATTAAGTTTTAAAATAGTATACTCGGAAAAAACCAATTGTTGCAATAATTCTTTATAAACAAGCCAAAAATGTATTTTTGGTTTGAAAACCGACAGAATGTCACAATAAAATATACAGGGTGTCCCATTTTAAATTGCCACCCCAAATTGTTCGAAACCTGAGCAACATGGCAGAAAATGTTTCAGATAAAAGTTGTAGGGTTCGGAGAGGGACATATGCTGGTGACCTTGAAAATGACCTTGGCGTTAATTTTCAAGGTCAAACGATGGTCAACTTTGGTTTTTCAAACAGAACCTCCTATTTTTTATTACGGTATCGTATTCTACGGGAAAAAATACAAACTTTTTGTAGGAAACGTTTTTTTCTTAAATGTTTTTTTTAAGAGTTTTTTCACGAATTTTGTCCGTCATGTTGTTTGAAATCTCAAATGTATCCTGGCTGTGATTCATGGGTAATGTAAATGGGACACAATGTATATTATATGATCCAATTTCTGCATGCTCTAGCAAAAATAGACAAAATTCGATATTTTGAAAAAATAAACGCTATTGTCACAACCATATTTATTATAGGAATGAATATTCTAGCTAGGGGCAGAATTTACAGGAAGTACACTTTTTTTAATAAAGGTTACAGTAAACTTTTACAATGCAGCAAGTATATTTTTCATTGAGAATAATTAAGTAAATTTTTAAAATCACGCTACGTTTAAGAGGACAGGACTATTTTTTATAACAAAAATGTTATTTAATAAAAATAATAATAAAAATTATTTTGTTGAATTAAGTTTTAAAATAGTATACTCGGAAAAAACCAATTGTTGCAATAATTCTTTATAAACAAGCCAAAAATGTATTATTATTTATTGACATTATTGTCTCTCTAAATTTAACAGAAACCCAAACAGTATATACGAAATAAAGGGTGTTCATAATTAAGTGGACACTATTGGTCAGTGGCGGCTCGTGGAACATTTTGATAGTAGAACCACTTAGCATACAATATATCCTGCTGCCTCCTTTTCGAGGAAAGAGAAAACAATCATTGAAATTAAAAACCTTTACTTCCAATAAATTAAATAAAGATGAAAAGTAGCCTGCATATAAAATATTCAAGCTGTTCGTAACTTTGAAAGTTAAGTCTTAAGCTACGCGCACACTTATCGGAATCGGACGTACGGCACGCATCGGATAAAATTGCTTAGCACAGTTGTAAACGAGTCAACGCACATTTATCGGTACGGCATGCAACGGAATCACTTCAACTAAGTTTTTTTTCTGGAAAAATTGTTTAATAATTTATTTTATCATATAATGTTAACATGCCAATAACTCCTTAGCAATGAGTTACGTTAACCTTAAAAAAAACGAAAAACATTTACACTGAGAATATATTTTTTATTTTATAAACTAAAGTTAAGAGGTGCATCGAAAATCGATGCATTTCTAATGGGCAGCATATACATAATTCTGAAGTTAATATCAAATATTAAGAAATGATATTTTGTACATTTGGAGAGAAAGGGCTAAACTATTCGTCTATAGAATTTGATTTTTTTTTTTAATCATCAGACAAACTGTATAATTTACCCTGAAAATTACCAATATTGTATGGATATCTGGAGCTTTTCTCTGCAAAGAATTAAAAATGCAATGCTACAGAAAAATAGTTTATACCTTTGAAAACAATATGTACGTAATAAAATTGCCATTCGTTATCAAATAAAGTCGCAAAAACGTAAAAGCTGCACCTCTGCAAACATGAATTTGCTTCATTTTCGCCGTTATAATGAACGCCACCTGCACGAAACATATTGTATCCCTCAATGGAGGCGTGAACAAACAAATTTACGTACTCGGTAAAATTTCGGGCCCAAGATAGTGGCGATTATCATTTTCTATTAGACGATTCTGATCTAACTCTGGCGCGAGGCACTTACCCCCTTAATGAGTACTGAAAGAATTTCCAAAATCTCTCTTTTCATTCAAGAGTTATCCTCGGAAAAACTATAAATTTAATTTGTTGCATCTTATCTGCATCTATTTCGCGAGTATAACACATTGCTGAAAGAATTTGCCAAATTTGGTCATAAGTTCAAAAGTTATCACAAAAAAAAAACAATTGAATGCGAATGATTTGTTTGATGAGTGCAATACTTTTCAGGGAGAATTATAAAAATCGGCTATTTTGTTTAAGAGTTATGTTCCCAAAACCACAGAATAATTGAACCACGAATTTGTTTAAATCTTCTTTACGTCTATTCTGTGAATGATCAAAATCTGTTTATCCTCAAAATTCAGAAAACAATTGATAGACAAGTTTAATTTCTGCATCTATTCGACGAGTGCAACTCTTTACTAAGAGAATTTGCCAAATTTGGTCATCCGTGCAAAAGTTATCCTTAAGAAAAAAAAAAAAATTGAAGACGAATTATTTTTAGGTCCTATCCACGTTTATTCGACGAGTACACTTTGCTAGAAGATTTTGCCAAATTTGGTCATCTGTTTAAAAATTATCCCTAAAAAACAATTGAAGACAAATTGTTTTTCGGTCCTATCTGCATTTATTTGATGAGAACAATACTATACTAGAAGAATTTTCAAAATCTGCCCGTTCGTTCTAGAATTAGCCTCAAAAAAGAAACAAAAAATCAATTGAAATATAAATTCATTTTTTAGATCTTATCTGCATCTATTCGATGAGAACAACACTTTACTACAAGAATTTTCAAAATCTGCCCGTTTGTTCAAGGGTTACCCTTAACCCGCCAATGGTGACTTGTGTGCGCTGTATCTCAAAAACTAATAGAGCAATTGATAATCCGAAGAACTGAAAAGCGTTTAGTAAAGTTTAGTACACCGGAAGTGGGTGTTTACCTTACTGTTTTTTTGCCAATATTTTCTTAAATATGAAAAATATTACAAAAACATTTAAACAAACATTAAAGACAACAAATAAATGAACATCTTTTGCTTAAAAATATTTTTTATAAAATCATTGCTATTCGAGAAACAAATTTATTATTTCTTTTTTAATTTTTGGTTTATAATTATGAGACGATAATAGTTAGAGCAAATTTATATGAACAATAATTGTAGAGAATGCCAAAATGAACAACTTCTAAAGAATAAGTTTATTTTCGAAATCTCGTTAGTTTTTGAGTAAACCGAGTTTTTGAATTTGAAGTATAATTTTTCCATCTTTCATAATTTTGACGTTTTAAACGTCAGTTTCATCCGAGTTTACGTACCGCTCGATTTTTTTATATTTAAAATATGAGTTCAATTGAAAATAAACCATGAAAGCGTAAATATAAGTGGCTTTGATACCATCAAGTCGGAGAAAGTAACATGATGGTTACATCACATTATACTTCAAATTCAAAAACTCAGTTTACTCAAAAACTAAAACGATTTCGAAAAAACTTATTGTTCATAAGTTGTTCATTTTGGCATTTTCTACAATTATTATCAACATAAATTTGCTTTAACTATTATCGTTTTATAATTATAAACCAAAAATTAAAAAAAAAAATTCTCGAATAAGAATGATTTTATAAAATATGTTTTCAAGCAAAAGGTGTTCATTTCTTTGTTGTCTTTAATCTTTGTTTAAATGTTTTTGTGATATTTTTCATATTTAAGAAAATATTGGCAAAAAACAAAAAACAGTTAAGGTAAACACCCACTTCCGGTCTACGAAATTTTACCAAAAGCTTTTCAGTTCTTCAAATTGTCAAATAAGACGTCTGTTTAAAGTTTCATATCAATTGGTCTATTATTTTTTGAGATACAGCGCGCACAGACAGACACACACACACACACACACACACACACACACACACACACACACACACACACACACAGACACCCACACAGACACAATTTTTTTTTCTCCAGAAATTGTTGAAATGACATCTAGGGACCCCAAAACGGATATTTCCGTAAAAAAAAAAATTTGAAAAAAAAATCACGATCTACTGCTCATATTATCATATTATTATAAGAATGCATTTAATACTAGTTAGGATTTAACATAACACAATTAACAAGAATGTTTACTTTGCGAAACATTTTTAATTTGTTTTATCGGAAATTGTTTGATATTTTTTAATTTTTTTTTCTTGCGATGTAATTTCCCCACGATACATTTTCTTGCTTTGTATTTTCCCGAGATGAATTGTTTCACGATGAATTTTCTGAGAACCGAAAATCATGACAATTGGCCGCGAAATTCGTCGAGTGTAAATTCGTCACTTCTTTTCGAAGAAGAGATAAAAGTTTGTACTCTGCAATTAGTGAAGGCTGAGGTACATTAGTTTTTGATTTGGAGATTTAATTATTTGAGCCAATGAAATGGCATAATGTTGATGATATCGGCCAATGAAGTTCTGATTACGATGAAAACTATCCAGGGTGCCCGATTGCCGTCGTAATTGGTCACGTTGGTTTTGCCCATCGACGCTGCATTTTCTACTGGAAGACGTTGGACGTTTTAAGCTGTTTCCACACTGAATGTTGAGATTTGAGAAATTTTTGGGCATACTGATTTTTTTTAAATCTCGGTAAGCTCATTTTTACAGATCAATACAAGTATATACTGCCTTAGATTACCTTAATTAAAAATTGAAAATTTTAATGAAGGTAATCGAAGGTAGGAGTTTAAATTTTGAAAGCGATGAGTAAAGAAAAGGTCTTTGGCAGGACGTTTTCCAAAAACAAAAAAGTTTCTGGCAAACCGGTGGGCGGTAAGAAAATGTTACTTTCACCAACGATATTAAAAGGTTGACTACTCCTGATTTAAGTTCTCAAGACGCTCAACTGACAGTTTTATCATTATAAACTTTCCATGGCACTTTTTCAGACCGAGCAATTTTAATTAATATTACATTGCAGTTTTATAAATTGTTCAAAATTTAATTTTTGGATGAAAATTTAGATTTATACTAATTCTGAGAAAGTTTTTTAAAAACCTTTTTCAAATTAACCAGTTTGAGCTTCTAGCTTTTATTTATGCCAATATAGGCTTCAGGATTGCAATAAAATTATTTAACAAAATAGGATCTAAAGAATCGTATCGATCAAAGTTTGAAATCTATAAAAAAAAAAAAATAAATAAGAAACATTCAGAAGTCCAATTACAAGCCCCGCTCACCAACATTTCAAGAAGTTCAACCGTTTTTGCTATAACACTTTTTTACTTCCGTACAAAGTACGGAAAAGTATTGCAATCGCGAAAAATCTTCAAAACATTTTTCTAATGGAAATATGCATTTTTATTTCCTTAGAAGGGATTAGAAAAAAATAGTGTCTGACAGTCTGTGGGTGCTGTATTTCTAAAATTAATACAGAAATTGAAATTAAACTTTAGACATGAACTTTGAACTTTTTGACGGTCGGAAGAATAGAACTGAAAGAATTCTGAAAACCGGGAGTGGGTGTTTAATTCACCGTTTCTTTGCTTTAAAAAAAAAATTAAATGTGATCAATATTACAAATGTATTTACATAGATGATGAAGATAACAAAAAACTACAACTCTTTTGTTAATAAACATATATAGATTTTCGAGAAAAAATTAACTTTCTTGATTTATAATTATGAAATGATGTTAAAACAAACTTATAGAATAAAAATTGTTGAAAATGCCAAAACAATTTCTTTTAAAACCCACTAGTTTTTGAAAAAAAAAGATAAACATGTAAATAGTATATTAAAAAACGCGTGCGAAAAAAGGTCTTATGAACGAGTTTTTTACAGTATTTTTTCTATTTTGCCCCTTTTATTCCATTTCTAAATTAAAGAATCACCCATAGATATTTAGAAAATTGTATGGTGATTGGTAACACTGATAATTGACATTACAATTTGAAATTAGTTTGCGATTTCCACACATCACATAACCTCAAAACTACCTCGCCGAAAATTTAGCACAGGCTGACGGCTCTGAATTTCAATAGTGCCAACCTTAAAAAATGGATATTATCGCACTGAGCGATTTCCTATCTGTAACGGCTAGTGGTTTCTCATCAGCGGTTCGTGGTACCCGAAGAAAACTAGTTTACTGATTAGAGCATTTCTGGTTTACTGTTTCAAGCTGGCCATTTCCAGAAACTGAAATCTGTTTAGCGATTTGCGGCATTCCGCGAGCGCCTCTTTACCTGCAACGGAATGGAAGGCATTGAAAAGGAAAGAGGACCGCAATCCGGTAACTAGATCTCCGGGTACCGCACACAATTTGTAATCGAAACTACAGAGATCGAAACAGAAAAAAAAAGAAATATAAATGTAAGAGGCTGGCAATTGTGCAGGACTATTGTAAAATTTTCTTAAATTTATTGCACTATGATGTGAGTTTGAATTTAGGGGGATTTTTTTTTATAATATACCTATAGCTATTCACATGCTAATGTCCTTGAAAAAATTCAGAGGCGATTTAAAAATTATATTTTTGATTTATGCAACCAAATGCGCATTAATGAACTGATTTTTTATTCATGTTAAGACTGGAAAAAACAGTTTACATAAGTCAAAAAGTAGAGAATAAGATTGTGAACATACAATTTATAATTAACGTTTAGATTGGAGGAGATGAGAAAGCATTGAAAACAAAAGCGAATAAAAAAAACATTTAAAAATATAATAAATAATATAGGTAAAAATAAGTAAAAAAAAAACACTAAAAACAGAAATAAAATACAATAGATACATTTATGAGGCACTTAGATGAAAATCCATATTATATTTAAATAACGTATGTTATTTCAAATTTTTATTTTTGCTTTCGCTACAATTTCAGGTGAAGAAATTAAGTTTTGGGTGTTGCCATTTTATTTCCAGCTATGATATGTCAATTGGTTTAGCACTGTATCAAAAATAGGTTCATTTTGGATTGATTTTGATATTTTGATGGTAATTCCTGGAGAGATAATTATTTGCTCTATTTCTAACATTTTCTTTGTTCGAGTTTTAAGTGTTTTTACCTTGTTTCCAGTTTTGATATGTCAATTGCTTTTTTAAGGATAAGTTAATTGGGTGGATTTTGAAATTTTGAAGCTAATTTCAGCAGAAATTATTTTCTTTTGCAATTTATCTAATCACGGAATGTAATTTCGTTTTTCAAAATTCAAGTTTTGAATGTTGTCATTTTGTTTTCAGGTATGATATGTTAATTATTTTAGAGGTTTATAATGAATGGATTTTGAAATGTTGAAGCTAATTCCAGCAGAGATGATTTTTTACATTTTTTTTTTATTGCCGAATGCAATTTCCACTTTCTCCGTTTAAGTTTTCATTGTTGCTATTTTGTTTACAGCTGTAATATGTTAATTGTTTTAGCGATATATCAAAACTAAGTTATCCTGGATGGATTTAGAAATTTTGAAGATAATTCTGGGAGAGACAAATGTTTAATATTTTTTTGATTGTAGAATACAATTTAAAAAATTTGAAAATTAAACATACTTTATCATTTCAATCAAATGTGCATTAAGTATTTATTTTAGTTCGATTGGCTATATAATCAGTAGAGAGAGGATTTTATGCAAAATGCATATTACTGCATAGTTTGCATATTTACCCCTATAATGCATATTTCGTTTTTAATGCTTATTTTAACATATAATGGTAACATTTTGTTACACGGCACATTGCAACATGTGCAATTTTCGATTTCGGGCATGAACCAACATCTAGTCATTCAAAGAAATACCGGCCAAATGTTATCAAAATAATTTCCAATTCGTCCTGCGAAAACGTGTAGAAGAAATTTTACATAAATTAAACCTAATTACGAAAACATCTCTACTTTAAAACTTTGGTTTTTTGAAAATCCATTTATTTTTAAACGAGTTAGAAATTTTTGAAATTTTTGATTTTCGAACAACTGATTGATAGGAAAAAAATAGGAAACGTATAGAAAAAAAAATTGAAAAATTATACCTAATTGATTCTCCTAAAGCAACTTTGGTTTTTGAAAATCAATTTATTTTTAAACGAGTTACAAATTTTTGAAATTTTTGATTTTGGAACAACTGATTGATAGGAAAAAAATAGGAAACGTATAAAAAAAAATGCAAAAATTAAACCTAATTGATTCTCCTAAAGCAACTTTGGTTTTTGAGAATGAATTTATTTTTAAACGAGTTACAAATTTTTGAAATTTTTGGTTTTGGAACAACTAATACTTGGACGTTAGAAAAGAAATTAAAAAAATAGGAAACGTGTAGAAGAAATTTTACATAAATTAAACCTAATCACTCTTCTAAAATAACTTTGGTTTTTGAAAATCCATTTACTTTTAAACGAGTTACAAATTTATGAAATTTTTGTTGTACAAACAACTAATATATATTGGAAAAGAAGAAAATAAAAAAGGAAACGTTTAAAAGAAATTTTACATAACTTAGACCTAATTAAGAAAACATCATTCGTCTCAAAAAACTTTGGTTTTTGAAAATACATTTATTCTTAAACGAGTTACAAATTTATGATTTTTTTTATTTTTGAACAACTAGTACTTGACGTTGGAAACGAAGAAAAAAATAAAATATCAAACTAAGTCTAATTAAAAAACGTATATTTTTCTAAAATTAGTTGGGGTTTTGAAAATCCACCTCTTCTCAAGATAGTTACAGATTTTTGAAGATTTTGATTTTTGAAACTTTCGACATTTGGACAAACAATTGGAAACGTGTAAGAATATTTTTTTAAAACATTAATCTTAATTAAAAAATCTCGCTCTTCTAAAATAACTTTGGTTTCTGAAAATTTACCAATTTTCAAGTGAGTTGCAGATGTTTCAAATATTTGATTTTCGAGTTGTATAACATTTGGACATTGAAAGAGAAAAATAGGAAACGTGCAGAAATAATTTCACAAAAATTAAACTTAATTAAGAAAATATCACTCTTTTCATAAAAGTTCGGTTTTATCCACTTATTTTTAAACGAATTACATTTTTTTAAATTTTTAATCTTCGAACAAATAATGCACTTGGTGCGGTGGAAAAGAAAATAATGTTTCAAAAAATAGGAAACGTGTAGGAAACATTTCTCAAACATTAAGTCTAATTAACAAAACTTTATTCTTCTAAAATAAGTTGAGATTTTGAAAACCCACCTCTTTACAAGAGAGTTACAATTTTTTGAAATTTTTGATTTTCGAACAACTAATACTTTGGAAAATATAGAAAAATTAAAATATAGGAAACATGTGGGAAAAATTTTACAAAAATTAGGTCTAATTAATAAAACTTCATCATTCTAAAATAAGTTGGGGTTTTGAAAACCGTTTCTTTCCAAGAGATTTTTGAAACATGATTTTCGACATTCGGCCAAAAAATTAGAAATGTGAAAAAACAAATTTTCGAGAAATTATTTTTATTTAAAAAATCTCGTTCTTCTAAAATACCTTTGGTGTTTGAAAATTCACCAATTTTCAAGCGAGTTGCAGATGTTTCAAATGTTTGATTTTCGAGACGTCGAACATTTGGATATCGAAAGAGAAAAGGTAGGGAACGTGTAGAAAAAAAATCACAAAAATTATACCGAATTAAGAAAATATCACTCTTCTAATATAACTGTGGTTTTTGAAAATTCATTTATTTTTAAACGAGTTGTGAAGTTTTAAAAATTTTGATTTTCAAACTTCTTATAATTGGAAGTTGGAAAAGGAAAAAAAAGGAAACATGTAGAAAGTTTACATATTTTTGTCGGTTTAGTTTGAAATATGCGTAACGCGGCAGAGGTAGAACGAGAAAGAAATAGTCTAGGGTATCCAGGAAATTCACATATTTGTCGGGTCTCTCCATAAAAAGAAATTTGAAGAATAAATTTGAAGAAAACCAAATTTTCGCAAAATATGATTTGCGTATATTGCAATATTCGTCGTGGCATTAGCCAGGAAGTAGTTGTTTCAAAAAGTTATTTGTTAACTGTAGTCCTATTAATAAGACTACTAATTACAACAAGTATGGCATATTATTAACATTAATAAAAAAATGTATACACTGTGTACATAAAGTAAGGAATAAATTCGGTTCAAATTCAGGGCATTTTCTTTCAGAAAAATGCTCGGATACGTTTACTATTATTTTTTAACGCGCATTTTTTGAGATAAAATTCAAATGTACAGGGTGTCCCAAAATCGAGATACGACTCCTAAGTTAAAATTTTCAAATGTGAACCCCCATTTTTTGTTGCACTTATGGATTCTACGTAAAATTCTAAGTATTTTTCATGTAGTGTACCCTATGTCAATATTCATTTGTTTTCGAAGAAATGGCGTTAAAAAAAGTACAACTACTATTTTATTTCTGGTAAAAGATAACATGGTTTCATCAAAACATTGGAATTAATAAGCAAACATAATTATTTACTCAATGAAAATTTGAAAATTAAACATACTTTATCATTTCAATCAAATATGTATTAAGTATTTTAACCAAACATATTCGGTTGGCTATATAGTCAGCAAATTTCGTAAGGAAATGTTAAATTTAACGGCTGGCCGTTATGTTAAAAAAGAGATAGGTTGACGAACGTTAACATGCCGTTATATTTAACGTTTTGCTTATGGAATAGGGCTGATTATTTGAAATTAACGAAGATACAGTTCTGAAGTTGGATGGGTTAGCGATACCATTCGTTATTGGCATACATCACAGAGACGCTGGCGGCCCTCTGGAGTAACTTGTCCACGTCCACACACAAACTAGAATACACATATTTGCGCGGCTGAAGAATCGCGCGGTCGATGCCTAGTTAGGCAAATTGCCTAACAAATATTAATACCACTACTATATGTTGTTGTAATATAAATAATTCAATATATTAAAAAAATATGTCTCGTTTAAACACGAATTATCCTTTCATTGCTTACATTCACGTAAGTGCTCTTTTTTTTCTTGGAAACTGTGTCTCACTGTCATGAGTGACGCCCTTGAATGTTTTATTAAAGTGCAGGCGAGGCCCTCCGATAGAACGCTGCAATTTTAATGCCTCTACAAAAAAATCGATCCGATCCAACATTGTTTGTTTTCACACCCTATTTAAATATGTATTAACATTCCCTTGTGATGATTACTTAGGGGTTGAAGGGCGCAAGTGTTGGCACTAGAGGTGGGCGAAATGACTCTTTGTGGAGAGTTACTTCAGCGAAAAGAGTCGACCGACGAGTAGAAGAGACTCATGATCTCCCCTTGATAAAAAGATCCTCATTTTTCAAAAACTGTTAGTGACTCAAATTGAGGTGCAAATTTCAATTGACTTCGTAACTTACTTCGACGAGTTGCCTCTCTAAACGACTCGCTTATGGGTTACCCACCTCTACTTAGGACTATCTAAATGTAACTATCGGGTGTGTATAAATTGGCGGATAATCTACACATGACGATATTTTGCCAAAAATTCCAAGCAGCTTATCTTTATTCCAAAATGTTGTACCATGCTTCCTGAGTCGTTAAATATGCGTTATTATTCGTTATTAATTTACAGAAAACGCTGCAATTTCGATAGTATGACATGGTAGAACATTTTTTCATCGACATCTTCTATTCAGAATTTTAGGAAGAACATCGCCACGTGTAGATTAAATAAAATAATAGTCATAGTCAAGAATTTTCTTTCCAATTTTAAAATGCAGTCTTTTGCCAATAAACAATGTTGATGTGGTCATTCTGTAACTTTCTCCGATTTGTTTGTAAAATCGATTTTATACCATCAATGTTTTTATAATTGCAGATTTTTTCTAAAGAAACTTATTCTCGTTTATTCCGGCATTCTCTGCAATTTTTTTTACTATAATTATTATCATTTTCAATGTAATAACCAAGCAAGTCTATTATTTGACTTCGTTAGAAATGTGACCTCCCGAACGGGACTCGAACCTGCGCCAATGAGGCCCGTAGCTGGAACTCTATCCACCGATGCCCCAACGTAGATATTAAAACAAAGACATTCATTCATTTTGTTTATATAATTTGAATAATTCCGTGCTTATGAATTGATTCGTTTCGTAGTTAATAATAAAAATCACATTTTCAAGTGCAATGCATCATATTTTTTTTTGTTGTTTATTGATTCTACGGGAATTCATTTAACATCGGCGACGCCTCTGAGAGAGCGATTAATATTGATTAGAAAAGTGGGACGAGCCGCGTTATCCTGCGAGAAATTTATATTTTTTTCCTGTTTCGATTCACCCCCAGAAAGTGAGTTATGTGCCCACGCCCCACAGCCCGTAATCACAAAATCAATTTTAGAAAAGGAAACTCGAGAAGATTTACCGGACGGTGAGCCACTGAAGGTTTCGGAAATGTTCAAGTAGTTATCGTAAATCGTTAAACAATTGCAGAAAATATATTTGTTAAATCATTCATTTTATAATAACGCAATTTTGACTTAATTGTTCAATGATCTAATGTTGGTGAAGGAAATTCTACTATACATACAGGGTGTAGTGGAACAAAACGGAACATAGGATTTTCAATGTTAATTCGTTTATACTGGAATATTATCTTCCCTGATCATTTTAGAAGAAACATGTAAATAAATGTTTTGTAGAGTAAAAATTCCTGCATGCAGTCATGCTATTATTTATTTTTAGCATTCATAAAAACTCTTAAAAATGATAAAATAAAAATGATAATTTTCACGAAAGTAATGGTTGCCATGAAATTAAACAAAAACGGTGCACTGTTGATTTGTTGGCTTCTGTCAAATTTATTGAACACTTCATAATAGCATGACTGCATGCAGGAACTTTTACTCTACAAAACATTTATTTACATGTTTCTTCGAAAATGGTGAGGGAAGATAATATTCCAGTATAAAGAAATTAAAAATCCTATGTTCCGCTTTGTTCCACTACACCCTATATATGTTATAAGAAAGTAATTATTCGAAAGGGCATAGTCACCCGAAAGATATAGGATAATCAAGGATTTTGTTTATAAAATGTAGTGTTTCGTTGCATTATAAATATATTTGACTAAACTTGAGTATATGGTCTTGTGATCATGGTGCCTACTATGGAATAACTTCTTTATAAAATTTCAGTTCATCTAAAACTATTTACTTTAGGTTAGAATATATTCTAGAAAACCCAGATTTGATACCCTCTGAACTTGTTTTATAGGGTTATCTTAAAACGCGGGTTTACTTAAACCAGCCTCAACTAGAGCCGGCATCGTGCGCGCTTTGTTGAAAAGACAAAATCTTGGTGCCAGATTCGAGGAATGCCTGTGGCGGGTCGGTGGACAATTAGACGGTCTAATAAAAAAAATCCTTTTGTCTTCTTAAACTTTGTAGTATGGATTTTTACTTTCTCCGTTACGAAGTACGAGAAAGTATTGTGATCGTGATTTTTTTTTCAAAATTTTTTTTTACGGAAATATCCGTTTTGGGGTCCCTAGATGCCATTTCAACAATTTTTGGAGAAAATTTTTTTTGTGTCTGTGTCTGTGTGTGTGTCTGTGTGTGTGTCTGTGTGTGTGTCTGTGTGTGTGTGTGTGTGTGTGTGTGTGTGTGTGTGTGTGTGTGTGTCTGTCTGTGTGCGCTGTATCTCAAAAACTAATAGAGCAATTGATGTGAAACGTTGAACATCCATCTTATTTGATAATCCGAAGAACTGAAAAGCTTTTGGTAAAATTTCGTACACCGGAAGTGGGCGTCTACCTTAACTGTTTTTTGTTTTTTGCCAATATTTTCTTAAATATGAGAAACATCACAAAAACATTCAAACAAACTTTGAAGACAACAAAGAAATAAACAGCTTTTGCTTGAAAACATTTTTCATAAAATCATTTTTATTCGAGAAAAAAATGTATTATTATTTTTTTAATTTTTGGTTTATAATTATAAAACGATAATAGTTACAGAAAAATTATGTGAATAATAATTGTACAGAATGCTAAAATGAACAACTTCTAAAGAATAAGTTTTTTTCGAAATCTCGTTAGTTCTTGAGTAAACCGAGTTTTTGAATTTGAAGTATAATTTTTACATCTTTCATGATTTTGACGTTTTAAACGTCAGTTTTATCCGAGTTTACGCAACGCTCGATGTACATTTAAAATATGATTTCAATTGAAAATAAACCCATGAAAACGTAAATATAAAGTCGGAGAAAGTAACATGATGGTCACATCACCATTTTTAATTTTATAATAATTAGCAATATTTTTACGATTAGTTAAATAAAAAGGCTGATAGAGAAGTATTCACTGCGCGTTTACCTTTACGCTCTTGTCGGCTCAGCGGTTCTTTCATTAGTAGTTTAGTCGTCTATCACTGCAAATCAAGAGCTCTAAAATGGTATGGTTTTTTGATTTTATTAAAAACATAGTTTCCTTTTCGTTACTATTTCTGCCTGCGGCCATACTTGATAAGGATGTGAAAAAAAAGTTGGTTCATCAGTTCTCTCGCTAGTAGCTGAGGAGTACTTCACTGTAAATCAACAGCTCTAAAATGGTATGGGTTTTTGATTTTATGAAAATAATAGCTTTTATCATACTTTTTGTCAGTATTTTTGTTGTAATATGTGCCTGCGGCCATGTTTGTCAAGGATGTGAAAAGGATAAATTCACCGCACGTACATTTATTGAGACACTTTTACAAATGAGCTCAACAGGCAATTGACCAGAGGTCTTTCGGCTTATCGAAAACATTTTTTAGAGAGATTTTATGTATTTCGTTGAGTATATTACGGCACTGAGAGAATTTTCCAAATCTCATTTTTTCGAAAGTTATATCCAAAACTGAAAGACAATTGCTATACAATTTTTTCGTTTATTAGTTCAATAGTTACGCCCAAAAACGTTATAACAAAAACAACAAAATTATTAAATAAATTCATTTATTTAAAAAAATTATTGTTCAATACGTTTTTTGGTTATACACTCGGCGTCATAAAAAGAGCGCACTCGAAAAATTGCGAAAAAACTCGATTTTTCAAACCGTCGTAACTTGGTTCAATTTGGTCGAAAATCGATGAATCTTTCAGTTTGGGAAAGATTTAAGTTTTATCTTTAAGAATGTGCAGTTGATTTTGACCCCAAGTGCAACCCACTCCCCGTAACAACGCGATGAAAAAAAAAGTTTTCTATGTAAAAAATTATCCAACTTTGACAAGCTGTACCGTACGCAAAAAAAATTGGCGGGAAATTTCGCCACAATGACAGAAAAATTTAATCAATATCCTTCAAATGCCCTAAAAATTCGAGTCGTTTCGATGATTTGAAGCAAAGTTATGAATTTTTGAAAAAAAAGACATTTTTAACTTTTTTGGCCATAACTTGAGTAATTTTGCACCAAAATCTATGAACTTTTGCAGTCTGAACAGTTTCAAATTTTCTCTTCAACGTCATCTGAATTTTTTTGTTGCTAAAACGATTTCACCCCCTGCCACCCCTTAAAGGAAAAAAAAAATTGAAGTTTTAATGAGCAAATTTGGTTTCTTGTACCGTGTGCAAAAAAAATCGTGGACTCAATCGGTCAGCATGGCAATCAATGTTCAATCATTTTCCTCCAAAATTAAAGTCGATGCGATGATTTGGCGCGAAGTTATGCAGTTTTGAAAAAAAAATACATTTTGTGCCTTTTTAGGCGAATTTCGCACGAAACTCGATGGAATTTTGCGATTTAAAAAGTTTTCGACTTCAGTGACCTCCTGAAAACCCTTACAAAAAGTGTTTTCGATTGGCTAAAAAACGTTAAATTTTTACAACTTGTTTTCATTTTCTATGTTATTGTTTTTTCAAAAATTTATAACTTTGCTCCAAATCATCGAAACCACTCAAAATTTTAAGGCATTTGAATGAAATTGATTAAATTTTTCTGCCATTGTGGTGAAATTATCCGCTGATTTTTTTTGCGTACGGTACAGCTTGTCAAAGTTGGACAATTTTTTACATAAAAAACATTTTTTTTCCATCGCGTTGTTACAGGGGGGTGGGTTGGACTTGGGGTCAAAATCTACTACACATTCTTAAAGATAAAACTTGAATCTTTCCCAAACTGAAAGATTAATAGATTTTCGACCAAATTTAACCAAGTTACGACGGTTTAAAAAATCGAAATTTTTCGCGATTTTTTGACGCCGAGTGTATTTTCGTGCATTTGATTGAGTTTATTCGGTTAATTTATTCACTAGTATGACCAATAAAATGTCTTTTTTGATTACGCGAAAGTATTATTTGCGAGACTCTTCGAATTCGAAACTTCAATGGAAATATACACGTTGAGGTTCCCCGAGGTGCTGTATCTCAAAAATTTAAAAATGAAACTTTGTACTAAATAAAGCTTACTGACAATCTGAAGAATGGAAAAGCATTTGGTAGAATTTTTAAAGTGGGTGTTTACCTTAACCGTTTTTTGTTTACTTCCAAAGATATTTTAATAATGCAAAATATTCCAAAATCGTTATATAAACTTCTTTTATAATGAAGAACTACACATTATTTAATAATAAATGTATTTCATAAACTCTTTTAAAAAGTTAAAAAGGGAAAAAAGTTGACATTTTTGATTAAATCAAATTTATACAAACAAATGCTGTAGAAAATACAAAAATAATTTTTTAATATCCCACTAGTTTTTGAGAAAAAAAATCGCAAAATATGCAAATATCAGAGACATCTTTATACCATCATGGCCATACCAGCATTTTTTTCCACGAGGGTTACAAGAAAGTTGTGTATTTTTGAATTTTTTCGTTTTAAGAACATTTAGGATTTTTAAAGAAAAATGTAAAAATAAACTTCCAAATAAATTACATTTTACGCATATGTCATTGATTTGATTTTGAGGTTTTCGCACATAACTCAGTGACTTTTAACCAAATTTGATGATTCTTTGATGATCCCTTTTCGAGCCCTTCAACCTCCGAACAAAAAAAAAAACACGTTTTTGGGCAAAAACGCCCAACTTTGGCAACATGTACCGAGTTGGAAAAAATGTGTCGACTCGATCCAAGAAAAGGGCATTGAAATGTGTTTAATTACCTGCGCAGGACTTAAATAACGAAGTTCCTACGACGACTTGGCACACAGTTATGGGTGTTTGAAAAAAGCGAATTTTGTGGTTTTTTTGTCCGAAGTTTTTCGACGAAATTGTTTTCGTTTTCACGAATGAAATTTTTTTTGTATATTCCTTGAGGTATGCAGGAAAATGAATTGTTTGCGCGAAATCATGAATATCGCATTTTGTACCTCAGAACTCCATTGACAAAAAAAAAATATTAAGAGAGCTAGTAATTTTACATTTTTTTACACTTGTAGACGTTGATTATAGAGAAAATGAAGATAAAATATACAAAACGCATTCTAAAAACATTTATGTCGCTCAAGAACAATTTGTTTTTGGAAAATAGTACCATTTTCAAGAGGGTTATTTATTTTCGACAGAGTTATAAAAAAAAGCAATTAAATTATACAAACACTGAACAAGTTATAGTTACTCTTTCCCAATGAGGAGTCAAAATATTTTTTAATGATGATTGCGATTATCTTCTTAGAATATCACACTATTTACTGAGGCAAACTTATACAAATCAGATTTTCCAGCCACTTTCACCCTAAATAGAGAATGTTGTTGTGTTATGAGATTATGCTCTACTTTAAAGCAAGCAACACTGTTCCTATCTACTGCAGCGGTGAATCTTTGGAATCAATGAAAATTTGTAAATCAAACATAATAGTAATAGTAATCAGTTTATTCGAAATTAAGAGGACAATGTATGGCATAACAAATAATTTGGATAATTATATCTTTCAAATTACAAATTCTTGAGCTCGGTTTTGTGGAAGATTTTAAATAACTTAAATTGATTAATTTAAAATATAGTTTTCTAGTGCAACTAAAATCTTACGACACATTTTGCGCAAGAAATGTTTGCAATAACCCAACAATTTTTGTACCACCATTGTGCCAACTCTAAAAATTGTTTCTGAAAACAAATTCTTCTCCGCCGACTTTCGTATCGCGCGAGTTTATTTGATTTATTTTTTTTTGTGCAATGGATGAGAAAAAGTTATCGTACTTGCCGATCGCGCATTCCTCGTACCCCACGATACCGCGAAATTATTAATGCCTCCACATTCTTCGTCCTCTTCCTGGGAACGCGCCACATCGCGAAAGCGACGACTTCCTCCCCGTGTGCAACTCCTCGTTTTTTGCGCTTCTTCGGAAAGTCGTAATGAGCACCAGGAGCACTTCCTCGGCGCGGAGGTTGCCATTAAGGTGGTGCCTAATGATAGCCTCCGTTCATCCGATGATGATATCAGTGGGAATTCACACGGCCGATTCCGTTACGTTACATGAAAATCGATATGTAATTAATGGAATCATTGGATCTAAATTTCTGCACTGGAAATGAAGATGGAAAAGGGGAAGAGGAAGCGTTATTTAAGAGATAGATTTTGATTTAAATCAAGGTATTAAAATTTGACAAAATTTACGATATTTTGATAATTCAAAAACTCTTGTGATACTAAAAAGCAGAATGGTGGCAATAATTACTATATGGTAATTCATTTATATTATTTAATAAAACACAATTTTCTAAATTTTATACCAATACATATTTCGACTATAGTATCAAATCTTTCGAGTTATTATTAAGTGACACCTAAATTATACACGAGTTTGAAGTAATATGTATACATTTGGTTTTAATGCATTTTGTAAGCAAGTCAATAGCCATGTTTCCTGCAAAATCACAATTTTTAATTCGCCAAACTAGGAAATGAGGTGAAGGTGGTGTGTACCGAGACAAAGGTAGAAAAATTAAATAAATAAAAAAATAAAGATGGCTAAGCTACTGTAACATCATATATGTATATTTTGCTATAGTTCATGGAATAAAGATTATTATTATTATTATTATTATTATTATTATTAAGCAATAGATCGGACTGGTGTCAAGATCGTGACATCGTTTTCTTATCTTCTACCAAAACTATTCTAATGAAGGAGGATGAGGAAATCATCGAATATATCCTAATGAGGTTTATTTAGCCCGAAAAAGGTTTGGAGCTGTCACGCATGGGGAACATTAAATAAATAAGAGTGATTTTTGCTCAAGCATTTTTTCTAGTTAATTTCTTATTTTCTAACTAAATTCTAAAATGATTTTTTTTTTGAGGTAAGGGGTACCATAATTTTTTTTTTATTCATATTTGGCTATCGCCTGGCCTTGGTATAATAACCATTGGCCAACATAACAATATATAAGATATCAATCATAAGATAATGTACGCTTTTCATTCATGCTAGGGAGACAACACAGGGATGACACTCTTCTCGCCTAGGGGCTCTTCAAGGCATTTTGTACCACTAAACAACACTAAGCCACGGACAATGGGAGGACCCACAAAGGATAAAAATAAAGGACTCTCATTCACCATTAACCTACAACTTACAAACTAATTCAAACCGTCAGCTTAATCGACCGAAAGTACTCAAGAACCCGCACATAAACCTCTACGTTTCTTGATTCTAAAATTGTCATATAATTAAAGGGAAGGGTCAAATTGGAAGAAATTGAGTTAAACAGAACTTCTCTCTCTTGATAGAATCTATTACAGCTCATCACAATGTGTTCCAAAGTTCCTCTATCGCCGCATTCGCAAAATGGGTTATCTTTACGATTAATTTTATATAAGTAGGCCGGGCATAACCCGTGATTACAACGAAGTCTAAATATCGTTTTTACAAACATTTTTGATGAATCCTTAGATTTCAAAAACCATGGAATAACAGGAACCATAGGAGAAATACTTTTGTAAAAATTACCGTAACTCATATTTTGGTAAAACCGGTCAAAATCTTGGCCGAGTTGCTTCCTCAGATTATTAAATAAATCGGATGGTGTCGACGAGTAATTCGCAGAATTAGTACAATATAAAGCAGCTTTTGCTAAGGAATCAACTATTTCGTTGCCGATAATGCCTGAGTGTCCCTTAACCCAAACAAGAGCTATCTTGTTATTGAATGAATGCACAAGCTGCAGAACCTCCGCTGTGATTTCATTTAGGATGGAGGAAAATTTAAATTTTTTATAAAAGTCAACAACACTTTTACTGTCTGTTATTATTAATATGTTAGGGAAATTTGACACATCAATTTTCTGTAGATACTTCACCGCCTCTAAGATTGCAATTAGTTCAGCCGTATACACTGAAGTGGCGCTATCTAGGGAGAAAACCTCCCTGACTCCCTTTTGAGGGTCGTAGTATGCGCTACCAAATAAACCATTCGAGTGTGACCCGTCCGTATATATTTTATATGAATTTGGCCATTTATTATGCACTTCTTCAAGAAAATTAGCTGTTTGTGCTTCCCTGCAGCCAGCCTCGGGAACTTTTAGGTAATGGCATCTGATAGGTTTTATTAAAATATCATACGGCAAATTATATATTGGGTTCTTGTCTGTTTTAACTATCTCATTTTCATGTTCTATAAGGGTTCTATAACAAGTGACCAGTACTGGAGATTTTTTGACAATCCAATAACGCGAAGTCAAATCTAAAATATTTAATTCTTTAATATTTTTTAATAATTTTGACTTCCTGTGGCTTAACTTCAGTAAAAACTTGTATCCTAATTGTTTACGACGAATACATAATGGTCTCTCGTTTGTTTCCGAGAGCAAACTCTTTATTGGAGTGCTACGCAATGCCCCAATACATAATCTTAAGCATTTATATTGTAATACATCTAGTTTTTTTAGGTGGCAATCACTTGCGTTACCATAAAATAAAGAACCGTAGTCAATTACGGAGCGGATAAATGATCGATATATCAGTAGAGAGATTGCCGGATCCGACCCCCAATTACAGGAAGATAACATTCTCAGGATATTTACTCCTTTTTCAACTCTAGAGCCTATATAAGCGATATATTTGTTCCATAACAATTTGCTATCAATAATTATACCTAGAAATTTTACCCATTTCCTATGCTGATATAAAGTGTCATCTAACGTTATATAATCAGCATCAAACCTCGATCGAGTGAAAGTACACAGTTGCGACTTGTCATTACAAATAGTAAGCCCATTATCGACACAATAAGATTTAAATCTTTTTAGACCGGTTTCTAAGATCTTAAAACCTGTATCTATTTTTTGATTCTGTGTGTAAATGCAAATATCATCAGCATATTGAATGACTTTTAGAGTGGGGTCAAAATTTAAGTCCAAATCAAACAAAAAAAGAGCATATAATATTGGACTTAAAATACTACCTTGCGGTAGTCCTGTATTAGCGGTACGCGGGCCAAATACTTTTCCATTAACATGTAAGTACTGTCTATCCGCAAGAATATTAATTAGTAATTTAATGAATGGAAGAGGAAAGCCGAATTTTTGTAATTTTCCTGATAATAAAGATAGGTCAACACTATCGTATGCACTCTTTATGTCTACAAAGAGGGCCGAAACTGATTGGTTATTAGATAAACTAACCTGTATATCCGAAATAAAAGTGCCGAGGGCGTCCTGTGTAGAATGAAATTTACGAAAACCATATTGGTTTTCAGGAAATCTCCCCTGCGATTCTACCCACCAAATAATTCTATTTTTAATTATACTTTCGAATATTTTCAGTAAACATGATGACAAAGAAATGGGTCTGTAGGATGACATAAAATTCGGATCTTTATTAAGTTTTAAGAGAGCTATAATTTTGTATTCTTTCCAATCTCGTGGGATATTACCATAAAGTAGAATTTCATTGAAAATCTGAACAAGTAGGAGTTTCGCGTTCATGGGTAATTCATTGATCATTTTGTATGAAATTTGATCCAACCCAGTAGCTGAATTTTTCTGTTTTAAATTCATGAGAAGTTCATTTAATTCAATCTTCCTTAACAGAAAGTGATTTTCTACTTGAGATGGATTAAACTGAATAATATTACTAACCCAAGGAGGAGCTAATTTATTTAATAGTTCTTCACACCACTTCCCATCAATAAGGGGATGAACATTAACGTATGATATATTTTTAATTTTCTTAGTTTCCTTCCAAACCGAATTAATAGCAGTACTACGGTTAAGTTTAGAGCAAAACTGCGCAAAGGAGTTTTTTTTACTTGCAGAAACTGTCTTTTTTGCTATTGCAACACACCTATTATATTCACTCATATTTGCAAGTGTAGGGTTAGATTTAAATGTTTTAAGGGCTTTCGTTTGATTCTTGATTGCCACCTGACATTCATCATTCCACCACGGTTTAGAGAATTTGGCGAGTTTGGCATTTTCCTTATATGTAGGTATGGCAGTCTGACGTGCCTGATCCATATTTCTAACAAAGTCTGAATAGGTTACATAATTATTTTTTGATAATTCTTCAGTGAGTTCGTACATACGTGTACTGTAAGTTGTCCAGTCTGCCCTATTAAAATTCCATTTTTTATCAGAAGTAAAGGATTTTATATTGGGCCTGATATTTAAAGCACAACTGATTACGTAATGGTCGGAGCCTAATGTATTATCTAGAGTTTTCCAAGCCGAACCCAATGCAATGTCCGGCGAAGTGATAGTCAGATCTATTGCAGAAGGATCGGATTGTGATCGTTTTAATAATGTCGGTGACCCATCATTTAAAAAGAACAAATTACAATCCTCGATGGATTCGAGTAAATTAGTGCCCTTAGCATCTCCCCATGCTGTATGATGACAATTAAAGTCGCCACCCAGTAAGAAAGATCCTTGTATGCTATTAAAAAATAAATTCCAAGAATGTTTACTTATAGAAATTTGTGGGCTGCAGTAGATGCTTATAAATTTAATACTTTTATCGTTATCACATTTAATCGACACCCCGACTGAATTCACTCCAGGGATTTTAAAATATGAGTCATAGGGTTCAAATGGTATATTTTTGTTTACCATAATACAGGCGCCAGTTTTACCATTCATATTGTCATCCCTAAAAATGTTAAATCCAGACAAAATAAATTTTTCCTGGGGATTAAGCCAGGTTTCACTAATTAAACAAAGCTGAATATTTTCTTCAAAAATTAAATGTTCTAATAGACCTTTTTTATTTTTTAACGATCTAGCATTCCATTGTAATATATTCAAATTATGCATTGTGAAAATTTATTTGTTAAAATTGTTTCAATTTGTTTTTTTATAACTAATACCATAAAATGCCGCGACTTATTGAAAATACTGACGGTTAAATATTGGCTTTATCGTCACAAACATTTTTTTTTTAAATAAACGACAATTTTCAAAATTAAGGTAAAAAATTCCACTCTTATAAATCTGTTATTCCGGATATTAAAATGTGAAGGCCAAGATTAAAAACTGTTGAAAATTATAATTTCACATATCTGATTAATCCACGACAGATATTACAAAAACAATGCCAATTTGTATATAATTTTGCAGTGGAACTAGTACCCTTGATAGCGGTCAAAACTATGCTAGGACGCTCGAGCGCGCTCATAGAACCCATTGTAACATCTCCCTTTGTCTCGGCACATACCACCTTAACCTCATTTCCACGTTTGGCGAATTAAAAATTATGATTTTGCAGAAAACATCCTCCCTGGTCATTATGCACCGCGCTTGTTCCGTTACAGAGCGCTCGTGCGCTAGAGGGGGATAGAAGGTGATGCCGAGTGGACTCATGCACCGTGAATTGATGTTTTATGACAGAAGCAGGAAACTTCTGACTTGGCAATATATTACCTGCATTTCTACAGTTACACATGTTTTATAGTGGTCGCTTTTTGTGGGTAGTCGAGCGGATAGGTTCCGTTCCGCGCGGCCATCAAACCCTCCACGGCGGCGCGTCTCACCCCCATCACATCAATTCATGGGATGGGTGCAGGAAGTCGCATTTCAATTGGTACCATTTAGTTTTTCAAACTTACTTCCTGTCATCGATAATTCGGTGCACTCGAATGTATCACAAAAAAATTGTAAGGAATAAAATATTCATCAGTCTAGTGGACGTAAAAAACTAAATACCATTAGGCAGGGGCGAATGAGCTTGTTTTGTGGCCCAAGACAATTTTTTTCTTGCCGAGCACCTATAAGAAATAGACCACACAAAAAATACTCCTTAAAAACACAAGAACACAATAAAAATGAAATAAAAAAATAAATAAATTAAAAATGTTCCTGACACGAATGCATATGGCTCATTTCATTTCAAATCACCAAAAATTATATAATCTCGTTGCCCCCATGTTTTGTAAAAAAATTGTTAACAAGTACATAATGAAAACTGGCAAAACCTTTTGTTAAAACTGGGGTCAGTGGGTCATTTTGAAATTTGATGCAATTTAACAAAATGACATCAACGGGTAAGGTGACGTTTAAGTTTGCAATAACTATAACTTTGTTATTTATAAACCAATTTTGTTCATTTTGTGTCATTTGAAAGACAAAAGTATAAACTACAAAACAGAATTTGTAAAATGCTGGAAATTTACATCAAATCTATATAAATGTGCAATAAAATATTTTTTTTGTTGCACAATTTATGCAAATTTCAGGAATTTATTTCAACAAAACCACAAGTTTCACCACCTTTAATTTTTTTTTCCTAATTCTTATAATCCATTGTTTTCACGATGTTTTTGTGGTTGGACAATTAGAAAAACAAACCAAGGAAAATGCAAAAAAATATTATACTAGTTCGCAAAAAATTATGATTCTAACAAATAATTTTTACTTTCTCCGTTACGAAGTACGGCAAAGTATTGCGATCGTGAAAAAAAAATTTTTTTTTTCTAAAAATTTTTAAAATTTGCGTGGGGTAGGTACATTCATTAAGATATTTTCATATGGAATTGAATCTTCACACCACGATGTTTTTCACTGAGTTCCAGTATTTTTCCAATCCACCACTGATTCTCATAAATAGCTGCAACAAATTGTTATTCCTTAATGTTGATCATGTCTTCCTTGTTTAGCTGTCAGAGAAACTTGAAATGATTTCTGAAACTCTAAAGGCAAGTTGCTTTCATCCAGTGGTTGAAAGAAGTGATTTTCTCTTGTCTCAGCTATTGTGGAAGCAGTGTGATACCATTATTCGAACATGTTTGTGCATTTTACAATATCTTCAGTTGTTACAAAAAATGTATTTATTCCAGGAACATGAGTTTTGGAAAATTTAGAAAATTTTCGAGACTTAATATCTGATTCTCATGCGGTCGTTAAACGTTTTAAGGTACTGCCCATTCCATCACATGTATTTTTGCCAAGACTAGTGGCAAAAAAATCCTTTCTGCTGTTCATGATAGCACAAGTTTTTATTGTCCAGCAACAACAAACACCCTCCTGATGTTTTATGGTGAAAACAATTGATTATGAGCATTATGCAAAAAAATAATGATGGTTCAGACAATATTCCATCCATTCAAAAATTGTATATAAATTGACACAATTAATTGTTAGAATGTTTTCAGGTACTGAAAACAATACAAATCTTTATTTTTTTGCGAACAATTTAATTTAATCGTTTTTTTTAGGTATTTCCAGTCGATTTAAGCACTATTTACGAAATAGTCATTTTGTACAACTCGATTCCTGAAAGTCCCACAATTTTTTTTATAGACAAATAGTGTTTATATTGAGCTCTTAAACTTGAAAAAACAAAAAACAAAATTTGAAGAAAAATTTAATTGAACCGTTTTTTTAGGCGTCTCCAGTCGATTTAAGCACTATTTACGAAAAACGTCATTTTGCACAACTCGATTCCTGGAAGTCCCACAATTTATTTTATGGACAAATAGTGTTCAAAATGAGCTCTTATACTTGAAAAACCAAAAAAACAAAATTTGAATAAAAAATTAATTAATTCGTTTTTTAGGCGTCTCCAGTCGATTTAAGTACTATTTACAAAAAACGTCATTTTGCACAACTCGATTCCTGGAAGTCCCACAATTTTTTTTATAGACAAATAGTATTCAAAATGAGCTCTTATACTTGAAAAAACAAAGAAAAACAAAATTTGAGTAAAAAATTAATTTAATCGTTTTTTAGGCGTCTCCAGTCGATGTACTATTTACGAAAAACGTCATTTTGCACAACTCGATTCCTGGAAGTCCCACAATTTTTTTTTATAGACAAATAGTGTTCAAAATGAGCTCTTATACTTGAAAAAACAAAACAAAAAGCAAAATTTGAATAAAAAATTAATTAATCATTTTTTAGGCGTCTCCAGTCGATTTAAGTACTATTTACGAAAAACGTCATTTTGCACAACTCGATTCCTGGAAGTCTCACAATTTATTTTATAGAGAAATAGTGTTCAAAATTAGCTCTTATTCTTGAAAAAACAAAAAAAAACAAAATTTGAATAATAAATTATTTTAATCGTTTTTTAGGCGTCTCCAGTCGATTTAAGTACTATTTACGAAAAACGTCATTTTGCACAATTCGATTCCTGGAAGTCCCACAATTTTTTTTATAGACAAATAGTATTCAAAATGAGCTCTTATACTTGAAAAAACAAAAAAACAAAATTATAATAAAAAATTAATTTAATCGTTTTTAGGCGTCTCCAGTCGATGTACTCTTTACGAAAAACGTCATTTTGCACAACTCGATTCCTGGAAGTCCCACAATGTTTTTATAGACAAAAAGTGTTCAAAATGAGCTCTTATACTTGAAAAAAGCAAAAAAAAAAATTTGAAGAAAAATTTAATTCAACCGTTATTTTAGGCTTCTCCAGTCGATTTAAGCACTATTTAAAAAAAAAAACGTGAGTGAGTGAATTAGTTTATGTGTTTTGATCATCGGGTGGTGAAGTTTTTAGTCGATTGCAATTGTTTTCATTTTTTTGTGTGTAGCAAAATTCTTAAAGATTTTTAAGAAAGTACGCGTTGCTCACAAGGATTTCTCTTAAAATGAATGCATGAAGTATTCGCAGTTTTTAATAGAATTTTAAGCCTTAATGAATTTTGAATAATTTTGGAAAGTTCCGAATCGATGATAATTATTGTTATATTTTTCAATACATGGCAAAGTGGGAAACTTCATCAACCAAAATGTGGTGTTTAATATAAAAAAAAAACGATCTAATTTTAACAACAATAACATAAATTAATTTCTTTGCAATACAAATGGGAAGCAGGAATTTTCATAAACATGACATATAATATAATAAATGGCAATTAACATTAGTAACTATTTACTTTGACGTTATTCTAAGTTTCAATCCTGTGTTATATTTTTACATATGTATTTTTATTTTATATATTGTATTTGTATGGCATGATAAACTATAGAATAAAGACAATTTATTATTATTATTATTATAAATGACCTATGTTCAGATCAATCTGTTTAACGCAACAAGAAATTTTTATTTCGACCTTAGTCTATAAGTATAAAATGATAATAGCTACATCAAATTTACAAAAAACAAAAAATTGTAACTGGACAAAATACAACATGCACATATCGTGTGTAAGTTATAAAATCCAATTTTGCACTAAAAAGTTTAATTTTTTTACGTGATATATTTTTAAACGATAATCAAGAGTACGTTATCTATACTTTACTATTTTAGGCTTAACAAATTGTTTGAGAACTATCTAAGTCGAGAAGTCAAACTTAATTCAATTATTTCTCTTTTTAAACTTATATTATCAAATGTCCCCCAAGAGTCCATTTTAGGACCAGTTTTATTTACTATCTATATCAAATATTCTTAAGCGTTTACATCACAATAAATACCAGATATTTCTTAATTGTATTTGTCTTTTTTGCATATGATTAACCAACATCTAAATATCACATACTAGGCATCGATTTCTTACTTAAGTAGATCCTATAAAACAGTGATGAACAATTTGCGGCCCTTTGTACGATTTGGTGCGATTGCTTCTTGCACAAAAAACTACTTAGATAACCTCTATCTACGCGATGCGACGAAAAACGAATCTTCAAAATAATTCTAAAACTACTTACTTTAGGAGTATGATTGCATAATATTTTTTGTTGTAAATTTTCTTCTCAATCATGTTATGTGACAAAAAATCATTCCATTAAAAAATAATATTAATTACGAGATATTTAAGAGGGCAAGATATTGACATTTTAAGAACACTTATTGTCAAAATTGACAGCTTATAATTATTTTACACACAGAGGCATCCTCTAAGTATAATTAGAAATGTAAATCATATTTTTATCTTATTCTTAAGATAAATGCAGACAGATGTCAAGCTGCCTTTTAGAGGTCAAAATTTTAGAAATAATTAATTTTCCCCGTAAACTTTTAACGAACGGTTTAGCGTAGATACCCTGTATACAAGATATTCTTTGGGGCACCACCCCAACTATTCAAGAGTTCAACCAAATTTGATTTTTTTGTTTTAGAGCAGCCGATTTTAACGAATGCAATAAATTGTGTCTGGGTCTAAATGTGTCTCAAAAACTAATACAGAAATTAATATGAAACATTGAGCATAAGCCTTATTTGACGATACATTTTCAAATATGATGAATATTACAAAATCATTTTAACAAATAAAAAAGTATTGAAAATATTTTGTTTAAAAATAGTTTTCATCATTTTTTATTCTTAATTTTTCTCAATCACAATACTTGCTAATTCTAAATTGACAATAAGTTAAATTTAATTAAATTTAAATGAATTAAACTGAATAGATACAAGATGTTTGAAATGTGATTTATAAAACTACCTATTTCAATTTTGAATTTACTAGATATGACATTTTACAATGGTGTACGGGTACTTCAAATATAAAAAAAAAAACAAGAATGTTATTGTTGGCCTCAACCGTCCTCGATCTCGAGCACGGCACGGACGGACAAGTGGCATTTGTATTAACACTTGAGCTGGCTTTCTTTGACCATCATTTCCACTTCTAAACATCAGTAGGTGTCCGTTGTTTGCTAGCTACCACATTTCGCAAAATTAAAAAGAAAATACATTCGGTACTAGAGTCGTGCTATGTCTATTCATATTTTAAGTGGCCTGGTGGTCACCAACAGCTACCACATTTGACAAAATTTAAAAAAAATCAATTGATAATACTAAAGTCTTGTAACGTTTATTCATTTGCGTTCGTCCGGTGATTATCAAATATAGTGCTATCTACTCCAATGTGCTCCTTAAATTTTATTACTCTGGCTTAAACTTGCAGTACCTGTTTAGTTAGAAAAAAATGCATAAAACAAAATTCTATGTATGTGTGCATATCATTTCTGTAAACAGTATCTATTCGAAAATGTAAAAATATACAGGGTGTCCTATTTAAATTTAAAAAGTTGGCGGTATTTCCGGTGAAACCGGAAGCACAGTAGTAACAAAAAACATGCCATCAGATGCGTTATGTGTCATTATACTTGCCTGCAAAGTTTCATAAATTTAGCCATTTTTGTTTTAAAGATATTTATTTGGTTCCATACTTTAACCCAACCCTGTATATCGAGAAAGTAGCACAACAAGCATCAATTAGACTAAATATTATTTTAGTCAGCGATTCTTTGCATAAAGCTATGCATTATTTATTGTAGCTCTGTTTTCATTCTAGATGATTTATTTAAAGTTAATGTTCTTCATTGCTAACTTTAACAAATTAATTTCTAAGTATAAGCAATATTAATTATCTTGGCCCAAACAGCTATCGAACTACACACCACTGGACTATTTTTATCAAATGAGAATAGATAATCTTGAAAATTATGGACGTCGCCATTGTCAGTCGACATATGCTAAAAAAACCGGTGTGACTTGAACTGACTGTTCACACATAAACAAAATTGTGTTATTCGAAGTTTGAAGGATTCCTTATTATGAATAGTTTTGGACAAATAAATATGTTACTGGAACAATTAAAACATTTTTCAAAAATACTGTGGATATATAAACGAACATATTACATACATTTTTACCAACAACGTTTTTTGCCGAGTCACAGAAAATATTTCTCAACTAGAAAACACCATTTTTCAGTCGGTAAATAGGTGAAAAAAAATATGATGTTAGTAATTGGCGTCGGTTAATTGCCCTTAATTGCGAGCATGAAATCCGCATCCGTAATTGGTCCAATTAAGTATGCAAATTCCGAAGGAAAACTGGAGAAAAATCGGAGTCATGATTAATTGGAAATTTTTTAATTGGCACTTTTTTCCTGGACTAATGACGATTTCAGTTTCCGATCTATTTCGAAGTACCTAGTCATGTATTCTTGGAAGTCGTTCATAAAATATTATCAAATTAGAGTGTGTTAAGTTGGCACCCCAATGAAGAGTTCTGATAGTTATGAATCGAGTTCTCAATTCATTTTGATGTATCTAGATGTACTATCAACTTTTAAAAAAGCGTTCTGTAAAATTGAGTTGTCAGGATTTTTTTTGATAAATGCGATGCAACTTGACAGGGCATCCGAATATTGTAATCGAAGAGTTCTGAACTAAGATGTGTTTGGGTTTGTACTATAGTTCCTGATACAAAAAAAAAGAGTTCTGTTGAATTTCCAAAGATAAAAATTGGAAATTCGAAATATTCAAACTCATATCACTTAACATTGGTTTAATGAAAATATTTCATAACAATAATCTATCCATAAAACTATAAGAACTATGGGAACACCAATCAGAACCATCCGGAACCATCAAAAATATTTTTTTGAAAAAAGTCGCAAAGACAAAAAAATTAGTCTGAGTGAATTCTGAGTAAATTTTCTGTAACTAATTATTAGGTACAATAATTCTTTCCTATAAACAAATTCGATACAATCACGATTTATAGCGTTTTAAAATTTGTTTTAATTGTTGCAGTAGTTTTGATTTGATTTGTGGGTTGTACTCAAGGAGTAAAACTCTAATGCAATGTGATGTATCAAATTTGTTTGTAAGAAAGAATTATTGTACCTATTAATTAGATACAGCAAATGTACTCAGAACTCGTAGAACTACTTTTTTCAAAAAAAAAATTTTGATAGTTCCGGATAATTCTGATTTGAGTTTCCTGTCGTTTTTTAAAGTCCTATTCTTAATTGTTATGAATATTTTAATAAAACCAATATTAAGTGATTAATATGAATTTGAATATTTCGAATTTCCAACTTCGATTTTTTTTTATTCTGGAAATTCAATGCAACTCTTTTTTTAAAGTATTAGGAACTATAGAACTAACTCAAACATACCTTCAAACTAGTAGAACAGAACTGTTCGATTACAATGTTGGGATGCGGTGCCAAGTTGGCACCCCATTTTTCAAGAAAAATTCCTGACAACTAATATTTACAGAACTCTTTTTTAAAAGTTGATAGCACTAGGTACATGAAAATTAATTGAGAACTTCAGTCAGAATTCTTCATTGAGGTGCCAACTTGACACGCTCATAGAATTAGTGAAATGTGTAGCTTTATCGAGTTTTCTTTTGTAAAACTGGTTAACGAAGAAATCAAAAATTAAAGGCAGAAGTGGCGGAATCTATAACCTAACTGCTGTAGAGAACCCAATCCGAGTGGTTAAACCCAGTAGCGGCTCGTGGAATATGTTGATGGTAGAGCCACTTATACAATACCCCCTCCCCCTTTTGAAGAAACAAAGAACCATTTATCTTCCTAGACCAATCAAATATTTTGGCAAAAATTTGGAACAAAACAGGCGAAGATCTAAAATATTGGCCAAGAAATCAAAAATCCTGGTTTCAAAATAAAAATGCAGACCAAAAAATTGAAAATACAAGCAAAGAAAAATAATTAACCATTTTCAGCCCCAAAAATAACTCTTTTAACCCTTTCGGCCCTGGTGGTGGCATTTGCCACCACAACATTTACATGTCTCTACTTACAATGACAATCCATATTTTTGCTGTTTATCACTAGATGTCACTTCAACAAAGCCTCACTAATTAATTCCTATAGTAATTAATTAAATCAGTTCAAATTTTATATTTATGGTCTTAAGAATCTCCCCATCAATAATAATTAACAAACATTTTTTTTTCAAATTTAAAAATCTAGGGCTGAAAGGGTTAAGCTTAAAATAAGTTTCAATGAGAAATTCGAAAATAATAGCAAATATAAAAATTTAAAAAAGTTCGCACAATAAAATCAATAATTCAAGTTGAGAAAATCTAAAATATGGGACAAAAATAAAAAATTAAGACCAACAATCTAAAATTCGTACCCAAAAATCAAAGTAGTAGACCAATAAAATCAAAATTTTTAACAAACGAATCGAAATTTTAAGTCGAAATAAAGAAAATTTCGGCCAAAAGACCAAAAATTGAAACCAAAATAATCGAAAATACAAAATATAGGCCCTACAATAGGGCCTAAAATGGTGAAAACTTAGACGAAACATCGAAAACGAGCGTAAAGTTAAAAATTGCAGACAAAAAATCGAAAATTTCTACAAACCAATCGAATATTTTGACCAAAATTAAAAAAAGGAATTAAAAAAATGGAACAAAACAACGAAAATACAGAAATCTAAAATATGGGCCAAAGAATCAAGAATCTTGATCTAAAAATGAAAAACGCCGACAAAAAATCGAAAACTTAGGTAGAAGCAAAATAATTGACCACTTTCAGCCGCCAAAATTCGAAAATAATAGCAAAAAATAAAAAAATTCACGAAATAAAATCAAAAATCCAAGTTAAAAAATCTAAAATATAAAAAATAAAAATATACAAAAAATCTAAAATATACGATAAAAAATTGAGACAAAAAAGTTCTGGCCTGAAAATAAAAATAGTGGACAAAGGAAAAAAAACTTTTAACAGTGTAATTTAAATTCGTACCCAAAAATCAAAGTGGTGGACCAAAAAAATCAAAATTGTTAACAAACGAATCGAAATTTTAAGTCGAAATAAAGAAAATTTCGGCGAAAAGACTAAAAATTGAAACCAAAATAATCGAAAATACAAAATATAGGCCCTACAATAGGGCCTAAAACGGTGATAAATTTAGACGAAACATCTAAAACGATCGAAAAGTTAAAAATTGCAGAAAAAAAAATCGAAAATTTCTATAAACCAATCGAATATTTTGGCCAAAATAAAATAAAAATAAAAAAATGGAACAAAAAATGGAAAAAATAGAAATCTAAAATATGGGCCAAAGAATGAAGAATCCTGATCTAAAAATGAAAAACGCTGACAAAAAATCGAAAACTTAGGTAAAAGCAAAATAATTTACCAGGCGCCAAAAATAAGTTTCTAACCAGAAAATCTAAAATAACAGCAAAAAATAAAAAAATCTAAAATATATGATAAAAATATACAAACAATTTAAAATATACGATAAAAAATTGAGACCAAATATCTAAAATTCTGGCCTAAAAATAAAAATAGTGGACCAAGGAAAGAAAAATTTTAAGAGACAAATAAAAATAAATGAAAAATTTAGGGCAAAAGATCCACAATGTTGATCAAAAAGTCGAAAATTTAGACAAAAACATCGAAAACTTAGCCCTAAAGATAATAAATGCAAACTAAACGAAAAATAAAAAATGGGGGCCAAAAAATCGAAAATTTAAACAATAAAATCGAAAAGTTAGGTCAAAATAAAGAAACATTTATGTTTAGGATTTTAAACAATAATAGAAATCTGTAATGTTGGCCATAATATCGAAAATTTTGACGAAAACTCAGGCCTAAATGCAATCTAAAAAATAGAAAATTTCAACAAACAAAACTCGAAAATACCGGAAAAAATAAAATAAATCTCGCATATAAATCAATAATTCAGTTTATAGATATTTTAATTAAAATCAAATAAAAAAATTGGAACTAGAATTAAAAATTCGACCTGAAAAATCAAAAATGCCAACAAAAAATCAATTTTAACAATTAAATCGAAAATTTATGTCAAAATAAAGAATAGTTAGAGCAAAAAATCAAAAATTCAGTTAAAAGAAATCGAAAATACAAAAATCTAAAAATTAAAAATTCGACCTGAAAAATTAAAAATGCGGAACAAAAAATCAATTTTAACAATTAAATCGAAAATTTAGGTCAAAATAAAGAATATTTAGAGCAAAAGATCAAAAATATAGTTAAAAGAAATCGAAAATACAAAAATCTAAAAATCAAATCTTCGGCTCGAAAAATCAAAAATACGGACAAAAAAAACGAAAAGTAGGAAAGAAGTAAATCGAAAATTTATGTCAAAATAAAGAATATTTAGGTCAACAGATCAAAAATTTGTACCCAAAAGAATCGAAAATACAGGTCAAAAATCTAAAAATTCGGTGGGAAAATCAAAAATGCTGGCCAAAAAGTCGAAAATTTAAACAATTAAATCGCAAATTTAGGTAAAACTAAAGAATATTTAGGCCAAATGATCAAAAATTTAGAAACAAGAATCGAAAATACAGTCTTAATAATAAAAAAAATCAGAAAATTCCAGTAATAAAATGGTTTAAATTAGTCTCAATAATCACTCTATTGTTCAAAATAATTTTACAATTTTTTTTTAATAGGAAAATATTTTTTTTTAATTGTCGATTTAATCGTGAAACTTATTTGAAAAAGAATTCAAATAAAACGATTAACATTGTTGGGACCACCTTATTGTTTCACTTTTTGTGCCAGCAGTTTCGACAACTTAATCTAAAGTTGTAAATACATTTTGAATAATACAAATAAAACAATTCACTTGGTTAGTATGACTCTCGCCTTCTTTTTTGAAGAAAGAAAGAACGATTAATCTTCATAGTCCAAGATTATTTTGAGTTGTAAAGTAAAGGTTCACAATTCCAAACAGCCGAACAAGCTAAAAATATGATTTATGTGTACTTTCGATTTATCGCGCGTTTACATTGTGTCCCAGACATGCACTAAATGTGTAACACCATTCTTCGTCCACGTAACCTCACCATCATTCAAAAAGAATTTTAAGAATGAATCAAATTAATCAAATTTAGGTATTTGTGATTTTTTCAAGTTTAAAAATTTAATTCATTCATCTATTAGTATTTATTTCCGCCGTACAAATTTGGGCATGTATATTTAATACCACTTATCAAGAAACGTTAATTAATCGCAATATTTTTTGTCCCCACTTGTGATTTTCGATGAAACGATTTTTTGAAAAATCCTTGGAATCATGTGACCTTTCTACAAATCAATCATCGCTCAATCATTAATTCTCACTCAGTTGTTCCTTTTTTTGCTTTCCCCGCACACCGAGATTATCACGGACGGACAGACAAATAAATCCATTAATTTTTTCCCAAGGCCGCCGCGGGACGGTTTCGAAATTTCGGCGATTTTTCAGCGCGCACGCAGTGATTTATGCGGTCACCGCGCGAAATCGATCAATCAATCGGAAATCAATCGGATCGTGATAATGAATTTTCGGGCGCGACCCAGAAATTTTGACTAATGATCACCGAAAGAATTTTCAATTAATCCTTGGGTATCCCACACGGCTCCTCGCTTGGACCAGGCGCGTCTTATCATTACCCGTTTGATCTGATTAGAGGTGAAGTGTGGGTACGCGGTTTCCCATTAGGTATCGTATTAGAAATTTTATAATGAATTTTGGGTTTAAAGCGCATCGACGGCCAAGGTCGTTCGGGAGAAATTTGAAGGAAGAGTAATTGTGGAATTTGAATGATTAATCAAATTGGTTGATTATACGTTTTATTGCAATCTTGTCGTTTAATTGAGCAATTTCGGTATCTGAGTGGGTAATATCCTTCAAGTTCGATTCTCCAACTGCATTGATTATTAAGGACTATGGACTATCTGTCTGTAGTTTATCGTTCATAGGGAATCATAATAAATTCGTGAATTAATAAAATATGTAATGCTTGGTGATAACAATGAGTAATGAGGGAATTGTTTTAGTATTAACATTAATATTGATACAGTTGATACTCCAACCAGACTACAGTTATTAAAGTATGAGTGTTGATACTACAATAATGTCTTAAATTATATCTCAGTATTATTGTCACAGTATTAATTTTTAATTAATTAAAATCTTTCCTCCAATATTAAATCACTATTAAATCTGTGAGCGAATGCATTTTTGAAATTTAACAACTTTATTTAGAATTTAAGTAGACATGAGTGCGTTCTTGGCTGTTCCTACACTTGAATGATGCATTGCTCCACATATTTATTTTATCCATATATTCTTTCTATTTCGTCCTTACAACTGATTATACACCTAATGTCTTTCCGCTAGATTTATTATAATGTTTCAATTTGATTTAAATAAGTACTTGAGACAATCACAATTTTAATTTTAATTTATAAACTTTAAATAATTTTTAAATATTCTAGTATTACAAAAATTACTTTTAACTAATGTATTTTCTATTTGTTCCAGGTGAGTGGTCGATCCAAACAAACAGCGTTGTTATTTTTTCGCCTTCAACAAAACAAGTAAGTGAAGAGGAATGAACATGGGAAGTACCGCGTTTGTGGCGACCAGTGCGGGACTCGAGGGGAAAAGCGGCGGTTCTCAAGGAGAAATTCTTTTAATTAACGTGGATGTTGCAGAATAGAAATTTCCGAACGTCCACGCGGCGTAGGAATTAAATTGAAGGTACCCCCCTCGAGGATCCAACTCGGTACCCTAACAAACGCAGGTGCGCGCATTTGATTGATGGTATTCCTCGTTATCCTGGATACCGGAACAACGTACCATATCCCGTTTAGTCCAACGGATACGAACGACGCGCGCGAAATTTACTATTTAGGCCGACAAAACTCGTATCCCCAAAGACGTAGGATGTGCCAGCACATTTAATTTCCTCTCCAGACAAATTGATACTCATCTATCTTGATGCCCGTTTAAGTTGGTACCGCTGCGCCAGTTCCCGGATCGTTACGTAACCTCTCCTTCCTCGCGGACGAGTAATTACGGTGACGTGAAATATTTTTATTATTATGTTTTTATCATTTCTCACACGAGTGACATCTCGAAAGATGGATGCGCACCGACTTCCGGTTTGCAGCCTTGGTCACACCGCGTGATTCCGAACATTAATTTTCAGGCAAAAAAAAAACGATCATTAAGAACCTTGGAAATGGAAATGTACTTCTATTAAGATCGCGCCGGTGCACTCCGGCACTCCGGCGCGGTGTTTCATTTGTTTATTGCAACCGCAGACGAACCGCTAAACAAAGACGAAAAAATCTCGCCGAGCTAGACAAACAAATATCGAATTACTACAACGAAAAATCAATCAAGGTTAACTGTATTCGAGTACGCGTCTATCCTCTGGTGTCCCCCAAGGCACCGCGTGTTTTAGTAAAAAGGTATTTTTTTCACACTCGCTTTAATATCCTTGAAGTATTTTTTCCGTGCAGAAAAGACATTTTCTTGGAACTGGTATCCCTCAAGGCACTAAATTTGCATTGAAAAAACGTGCTTTAAAATGTATAACCTTACTAACTGCGAGGTGACTTTTTGGAAATAATATAAGAAAAGACATTTTCTTGGAACTGGAACTGGTATCCCCTAAGGCACTAAATTTACATTAAAAGAAATCGTGATTTAAAATATATAACCTTACTTACTACGATCATGAAGTGTATTTTCGGAAATAACATAACTCTTCTGTGCAGAATTGATATTTTGGTTGCAACTGTTATTCCTCAAAGCAAAAATTTACATTTAAAATAATTCCTGATTTACAAACCCATGAGGTATTTTAAGAAACATAACTTTTCCGTACAGCATAGACTTCTTTGGAACTGGTATCCCTCAAGTCACCAAGTTTACATTGACAAAATCGTGGTTTGAAATGTATAACCTTACTATGAGGTGACTTTTTGAAAATAATATAAAAAAAGACGTTTTCTTAGAACTGGTATCTCTCAAGGCACTAAATCTGAATTGAAAAAATTGTGCTTTAAAATGTATAACTAACGATGAGGTGACTTTTTTGGGTTTGAAATGTATAACCTTACTATGAGGTGACTTTTTAAAAATAATATAAGAAAAAAACATTTTCTTGGAATTGGTATCCCTCAAGGCAGTTAATTTACATTAAAAGAAATCGTGATTTAAAACATATAATCTTACTACGAGCGTGAGGTGTATTTTCGGAAATAATATAACTCTTCTGTGCAGAATTGACATTTTCTTGGAAGTCACTCCTCAAAGCTAAAATTTCCATTTACAAAAATTCGTGATGTATAAACCTATGAGGTGTATTTTAGGAAACTTAACTTTTCCGTAAAGAATAGACTTTTTACTTTCTCCGTTACGAAGTACGAGAAAGTATTGTGATCGTGATTTTTTTTCAAAAATTTTTTTTACGGAAATATCCGTTTTGGGGTCCCTAGATGCCATTTCAACAATTTCTGGAAAATTTTTTTTTGTGTCTGTGTGTGTGTGTGTGCGCTGTATCTCAAAAACTAATAGACTAATTGATATGAAACTTTGAACATAAGTTTTATTTGATAATCCGAAGAACTGAAAAGCTTTTGGTAAAATTTAATACACCGGAAGTGGGTGTTTACCTTAACTGTTTTTTGTTTTTTGCCAATATTTTCTTAAATATGAAAAATATCACAAAAACATTTAAACAAATATTGAAGACAATAAAGAAATGCGAATATTTTGTTTGAAAACATTTTTCATAAAATCGTTGTTATTCGAGAAAAAAATTTATTAATTTTTTTTTCATTTTTGGTATACAATTATGAAACGCTAATAGTTACAGCAAATTTATGTAATAATTGTAGAGAATGCCAAAATGAACAATTTATGAACAATAAGTTTTTTCGAAATCTCTTTAGTTTTTGAGTAAACTGAGTTTTTCAATTTGAAGTACATTTTTACATCTTTCATAATTTTGACGTTTTAAACGTCAGTTTTATCCGAGTCTACGAAACGTTCGATGCATACTTAAAATATGATTTAAATTGAAAATAAACCATGGAAGCGTAAATATAAATGATACCATCAAGTCGGAGAAAGTAACATGATGGCCACATCACCATTTTTGGAACTGGTATCCCTCAAGCCACTAAGTTTACATTGAAAAATTCGTAGTTTGAAATGTTTAACCTTACTATGAGGTGACTTTTTGGAAATCATCTAAGAAAAGACGTTTTCTTAGTACTCAAGGCACCAAATTTGCATTGAAAAAAATCGTGATTTAAAATGTATAACCTTATTAACCATAAAGTGACTTTTTGGAATTAATAAAAGAAACGATATTTTGTTGGAACAGGTATCCCCCAAGGTTCTAAATTAAAAGAAATCGTGATTTAAAATATATAATCTTACTTACTACGAGCGTGAGGTGTATTTTCGGAAATAACATTACTTTTCTGTGCAGAATCAACATTTATTCCTCAAGGTAAAAATGTACATTTAAAAAAAATATCATAATTTGACATATGCAGCCTATGAAACGTATTTTAGGAAACAGCATAACGTTTCCGTGCAGATTAGACTTTTTTGAATGTAAACATTTTGAGCAATTTAATCATGTAGGTTTTTTATTTCTTCGATTTTTTTTATCGGTGTCCGACAAATTAAATTAATTTTCAAAAATTCGAAAAGTGACATATTTAAAAAAAAGAAATTAATTTTAAAAATCTTGTGAATACATATATTAAATATTTTGAGAAATGTAATCATATAGGTATTTTTTTTCGATTTTATTTATCGAAGTGTTCGGCAAATTAAAACGTTAATTTTCAAAAATTCATAACTTACCGAGAAATTGATTGATAAAAAAATTGGTTAGTCTTAAAGGTAGATGTTTCGTAAAGGTTTTAAAATTTTTGTGGATTTTTTTTAGATTTGTTGTATTCGACAAATTAAAACGTTAATTTTCAAAAATTCATAACTTACGGAGAAATTGATTGATTAAAAAAAAATGGTTAGTCTTAAAGGTAGATGTTTCGTAAAGGTTTTAAAATTTTTGTGGATATTTTTTAGATTTGTTTTGTTCAAGTCTTCAACTACTAAAAATAAAAATTTTCAAAATTAATTCAAATGTATTTATTTTTGTTTCTATTTGTTCTTTGTTTTACCTAATATTCGACCAAAATTCGTACGCAAAACATTAAATTTAACTGATGAACGTTATGTTAAAATAAGAAATAGATTTATTTCGTACTTTATATTTTCACAATTTCTGGCGGAATTCTAGTGGAATTAGGTTAACTATCTGGCGGAAATATTATATGATCAGTTGGCAAAGCTGCGCCTATGCCGACCACCCACCCTTTCAATTTCTATTTAACCTAGAAACACTGTTTAAGCATTTCTTGTTGATAACTCTTATTACTATTATACCTACAGAAAAATGGAAACAGCATTTGTTAGTTAAGTAAACGTAGAAATTAAGGGTGGTGGATGGGTCCTATCCCACCATCCGAAGAGTAGAACATAAACAAGAAATTTACAGAAGTGAAATAATCAACAAAAGAAGAAAATTAGTATTGTTTTTGTTTGCATTTTGTTTTTGTAAACTAATTTACTTGAGTAAAGGTTGTTTTATGTTTAACTGTTGGATTGTAGGAGCACCCATCCCTTAATTTTTTATTTAACCTAGAAATATTGTTTATGTATTTAGGGTTTTACTGAAATAAATTATTCGACGAAGGAAGAAAATAAATATTGCTTTTGTTTGTATTTTCTAAATTAATTTACGTGAGTAACTAATTAAATTGTAGGATAGGCCCCACCCATCACTTCAATTTTTATTTAACCTAGAAACACTATTTTTTGTTAATATAAAACTCTTATTACAATTATACTTACAAAAAACTGGAAACAGGGTTTGTTAGTTAAGTAAACGTGAAAATCAAAGGTGATGGGTGGGCCCTATCCCACCATCCAAAGAGTGGAACATAAATAGGGGTTTTACATAAGTAAAGTAATCGACGAAGACAGAAAATAAATATCAAATAAATATAAGACAAGCTCACTTGTTGCAGATGCATTAAATACATTTAAATTTTTTTTTTTTATTTAAATTTATTTATATTTCTTGTTTATTAAATTTAAAGTAAATATGGTTTTTGTATTTTGTAAATTAGTTTATTTTATGTTCAACTAGTTAGATTGTAGGATAAGGCCCACCCGCCACCCATCCCTTCAACTTTTATTTAACCTAAAATCAGTGTTTACGTATTTCTTGTTGATAATAACTCTTAATACAGTTATACCTACAGAAAACTGTAAACAGGGATTGTTGGTTAAGTTAATGTAAAAATTAGGGTGATGGGTGGGCCCTATCTTACTATCTAGATGGTAGAAACTAAACGACGGTTTTATAGATGTAAAGTAAACGACCAACAAAATAATGAAATGTTATTTTTTGTTTTCGTAAATTGGTTTACGTGAGAAAAATTTGTTTTATGTTCAAATGTTTGGATTGTAGGATAGGCCCACCCACCACCCACCGTATTAAATTTACTTTAACCTACAATTATTGTTTATGCATTCGTTGTTGCTATATAATTTGTATTTCACTTATTTTATCAGAAATTCAAGCACAGGGTTTTTAGGTTAGGTAAACGTGGAAACGAAGCGTGGTGGGTGGGCCATATCCTGTCATCCAAGCGCTGGAACATAAACAAGGGTTTTACAGAGGCAAAGGAGAGGCAAGGGGAAAATGTATGAATTTATTAAATGATATTAAGTAATATTTTAAATATTAAACTTGAATGTAGTCGCAATGTATACTTTAACAATCCCATCAAAATTAAAAATCATAACAAAGAGTGCTTTCCGCGTTGTGTTCGATGAACGCAGAAATAGTATAATACAGTGCGATCGAATAAAATAAGTAAAAAAAAAAATCATAAAATTATTAGCTCAAGTATATTGATATTTTCAAATTTATGAACCAAGAAAATACATGCCGCTTTTTGTTTATGATTTGCTTAGACTAATTTTTTATTCGATTTCGCTGTATTATTACTGTGCATTTTCTATTTATTCGGAATTTCTGCATGAACATTTTGTGCCTCCCCCCTGTAAATATTTCTGCGGACGCCCACGGTTTGAAATGTGTAACCTTACTAACCATGATGTGACTTTTTGGAAATAATATAGGAAAACACATTTTCTTGGAACTGATATCCCCAAGGCACCAAATTTACATTAAAAGAAATTGTGATTTAAAATATATAACCTTTTTTACTAGGAGCATGAGGTGTATTTTCGGAAATAAAATAACTTTTCTGTGCGGAATCGACATTTTCATAGAACTGTCATCTCTCAAAGAAAACATTTTCATAAAAAATGGTGATGTGGCCATCATGTTACTTTCTCCGACTTTATATTTACGTTTTCATGGGTTTATTTTCAAATGAAATCATATTTTAAATGTACATCAAGCGTTGCGTAAACTCGGATGAAACTGACGTTTAAAACGTCAAAATCATGAAAGATGGAAAAATTATACTTAAAATTCAAAAACTCGGTTTACTCAAAAACTAACAGGATTTCGAAAAAAAACTTATCTTTAGAAGTTGTTCATTTTAGCATTCTCTACAATTATTATAAACATAAATTTGCTGTAACTATTATCGTTTCATAATTATAAACCAAAAATTTAAAAAAAATAATAAATTTTTTTCTCGAATAGCAATAATTTTATGAAAAATATTTTCAAGCAAAAGATGTTCATTTCTTTATTGTCTTCGATGTTTGTCTAAATGTTTTTGTGATATTTTTTATATTTAAGAAAATATTGGCAAAAAACAAAAAACAGTTAAGGTAAACGCCCACTTCCGGTGTACGAAATTTTACCAAAAGCTTTTTAGTTCTTCAGATTATCAAATAAAACGTATGTTCAAAGTTTCATATAGTTTTCATATAGTTTTTGAGATGCAGCGCGCACAGACAGACACACACACAGACACACACACGCAGACACACACACAGACACAGACACACACACACAGACACACACACACAGACACACACACGCAGATACACACAGACACAATTTTTTTTTCAGAAATTGTTGAAATGGCATCTAGGGACCCATAAACGGATATTTCCGTAAAAAAAAAAATTTGAAAAAAAAATCACGATCTCAATACTTTCTCGTACTTCGTAACGGAGAAAGTAAAAAAATCCAAAAAAATATGTACCCTGGAGAATAAATCCTAAAAAAAATATATTCAATTGTTACAATATCACTCTTCTAAAGGCACGATAGTTCTTAAAAATACATACAATTTCAAGTGAGATACGAATGTTTGAAACGTTTGATTTTCGCGTTATTGTACATTTGTGACGTATCAGCGAGAACAATTCGTTAAAAATATAAACCGCAGAAAAAAAAATGGTGATGTGGCCATCATGTTACTTTCTCCGACTTGATGGTATCATAGCCATTTATATTTACGTTTTCATTGTTTATTTTTAATTGAAATCATATTTTAAATGTACATTGAGCGTTGTATAAACTCGGATGAAACTGACGTTTAAAACGTCAAAATTATGAAAGATGGAAAAATTATACTTCAAATTTAAAAACTTAGTTTACTCAAAAACTAAAGGGATTTCGAAAATAACTTATTCTTTATAAGTTGTTCATTTTAGCATTCTCTACAATTATTATTAACATAAATTTGCTGTAACTATTATCGTTTTATAATTATAAACCAAAATTTAAAAAATTTTAATACATTTTTTTCTCGAATAAAAATGATTTTATGAAAAAATGTTTTCAAGCAAAAGATGTTCATTTCTTTGTTGTCTTCAAAGTTTGTTTGAATGTTTTAGTGATATTTTTCATATATAAGAAAATATTGACAAAAAACAAAAAACGGTTAAGGTATATACTTCCGGTGTACGAAATTTTACCAAAAGCTTTTCAGTTCTTCAGATTATTAAATAAGACGTATGTTAAAAGTTTCCTATTAATTGCTCTATTAGTTTTTGAGATACAGCGCACACAGCCAGACACACACACACACAGACAGACACACACACACACACACACACACACACACACACACACACACAGACACAAAATTTTTTTTTCCAGAAATTGTTGAAATGGCATCTAGGGACCCCAAAACGAATATTTCCGTAAAAAAAAATTTTGGAAAAAAAATCACGATCACAATACTTTCTCGTACTTCGTAACGGAGAAAGTAAAAAAAAATTGGTGATGTGGTCATCATGTTACTTTCTCCGACTTGACGGTATCAGTTATATTTACGCTTTCATGGTTTATTTTCAATTTAAATCATATTTTAAATGTACATTTGGCGTTTCGTAGACTCGGATGAAAGTGACGTTTAAAACTTCAAAATTATGAAAAATGGAAGAATTATACTTTAAATTCAAAAACTGTTTACTCAAAAACTAAAGAGATTTCGAAAAAAACTTATTCTTCATAAGTTGTTCATTTTGGCATTTTCTACAATTATTATTAACATAAATTTGCCGTAAATATTATCGTTTCATAATTATAAACCAAAAATGAAGAAAAAATAATAATTTTTTTCTCGAATAGAAATGATTTTATGAAAAATATTTTCAAGCAAAAGATATTCATTTCTTTGATGTCTTCAATATTTGTTTAAATATTTGTGTGATATATTTCATATTTAAAAAATTATTGGAAAAAAACAAAAAACGGTTAAGGTAATTCCGGCGTATGGAATTTTACCAAAAGCTTTTCAGTTTTTCGGATTATCAAATAAGACCTATGTTCAAAGTTTGATAGTAATTGCTCTATTAGTTTTTGAGACAGCGCGTACAGACACAATTTTTTTTTGACATCTAGGGACTTCAAAACGGATATTTCTGTAAAAAGAAAATTTTGAAAAAAAAAATCACGATCACAATACTTTCTTGTACTTCGTAACGGAGAAAGTAAAAAATTGTGATTTAAAATATATAACCTATAAGGT